>CAWUFW010007756.1:255000-968722 GCA_963921515.1 Calotriton arnoldi | reverse complement strand
TCTAACAATTACGGTGCCTGCGAATGCAGGGGAGTGACTCCTTCACCCCAAGGGAGATTCTTCACATGTCCTTAATGCTCCACAGGTCCTGCACGGAGCCTGTATGGTGCACTGGCACAGACGATGCTTTGGACGGAGAGGGAGACGAAGTCGGGCGCAGTCGAGGTCCAGTAAAGTCCAGAGTGTCCAGACGGTTGAAGGTCAGTGGTTTCTTGTTTCAGAATCTTGTTCACGTAAAATCTAAAGTCCTACAGCCAGGTAAGCCCTTATGTATGCACGGGAGAGGGTTGGACAGATTCAGGGGACCCTTCTAGGGGAGGTTCAGGACAGAGGGGAGGTTACTCCCATGTCCTTTGTCAAGTGTCGTGCCAGAGCAGGAGCCAACGGCTCCCAGAACTGGTTTGAGCTGGACTATGCACAGGGACACCAAATGTGCCCCAGGTGCAGACTTTCAGGCACTTTGGAAGTGCACCCACCCAGCCCCAATACACTAAATCCTGTCTGGTAGGTGGTCACACCTCCCTGTGACAGGATGCCTATTGTGCTGTCTTCCTCTGCTCGAGCTTGGCTCAGCAGCAGGAGGGTAGAAATGTGTCTCTGGTCGGCAGCATCCATCTTGTGCTGTCCGGGTCAAGAAGGCTGGTACCGGGAAGACCAAGGACCCCACGAAGCTCGCTTCAGAAGGGTGGAATCATACCTCCCACACCGGTTACCGGTGTGGAGGTATGATTCCAAGGTGTTTGATACCAAACACGGCATGTTTTGTTTCAGCCGTTTTGGAGATAGCATTTACCGCGAGGTTATAATGCACCTCTACCTATATGTCTGGCTGAGTCACAGACAACCCGGGAGAATGGTCTCCGAAGGCTGCAGAGGGGCTCTTCTCATGCAGGGGCGCCCTCTCACGTAAAACCCAGCACCCTGCCTTCAGGATTGTTAAGGCCTGCTATAGGGGTGACTTATAAGTTTTAAGTGTAGTGACCTATAAATATAGTGAACCTATATCTAAAAGCACCAGCTTACACAGGCTGCAATGGCAGACCTGTGGTTCCATTTTGCATGGCCTCTCATGGGTGGCATAATACATGCTTCAGCCCAGGGGAGGCCTCTGGGGTACCTATGCCCTGGGTACATGTGTACCATATACTAGGGACTTATAAGGGTACCCCAGTATCCAATCTGGAGTGTACCAAAGTACATGGCATAACATTTTAAGGAGAAAGCAGATAGACTGGGGTCCTGATTAGCAGGATCCCAGTCAGACTAGTCTAAAAAGTGTAATACCAGGCAAAAAGTGGGAGTAACCATAGGAGCAGATCCTACTTTCCTACACTCCACAAATTGTAACAGTTGAATTGTGGTCCCGTCACCCACTGTGTGATATAGATTTCCCAGGTAAATGGCTAAAGTCTCCGCAATGTCTATGGCTGTGTGGACTGCATTTCCCTGGGCTATACGCCCACCCACGCCCATCTCTGTCCTGCCCCTCCCTGCACCAGCCAATCTAAGAGCTAACCTGCCTTATTACCCTCCTCATACAGTTTGTGCTGTTGGGCTCGTAAATGTGCCAGTGGCGGCGGCCACATACAAATCCTCCAAACAAAAGCACTCTTAAACAATGCCTAGCAGGATGGATGACATGTGAATCCTACACCTTGTAGTCCCCTTTGTCTTATGTAACATTTTTTATACACTGATTTACAAACACGCATCAGTCATTGTCTCTGTATGTGTGTGATGTAAAGTGCTCGGACACCCTACCTACACTGATATGAGAGGTGCTATAAAACAAATGAAATACTTGTGGGAGGATGATAGTGAGGGAATCACTGAAGAGCCACAACAAAGATTCTCGTATCCTGGTGCACATTAAGGTCATTATGTGCTATGCTTTAAAAGCTAGTACAATTGAATATATAATTACAAATGTGTTGTAGAATGCCCCATGAGACTATTAGTAAAACTGTAACGCTATCTTAGCAAAACACGTTCACACGTAAACAACTTCTGAGTCTCAAAGCTAAAAAGACTCCTTTACCCATGAGAATGAAACGGAAGAGTTTGTGGCTTTGCAGTGGCTTCTGGGTATGCAAATTTCCTCAAAACAGTTGGTTGTTGTTAGGCAGCCTGCCCTCTAGTAACAGCGGTTGGTACTGCACCTGCCGCTTGGGTGAAGCGTTCTATTCCTCCCTCCATCCACTCCACGCACACACCTCTCTCTCTCTCTTCTTTCTCTCACACATCCCACTCACACCTTCTCTCTCTTTCTCTCACACACGCCCTATCGCTCTCTCTCCTCTTCTCTCTCTCTTCTCTCTCCTTTTCACTCACACACACACATCCACACACTCTAAAAAAGAAATAGCGGCAAAGCCAATGGTTTGGAATTTTAGATGTCAGTGCTTATATAATTCTTTGGTGGTTTTTGAGCACTAAATAAATCTGTTGCAAAAGAAGCAAATGATGGACGGAATGCTGAACAATGAAAACATTCACCCCCAGTCACAAACATCTGGGTTTAATCCACCCTTCTTTGTTCTTTTGCTCACCAGCCACCCCAGTTTGGACCCAGCCATATGCAAATCAGTCTCAGACCCTGCTCCTCATAGGAACAGTCCAGGCCGAACTGCCAGGCCAGGTCCTCCTGGATTGGAAACAAGCATCATTTTGCTTGTGTCGCCTAAGTGGGAAGGATATGCCCAGACGTGGACCGGGGCGGTTCTTTCGTGTGGGCGTCGCCCCACTGATTATTTTGCCCCAGGGCCCAGGCAGTTATAGACAAAAATGCAGTATTAAATTACTTACAAAATCTCAGCCCACGGCAGTCAGCTGTCTTAGCCGCAAGCCAGTAACGTGACGTCAAAGTTTGCCTCGCAGGCAGGCTTAAGAAGCGGTGGGAGTAGGGTTAGTAGTCAATAGTGACACCAACTGCCCAATACGCATGTTGGGTTGGCCGGATGCGTTTCCCTGGCCAGCCCGACATGCACAATCTTAAGAGTCTCGCCTCAGTACAATAGAGAGCGGAGGGGGTCGGAAGCCGTAGCCCACCGGTCTCTATGATGAGCAGCGAGTTGTCCTGCCCAGAGCCAATCCAAGCGTTGCTTTAGCAGCACCTCGATTGGCTGCGTTAGGTCTCTTGGCAGAGCCTGGGAGCATGCCCATGGGGAGCATATTCACCTATCACTGCAATTACACCAATCACAGGATGTTGAGCCGACAACGCCACTACTCAAACCTTGTTCCCCTCAGGAGAACAAGGTTCGAGTCTCGGCATTGATGGCTCAACATTTTGTGCAGTCATGGCCTTTAGGCTTTAAGGCAAATCTCTCTTAATAAATCTCCCCGTGCCGGTGCCTACCAAAAAAGTATGTGGGATGGATTTGGCATATGAAGTCCATCCAACATTTGGGTGTTTTTGACTTTGTGTGTCCTGTCCTCCTTCCTTGTGTACTGTAACTGGCGCGTTCATGTAAAGCAGCGTCTAATACCTTCGGTGAATTGGGTCGCGTTCCTGCTATATAAACACTCACACTGAACAGAACTTGATTTTTCCAGAGCATCCTCAAAAACAAAAACGTATTCCACAAAGCTATGATGGTGCGTCAGTGATGAGTGGAAGCCTTGATGGAGTACATAAAACAATTTTGAGATGTATACCCTAATGCCCATTATGTGCACTGTCATGGCCACCAACTTAACGTTACTGTGCAACAGGCAGTATTAAAGATCCCAGAGGCACAAATGTTCTTTTTGGATGTAGTAGGCATGGCAGCATTCTTCTCATGTTCCCCCAAAAGAAAGGAAGTACTTCAGGAAATTGTGGCCAAAAGGCTTCCAAAGGGATCCCTGAGCGGGAAGGGTATGCCCAATATAGGGTTGATCTTGAGAAATGTTTTGACGCCATAGAAGCCAATGCTGACTTTCAATTCAAAAGTCGGAATGAAGCCTGTGGCTTTGCTAGACAAGAGAGAAGGCAGACAAGACAGGACTAGACAAGACTAGACAAGAGATAAGACAGGGAGTTTCAGTTCTTTCTGTTTTTATTTCATGAAATAATGCCTCCTGCCGACATATAATACAGCCTGTTACAAAAACGAGAAATAGATACTGTCTTTGTGCAAAGAGCTACCAGTCTGTCACCAGCGTGAGCAAAGTGAGAGATGGGAATGACAATTTAGACAGCAGACTGCCAAAGGATTCTACTTTCTCAAACCGCAGGAAAACATAAGCAGTCTGGTCCGATTTGTAAGGACGTATGTGACATTATAATTGTGCATGCACAGGACGTTTTTCTTTTACAAAACATTTGGTGAGAGTGATCAGTTTGCAAAACAAGATAATTCCTTCCCTAACCAAGCTCTGAATGAGGCTGTGGAAGCTTATCCTATGCTCAACAAAGAGGATCTGAGGACTGAGTTGACTGCACTGTATGGAATGCATGTATACTGGGAGGCCACTGGTGCCATTTCTTTGCTGGCTTTAATTCAGAAACTTAATATGGAAAAGTCACTTACAGAGACTGTGACTTTACTAAAAATAGTCATTACCGTTCCTATGAGAACAGCAGAGTCGGAACGATGTTTTTCCACTTTAAACAGAATCAAGACATTCCTAAGGAACACCATGATTGAGGAAAGACTGAATGCTTTCAATGCTCTCTATAGAGAGAGACCTTGTCAGGAGAATCCCAGACTTTAATGTTCAAGACATTGAGAACTTTGCAGCTTTTAAAGATAGAAGTGCTGATTTTGTCTACAAAAAGTGAACAATACGTTAATCATAACATTTCTTGAATGCTGCAGTTTGCGACCTGCTTAGTTGTTTGATAAATAAAAAAATCTGGCAGGTACTCATCATTGTTATCTCGAAGTCTGTTATGAAGGTCTGCGGTTATACTGAATAAGCAGCTACCTTTGTTATTGTATGTTGGTTAAGACTTTATTGCTTGATTAGTTAAAACCTTTGCAATGTGAAAAGGTGGCATCAAATCACAGTTTGCGTATTCCATAAGGTTATATCTTTTAAAATGCAGGTTTAAAACAATAAAAGTTAAGAAATCACATAGTCACATAGGCCGATATTACATGTTACTAACACAATGGTGCTAGAATGAAAAGTGCATACATATGTGAGTTAAAATGGCAAGGAGTTGGCGTCAGTTACTCTAAATGAGAGAACGGGATATAAATATATGGAAGGTTTGTGCGAGTAGATAAGTACCTACTGTGCTAACACTTTTGTATGGGCTGGAGTGTGTCTGTTAGTCTCTAGGCAGGAGAAGGGGGGGAATGACATTACGGGGGAGTGGTCGGTTGCGAGGGCCCAATGGTGGTCGAGTTATCTGTCAGCCCATCCCGTGCACGATTCTGAGCCTCAATCTTCCTGGAGAAGCGGTCCATAAATTTAACCAAGGCACAATTCAGGATGGTATTCGAAGGGTCGAAGCGAGCCAGGACTGCTCCTCTACAGGATCTTATGTCATTAGCTGTCTAGCGCCTTCGTAGCAGAGCCCTTCTATCCTCTAGAAGGATGGGGCATAGGCACAAGACGTGTGTTATGTTTTCTTTGTGTTGATTGCAGAGCCGACACATTGCCTCGACCGTGCCCATTTTCCACGCTGGAAGGTGTCCGGCAGTGGGGATCACACCCATTCTCAGCTTCATGAACTGTAGCTTTGTCCTTTCGTTGTAGGGGTTATCTAAGTAGCACTGGGGTGTCTGTTGTTTATAGGTGCATTGGGTCATCCAACCGTGGGACCGTGCAGAGAGACTGGCCCTGTCTTCTATTGAAGAGAGCCGTTTCGTGCTAATTTTTGCCAGCCTTTTGAATTCCTGATGGCTGGTGTGTAAGTCCCAGGTGGGAACCAAGCCAAGTGTGCTGAGGGCTTGGGTCCGATAGTGGTTGCCCGACGACCTATAGTTTGAGGCCAAGTCCATCCATAAGTGGTGTGCCAGGGAGCCTTCCTTAGAGGCCCTAAGCTTGTGACAGCTTATAGCAAAGGTAGCCTTGCGAGCCAGCGCCTGTCTACAAATTCCGAATTCCAGTCTTATTTGCGCTGGTGATGTGTAAGAAGGGAGCTGAAATTTAGATCTTTGTGAGTATTTTGTCGAGTGTCTCGCTCTCCTGCCCTTTCAGAGCCTCGCACCCATTTGTTAGAGTTGGGAGAACCTACGCCTGTGCAATCTGGAGGATTGGTGTAAAGGTGAGACCTTTTAGTTTTGTGTGTGCGGATCTGAGAGCAAACAAAGGTGCAGTGCCTTTCGTTTTTTATTTCCGTCATCTGGCTCGCATATCTGCCATTGTCATTAAAAAGGACGCCTAGATACTCGGACCGCCAGAATCTTGGTTTTCTTTTTGCTTGTTTGCAGGCCATTCCTTTTGGTGAATGTGTCAGATTCATCCAGGAGGCGTTGCAAACCAATCTTTGTTTTGCTGATAAGAACCAGGTCATCTGCATAGAGTAGGTTTGAGAGGCAGAGTCCACCTAGTTTGGGTGGGTGCGAGTTTACGGAGTTTTGGAACAGAGACAGATCGTATAAGAATAAGTTGAATAGAGTGGGCCCAAGAACGCAACCTTTCCTTGCGTGGTGGTTATGGGCCGTGACGGCGCGATCCATCCCCGATCTTGTAACATGGTAACATGGTAACATGGTGTAGAAGCTGCAGAGCCCTGAGCAAGGAGTCAGGGATGTTGAGGAGAGCAAGTTTCTGCCAGAGCTACCCCCTATCGACCCTGTCGAATGCAGATTTATAATTTATGAACCCCATATATAAGGGGCAGGTGTTATATTCTGCCTGGTCGATAAAGAAGGAGAGTGCTGTTAGGTTCACTGTTGTCCCAGCGTGCCTTGTGAATCCAGTTTGATTTGGGGGTATGATTTTTTTTATCATGACTGTAGGGAGTCCAACAGCACACCACCGAAGTACTTTTCTTCATTATCGATTAGGACTATCATACGGTAGTTCCCGGGAGATTTTTTGTCACACCCTTTGAAAATTAGGGCGAGTATCGAACCACGCCATGAAGGGGGGATGTTGTTCTTTTCCAGTATGGATGGGTAGAGCGGGGCTAGTAGGGTAGCTCAGAATGCTGGGTCGTCCTTATATAGAGCAGGTGGTATTCCCCCTGGGCCAGGAGCCCCATCCCTGCGTCCCTTGGCGATTCGTTTTTGGATTAGGACTTTTAGGATGTAGAACCCGACAGTTGCTTGGTCGTGGCTCTCGGTTGGAACTTCCCAGACACCGTTGTCCGCATAGCGTTCCTCCTGCGTGAGGAGATGGTCTGGTGATGGTTGGATATTGAAATGATCATGTTGTTATATGACATCTCTTTATTAATGTAATCACTGCACTTTCACAATTGCCTTATTAACCTTCTTGCTTTGTCAAATTTCTTTGAAAGTGCACCATTTGCCCACTCTTTTTTCAAAAGTTTCTCGGGGGGAGAATGCCACTTAGGTCGTCCTCACCACTTTCAAATGTCACCAGCCGCCACTGGACGTGGGTCCCGTGCTCACTACACCACTTAATTTAAGCTAGCCTGGCTGATGAAGAGTCATGCCCTGAAACTGGTCCCAGGATGTTTGTTTCCGCTCCAGGGAAGACTGGGCCTGGCAGTTTGGGCTGGACTGTTCCCATAAGGAGCAGGGTCAAGACTGATTTGCATATGGCTGGGTCCAAACTGGGGTGGTGTGGTGAGCAAAAGAACAAAGTACCATGGATGTTTGCATTGTTCAGCATTCAGTCCATAACGTTTTCCTTTTGCTTTTGTCGCCCTAAGTGGGAAGGGTATGCCCAGATGTGGGTCCCGTGCTCACTACACCATTGAATTCAAGCTAGTCTGGCTAATGAAGGGTGATGCCTTAAAACTGGTTCCAGGATGCTTGTTTCCAGTACAGGGAGGACCTGGCTTGGCATTTTGGGATGGAAGTTCCCATGAGGAGCAGGGTAAAGGCTAATTTGCATATGGTTGGGTCCAAACTGGGGTGGGTGGTGAGCAAAAGAAGGATGGATTAAACCCAGATCTTTGTGACTTGGGTTGAATGATAGCATTGATCAGCATTCCCTCAATCATTTGTTCCTTTTGCTAAATAAAACTGTTAGCAACTCTACAAGGCGACCCATAATCCAGTGGGTGATGGGAGCGTTACAACTGCTTTCAGGAAAGTCAAATTAAAACAAGCATTTGCAAAGCCAAATAGGTCTCAGCTTTTCAAGATCTATTGGCTTTGTCAATGATTTTTTGGCTGTTGTGGTGTGGCATGCAACGGCCTGTCATTCCATAACGTTGTATTGTATGACCTGTCATTCTATAGTTTAGTATGGTATGACCTCTCATTCTGTAGAATGGTATAGCCTGAGTAAAGTATGGCCTGTCATTCTATGTTATGTTATGTTATGGAACAACCTGCCCTTCCATCTTCGATCAGCACCCTCCCTAGCGGACTTCAGAAAGAAATTCAAGACCATGCTTTTCGACGGAGAGATCACACATACAGCGCCCAGATACCGCTAGGGGTGACATTGCTGTGCTATACAAATGCCGATTGAGTAAAAATGGTATGGCCTGTCATTCTACAATATGGTATGGCCTGTCATTGTATAGTATGGCATGGCCTGGCATTGTATATATACTATGGTATGGGATGGCTTGTCATTGTATAGTATGGCATGATATGGTATATTGTAGAGTTTGTTATGGTATGTATGGCCTGTCATGGTATGGTATGGTATGGTATGGTACGGTACGGTATAGTATGGTATGGCCAGTCTTTGTATGGTATGCTACAGTCTGTCAATGTATGGTATGGCATGGACTGTCATTGTATGGTATAGTATGGCCAGTCTGTGTATGGTATGGTACAGGCTGTCATTGTATGGTATGGCATGGCCTGTCATTATATGGTATAATATGGCATAGTATGGTCTGTAATTGTATGGTATGGTATGGTACGATATGGTATGGTATGGGCAGTTTTTGTATGGTATGGTACAGGCTGTCATTGTATGGTAGTGGTATGGTATGGTATAGCCTTTCGTTGTAGAGTTTAGTGTGGTATGGTATGGCCTGTCGTTGTATAGTATGGCATGGCCTGTAATTGTATAGTTTAGTATGGTATAGGCTGTCATTGTATGGTATAGTATGATATGGTCTATTGTAGAGTTTGTTATGGTATGGTATGGCCTGTCATTGTATGGTATGGTATGGTATGATATGCTACAGTCTGTCAATGTATGGTATGGCATGGACTGTCATTGTATGGTATAGTATGGCCTGTCATTGTATGGTATAGTATGGCCAATCTGTGTATGGTATGGTACAGGCTGTCATTGTATGGTATTGCATGGCCTGTCATTATATGGTATAATATGGCATAGTATGGTCTGTAATTGTATGGTATGGTACGGTACGGTATGGTATGGTATGGGCAGTTTTTGTATGGTATGGTACAGGCTGTCATTGTATGGTAGTGGTATGGTATGGTATAGCCTTTCGTTGTAGAGTTTAGTGTGGTATGGCATGGCCTGTCGTTGTATAGTATGGCATGGCCTGTAATTGTATAGTTTAGTATGGTATGGTATGGCCTGTGATTATATAGTATAGCATGGTATAGCCTGTCACTGTATAGTATGGCATGGCCTGGCATTGTATATATAGTATGGTATGGGATGGCTTGTCATTGTATAGTATGGCATGACCTGTCATTGTTTATATAGTATGGTGTAGGCTGTCATTGTATGGTATAGTATGATATGGTCTATTGTAGAGTTTGTTATGGTATGGTATGGCCTGTCATTGTATGGTATGGTATGGTATGGTATGGCCTGTCACTGTATAGTATGGCATGGCCTGACCTTGTATATATAGTATGGTATGGGAAGGCTTGTCATTGTATAGTATGGTATGGTATGGTATGCTACAGTCTGTCAATGTATGGTATGGCATGGACTGTCATTGTATGGTATAGTATGGCCTGTCATTGTATGGTATAGTATGGCCAATCTGTGTATGGTATGGTACAGGCTGTCATTGTATGGTATGGCATGGCCTGCCATTATATGGTATAATATGGCATAGTATGGTCTGTAATTGTATGCTATGGTATGGTACGGTATGGGCAGTGTTTGTATGGTATGCTACAGGCTGTCATTGTATGGTAGTGGTATGTATGACCTGTCATGGTATGGTATGGCCTTCCGTTGTAGAGTTTAGTGTGGTATGGTATGGCCTGTCGTTGTATAGTATGGCATGGCCTGTAATTGTATAGTTTAGTATGGTATGGTATGGCCTGTCATTGTATAGTATAGTATGGTATGGCCTGTAATTGTATAGTAAGGTATGGTCTGTAATTGTATAGTTTAGTATGGTATGATATGGTATAGCCTGTCATTGTATGGTATGAGCAATCTTTGTATGGTATGTTACGGCTGTCATTGTATGGAATGGTATGGTATGACCTGTCATTGTATAGTATAGTCAATCAATCAATCAGGATTTGTAAAGCGCAGCTAATCACAGGGTATCCAGGCACTTGCAGGTCCCGGAGGCTCATTCGAACAGCCAAGGGCCCTTCGGAATTCCTGAAGTGAGGTGATGGTCTGGTGTTGTGAGGGGAGGCTGCACCAAAAACGGGGCAAAAAACAAGGGGAAAGCAGTGAAAAAGAGAGAAAAATCAAGAGAAGGCACACAAAAAACAGGGGAAAAACCAAGGGGAAACCAGTGAAAACGAGGGAAAAGCAGGGAGAAGGCACACAAAATGGAGGAAAAAGCAAGTAGCAAGCAGTGAAAATGAGGGAAAAGCAAGGAGAAGGCACAGAAAAAACAGGAAAAAGAAGTGAGAATGAGGATAAAGCAAGGAGAAGGCACTCAAAAAATGGGAATAAAGCAAGGGGAAGACAGGAGCAAGAGCGATGCAGCAGCACATGGAGAGCTCGGTCTGGGACCTGCTCAACAGGGTCGTGCCGCAGCCTTCATTAAGTAGTGTGGTATGGTATGGTATGGCATGGTATGGTATGGTATGGCATGGTATGCTATGGTATGGAATGGTATGGTATGGTATGACATGGGAGAGTTTAGTATGGTATCATATGTCCTATCATTCTAGAGTTTAGTATGGTATGGCCTGTCTTTCTATGGTATGGTATGGTATGTCACTGTATAGTATAGTATTGTGTGGTATGGCATGACCAGTCATTGTAGAGTTTAGTATGGTATGGTATGGTAAGGTATAGGCTGTCATTGTATTGTGTGGTATGGCATGACCAGTCATTGTAGAGTTTAGTATGGTATGGTATGGTAAGGTATAGGCTGTCATTGTATTGTGTGGTATGGTATGGCCTGTCATTGTATTGTGTGGTATGGTATGGCCTGTCATTGTGTAGTATAGTATGGTATGGTTTGCCATTGTATGGTATAGTATGGCCTGTTTTTGTATGTTATGGTACGGGCTGCTGTTGTATGGTATGGTATGGCCTGTCGTATGGTATAGTATGGCCTGTCATTGTGTAGTATAGTATGGTATGGTTTGCCATTGTATGGTATAGTATGGCCTGTTTTTGTATGTTATGGTACGGGCTGCTGTTGTATGGTATGGTATGGCCTGTCATTGTATGGTATAGGATGGCCTGTTTTTGTATGGTACGTGCTGTCATTGTATGGTATGGTATGACCTGTCATTGCAGGGTTTAGTATTGTATGGTATGGGCTTTCATTGTATAGAATGGTATGATCTGTCTTTGTATCAGATGGTATGTTATGGCCTGTCATTGTATGGTATGGTACGGGCTGTCATTGTATAGTATGGTACAGACTGTCATTGTATGGTATGGCATGGCCTGTCATTATATGGTATAATGTGTCATAGTATGGTCTGTAATTGTATGGTATGGTATGGTACGGTATGGTATGGTATGGGCAGTGTTTGTATGGTATGGTACAGGCTGTCATTGTATGGTAGTGGTGTGTATGACCTGTCATGGTATGGTATGGCCTTCCGTTGTAGAGTTTAGTGTGGTATGGTATGGCCTGTCATTGTATAGTATAGTATTGTGTGGTATGGTAAGATATAGGCTGTCATTGTATTGTATGGTATGGTATGACCTGTCATGGTATAATATAGTATGGTATGGTATGACATAGGCTGTCATTGTGTAGTGTGGTATTGTATGATATGGTATGGCCTGTCATTGTGTAGTATAGTATGGTATGGTTTGCCATTGTATGGTATAGTATGGCCTGTTTTGGTATGTTATGGTACGGGCTGCTGTTGTATGGTATGGCCTGTCATGTCGTATGGTATAGTATGGCCTGTTTTTGTATGGTACGTGCTGTCATTGTATGGTATGGTATGGACTGTCATTGTATGGTATGGTATGGTATGGACTGTCATTGTATGGTATGGTATGGTTTGACCTGTCATTGCAGGGTTTAGTATTGTATGGTATGGGCTGTCATTGTATAGTATGGTATGATCTGTCTTTGTATCAGATGGTATGGTATGGCCTGTCATTGTATGGTATAGTATGGCCTGTTTTTGTATGGTACGTGCTGTCATTGTATAGTATGGTACAGACTGTCATTGTATGGTATGTTAAGGACTGTCATTGTATGGTGTGCCATGGTATGGTATGACTTGTCATTGTATGGTATAGTATCGCTTGTTTTTGTATGGTATGGTACGACCTGTCATTGTGTGTGTGGTACGGACTATCACTGTATGGTATGGTATGGCCTGTAATTGTATAGTTTGTCTCAGACGAGACCTAAAAAAAAAGTCAATAAGATGTCTGAGACAGGCCCGGCTCTGAATTACACAATTCACTTAATGCTCAGGCTTCACACAGACACGCATCAAATTGGAAAGATAAACGCTTGCACTGGCTTCAGGTGGTATTTACTGCTTGATGGCTTTAGTAGCGGCCCCAGTACAGTCAGACTGTATTAAAGTATTGACCTCTATTTAGCTGTGCATCTGTCAGAGCTCAAGTGTCCATTTAATAGTAGGTGAGTTGGAGCTGGGCCGGGGCTTTCCGTGGATGTGGGCACGGAGGATGGGGTGAGCTAATGGCGAACAGCTTGAATAACAGCGAGCTCGATGTGGGGAGGGGTAAAAACAAATCGAGCCAGGCTCACTAATAAATCTTAATACCGCAACAAATATTAATGGTGGATGTCCAGTGTATTATTTTGTAACTACTCTGATTTTTCATGGTTTTTAATAAAAATGTGCTGCAATTGAATTTGTGGAACTCCTCTTTGGGTGCTTTTCTCTCTTCACTTTTTGCAGGGAGGCTCTGACGTCGGCCATTAGAGTAAGTTTATGGCTGTTCATTGTTTCATCAGCGGGGTTTCTGCATCACAACTGTTGGAAGGTGGATTATTAGTAGGGGAAAGTATGCACCTTCCACTAGCAATAAGGCCACCAATGCAATATAAGGTCCAGACAGGGTCTCAATAAATTATTCTGTAGCTTAACCCTTGGTAGCTGGCAACGAGCAGGCAGGCTTAACTTAGGAGACAGGTGTGTAAAGAATTTAAAAACACCAATACATTAAGTAAGTAAAACACAATAAAAATCCCACACCAATTTATAAAAATACAATTTTTTTTAAATGACAACAAAATGACAAAATCCCAATATAGGGAACCAGAGATATGAATTTTTAAATAATTGATACTTTCTAGTGCTTAAAACATGTGGCGCCTACTTGAGATATTTGGTCGTGCTTGACCAGGACAAAGTCAAAGTTTGAGGCTGACCGCGATGGAGCCCTGGTCGGATACACTAAGCGTGAGGTCCTGGTCAAAATTTTACCTTTGGACTTAGGAGGATTTTCTCTTGACGTCGTGCAAGACTGCTCTTCAAGCCAAGATTAAAATCAACATCGTCAGATTGCTTCTCTGTGAGGCCCCAGTCAAATCCTAGAAGTCAGAGACTCCAGAGATTTCAGCAGGATGAACCTGAAATCTAGGCCGAGTCGCGGTTGAAGGTGGCTGGCTTGACTCTCAGTGGGCAACGAAGCCACTAGTGGAGATTGCAGAGATTAGTTAAATATGCATTATATTGAAAACACAGAATTCATGCAATAATTCCGACTCTACCACGTAGCGGAGTTAGCTATTGCACCCACAAACTTGTGATAAATCAACTTTACCTTTACATTGTTTCAAAAACCTTTATTAGTTTGATAAAGGCACACATACGGAGTTACATTTCACAAGTCAAAATGTACAGCAAGAGTTGAAAGAGCAAGGTAATACTTGAAATAGATAACGTTTTTATCAATCATGGTGTTTCACCCACCCCCCTAAAGTGAACTAATACATTTTATTGATGGTCTATACAAATGCCAATCCTTATGGCCTGGTGGCAAGGCAAAAAGCAAAGTCCATCAGTTTATTTAGAGACATGTTTAAGTGACCCAACCTTTCCAGTTTTTAATGTGCCACAAAGCGTTAGCTTCTTCCAGTCCCAGAGTAGCACGATCCACATGTACATAAGTCATGACTTTATCAAGAAAAAGATTTCTACATGCTTTAGTATCCATATCTTTATGGAGGTAAAGAAACAGATTTCGTGCATCCCATAAGACCTCTTTAGCACAGTTTAACAGTCGCCACGCAGTAGGGGGACGTTTTGCAGAAATGTCTTGTCCATAAAGAAGGGCATCAAAGGATAAAGCAGAAATACCCGCAATGTTCAAAAGGAAAAGCTGCAATAAAGTCCCAAAGTTTTTGGCATAAAGGCAACCCCACAGCAGGTGGAAAACAGTTTCTTCATTGCTGCATCTCGTGCGTGGGCAACATGCAGTGGGGGCCAATCCTCGCCGATTCTGAAAGACTTTTACAGGGAGGCATCCATGACAGCCATCCAAGCCAGGCCTCGTTGACTGTGGATAATGTCTCTGTGGCCCACTGTTGGACTTGGCCCTGCTTGCAGGGTCATCCCGAACTTTTTCGCCTTTTCCTCCTAGCCTTTTTGCTGTATGTGTGTTTTGGAATGCTGCGCAATGATGTGCAGAGGTTTATTTACGCTGTTTAAAAATGTCACTTTTAAAATGTCACCCTGTTTGGTGTGCTTTGTGCCTGCCTGTCTGAGGTGGGTTGGCGGTCTAGTTGTCTGTCTCCCAGCACCCCCAGCTTTTGGAGGGAAGCCTGGCAGACAGGGTGCCCTACACCTCCCCCAAAGCCAGTTGGGACCGGTTTCCCCAGAGAGCCTTCTAGAAGCTGCTGGCCCTTTCTGGTAGGTGGGGTGAGGGGTGTATATATAGGGGGGGCTGTGCCTCCATGTGACAGACTGAGCGTGGACTTGATTGAGAGGGGACACTCTGCCAGGAGGTACCGCCGCAAGGGCCTGTGTGCTGGCCCCTGAGCCCATCTGTACCCCTCTGCTGTCCACAGGGCTAGTGAGAGACTCTGCTGGAGTGGAGAATGCTGCGCTAGCAGGATGGCCATCGTAATGGAGGATGACTGTTCCTAGGAACTGCTGCTTCAGGTCTGGTGAGCTGCCCTACTGCCTGCTGATCTCGCCCTGCGTTAACTGTCTCCTGGCCCCTAGCGCCCCGTGAGCGCTACACTTTGAATGCCTGTATTCCAAGGAGGTGAGGAGTGTGGGCACTACTTCCTTGTGTGGGACTCTGGATCCTCGCCAGCTCCCTAGCGCCTGGGAGGCACTATTTTCCTGATTGCCAGAGGAGGAGCTGACGCCTGCAGCGCGGTGCTGTCAAAGCGCTATATCTCCATCCCCAAAGAGAGGAGGAGCGTGGATCCTGCAGCTGACGTCTGGTGAGGGAATCCCCCTGCATGTCCCCCTAGCGCCTCGTGAGCGCTATCATCTGTTTGCCTGCACTCCAAGGAGGTGAGGAGCGTGGGCGCTACTCCCTCGGGTGGGACCCTGGGACTGTGAGCCATCTAGCGCCTCGTGAGCGCTGCCTCCAGCCCCTGCCCAGGAGAAGAAGGTTCGTGGGTCCTGCAGCGCTGTGCTGCCAGAGTGCTATATTCGCATTGACTGTGCTCTGCTTGCTGTCTAGCGCCTCGTGAAGTGCTACAACTGTTTTCCAGCCCCCAGGACTCTTAGTCCTGCATTCCTGGACTTAGCGCTGCAACTTTACTCCCGTGCATGGTGAGAGCCCCGCGGCAGCGGCTGAGGCAAGGAGGAGTCCTGCGGCGGAGGGGGCCCGAGGCACGTTGTCGGTGCCTGCCCCTCCGCGCTGCTGATGAGGAGAAGGCTCCGCTGAGGACGGAGGAGAGATCCCAGCAGTGGAACCTGTCGGGGCACATTGCCGGTGCCCGGAGACTGCAGAGACACCCAGAGAGGCCCCGGACTGCCGGTGAGTGGGGTCCCGTGGTACACTGAGTGAGGGGTGTATCGGGGCACATGGTCGGTGCCCGCCCCCTGTGGTAGTGCTTAGGGCACCGTGAGGGCCCGTATTGACTCCCAGGCTGCCCCACCTGACAGGGGGCAGCTGCAACGTGGGCGCAATCTGTTTTGACGAGTCCCAGTGGGGGACTCAGGGAACAGGGGTGCCAGCGCCATGTTCCCAGTAGAGAGTAAGGGCGCAGGAGTGCCAGTGCCCACATTTTTGCCCGCACAGCTGCCCAGCAAGTAGTGGGCAGCTGCTACGTTTAGGCCGGTTTTGCGCACCTTTGTTTTCGCTACCCTTGCAGCCAGCCCTGACTTTGCGGGACATAGGGCATTTGAGCCCCTGAGAGAGGCCAGTTGGCCTGGGGCCAGTCTCAGGGTGTTGTGCCCCCTATTGGGGTGAACTGTGTTTATGCTGGCGAGGCCTATTGCCCCATATGATTTATTGCATAATATGGTTGCATAATGCATTTGTACCTAGGATGATGCCTAATGCTTTTCCCTCAGGTTGGCAGTGCTGATTTTATGCCTATGGTTGTGCCTAATATGCTTTCATGCCTAACAGGCCTGTGATTCATGATTCATGCCTGGGTACGTTTTTGGGCCTATGCTTAATGTCAGGTTATGATGTTCTGGGTTTATGCCTACTCTGATTTCTGCCGCATGCTAATGTGATGATACCTCTACGGTCACATGTTACTGTATAATGTGATTTAGGCTCGCATGTTTAGGCCTGGGCTAATGTGGCTCGTGCTTGTGGCCATATTGTTGCCCTCATTATTTCACCAGTAGGTACTGGTGGGTTTACATTTACTGTTATGCCTAATGTGATGACGCTAACTTCCTGCCTTTTACCCCGTAGGTACGGCCGGTGATACATTCCCTGCTTATGGACTTTCATTTATTCCTGGACCTGTGCTGGTTCTGGCAGCGGCCCGATTGGCACTGCCTTGTAAATAATCCCCCCCTGTAAATGATTGCTGGGTGGCAGTGGGCACCGTGTTCATAAATAGGATGATAGTCTGTGTTTTGCTTAATACATATGCTGTGTTCACACAACCTGGTGTGGAGTCTCTTGTTGTAGTGTGCCTGGTGTGTCGCTTGTGAGTGTGCTGCGCAGATGCTTTACACAATGCTCCTGGTTTAGCCTACCCGCTCCGCACCACGCTACCCCGTTTCTAACACCCACCATCTTCCACACCCTCAAAGACTGGGGCTCTGACAGGATACCCAACACGATAGGCTGCTCTTGTTTCCGTAGCTCCTGTTTCAGTCTGGTAGGGTGGATGCATACATCTCGATCAAAAAGTTCAGTGTCCAAAGTCTGTATGAAGGAGCGAAGCCCCTTGTAGTATGGCGGTGCATTGTGTGCCAGAGGAGAAAGGTTAGAATGGGCAAATAGTCCAAAACATCTGAGCATTGCCCCCACAAAATAACGTGTAAATAAGGCAGTGACTGAAACCATGTCTTCATCTGTACGGGACACAACATAGCATAACAACTTAGAAAACAAAAAGGTCGTAAGATCTGGCAAATTTTTTCCCCATTTTTCCAGGTTTTACAAACTTTCTCTCTACTTAGTTTCTCCATCCTAGAGTTCCATAGGAAGGTAAAAAGCATTTTTGCAATTTCTGTAAAGTGTGGTGCTGAGGAGGGAAAACCATAGCAAGGTACAGTAACAGTGGAAACAAGACAGCTTTAATGACTAACACCTTTCCTTCTAAGGTTAGCTTGCGCAAAGACAAAAGAGAAAGTTTCTTTAGTACTTTAGCCTGGACTTACTTCCAATTTTTTTCCACATGCCCTTGCCCCCCAAAATACACTCCCAAAATTTTAGTGGGTTCTGTGGTAACAGTTACCGGCAGATTTGCCAGTCGATCCCAGGGACCCGTAGTCAGGCAGACACTCTTCCCCATGTTTAAACCCAAACCTGAGATTTCCTGGAAAAGAGAAGCCCGCAAAAGAGTTCTGCGCACAGAAGCCACCGTAGTACACAACACGGTCACATCATCCATGTATGCGATGACCTTGTTCTGGACCCCAGAACCACCAGGTACAAATACACCTTTTACCAGTTTGTCCTTTCTTAATTTGCACAAAAAAGGCTCCAACACACAAACAAAAAGAATGGGAGACATTGGGCACCCCTGACGCACTCCAGTGTGAATAGGAAAAGCAGTGGCATAGAATCCGTTGATACTAACTTTGTTCTGAGCACCTTGGTAGAGGGTACGTATCATGTGAACAAATGCAGGAGGAACATTCATTTTTGCTAATACCAGATAGAGAAATTGATGTAAAACTTTGTCGAAAGCCTTATGAAAGTCCAGGCTAAGAACACCTAGAGGGAGCGCTCTTTCTTGATTGTACCAAAGTGCATCTCTTAAGGTAACAAGGCTATCCACAATAGTGCGCCTTCTGATAGCACAAGCTTGATCTGGTTGAACACAAGAGTGCATAACTCCTCGAAGGCGGCGCGCAAGTACTTTAGCTATGAGCTTGTAATCAACGTTCAAAAGTGAAATTGGCCGCCAATTTTGCAGGGAGGTCTCGTCCCCGGTTTTGTACAAGAGGGTGCTGACCCCAGCGGAGAAATCTGCAGAAAATGTGTTATTAGTAAAACCTTCGTTGACAACCGCCATGTAGTCTTTACATAACAGGGCCCAAAATTTGCGGTAGAACTCCCAAGTGAGCCCATCTATCCCAGGGCTAGAACCTCTGGGAGAGGACTGTAATGCGGATAGCAATTCCTCCCCATCAAAAGACTGTTTCAGGAATTCTACTTGATCAGTATTAAGACCCCCTTCCAGTCCTGAACAATACTCTTCAAAGTCCTGAAAAGAAGAGGGGTTAGGTGGTGGTGCAGCATATAAGTGTGAATAAAAGTCAAAAGCTATCTGTTTGCAATTCTCAATACCTTGCAAAATATCCCCATGCTCATAACGTAGCTTTGTCAGCAATTTATGGGAGGATTTAGCTTTTTTAAAGAGAAAGATGTACATTTTTCATTTTCCTGATAGTATTTAACTCTAGAATGGAATATTGTCGCCTTTATTCCTTTTGCCAACCAGTTATTCATATCCAGTGTGACTAAGCGGATTTCATCTTTCACATCTTTTCCTGCCTCCCCCAATTGTTGGAGAAGAATAAGTCGACGATGTAATTTCTGGTAAGCGTCCCATTCAGCTCGGCGTTTGAGCCGGCCTTGTTCTTGAAAGAACATTTTTGTTTTATGTTTCACCCAACACCACCATTTGTACTTATTTGGAAACCTGTTTTTCTGTCTTTCCCATGTATGATAGCGTTTGATGTATCTATCACAAATGCTTTCGTCTTGAAGGAGCTCATTATTTAATTTCCAAAAGCCAGGGCCCCTTTGAGGCCGGCCTGGTGTCGTGAACCAGACAGCCAGATTATGATGATCCGAAAATGGGACTGGTGTAAGGCTGCATTTATCTGTGCTCAAATTTTTGGATGCAAACACAAAGTCCAAGCGGGAGCGGGCGTTTCCATGATCTGCCTCCCACGTAAAGCCTGTACCAGGAGGATGGTGTTTCCTGTAAGTGTCATAGAGTTCTAAATCATGAATGAGAGATGACAACAGTTTAGAAGTCACATCCAGTGTGTAAGTCGCCTGTGCACCCTGCCTATCCTTGGAATGCAAAATGCAATTAAAATCCCCCACCAGAAGGGTTGGCGTGGCACCTGCAAGAAAAGGTTTGATAACTTGAATCAACTGTTCTCTCTCTGGCTTGGTAGCAGGAGCATACACAGCACACAATTTAAAAGGGAGGCCATCCATTAACACAGACAGCAATATAGCTCTCCCTGGCCACAGTATTTTTTCCTCTGTGATCTGCCAATGTTTATGCTTAAAAAGAACTACTATACCATCGTTCCTGTTGGTGCCCCCAGACCATGCCGAGGGCCCATAGGGCCAATATTGCTGAAAAGAAAAATATTTTGGTTGATAAGAAAGATAACATTCTTGTAAGCAAATAACATCGAAATTTGTATTCCCAAAATAATCAAGGACTATCGTCCTATGCAATGCTGTCCCCAAACCTCTCACATTACAAGAGGCTAGGGATATGGCCATGATAATGAAAAGGAAAAAAACAGCCATACTGCTTAATTTGTAACATGTTTCCCAGAACCATCACATCCAGCCTTAGAAACCTCTTCAGAACTCTGGAGAGTGGACGCCGAAAAAAGGGCCTCCAAGTTCGGCGTGATCTCCAAATCAAGAAGTGGACTATCTGTGATTTCCAGAACCTGGGCGACCTCCTGATATGCCTCCTCTGAATCAGAGAGGCTTAATAAGGCGTCAAACCTTCCCCCTCTAGGAAAGCGATCCAGAGAGGAAGGACGACGCTTAGAACCTGTGGAAAAAGAGGGATCCGCTACATGTTTAGAGGTACGTGATTTTCTCTTATTGGAGGTATAAGTAGACCACCCACTATGATCCATTTCTTTGTCCTGACTCTTGTCTACAGCAGGAGGGCCTACTTTCAAAACTGGGGATTTTGCTGCTTTTTTCGCTGCCTTTACCAACCGCTGCTCTTTAGGAGCTGGCTGCACTGTTGGGGAAATAACCGAAAAGATTGTCTCAGGCACCACCGTAAGTGAATCCTCAGAAATGGAGGGTGCCTGGTCAGTACCCTGAGAGGGGGCTGGAACTGACTCAGTTGGTGATAGACCAGCACGCCGCGCCTTTCTATCCAACGCCTCCCGTTTAAGGCGCAGGGTTTCAGCACGTTCTGCCTCTGTTTCCTCTGCCTGTTGGGACTGTAAATCGGGGTCTATTGCTGGTGAGGGGTCCTCCCCATACTCCTCATCATTTTCCTCATCATTCTCCTGAGACACCCCGCATCTTCGAATCTCTATGCCATCTGTAACCCCCAAAATCTCAGAGTCAGTAACATCCTGGCCTGCATCAGAGATGGCCGCTGCAGCGCGTGGGGCAGATGGGGGGGGGGGCGGAGGACCCTGCGCACTGGCAGCCGAAGCACAGGAAAACTTCCCTTTAGGACAGGTCTTAAACAGATGTTCTGTACTGCCACATAGGTTACATTTTTTTGGGACAACACAGTCTTGCGCTTTATGATCTGCGCCCCCACAATTCCTGCAAACCATGCCAGAGCACTGTTCTTTAGCATGGCCAAATTGCTGGCAAAGTCTGCAGAATAGGGGCTGTCCTGAATACACCAAGAACCCCTTATTTGCCCCCAGGGAGAAAGTCTGTGGGGGGTGCGCCAAGCCCCGTATACCAGTGGGGTCTTCCTTAAACGAGACTGTATACTTCCTTTTCCCATTCCATATTCCACAAATGTTTTTTTATTTTTTGCCCACCCCTGATGGTACTGCAGTAACGTTCCAAAAACACCTGAATCAACCTTGGATCAGTATATGGGTTGTACATGTGTACCACAAGAATAACTTCCTTTGGGGCAGACATGGAAGTAACAGTAAGGCCACTGAAAGACCTGCTGTCCTTACGATCTGCCACATGCTGCAAAAAACTGTGACAAATAGAGTCACTCGAGAAAGTCACATCATAAATGCCTCTGGTAGAAAAATCCTGTATACACTCCACAACACGTTCTGCAATGCTACATTCCTTCTTAATAATCTCATCCACTAGAAATAAAAAAAAATTCTCCTTGTGGTGCACTTCACTTACTTCAACTCGCACAGTGTTTGGCACAAAATCAAAGGCACGGGTATTACCCGCCATGCGGGAATATGAGGCCATAATGGAGACCTCTAGCAGTCACACCATGCGCCACGTAAGTGGCAGTATTAAAGACAGAAATGGCAGCCGTGGGGTGAAATTAAGGAAGGCTGCAACCTCGCTCTGCCTAAGCCTCTGTCTCCGGAAGGGAGGGGGGAGGAGGGAGCAGGGAGCAGAGGACAGACGTTCTGTAGCGCACAGCTGCGAAGAAGCAGGTGAAAGTCTGTGCGAGGAGGGCTGAGCCCCCATCTCCGAGTCCTCTCTGCAGCTCCTGTCTCAGCGTGAGAAATGGAAACAATGTCTCAGTCTTACCTCTCTGACAGGAGGTGTAACAGTTCTGTGCGGAAGGGCACCACGGCCCCCCCAGCGGGGGCTCTCTGTACGAACACCTCTACTGCAACAATGTAGCTGTGACACCTCCTCGTGAATGGAATAGAGGATGGGGGAAGCCTGGGCCTGGCCAGGCCAGCTGGTCTCCTGCTGTATCTGCTACAATGTTGCAACACACCTCCGTAGTCTGGGATCCACGTTCAGCAGCTGCAGGCTCCTACTCAGAGAAAGCCCCACAGGTCTCCCACCGGCTTGAGGCTTCAGCCAGGTCCCGGGCAAGCCAGGAGTCGCAGGCCCGTCCTCGCCGCCTTAGGGAGTCCCTAGTGACGGCCTGTCCACCTCACCCAGGAGTGTCAGCCTTGCCCCCGGGCAAGCCAGGGTACGAAGGCCCAAACCCACAGGATTAGTGAGACAGGAAGTCTCGATCTCCGGCTCACCTTCACCCCTAGTGAGGCAGCCTGGCTCCGGTCAAGCCAGAGTGATGCAGGCCCAGCCCTTCAGGGACCAGAAGTCACCTCTAGCACTTCAGCACCAACCAAGTTGTACTTGGTCTTTACATGCAAAAATGCATATAGTCATTTCACAAAAGTGACCTTTGAAAATATCAGGCAATGAGAGAGGTGATGATTTTGGGGTCCCCCCTAACCTAGGGGGAGGACCAAGCAGATGCCTTGAACACAAAGAGCATATCATGCTCAATGATTGTGGTGGTCCCATCCTCCTAGGACTACCCCAAGCAAAGTTATGCCAACCAAAGGCCCAGCAAAGCATTATGGGGCGAGATTCTAGAGTGCAGTGAATATTATAGTATTAACTCTCAGCTGAGCCTTGAGAGCCTGCCCCTTGAGGAATGTTTTCATATTGGATACTATAATATTCACTGCACTCTAGAATCTCGTCTCATAATGCTTTGCTGGGCCTTTGGTTGGGATTGTATTTTTGCCCATAACTGTGCTTGGGGTGGTCCTAGGAGGATGGGACCACCACCGAATCGTTCAGCATGATGTGCTCTTTGTGTTCAAGGCATCTGCTTGGTTCTCTCCCTAGGTTAGGGAGGACCCCAAAATCAACACCTCTCTCACTGCGTGCTGTATTTTTATTTTCACTTTCGTGCGATTACTATATGCATTTTTGTATATAAAGATAGAGTTACTTCTTATTTTATCAAGGGTATGAAAGGTTTTAGTTATATTAATTGGGATGAGATGGAAGAGAGTTGCAGAATTCACTACGCCCACCCTTAATGTACACTGAATGTTTATATGTTTTGAACATTCTATTGTTTATGATGTAGCAATGTTCTTTAAAGGGCTGCATGTTGGGCAGCAATAAAAGGTTATTGCATAATGTTAGCCTCTGCTGTTTTTAATGAAATCAAGATTCTCTTTCCATGTTCATTATAGAATCGCCATTTGTGTGGATGAAGCCAATCATGGCTTTCCTATGATGTAAACAGGATGTATTCTGCACAGTTCATGTCACATGAGTGTTGTTCAGTGAGCATACATTTAAATGAACACCGTCTAATAACTTCTATACAACTTACAGGTTCACATACAGCCTAGAATGAGTTAAAGCCGTGATCATTGGTTCAATGTATGTCAATATTGATGAGTTAGCTGTGCTATAAAAGTTTTAAATTATGGAATGCATGATGACTTAATATAAACTGTTTCATATGCGACTTCTGAGATGAGTTACCACCCTGGTAAAGGTATATCTAAATAGAATAACACATCATTATGTTCATATATGCACTTCTGGGGCGGTAAGCTGTAATATACAAATGTTGTCTTGCATGCAGCCAGGGTGGGCAGCCTTTCTAGCTGACTCTTGCTCCTGTCTTTGAACGAAGTAGAGCACCACCAGGGTGCCTTGCTGTCCAAAGGGGATTTCTTCCTCTGCAGTTTTAGTTCCCATACCTGAGTTGATGTTTTACCAGCAGTTGCCGCGTCCCGGGGGAACAGAGAGATGGCAGAGAGATGCCTTGCAGCTGTATATGTTTGTGTGCTTTTGTCTGTTTGCACCTTTTATTGGTTTACCTACATGTGTAAGTGTTCTGTTGCGTGGCTGGTGTGACTGCATTTGTTCCTCCGTCTTTTCTTTTAATCAGGGCTCTCTGTAGCCTGATTATATGCTCCACGGTTCTGAGGTAATGGTACAATTTCATGAGTTTACCATTTAAGGGCTGTAAATCTGAACCAGTAGCGTGCAAATATGAGTACAACTCGATGGAATGGACAGTTACCATCTGGGGCCTATATTTTTGGTCTGGTGTTTAAAATACAGATCAGACATATACATTGTAAGTGATACGTAAGCCACTATGAAAGAACATACAGAGGTACCCCGAATGGGACTTAAACCGAGCTTCTAATGACAGTGATGCATGTGCATCTTCAGTACTGGTTTATAATGACACAGGTGGTGAAGTGCAACAGCTCAGTGCTTTTGTGAAAAGGTAAGGTGCATAGCCAAAGGTGATTCTATTACAAAAGGCAATTCTATTACAATAGGCTTCCCACAACATGAAATATCACAGTATAATTTTTATTTTTTTATTTTTTAAATTTTCAAAAACCTTTATTGACAAAATTGCATAGACAAATTACATTCTTGCACTAAATCACAGCACCATGCACATAAGTACAATTGCGGATCACAGAAGGGACCAATAGCACGTAACATTAGTAAGCGGCAGCGTAACAAATGGTATACAGGCACGCTTGGACAATAATCAGTCATTGGAGTGAGGCGCACAGGGCTTGAGTGGAAGGGCAGGCCTACGGAGAAGGAGCAGGGGGGGAGGCCGATAACTATCCTACACCGGCGGCCGCCGCGGGCGGAGTGCCGGCGGGGAGCGCGGGAGAGGAAGCCAGACGCTGGGGGGAGCGAGCAAGGAGGTATGACACAAGGGGCCCCCATATGTCGTGTGGGCGAAATATGGCTGGCATAAGGTCCCAGAACTCGGACAATAGGGTCTGGCAGCGCGATGCATCCTCAAGCCATTGAGCGAATGTAGGTGCAGGTCTGCGGCCCCAACACATGGAAACCCTGCGCCGTGCAAGGACAAGCAGCATGGCGATTAGACGGCGGGAGGCGTCCGGGCAGAATTCTAACAAAGCCGAGGAGGCAAAGCGGGGGTCAGGGCTGAACCGGAGAGGAGGTAATCTCTGATATAGCAGAGCAGACCTCACGCCAGTAATCGGCGACCTTGGGACATAACCAGGCAAGATGAGCGAAATCCGCCGCATGCGAAATCCGCGTGCTAGTGACTTAAAATTTACATCGCATTGACAACACTGTGCAAAACTCCGTAGTTAATAAGTTATGTTAAAGGAGTTTCGGTTGTGGAAGTCGACGGCGTTTCGATCTCCTTAGTTAGAGATCATCATCAGGACGAGAAACAGTGTGAGCTAGTAGGATCTGGCAGCGTGACGCTGCTAGCTAGGATCGTCGTGCGGTAGTAGTAACCGTGGTAGTTCCAGAGAATGTGGTTAAAGTAGCGGGGAGGTCCAAACAGTCAGCGTAGTGCACGCTGACTAATCCGTGCCGGCAGACTCCAGCACCATAAGTTGCATGCTGCATGCATTGGAGGTACCAGGATCCAGTCTCTTCTTCCTCAACTGGCACTTTGGTCCACCGTGATTGACTCCACATTCAGTACGAACTACGCTGACTGTTTGGACCTCCCCTCCTACTAGCTCACACGGTTTCTCGTCCTGATGATGATTTTTTGAGCTCAAAGTAGTAGTCATTGAGCTCAAAGTAGTTAGTGATCGCGGTCTGGATCTCATCACAAAAAACGGAATCCCGCAGGGCGTTAGATGGTAGCCTCCAGGAGAAAGCACGACGGGTGGCCTGGGGTAGACGAAGTCCGAGCCGGACAGGAGTGTGATCTGAGAGGGTGCGCGCCATGTGATCAATGGAAGTGAGCCAGGAAAGAGCGTCAGGAGAGGAGATCCAGAGGTCTAGCCGGGACCAACAGCCATGAGTGCCGGTGACGCAAGTGCCCTCACGGGCCTCGGGATGTGTGTGGCACCAAGCGTCATTCAGGGAGTTCTCGGTGAGAATGGAATTCAGGAATGCCGCAGCGCGGGGGTGGGATGCATGTGGGCCAGAGCGATCCAAAGCGGGGGATAGTGTGACATTAAAATCCCCACCCCAGAGAAGCGCAGCGGGGCCAAGGGATGAAATGTGGTGCCACACCTGCGCAAAAAATTCTGGGTCGTCGGTGTTGGGACCATAGATGGCAGCAATCGTGACAGGTTGGGCCTGAAGGGAGCCATGGAGGATGACAAAACGCCCCGCGGGATCAGCGATAGCGTGGGAGGTATGCCAGGGGAGCCCCCTACGTATGAGAATCGAGAGCCCCCGAGAGTAGTTGGAGTAATAAGAAGATTGAGATTCTCCCCAGTGTCGAGAGTGTAATCTGGCAGCAGATGCAGGAAGCAGGTGGGTCTCTTGCAGCAGACAGACGTCCACCTTATGCCGAACCAGATGTGCATGGACAAGTCGAGCCTTACGGTGGTCGTTAAGACCCCGGATGTTCCAGGTCCAGCAAGTAATGTCAGTCATTCAGACATGGCGGGGAAAGTGATCGAACATGGTGTGGTGCGTGAGGCCTGGATCTTCGTGCGGGTGCATGTGGTAGTGCTAAGCAATTGAGAAAACGATGTGCAGAGCAACAACAAAGGGAAAAACAAAGGCCACTATGAGCCTGCCACATCAAATCACTGGACTGCGAGGAGAAGGCGCTAGAATCAAGCCCCTGAAGGAGGATACCAGTGACTGTCAGTCCCAGGAGCAAGGACTTGGGGTAGTGCGCAGAGTTATGCAGCAAGACAAAGCAGAG
The DNA here is from genome assembly GCA_963921515.1 of Calotriton arnoldi. NCBI lineage: Eukaryota > Metazoa > Chordata > Amphibia > Caudata > Salamandridae > Calotriton > Calotriton arnoldi. The sequence goes on along the minus strand of CAWUFW010007756.1, from coordinate 941,442 downwards.
CCGGTAGAAAATGGCATCACGAAGTGACCTGTGGAACAAAACAATACAGAAAAGCCAAAACAAAAACGCCTCGGAAAGAGGCCACAGAACCTCCCGGGCCCTCCACCCACACCAACCCCCCAAACAGGTTGAGAAACCACCCTCGACCACCCCAGGGAACCCCAACTGGGAAGGGAAGAGTCCAAATCCAAGGTGGGAATCATCCCGCAGAGGCATGGCGAGGCTCGGCAGACACCCCTGCCAACAGAGCAGGGTGGCCAAACAAACAGCGATCGCAGACAACAAGATAACGGAGTTACAGTAGAGAACAATGGTAGCTGATCCAGGAGTGTCACAGTGAAGGATACGCCCGCCCAGGGGTAGACGGAGTGATGTTAAATCAAGGGCAGCAAAATGGTCAGGTCACCATGGCTAGGACAGCAGAGTAACAGTACTCGAAGATGGGGTCAAGCTAGTCATTCTCGCCCAGATCACCGGGCCCGGAATCTTGAGGACAGTCAGCCAGTCAATCATTGTCACTGAGGTGGTCCACAGCAGCCGCTTGAGAACCAGGTGGTGAGGTGCGAGGCGATTTGTCAAGCTTTTTAGCAAAAGCGAGGGCGTCTCTGGGATCAGGGAAGATGAGAGTTTTGGCGCCCTGTCGGACCCGCAGCTTTGCCGGATAAGCCAAGGAGTAAGGGATGTCGTGTTTTTGGAGGATCCTCTTTGCTGGAAGGAATTTGCGGTGGGCTGCCTGGACAGCGATAGTATAGTCCGGGTAGAAGGAGAGCGGGTTACCTTGGTGAATTATTTTGCCCCTTTCCCGAGCCGCTCGGAGAATGGCGTCACGGTCTCTGAAGTTTAAGATTTTAGCAATGATAGGGCGAGCAGGTAAGCCCGGGCCAGGACGCGGGCCAAGGGAGCGGTGAGCCCGTTCGACGATGAAGACAGAGGAGAGGACTTCACCAAAGAGTTCCCGGACGAGCTGCTCCACGTAGTCCTCCATGCGAGAGATATTGGTGGATTCAGGTACTCCCGTGATGCGGAGGTTGCTCCTCCGGGAGCGCGCCTCCAAATCTTCGTTTTTATTCCGGATAATGTCGAGTATTTTGTCCATCTGCAATAGTTTTTGGTGATCTTGAGTGGCGGCATCCTCGGCGTCAGAGATCCTGGATTCAGCATGCAAGAGACGAGCATCGTGGGAATCAACCCGGGCCTTCACAGAGTCAAGACAGGCAGACAATTGGTCGAGTTGGGCAGCAATGCCCGTAACAGCGGACTTGACGTCGAGCATAATCACCTTCAAGTCATCTTCATGCGCATGCGGTGCCTCCATGGTGGACGGAGGGCCACCACCATCCGAGCACGCACCGTCCTGTCGAGTCGACCTACGCTGATCGAAGGTGATCTTGGGCTGCTTGGTGTCAGTCCTCCCCATGGCTGGCAGAAGCAGGTAAGAGATATCCCCAGAGACCAGGAGAGGAGGATTAGCGGCCAGAAGGGACAGTGTCAATAAACGTGTCGCGTGAGCCACAGACAAACAGCAGCAACTGACAGAGGGGATGATGGCAGGGTCACCCGGCTGGATGGGCAGCGGCAGCCGGCCGCTGTGTGAAGCGAGCCAAGATGGGACGATAACAGGACCCAGCAGGCAGTGAGGACCCCGGGCCGGCGATACAGCAGCGAGACAGATGCAGCCCCCACAGACTCCACGAAAATTCTGCAAGAGCACACCACAGCAAACTGAGAGCAGAGAGGCCAGCGGAGCAGATCATGGGTCAGCAAAAGAAGTAGTCAGCCGCCCAGCGAGGGACCAGCGCCACATGACCTGTTGCCCCCCCCACAGGAAGGGCGGCAGAGCAGGAGGGGGGCGCAGGGGAGCCCCACCGTGCGCCGCACGATCCGGGGGTCACACCACAGGAGCCCGCACAGTGGTGGTGAGTACAGCAGAGGAATGCAGCTAGAGGCCTGATAGCAATGGAACTGCGCCCCGGTAGGGCAAATCAGAGGCGGAGGTCCAGAATCGGGGCCGGCGGACCGGGAACCACACAGGAGCACACGCCAACCGGAGCAAAGCCAATCACAGGGCTGGCGAAGACGCAGTCCACGCCACAGGAGAGCAGGCCTGAGGTCAGAGTCAGTGGCAGTAGGGGCCCAGAGTCAGTGGCAGTAGGGGCCCAAAGCCAGGTAAGCCCGAGGAGCGGGGATCGGTGCGGCCGCCAGAGGCCGGGGCAGCGCAGCAAGGTGTGATCTAGGCCGCTGGAGAAGGCCGCGGCGGGGGAGGGGGACTCCAGTCACCACTCAACGCACAGCAGCGGAGAGGTCGGGAGAACGCGCACGTCCGGGGCAATCGCGGCGGGGAGACGTGGGGGGCACGCCGCTCCCGTCACCGGGCCCGGGCACACGGAGCCGCCTCAGCGGGCACCGAAAGGAGGGGAGAATGGCACCAGAAGCGCGAGGAGTGCCCAGGCCGGCCGGTGCAGCTCGCGGGCCCCCAGTCCCGCCGCAAGAAACCCCAGCGGCAGCGGCACTCACCGGGCAGCGAGGGACAGGTTTCCCCGCAGTCCTCCAGACAATCCACAGGTCCAGCAAGTCAGCCCAGCAGCAAGGAGAGGGGGCCTGGCCTCGCCGGCAATGAGGCACAGGCCCGGCGCAGCGGACGGGTGGCGGATCTCAGCCCCCACAAGCCGCCGGGGATCAGGAGCAGCACGGGGTGATGCCTCGAGGGGAGACACAGCCAGAAAGTAAGCTATTATGCGGCGGATTAGCCGTTGTCTGCAGGATTCTTCCGGATAATGAGCTTGGCCGGCAGAGCCCACTTAGAGTGCGGCCATCTTGCAGCCGGCCAAGCCACGCCCCCCATATCACAGTATAATTTAAGTATATTGCAGTTTCAGTTTAACTTAGATAGATTTTTAATATCACTGTTTGAACAGTCCATATTTTATAGCAGGTTGACGTTTCAGCCCCTGGGGTTTATCTAACAGTTGCCATCATCAGGACTACCAATCAGAAAGAACAAGAAAACAAAAAATAAAGTACATCATGGGTGACGTGGCACCTGCCAATGCGGTCAGGTGCCACATTACTCTCTCAATGCTGTTACACCTTATTTCTACCACTTAGTTTTCAGCCCCTCTCCGGCTAGGCTTCTTTGTATTCATGTAGCCACTAGTTTTATCTTTTGTTATGGGTTTTACAATGTTATTCATTTATTTCACCTCTCGGTTCGTGTCATACACAGTGGTTTTCTGGCACTTGGCATTCACTCCCTGTTGCCTGTATCTCTTACCCATATTGATGAATTCTTCTCCTTGCAATTTGTCTTTGAAAGAATAGGTTTCCACTACTCCTCATCTATTGGCGGACTCAACCCCCTCAATCTCCTTTCCATGACCTCTATTCTAGGTAATCCCTACTGTGGCTCCTTCTGCTTCTTCTTCTGGGTGATTAGTTCTCTATCTTTTGTTGTCTTGTTCTTTCAGGTTGCTTCTCTAATTGTTTCCTGACACTGTCCCGATGATGACCCTGGTCAAACGAACCACAGGGTCGAAACGTCAACCTTCTATAAATATGGAGTGTTTACACATTGATATAAAATATGTATCTGAATTATATATGTACTTAAGCTTCAATGTGCCTAAATTATGAAATGTGGCATTTCATGTCGTGGACAGACTATTGTAAAAGAATTGCCTTTGCGCCTTACTTTTTCAAAAATGCACTGTACCGTTGCCTTGTTACATGTGTCATTATTTATTTATCGAGTTTTGTATAGTGCAAACTTGACCCAAAGGTCTCAAGTTACATTTGAAGTAAGTATAAATACATAGTGACAGTATGTAAACTAAATATACGAAGGTATAAATATATATATATACCCCGACTCTCTAAATAAATCTGAGCACCACTACCTTGGTGAAAACTGTGCCTTACTCTCCTCACCAGCACGAGGTCCTAGCCTAACTATCTCTGGTATATATGTATATATATACCCTTGAGGGACACCTTGTGCTTTACAGAGCACAGCAGCAGTTGCACGATTACACGTGGAGTATATAAAAAGTACATAGTAACAGTATATAACGTGAAATTACGATGGACAATAGAATAGGTGGACAATATAGTTCAGAGATAGATAGGGTCGGACCTCGTGCTGGAGAGGAGAGTAAGGCACAGTTTTCACCAAGGTAGTGGTGCTCAGATTTATTTAGAGAGTGTGGGTGGGAGCAAACAGGCCAGTTGGATGCTTTAAAGGGGTGGTTTCAGATTATTTTTTGGAGAGATGTTGTTTCCGTTTTTTCTTGAAGTGAGGAAAAGATTGACTGTCAAGTAAGTCCTGGGGCAGCGCATTCCAAATTCTGGAAGCGTTCCTGGAGAAGAAGCGGGTACACAATTTCTCTTTCTTAAATTTTATAGAGGAATCGGGAGTAGACAGTTAGAGCTTCATAGAGGTCTCTTTTGACCGGCTTTTGATAGCTTATTTGTGAGATAGGCTGTTTGTTTCATGTAGACAGCTTTGTGAGTTATGCTATCAGTGTTAAGTATAGCTCTTGCCTTGATTGGAAGCCAGTTGAGCTGCTTGAGGGTGGGAGTGATGTGCTCGAAGCACCTCTCTCCCGATAGAAGTGTAGCCCCTGCGTGGAGTGTTATTTTCAAAGTCGCTAGGTATGTTTTTGGAGTGCCCGTAATCATTGCGTTACTGGAGTCCAGCTTGGGGAGAACTAAGGTTTGCACCACAGTCTTTAGGTCTTCAATGGGGATGAAGGGTTTAACTTTTTTCAGGTGTTTCAATGTGTAGAAGGCTCTTTTCGTAGAGGCATTAATATGCTCTTTCATGCTCAAGTGACTTTCAGGTGTGATCCCCAGGGATTTGACGGCATTGGAGATGGAAAGTTTGCAGTTTAAAGCAGTGAAGTTGTTGTGCCTGATATTAATGGGAAATTAATTTTCTTCAGGTTGGATGAAAAGGAGTTCCGTTTTGTTGGAGTTGAGTTTAAGATGGTTGCTTGTCAGCCAGGATTGAACTGTGTAGAGAATGGCTTTGTGCGAGCGTCATTGATTGACGAGATTTTTATGTAGAGTTGGGTGTCATCTGCATAGAGATGGTAGGCAATTGTAGTTTGCTTCAAAATCAGTGCAAGGGGTTCCATATAGAGGTTGAATAAGGCAGGAGACAGTATTGACCCATGAGGGACTCCATGTGAGACTGGTGGTACTTTTGAGGTTGAGTTGTTTAGTTTGATTAGCTCTGAGCGTAGGTTTAGGAACAAGTCGAACCATCGAAGGACCGTTCCACTTATGTCTGCATGTTGCGAGAGGGTGTTTAGGAGGATGTCATGGTTGACAGTATCAAAGAAAGCCCAGAGGTCCAGGAGGACTAGGAGGCAGAATTCTAAATTGCAAAAAAGGGAGGGTGCACGCAATCAGTCCTCCATACCACCTATTGTATTGCGGTGAATGTTAACTGTTCGAATTTCACAAGCGAGTGTGCGGATAGCACCCAGGTAAATTATTGCCCGCACCACATTTCTTGGATATATGTTTTTATATATGTTTTTGGGTCCTCACCCACAGGTACCACCTGTGGCTTGCTTCATCATTGGACCCACACCCAGACCACCTAATGTGACTGGACGGGCTCTACGCGTTTGTAAGCGGAGCTCTTAGGAAGTATCTGCAGGGAATTAGGTCTATGGCAAGATTAAAAAACGATCAGATGTATTTCAGGATACTATGATCCTTTAACATCTATAGGTTGACATGTTTCAGCCGTTCGTTTGCCTGTAAAGGGTCAGGCGGCTTTCCTCAGGACCTTGCTTGGTATCTTTACTCTGCATCCGTGATGTTTATTAAACCTATCTTTATGCTCTCAATCCAATTTTATATAGAGCATGCATGTGAAATACAGACCATACTTGACGGACCCTTTCCAGTATGGCCATTGCTAAAGGACAAATTGTTAGACATTCTAGTAATCAATGTCTCCAAACTTGTGGCATATATTATAGAGCAAAAACAATCATGCCACCTAATCATAAAACTCACCACATTCCATTCAGTGACAAGTTGGTCAAATATATACAGGTGCATAACCCTTACAAGACTTTCAAGGTGAACCACACAGACTGACAAACATAAAAAAAATGGATCACCTACATGGCTTAAATATTGTTAAGACATCATGGGGGGGAAAAGGGGAGGACGGTCCCTGAAGTCACACTCTGAAAAAATAATAATATAGAATCTGTTATTTAGTATTCTGTTTAGATTGCTTTTAAGTGGTGTGGTGATCTCTGGGTTTTAAAGGGGTAGGTCCTACTTACTTCGTCAAGAGAACGCGTCCGCTGTCTTGACGTGTCTGTCTCCCTGTTTCCCCGAATGTTACTGCCTGGTGTCAAACCTCTCTCTTATGGTGGCGTGTTGTCTCCTGACCATGTTGTCACTCTAGGCTAGGTTTTTTATGGGAGGCGTTGTCATGAATACCATTACAAGCGCGGGCTCCTTCTCATTGCTATCTTTACTCAATCGTGCCTCTGGTGAGACGTGTTTTTCAGCTGCCCGTCCCGTTGACTGTCGGGAAACATAAGTTTGGGCCATGGCCCTGGGGATGAAAAAACTCGTGTCTGCAATGAGAGTGGTTGGGTTTTATTGTGGATCAGGCGGATGGTAAAATAGGTCAGTTTTTTGGGGGTCAAGGTGTTTTAAAGTATATTTATTCATATCTAAAAAAAGGACAAAGAAAGGTCTGTCCAATTTTATGGGGGCCGGTATTTCGTTCATTATTTGTGTAACATTTTACCCTTTATGCCCATGGTCTGTGCCCTAATGACCTGGTATGTTACCACATTAGATAATGGGTGTGTTCTGAGCCCGTATAGCAATCACAAAGTGTAAGAAATGAACCCTCTATCTTAGGGCATTTGAATCTACAGTGTCTGGATCGGTATCTGTATACAGTGTGCAGTATGAGAGTGTGAACTCGTCATGTGTGTCTGACACAATTTCTTATAATATGCTGCCCCAAGGCATTTCATCATTCAGACCGTTAATATGGTTGGACAGCTTGTAAACCCATCTTTGTTCCTTGTCATACAAGATTTTTTTACGTTTCTCCTTTCTGCTGTTTCTTGTTCTAGGACAATACATTTTTGCTCATCTACTGTGTGTTTTGTTGAGAGAAAATGCTCTGCCATTTTGGTACAATTGTGTCTGCAGCATATGGTACTTCTATGCTCACTGATTCTGATGCTTACCTTCCTAGTGGTCATCCCAATATATCTTAAATTGCATGGGCAGGTGATTTAGTAGACTACTTGTTTTGTGTTGCAGTTAGACAGTTTCCGTAGTTCCCAGGGGGTACGTATGCCTATGCCCACTTCTTTTGTGGCTGTTGTGAAGTGACATACACTGCAATGTCCACATGGGTAGTGTCTTGTGACTTGAGGAAGTGCTGTATGTATGGTGTTCATAGGTCTGTGATTCACTTTAGGTCATTTGTGCACTAGGGTGTCGCGTAGGCTTTTCGCTTATTTGTGAGAAAATGTGGGAGATCCCACTGTCTTGTGCCCGTGTTCAAGACCCGCCAGTTCTGTTTGATTATTTTTTTGATGTTGTTCGATGCTGTTTTGTATGTGGTTACACATACTAGGGGCGGATCTCTTTTTTGCTTTATGGATGTTTCTAAAAGCGCCTCTCGGTTCTGATTCCTTGCTATTTTATTGTCCTTTGTATTATGTTTTCTGGGTATTTGCGAGCCCTACGTTTTTCTGTCTGCAAATTGGCCTGATGTTTGAAGTCTTTAGTTTGACTGCAGTTCCTGCATAGGCATAGGAACTGGCCATACGGGAGATTTTCTTGTAATGCCCAAAGGTGGAAACTATCAAAACGTAACCGACTGTTTATGGCAGTGGGTTTGTGGAAAGTGTCTGTCTGGAGGCTTTGCTCTTTGTGGTAAATGGTAACATCCAGAAATGTTACTGAGTCTTTGTCGATTGTATGTGTGAATTTTAAATTTCTGTCTTGATTATTGAGCCAGGTGACAAATGCTAGTGCTGTGGTGGTGTCTCCTTTCCAAACGTCGTCTATGTAACATTTCCATACTGAGGGTTGTATTCGATAGGGGTTTGTGTCATGTAGTATGCAGTTCTTCTCTAGATTGTGTACACACAGTCCTGCTACACTAGGGGCAAAAGAGCTCCCCTTCCAAGTTCTGTACTCTTACACATATATTTTTCCATACAGCAACGGCCAAACCGGAAAGGGTCAGTCAAGTATGGTCTGTATTTCACATGCATGAGGAAAGCCGCCTGACCCTTTACGGGCAAACGAACAGCTGAAACATGTCGACCTATAGATGTTAAAGGATCATAGTCTCCTGAAATACATCTGATCGTTTTTAATCTTGCCATAGGCCTCGCTCATTAAAATAGGATCATAGGACCTATAGGCATTTTTAACACACCTAATTCCCTGCAGATACCTCCGCAGATCTGGGTTGAATCCATCATCGCTCTGTAACTCACTTTGTCACCCCTGTTCAGACTCAGCCATATGCAAATCAGTCTTGACCCGGTTCCTCATGGGAACAGTCCAGCCCGAACTGCCAAGCCAGGTCTTCCCTGTACCGGAAACAAGCATCCTGGGATTCAACCCAGATCTTTGACTGGGGGTGAGTGTCTGAAAAGTTTCAGTTCTCCGTCCATCATTTTGCTTTGCTTTGTTCGCCCTAAGTTGGCAGGGTATGCCTAGACGTGGGTCCCTTGCTCACTTTGCCACTGGATTCAAGCTAGCCTGGCTGATGAGGGGTGTTACCACGAAACCGGTCCTAGGATGCTTGGGTGCCGTGGACCATCTACCAATTTGGGGCTAGAGAAGGGCATTCCCAAAGCAAGTGTCGAAGGTCCGCACCGTTGGAATAGCATTTGGAACGTGTGAGGGCGGCCATAGAGAATCAAGTTGGCACTTTGTTAATTAGCATTGTGCCATAGTCATGTAGCACTGGTCAGGAAACCTATGGCACAGGTGTCATGGACCATAAAACATATCGGGTCGTCCAGAAGGTTGAAATGATTAGCAGGTTGTCTTGTGGGCACGATGCCAGTGATGTTCAACCCTACAGCCTGACCTCTAACCCCCCTCCCCCACTCCAATTCAAACCTCCAGGTACTACAGCTGTCCAGACATATCTCTGTTGCCTGATGAAGTAAACTTTCATGTTACGAGGCCTCCGCAGCCAATTTTCCTTTGTAGATCCTCAAAGTCGTTTCTACCAAGGAAGCACCCAGTTAGTGAAGGAAGACTATGAATGCGGCGTTAAACTACAACATATTCAGAGCTACCCTTCTAATGTTATCCTTCGAGTTTAAACAATCAAAAGATGTAATCCCAGGTTCAAAAGCCCCATTCTTCAGTTGCAGGATTTTGGTCTTACCCTATTTATGTCTACCACTATCTACCTAGACTTTCTGGTGTATTGTATACATTTTTACACTTACAAAACATTTCTCATGGAAGAAAAACAGTTGCTGGAATCTAGACAGCTATCGTTGCATTCGCATTTATTAAATGTAAAAATTATTTTAAAGCAGCCTTGGTCCCTTTCACAAACAGTCCAGTTCAGGAACAGGGAATGCTTTAAAATACATTTCAGGGACAGAGCAAGGGGTATGCCTTAAAAATAAACCTGGCAATAAGTGAATGACATCTAGAGGACCATGCAGTCGGTCCTTGGTCACTGTCTTCTCCTCCAAGGCACATATTTAAAAAAGAGAGAGAGGGAAATGACTGCCTGTACATCTTTCCAAACAATAACCCCTACACTTAGGAATATGGCGGCTATCACATTCAACTCCGAATGTATATAAGATAATCGAGAAGTGACCATGCTTCATCATAGGCCCCCCCCGACAGGACTGTATGTCGCTTGCCAGGGTGCACCTGATCTGGGAGCGCTAATGTACCTCATATTCCTGGTGGGATTGTCAGAAATAGACGTTTAAAAGTACCCAGGTAAAGCTGCAAGGACCTTTATTAATGGAGTCCCTGGTGAGATTAAAAACCTACCCTTACAGTTAATGTGAGAGCTGCATCATGCAGGGGTTGGAAAAGAAGTGTTTTGAGTTTGCGCCTGAATATCATGAGAGAAGGTGGCTTTGGAGATGCCTGATGGAGGGTTTTTCGCCAGCGCTGTGGATCTTCTGTCACCTCGGCTCTTGTTGGCTATCAGTATGATGATGAGGATCATGTTTTAGTCTGCACTGCATGCAGGGCAAGATGAGTTATGTAACTTTATTTTAGCTGGGATAGTAAATGGCCATCTTTTTAGGAGTAAAAAAGATGTAACATGTTACACAGAAGTTATACATGACCCGTTTGGTCCAACCGGACCAAGCTGGGTTTATTCCCGGCAGGAACACCACACATAACTTATGACGACTAGCACACTTATGGCATGCACCGGAATTGCAGGAGGTGGATTGGGCCCTATGTTTCTTAGACATACGACAAGCCTTCGACCCTGTTGAGTGGGATTACATCTGGGCGGTACTTGAGCGAATGGGACTGGGGGACAAATATCTGAGCTGGTTGAAACGGCTTTACGTTAAACCAACTGCCCGTGTCCGCCTGTGCAACCAGGTATCGGATAGTTTGGAGCTTCAGAGAGGTACTCGGCAGGACTGCCCCCTGTTGCCGCTCCTTTTCGCTCTTGCGATGGAGCCTTTGCCAATTACACTCAGGGGTAAGATGGGAAGGTGGGGCATCCAGCTGGGTCCAACGGTACATGTGGTTTCGATGTATGCCGACGATACTTTGGTGTACCTTCGTCATCCGGGAGAGGCGGTTCCGATACTCCTCGAGGAGCTCACTGGCTTTGGTGAGATATCGGGACTTTGCCTCAATCCAGGAATGTCTAAACTCTTCCCTGTGGGCAGTCTGAAAAACGTTGAGGAGGGTGAGTTACCCAGTGTGGGGATGGCCTGGCCAGGTTGCCCTGATAAAAATGGTGGTCCTGCCGCGTTGCTTATATGTTATGCAGAGTTCCCTTTACCACATACCATGGACATATTTCCGCCAGTTGGATCGTCTACTGATTGAGTTACTATGGGGGACCAAAAGGAAAAGGGTGAAATTGGACACGCTACAGAGGACATGGGAGCGGGGAGGACTTGAGGTCCCTTGACTGAACTTGTACTACATGGCGACACAGCTGCAACATGCAGTGCAGTGGCTCGACGAGAATGATAACTGGGAGAAGAGGCTATTGATAGGCACTCATTGGGGGGGTCGCGCTCCCTGACCTTCTCATGATGGGATTGCGGGTACCCAAACGATTTCCATATATCATCAGGCATGTTGCCTTAGACTGGGAATTTGCAATCAGCAACGGTGTGCCACATGCACCCTATTCCCCGAAGGCCCGCTATGGGCCGTGGTACCGTTCAAACAAATAAGCTAAACTATGTCTACTATTAGATGGATGGAGGGGAGTTGTTGCACAATGGGGGACCTCTACTCGGGTCAACGATTCCTTACTAGAGAGGATGCAGAGTCAACGTTCGAGCTAGGTAGAGGTCAATACCTTTAATACGCTAAGATCTCGGTGGTGGCACGAGAGTTATGGCCGGCGTTCCCGGAAGAGCCGCCCACTACTGCAACCCTTCAGGCCCTAGTGACTTTGTCGGGGGTCACAGGCTGGTGTCTCACATTTACAGGGCACTACGGGAGGATCTTGATACGCACCCACTCCCAGTCCAGGCCAAATGTGATGTACAACTGGAGGAACCTTTAACGGACTCTGACTGGAAGAGGGTACATGAAGGGGTTAAGCAGATTAGTACCAACACTAGATTCAGCCTAACCCAGTTTAATATTGTTCATCAAACCTACCTGACTCCACGGGTGCTTCATAAAATGTACCCGGATCGCTCCGCACATTGCCCCAAGTGTGGTTCCAACGAGGCTCAATTCTTACAGATAATATGGAACTGTTCGGAAATAAGACTTTTTAGGGGGTCAATACTGGAGCGTCTACGACTAGTAACGGGGTGGACGCTTCCTCAGTCCATCAGAGAAATACTCTTGGGTGCGACCCTTGACCCTGCTAGGGAGGTCGCTCCCCCTCCGCACAGCACCGCCTGTGTGTCCCTGCCCCAGCTGCCGCTGCTGAGGAAGATCGAGGCCCTCCTCCACCCGCAGGCTACCACCTGCGCCTCATCCCTGGTGGCCAGTGGTAGGCCGTAGGTTTGTATCTCTTCTGTTCTTTTGTAGTGCCTTTTGTCACTTTGGTGTCTGTGACTGCTGTTGTCTGTTTTTCCCCCTGTGCCTACATTTGTTCTGTGCCCGGTTTTTCCTTCTGTTTTCCTCGCTGTCCCTTGTTTCTGTGCCCGTTTTTCCTTCGGTTTCCCTCGCTGTCCCCGTGATTCTGTGCCCGGTTTTCCTTCTGTCTCCCTCGCTGCCCCTTGATTCTGTGCCCGTTTTTCCTTCTGTTTCCCTCGCTGTCCCCGTGATTCTGTGCCCGGTTTTCCTTCTGTCTCCCTCGCTGCCCCTTGATTCTGTGCCCGTTTTTCCTTCTGTTTCCCTCGCTGTCCCCCGTGATTCTGTGCCCGGTTTTCCTTCTGTTCCCTCGCTGTCCCCGTGATTCTGTGCCCGGTTTTCCTTCTGTTCCCTCGCTGTCCCCGTGATTCTGTGCCCGGTTTTGCCCTCTGTTCCTTGTTGCCCCCGTAATCCCCGTGCCCTTTTGCCTTCTGTTCCCTTCGTCGCACCGCTCCCGTTCCCGCCGCTGCGTCCCCTGCAGCCCTGCCCCCCTGACTGACCATTCACTGCCCCTGCCTCCCGCCTCCCAGCTGCTCCTCCCTCCCACCTCCCCATATATGGCGGCCGCTGCGCGGGCGCGCCAATGGCGCGCCTAAGGCAAGCCCGTCTGCGCCCGTCCGCGCCTGGACCCCGCCCAGCGCCAGAACCCCTGGTCCCCGCGCCCGCCACGACGACCGCCGCCGATACGATGCCAACACACTCCACGCTCTCAACCCAGGACGGACCCACACCTGCGTCAAGGCCGCCCCAAAACGCACACATGGCCCCTTCACCTGCCGGAACTGCAGCTACACCAGCCTCAGAGCCGCTGACCCACCCGCCAAGAAGGACCTCAACCACCTCCGATGCATCCTATTGAACACCCGCTCCGCACGCAAACACGCCGTCGAGCTCTGGGACCTGCTCGACACATCATCCCCGGACGTCGCCTTCCTGACAGAGACCTGGATGAACGACTCCCCCGCACCCGACATCGCCATAGCCATCCCAGACGGCTACAAGATCACCCGCAGAGACCGCACCAACGGAGTCGGAGGAGGAATCGCCATCGTCCACAAGAACAGCATCAGGATCTCGACCAGCACCGACGACACTCTCAGCACCGCCGAACACATGCACTTCCAGATCCACACGGACCCCAACACCACCCTCAGAGGCACCCTCGTCTACAGACCCCCCGGACCCCGACCCCAGTTCAGCGACTCCATCACAGACTTCATCAGCACGCACGCCCTGACCTCCACCGACTACATCCTCCTCGGAGACCTGAACTTTCACCTTGAGAACAACAACGACAGCAACTCCGCCATCCTGATCGACAACCTCGGACTGAGACAGCTCGTTACTACGCCCACCCACTCCGCCGGACACACGCTCGACCCCGTCTTCTCCTCAAGCCCCCACGTCTCCTTCAGCCACACCACCGAACTCTTCTGGACCGACCACCGCTGCATCCACTTCACCTTCCAGAAACCCACCATACACCACCGCACCCAACAGATCCCCCGCCGCTGCTGGAGCAAAGTCACCGAAGACCAACTACAGGCAAACCTCGCTCTCAGCCCACCCACCGACCCCTCCAACACCAACGACGCTGCCCGCAACCTCAGACGATGGATCGACGACTGCGCCAACACCCTCGCCCCGCTGAAGAAACCCACCCACAGAGACACCAGCAAGAGAGCCAGCTGGTACACCCCAGAACTCCTAGCCTCCAAGCGAACCTGCCGGAAACTAGAGAAGAAATGGCACAGTGAAAACACACTGGACAGCCACGCAGCCCACAAAGACGCCATCCGCAACCACCATCACCTCATCAGGTCCGCCAAGGGGACCTCCTTCAAAGACCGCCTCGACAACAATGCACACAACAGCAAGGAGCTCTTCAACATCGTGAAGGAACTCTCCAACCCCAGCTCCAACACCAACGACATCCCGCCGTCGCAAGCCCTGTGCGATTCCCTCGCCACCTTCTTCCACCGCAAGATCGCCGACATCCACGACAGCTTCAACACCCAGACAGCCCCAACAGACATCGACACACCAGACTCTCCGCACACCATCTTCCACGACCCCTTGCCAGCCTGGGCCAACGTGAACATCGATGACACCATCAAGACCATGAGCACAATCCACTCCGGCTCCCCGTCAGACCCGTTCCCGCACCACATCTTCAACAAAGCCAGTAGCTCCATCGCACCCCACCTGCGCAACATCATCAATCTCTCCTTTGAGACCGCGACCTTCCCAGAGAGCTGGAAACACGCCGAGATCAACGCCCTACTCAAAAAACCCAAGGCGGACCTGAGAGACCTCAAGAACTTCCAGCCCATCTCCCTGCTTCCGTTCCCAGCCAAGGTAGTCGAGAAGATCGTCAACAGTCAGCTAACCCGATACCTCGAAGAAAACAGCATCCTGGACCCATCCCAGTCAGGGTTCCGCAACAACCACAGCACCGAGACTGCCCTCATCGCCGCCACCGACGACATCAGGACCCTGCTGGACAACGGTGAGTCCGCGGCCCTCATCCTCCTGGACCTCTCCACCGCCTTCGACACTGTCTGCCACCGCACACTACGCACACGCCTCCACAACGCAGGAATCCGAGACAAGGCCCTGGAATGGACCACCTCCTTCCTCTCTGGCAGAACCCAGAGCGTCCGCCTCCCCCCATTCCGATCCGAAGCCTCCGAGATCATCTGCGGCGTACCCCAGGGATCATCCCTCAGCCCGACGCTGTTCAACATCTACATGGCCCCGCTCGCACACATCGCCCGACAGCACGACCTCAACATAATCTCCTACGCCGACGACACTCAACTGATCCTCTCCCTCACCAAGGACCCCCTCACCGCCAAATCCAACCTCCACGAAGGAATGAAGGCCGTCGCCGATTGGATGAAGAGCAGCCGACTAAAGCTGAACACGGACAAGACGGAGGTCCTCATCCTCGGCTCCAACCCTTCAGCCTGGGACGACTCCTGGTGGCCAACGACACTAGGGGCAGCCCCGACACCCACCGACCATGCACGCAATCTGGGAGTCATCCTCGGCTCAACGCTCTCCATGGCCAAGCAAGTCAACGCAGTCTCCTCCTCCTGCTTCAACACCCTCCGCATGCTCCGCAAGATCTACAGGTGGATCCCCACAGATACAAGAAGAACAGTCACCCAGGCCCTCGTCAGTAGCAGACTTGACTATGGAAACGCCCTGTACGCGGGAGTCCCGGCCAAACTCATCAAACGACTACAACACATCCAAAACGCCTCTGCACGCCTGATCCTCGACGTACCACACCACAGCCACATCACCCCCCACCTGAGAAACCTGCACTGGCTCCCCGTCAACAAGATTTCCTTCAAACTCCTCATCCACGCACACAAGGCACTCCACAAGACCGGCCCAGCCTACCTCAACAGACGACTCTTCTTCTACATCCCCAACCGCCAGTTCCGCTCCGCCGACCTCGCCCTCGCCACCGTCCCTCGCATCCGAAGAACAACCACCGGTGGCAGATCCTTCTCCCACCTCGCCGCCAAGACCTGGAACACCCTCCCACTCAGCCTACGACAGACCCAAGACCTGCTGACCTTCAGGAGGCTACTTAAGACCTGGCTGTTCGACCAGTAGCGCCCCCCCGTTTTTCCCCAGCACCTTGAGACCCTCGCGGGTATGTAGTGCGCTCTACAAATTCTTGATTGATTGGGTCTCCTTCCTCATCCCAAAGGGAAAAAGCTTACACGCAGATTCCTCCAGTTAGAGTTGGGTCGAGCCAAGAGGCGGATCGCAATCAGCTGGATGGGTCCCAAGCCCCCCACGGTGGAATATTGGGCCATGGACTTGAGGGAATGGCGACAGCGGAGTTAATCCGAATGAAACGAGTTCGCAGGGATGAAAAATTGGAGGAAGATGCGAGGGCATGGTACCTAATGATCTCGGAGATCCCTGTAAGGGAAGCCCCCACCACCCAAAGGCCGGATGGAACCTTGCCTGACAGAGACGGATCGGAGGAGGGAGAGAGACAGGAGGACAATCCTAGCCCTGGAACTGTGTAGAACACCCGATAAAAGTAGTCCTAGATAACTGATACATGGCAGAAGAAGACAGACCTTATGTTCGTGACCCAGGGGGAGGGTGGGGGGTTAAGTTAGGAATTTAATGCTTAGTTTTGCTTTTGTGCACCATTTGCTCGAAGCTGATCGCAGTGCTATGTGTACTAAGGCAGACTGTATATATTATTGTACTCCTCTTTGACAGGACTGTCTTGGTTCTTAAGATGATTCTTCTTCCTGAGATTATTTGTAAATGAGCAGATTGATATGTTTATGCTGTACTGTGACTTCGGACGATACCACTGTACTGTGATTCTGTTGTAAGTGCACTGTTTTTGAGATCCTGATTGACTAAAAACCGTAATAAAAAATGTATTAAAAAAAAAATGTTACACAGAAGTTAGGCATCGGAGTACAGTTCAGTGTGTTTGTAAGATTGCTAAGTTACAGTTTTAGTTGTGAGGAAGGCATCTGCCAGGGGATGTTTGGTACTCAGCCTAAAGCTATCCAAAAGTTCTTTTTATATCTTTATGGATTTTGAGTTGCTGGAAGATGCAAACATAGCAAGACCATAGACGCCTACTGTTTGGTGAGTTATTGGGCATAAGAAATGGGGTGCAAACTACTTGTCACTTTGCTGCTGGGTTTTGCTTCTTCCGTTCTAAATACGTTTATGTTAGTAAACTACTTTGACTTCTGGTTGTATTTGTATGTTTTGTTAATGATTTGTTGAGGTATTATCTTTAATGCAAGAAACCCCTTTGCTAATGTTGAAAGTTTACAAGAAAGGAATGTATTTTATAACCAGTTATAAAACTTAGTGACATCTACTGTTTTCATACTGAGACATTTATTAAAAGTTTGCATTTTCTCTTTTTTGTCCATATATCTGTACATTTACTGTGCTCAAATCTTTTTACATCCAACAGAGTGTGGACTCCAAAATACAGAACAGGGATGTGAATAATGGAGATAATGTTTAAAGCTGACAGTAATCTGCTTAGACGTGGCAGAAAAAAATCCTCCTGCATGCAGAAAAATAACAATGCAGTAAGAGACTGACAAACCTGCGAACGAAGTGAGAGGCGCTGCAAGAAGCTGAGCAGTGGCCATACGTGCCACAAGACTAAAAAGAGACCAATCAAAATTCAAGCCAAGGCTATGTACCCAACACAACGTTTCATGTTTAAATGAGTGTCCAATACCTACATGGTCCCAATAATTGCACAATGTGTTTGCAGCAGTTTTTCTCATTTTGAATTGATAACAGACCATCAAGGAGCAGAGTAGTACCTCACCACCACATCACAGCAACCAGAGAAAAGTAGAAAGATGCAGAAAAGACAGCTGTATGGAAGAGCAAAGTGGGGTTCTGCAACATACAATAGCAAGCACTGTCCCTGCTTGGACTGGCTCCGACTAAAGCTCATTTTTCATGCTTATGAGTACAAAAGGTAATCCACTTTAAAACCGAACCCCCCCACAAGGAAGCTAACTGTATGGTGAGCATGGAAAGAGGTTAATGACCATTCAGAGTTCACACATCACCATTATTAAATTAAAATCCACACACACTCAGTGACTATCTTGCGTGCTCTCTCCACAATGTTGGCCCATCATCAGACTCAGTCATGGGAAGTACACAACTATGTAACCAACCAGGAAACACTAACACACATAGAAAAACCATACACATGCAGCGAATATAAGAGGACCTTCACTTTCTCATCACAAACAAGGTATCAACAACGAACACACACAGCGGAGAAGCCATACTGGTGCACTGAATGTGGATGTAATTGTAGTGAATACTCAACACTAAAGAGCCATCAACAAACACACCAAGAAGAAAAAAACTATGAGTACACTGAATGTGGGAAGACCTTTTATCGTTCTGGACCACTAACAAGCCATCAGCAAAAACAGGCTGGAGAAAAACCTTTCAAATGCATTGAATGTGGGAAAAGCTTTCGTCATGCATCAGGCTTGAGTATGCATAAGCGAACACACGCTCAGGAAAAACCATACAAATGCGCTGAATGTGGGAAAAGCTTTCGTCATGCATCAGGCTTGAGTATGCATAAGCGAACACACGCTCAGGAAAAACCATACAAATGCGCTGAATGTGGGAAAAGCTTTCGTCATGCATCAGGCTTGAGTATGCATAAGCGAACACACGCTCAGGAAAAACCATACAAATGCGCTGAATGTGGGAAAAGCTTTCGTCATGCATCAGGCTTGAGTATGCATAAGCGAACACACGCTCAGGAAAAACCATACAAATGCGCTGAATGTGGGAAGGGTTTCAATGATGTATCAAATCTAAGGGTCTATCAGCGAACACACACTGGGGAAAAACCATACAAATGCAGTGAATGTGGGAAAAGCTTTACTCAGTCATCACACCTCAAACGCCATCAACAAAAACATACAGCAGAAAAGCCTTACATGTGTAGTGAATGTGGTAAAAGCTTTAGTCACTTTTCAGTGCTACAGAGCCATCAACGAACACACATAGAGAAAAAACCTCACGCGTGCAGTGAATGTGGGAAGAGTTTTAATCGATCATCAAATCTGAAGCGCCATAAACAAATACACACAGGAGAAAAAACTCACAGTTGCAATGAATGTGGGAAGAGCTTCTATCACGCAGGCGCTCTAATGACCCATCAGCGAAAACACACAGAAGAAAAAACATTCAAATGCACTGAATGCTGGAAGAGCTTTTATCATCCATCGGACCTGAGTGTACATTTGCGAACACACACCGGGGAAAAACCATATGATTGCAGCGAATGTACAAGAAGCTTTAGTTTGCCTTCAGCCTTACATACGCACCAGCGAACACACACTGGGGTAAAACCTCACAGGTGCAATGAATGTAAGAGGAGCTTTCGTTTCTCATCAGATCTAAAGAGCCATCAGCGAATACACACAGGGGAGAAACCGCACAGGTGCAGCGAATGCGGGAAGTGTTTTACTGGCTTATCCACCCTTAAGTGCCATCAGCAAACGCACAGAGGAGAAAAACCCCATGGGTGCAGTGAATGTGATATGAGCTTTAACCAATTTTCAAACCTCAAGTTCCATCAGCGAACACACACAGGGGAAAAACCTCATGGATGCATAGATTGTGGGAGGAGTTTTAGTCACCCATCGGTCTTACAGACACATCAGCGTACACACACAGGGGAAAGACCATACCATTGCATTGAATGTGGGAAGAGCTTTAGACACTCATCAGTGCTAAAAATCCATCAGAGAACGCACACAGGTGAAAAACCATACAGGTGTAGTGAATGTGGTAAGAGTGTCAGTGATTTATCAAACTTAAGAGTCCATCAGCGAACACACACAGGTGAAAAGCCCTACAGGTGCAGTGAATGTGGGAAGAGCTTTAGTCATTCATCCAACTTACAGAACCATGAACGAAGACACACAGGTGAAAAACCATATAGGTGCAGTGAATGTGGAAAAAGCTTTAGTCAGTCCTCAGTCCTAGAGCATCATCAGCAAACACATGCATGGGAGAAACCACATTGGTGCAGTGAATGTGGGAAGAGTTTCCGATATTTATCACGACTAAGGGTCCATCAAAGAATACACACTGGAGAAAAATCATACAAATGTGGATAATGTAAGAGGATATTTAGTTTATCATCTGAACTAACAAGACATCAATTAACACACACAGGAGAAAAAACAAGTTTGCCGAATGTGACAAGTACTTTACTCAGTCACTTGCCCTAAATTGTCATCAAATAACACACAGTAAAAAAAAAAAAACATTTAGTGCATGTGGGATGAGGTTAATTCAGTATTCACAACTTAAAGTGTCACTAACAAACCCAAAGCATGTGTGTGTGTGTGTATGTGTGTGTGTGTGTGTATATATACATATATATA
Organism: Calotriton arnoldi; assembly: GCA_963921515.1. Taxonomy (NCBI): domain Eukaryota; kingdom Metazoa; phylum Chordata; class Amphibia; order Caudata; family Salamandridae; genus Calotriton; species Calotriton arnoldi. Next base: position 921,190 of record CAWUFW010007756.1, on the reverse strand, counting down.
CACACACACACATTTATATATAGTTTCATATATATATATATATATACATATATACATTTGGCGGTTGCCATTGGGTAGTTATAGTTAGGATCATATTTCCATTGAAAGTGCCTTTTTGTGTTGCTGATAACTTTGGTGCCGTTTGACGAATCTCTAAGAAACGCTCCAAAAAAGTGCTACTTTTTGACTAGTTTGTGCATGGAAAGTTTTGGGTGATTTGTCAAGCGTGAGCTGAGAAAAATGCATTTTCCCATAAGAACTTTAGACACCGCTACAGCCCAAACCACTAAACGGATTTACAACAAATTTGGCAGAAAGCTAGATCTTGGTCGAGAAAGAGTGTTTTTTTTGTGATTTGGTGTGAATCCGTTTGGTAGTTTTTGAGCAATTAATGCTGAAAAACTTTGCATATCTAGGGACATGGAGCCTCCACTGATCCGACAGATCTCAAGCTGAGATCTAATTGGCTGCCATATCAACCAGGAAGTGGTGGCAGCTATCTAGGATTCAGGACTTAGTCCTGAATCCTGAGAAAAAAGGTAAAAAAAAGACATAAGGGGCAGCGCAGGGATACCATGACCCCCTTGGGCTTTTGGTGGGGTCCCAGTCTGGGGCCAAAAACTTTTTTTATAAACTTTGCCACAAATTTGCGGATTTTTAAAAATAATTTTTTAATGCAGGCTTCCGTGCGTCTTTAAAAAAAAAAACAGGTGGCCCGTCCGTGACGATAAGTTTATATTTTGGAGAGGGGCTGCGTGGCCCACTCTTTGAGCCTTCTCGGGCCCCGGGAACCCCAGGGCCACAGGTGGGATCCACAGTGCCCACCCTGGACACCCACAAATAACACGTTGGCATGAACTTGGGGCCGTTTGGGCCCCAAGGGATGGGGTCCCCAGGGCCTATGAAGGCTCAGGGAGGAGGGCCGTGTGGCTCCTCACCCATTTTTAGTTTTATTTGAGGCACCTACCAATAACTTAGAAAGGCCTCTGGAGTTGGGATACACAGTGATACAATAGGGTCGGTGAGGAGGGCCTTGCGGCTCTGCATAGCATGGGGTTGGAAGCAAGGGTTGGCCACAGACCAGGCCCCTCTGCCAACCCCTGCTGGCTGTCCGTGGCAGGGGGTTGGCTTTCCATATGGTAATAAATATTACTTTACATTAAAAAAAAAAACTAAAATTTCACTGCAAAAAGCAAAGGAATAAGTAACGTTATAGTTCGGTGAAATATTCAGTAACAATATAACATTTTAAACTCAAAAATCCTCATAAATTCACCGGTTATAGTTATCTCATGTAACTATAACTTGCGCCCTTGCCATGCATCGTTTTTGTTTAGGATAATGTGCTAATATTTAAAATGTATTTTATGGAACACTGTGTGTCATTATAAGTCAATTTATAAATGCAAAGTATATTGGAAGGAAATTAAAAACATGTATTATAAAAATGTGTTTTTTCTTTTGTAGAACACTGGCACTACAGAGTATGCTTAACTACACATACATTAAAAAAAGTAAAGTGAAGTGAAATGCGAGACAGCCCTACTTTTTGCTGACGGGATTCTGTGTTTACAGTGTTCCCATACATGTGTGGCATGCCCAAGGTAGCACGCAGGGCTTCCCTGACAGACCACGGCGCGCCTAACAGGTCCGTGGACACCGCGAAACAGCGCCACCTAGAGTCCCTGCAAGGGAGATAAATGAACGCGCTCTGGCAAGTTGCCTACCGCGCGGGCAATCAAATAGAGATATAAACATTGCTAACCATTAATAAAGATTAAGAATTACAAACAGAAGGCAGTGTGAATACCAGTTAAGAAAAAAAAAAACTACTTAACTGATTAGCAATGAAGAAAGAGGAACAGGAAGGGACGGCACCGATATCTATACAAGAGACCGTACTATGATTGGAGGACTGTTTCTATGGGTTCCAGAGGTTGCTCAGTGATGTAGTTCAATGTTTTTTACTTTTATTAATGACGTTCTTTAAAGGTATCAGCTGTGTAATAAAGTGAAAAAAGAAATGCATTACCCTCTCCTCAGGTACTGACATAGAATCATTGGTAGATAACTGGATCAAGGATGGGCCTGCAAGGGCGCGCTTGTCAGGTGTGCTGATTAATGCTCTGAGAACAGCACTGTCACTGTAAAAGTGTGTTTTTTTTACCAGCAGTGAAAGAAAGAAGCAATTCTGTGTTAACCATCCATTTAACTTTTCTATTTTATTTTTTTAAGTAGTTAAATGTATCTTCATTGATAGATACTGACCCATGTGTTGACGTAGGCAGGCTCAAACCTGTAGTAGCAAAGGTCTGTGTAATGTAGGCATTACCGAAAATGCTACAGTTTAAATTAGGTGGGGCATTAAAAATACTAGGTGATAAAGAGCAGATGATAGACAACCAGATTAGCAGTAAAGTAGAAAAAGACAAACATATATAGACCAATGGATAAAAGGATGGTTTCCCCTTAATTGGCTCAGCTCTCCGCACATTTGTATTTATACTTTTAAAGCGCACTCGCACCTAAACAGGCCTCTTGACACTATAAGGAATGCGCCAAACAGTTAAAATGAGCAAAGATCAAAAGAGGAAAGGGACTTAACAAACATCCTAAAACAAGGAGCACATTAACAGAGTACGTGTGTTTTAAGTGCTTTCCTAAAGGCAAAGTGGGATTAGATGGCTTTGATGCGTGCGGTAAGCCAATTCTTGAATTGTAAGCCAAAGACGCACTTGTAGTTCCCTCCAAGATGACAGTGTGGAAGGTATCAAGTGTGAGTTGGACCTGAGGTTGGTTCCTGCCTAGGTTATAACAAAAGAACTGTTCTTTTTGACCTCCAGTACTCTAGATGCTAGTCACTGTATTCTAATGTTTATGTTTCTATACATGTATGCTGTAAAGCGCTCTGATACCCCTCGGGTCTTGCAAGCGCTATATAAAACTCTAAAATAAATAAATACATTTTAGGTAGAATTTCTCAGTGAGGTTAAAAACGCAGGGGAAGATTTACAAGCCCCCTGCGCCACCAGTACGTTACTTTTTGTGACGTACTGGCGGCGCATTTCACTGCTCCATATTTACAAGGACAGGAAATGCCACCCTGCGTGACTTCTCCTGTCCTTGTAAATACGGCCCCTTTACACGTAACACTTTGCGTGAAAGGGGCGTTCCATGGGTGTTGCTGTGGGTGTTCCCACGCAACACCCATGGAACCAGACACATTTCCAGATTTACGAGGAATCGTTAATCTGGAAATGCGTGTGAATGTTACGCCTCCCCGGGGCAGGCGTAGGGAGGCGCAACGGGGAGAAATGTTTTCATTTCTCCTCATTTTGTTTCTCTTTCGATGCGTGCTGCATTACAGCACGCATTGAAAGAGGAAAATGCCTGTAGTGATTGTTTTCGTGCAGGAAGGTGCCCCTTCCTGCACGAAAACAATCTCCCCATGACGCAGGCATCCTTGCACCATGGTGCAAGGGTGCCTGCGCCGGCGCATGGCAGCTGTTTGTGCGCCAGCGCAGGGAAGAGCACAGGAATACGACATATCATTGTAAATATGTTGCATTCCTGTGCTCTGAAACTTGCGGAATGCACTGAGTCACTTTCTCTTAAATCTGTTTGTGTTACATCATCAAATATTTCATCCTGAGACCTAAATAAAGTATATATTACAATGTTCACTTTTAAACCTAACCCTGGCCAAGGTCATCTGAATATAGAACCATTGCAGTAGAAAAGACAGAACCTTTCAAGGAGCTTTAAAGTACAGAAGTAGGCTGAGGTCAGTGAGTTTACCTGACTATTTAGTGGAAGTTTGTTATACAGAATAATTCCTAAAGATTTAGCCTTGTAAGAAGATGAGGGTGGGCTGCCCAGAGATGAAGGCCAGGCATAGTCTTGCCATCAATCCAGGCCATTTCCTAACGGGGATTTCTATCTTGTTAGTGTTGCAGGTACCAGAATTTTAAGTTGTCCAGGAACTGGCCAGATCACAAAGGCAATCAGTTAAAGTTCTAGATTTAGGAGCTCAGTGATGAAGACAAACAAACTGTGTATTTTCTGCATACAAAATTATGTAGCAGCTGTAGTAACTGGGTCAGTGTGTGGGCATAAATATTGTGACGCATTGGTGACATTGAACAGCCCTGTGGAATTCCACACTTGATGGTTCTGGATCTGGAAAGAGAATCCAGAGATGCAAAAGTTGAAAAGTAGGAACTGTACCAACGAAGGTAAAAAAGAACGAACCCTTTGATGCAGGAGACATTAGCTGGCTAAAAACTGACTATGTTAATGATTGCCAAATAGAATAGTTGTCTTAAGTATCTTAAGAATTTGAGTTTTTTAATGGTCTTATTTGCCTAAATGATTATTGGCAGGACAAACCTATAGTTAAATTATTGATAGGAGAAACAGCTATTAAAGTATACACCTTAAGAGCTTTTCTGTAGGATTGATGTTTAGGTAAAATTGCATGTTGAACAGATAAGATTTTTTGTTTGTACGGTCCAAACCTGTGAATGAGAGAGTCCCTACTTTACATCTCTTGAACGCTGGAACTGTGAGACAAAATCTATATTCCAAGGAGAAGGAAGGAGAAGGTCCTACGGTTTGCTATTTCCCAAAGAAACAAACACCATGTTTGTATAAGCAGAGAACGCATAGATTCAAAAAGTAAACACTTAATTAGCAAACAACAAAGGTTCTGTCCTACAATTACAAATGAGAGACACCACAACATTTTGAATAGTTTGAAAATAGCTTGTGTACTTTGCTAGATTCCCCAAATATGGAGTGTTCCCATAACTCAGCAACAGAGAGAAAAAGGTGTCACCAATTGCACATGTTGGCAAGAAGTAAGAAAAGGAAAGATATTCTTCAGACACCGAAAATGGTAAAACAAATGGATGCTACTTAGCTAAACTGAATAGCAAAAGTGAGTGTTCTAGTATATTTGACAACTCCATTTTTAACTGATGCCACAGCATCGAATCGGCACTTCTTGGTGTTACTGAGCTCCTGAGGCGCCAACTGGATAATGGTGGAGCGGCAACACCGATTCTGTTAGATCTCAGTGCAGCATTTGATACTATAAACCATACTGCGTTCCTCCGGAGATAGAGTGTCTGGGAATCAAAGATATGGCCCTGTCTTGGTTAAAATCTTTTCTGCAGAAACGTACCTTCCAGATGCACACCAACCAACACAGGTCAAATGCCTACCCCTTAGTGTCAGATGTGCCTCAGGGATCTAATCTGAGCCCTCTTTTCTTCAACCTCTATGTACTTCCACTACCTGAGATAGTAGAAACTTGTATCCTCACCCTCTTCTCATATGCGAACAATACCCAAATTGTGGTATCTCTGTCATCTCAGGAAAATCGGAAGGTTGAGGCCTTTAACTCCTATCTCTCGTAAGTCTCGTTATGGATGGGTCCATATTCACTAAAACTGAACAGTGGCAAGAGGAATTCCAGCTCCACAAAACCCAGTTCTATAGGTACCTTCAATTGCGACATGCTCTGGCCCCAGCGCTCGTAAACCTTGCTGACCTCCCTGAATTCCATCCGCTTGAAAGCCGCCTTCTTATGGGCGATCTTGGTGCACACAAAATAAGACAAATATACCAAACGCTGACGACGCACTCCACTACCACTTTACATAGAACAAGGAAGGCGTGGCAAGACGACATCCCTGATCTGACAGATGACGATTGGGCAGAGGCGATAGCTAGCCCTCGAGGCGCTGAAGTAGCCTCCAGATATTGTCTCATCCAGTTCAAATACGTGCATTGCGTGTATTACACCCGCGTCCGGCTGTGGAAGATGGGAGTTGTACCATCCCCCCTGTGTCTGCGTTGTGAAAGGGAGGAGGGGACATTTCTCCACACGGTGTGGAACTGCTCAGCATTGCAACCCTTTTGGCGCAGGGTGTCGTCTTGCCTTAGTGAGGTGCTGTCCTGGGACCTGCCCTTTGATCCCCGATTGTTCCTGCTACATAGTACGGAGGACATCGGTGGGAATCGTTATAAGCAACACCTACTGTTCCTAGCCCTTACGATCGCCAAGAGGGACATAGCCCAGTTATGGAAAGGAACCTCGCCACCAACGATGGGGAAGTGGCGAAAAGAGCTGGATAACTGTATGGGTGTGGAGGTGGCGGTATTTCAGGCGAGGGGCTGCCCCCGCAAGCATAGAAAGATCTGGTCCCGGTGGGCTACCTATCGCGGCATTGATCTCCCTCCCCTTCCCTCGCAATCCCCATAGGAATGGTCTCATGTGTAATTTGTGGGCCCACAGGTACGATATGCTGTTTCCCCATCTTGGTCATATGTGCATCTTGAATTTTGCTTGCCTTTGTAGGGGGTGCGGTAACGTCTGCGTGCAGTTCTTGGTTTGTTTTCTTATGTTGAGTATACAGACAGTACCCATCGATATTTCTAATGTCGCTATCTCTTTGAAACTTTGTTGCCAAGTGGACTATGCCGGGCATATGCCTGATTGGTACTGTAAAATCTCAATAAAATATGTTTTAAAAAAAAAAACTGAACGGTGGGCAATCTTTCCAATCTTTGGGGCCGCACATGTGGCCCACAATTATGGGTCCTCTCCCCAGCCCGGTGCCAGCTGTGAAGAATTTAGGAGTTTGGTTGGATGACAAACTCACCATGAGCCAACAGATCAATAAGGTGGCAGCTCGTGCTTTGGGATCCTGAAATGGCTTAGGAAGATCCTCACTGCCTTCCTTTCTCTGGCCAGAAAACCATAGTCCAAGCCCTGGTTATCTCTTGGCTGGACTATGGGAATTCTTTGTACTAAATACTGCTTAAACTCTACAAGTTGTACAAAAGGTGGCTTCCCGCCTCTTGCTCCACCTTCCTAGGTTCACTTCCACTGCCATCATGATTAGGAACCTAAACTGGTTGCCCATTGAATGGCAGGGGACGATTCAAGGCGTTGTGCTATATGCACAAGTGCCTGGCTAACACTGGACCTGGTTGTATGAAGGTACCTCTGTATACACTATACCAAAATGAGGTATAGTGTGCACAGAATCCAGTGGATCCCCAGAGGCTTTACAGAGACTCAAGTAGATAATACTAATGCTCTCTTTTGTGGTAGTGTGGACGAGCAGTTAGGCTTATCAGAGGGTTGTGGTAAGCATTTGTTGTACACACACAGGCAAGAAATGATCACACACACTCAATGACTAAATCCAAGACCAATGGTTTGTAAAAATAATTCTTTTAGTGTATTTATTTTATAGAACCAAAAGATTCTTTGTTGCAAGTAAATACGTTTTGCAATATCAATGCTTTTCAATGTAATAAAGGTGACACAGTGTATTTTTCAACAATACAATGCTATCCTATGGGAGGAAACACAATCGGCAATATGCAGGTACGTCGACGATTCACGTTATTGAGTTTTTGAATAAAGAATCAGTACTAGGTAAGGTTCAGGTAAGTGACCTCACTGCACCACCTGCGGCACTGGAGCGGCTCGGTGTAGAGGTCAAACTCAGTATCTGGTGCCAATGTTATTCAATGGAGAAGGAGGGGCAATCAAAGAGGTACTACTGACAGGTAAGCCGCACAGTTTGATAACCCAGTCTCTGGGGGTTAAGGTAAGCACAGTGGAGAGGGGGGGGACACAAGGCAGCACCAAACTTACACCTCCAGTAGCACAGGGGCTACCGGGTGCAGAATGCCAACAGTGTTGGGAAAACCAATGGGGAATCTCAAAGTCAGAAAAAGGGCTGCAGGCTCAGGCCAGGAGGCCGATCAAAGGAGACCTACAGCTGCACAGGTAAGCTGGGATGTGCTGGAGTGTCAAGACACTGTTGGTTGTTCTCCCCAAGGCCCAGGGGCTCTGGGTGCAGGGGTGTACTTTGGCGTCGGGAAGCAGCTTACCGGTACAGGTCGCGGTTGGGCAGGGTCATCATGCAGAGGCTGCAGGCTTTGATGTGGAGTCCGGCAGGGATCAGTCCACGGTAGACTCTTGCTCAGGAGTGCTGGGGAATCTTTGCTGTACTGGTGGGCCACTGGAACTCGTGCCGTGGGGTCTGTTTCGTGGTTCTGCAGGCAGAGCTTTGGTCTTTAAAGTTGGTTTTCTTTTAGACAGGTCTGCTGTCCACAAGAGATCAGAAGTCTTTATGAAGGCAGACAGTCCTCCCAGGGTTTTGGAGGTCGCTGGTCTGCGGGACGAGTCGGGCGAGCTACAAAGTTCGAAGTTCGCAGACAAGCTGGCAGGGCTGGGACCCAGTCAGTAGCTGGAGGTTCTTTTCATGCAGGATCCGGCTCTTCTGTGTCCTTTTCTTCGTAGGTCATCAGTAATCTGAGGATTATGGTTCAGGGGTGCTCTAAATACTAATTTTAGGGGCGTTATAGGAGTCAGAAGGTAGTAGCCAATGGGCTACTTACCTTTAGGGTGCCTACACCCTTTGTATGTACACTCCCTCTGGGGAGGGGGCATATTCCTAACCATATTGGCTAGAGTCCTCCAAAAGAATAAGGAGGATTCTCAAAGGAGGGGTTCACTTCAGCTCAGGGAACCTTAAGGGTGGTCCTGGCTGAGAGGGGACACACCTCTCTTGCTTACTAATTTTCCCACGAATTTGCCGCCAAAAATGGGGCTTGGTCAGAGGGTGGCATCTCCACTGGCTGGAGAGGCCCTGGTCAGCATAGCAAAGGACGGGAAGCCTTTGAGGCTCACCGTATTTCTATGCAATTCCTGCTTGGGATAGATGTGAAGCACCTCCAGCCAGAGCAGGCTTTGTTTCGGACCCACAAGAGCAAAAGGCTCCCACCTCAGGAGGTCAGAAACATGTCTAAAGGAAACAGGCTGCTGGGGACCAGTCAGGCACACACTAGCGAGTTGGTGGGATTTCAGGGGGCACCTCTGAGGTGCCCTCTGGGTGCATTTCTTAACAAATCCAACATTGGCATCAGTGTGGAATTATTAAGCTGAGATGTTTGGTACCAAACATCTTGGAATTCGGTGAAGCCATCATGGAGCTGTGGAACTCGTAGTGACAAGCTCCCAGCCCATGTACTCGGTATGGCTTCACTGTGCACTTATGTCTAAGAATGGACGTAGACACTATAGGGATGTATCTGCTCATGCAGTTATGTCCTCACATGACGTATAGTGCACCCTGTCTTAGGGCTGTAAGGCCTGCTGTAGGAGTGACTTACTTATGCCTCTTGGAGTGATGGAAGGCCTGGCACACAGGGATGTGTGCTAGGTCGACTCTTCATTTTTATCTGCACCAAAACATGCAGGCTGCTGTGGCAGTGTGCATGTGGTTGGTGAGGGGTCTCATAGGGTGGCACAATACATGCTGCAGCCCTTAGAGACCCTCTCTGATCACAAGGCTCTTGGTACCACTGGTACAATTTATAAGGGACTTATATGTGAGACAGAGGTGTGCCAATTGTCGAAACAAAGGTACAGTTTTGGGAAAGAGCACAGGCACTGGGAACCTGGTTAGCAGGAACGCAGTTCACCCTCAGTCAAAGATGCATCAGAGTCAAGCAAAAAGTGGGGAGGTAACCATGCCAAAAGGGGTGCTTCCATACACTGGTTACCTCAGACCTTTGGTGTCCTGGTACAAACCTGGCCGTTCGCTGTGCTCCAGCCATCTCAGTCTGGCCGCAATTCCTAAATATAGGAAATCTCGACAGGCAGGTCGAGCGTTTTCCGTTTTGGGACCGAAGCTTTGAAATGATCTGCCTCCAACACTGAGAGAATGTAGTTCACTCTCCCTGTTCCGTAAACTGCTAAAAACATGGGGGCAGATTTACGAGTTCTGGCGCATCTCTGCAAATCAGCAGCGATGCGCCAGAACAGATGCGACACGCAATTCCCTCCCTGCGCCACCACAAATGCGTCGCATTTACAATGTGGCGCACCGTGGCGCAAGGATAGGGCGATGCGTGTCGCATCCTGTGGCGTAAGGGCGGCGCATTGCTGGAGTCGTGTCTCAAGCGTGACGCAGCTCCAGCAATGCTCAGGGGCGCCCCATGCCTAAAAATGCTGCGTCACTCCTTACGCCTGCTTCAAGCAGGCGCAGGGTATTGACGCAGCATGGACGTAAAAGTGACTCAGTGAAATCTTGTAGATTTCACTGCGTCACTTTTACGAGGTGTTCCTGCGACAGAACGCCCACCCTGCGCTGAACGCCCACAAGAAACCTAACGCAGGTTTCATGTGGCGCAGGGCTTTACAACGTGACGCATCTCCCTAGATGCGTCACGTTGTAAATATGGCGAAACGTGGCGCATGGTTTACGCCGCCGCTGCGTCACAAAAGTGACGCAACAGCGGCGCAAATGTGGCGCAAGGGGCTTGTAAATCTGTCCCATGGTTGTTCCCATTGTCTGATCCCTCCTAATTGGCGTAATGTTTCTGAGATCCTTCTGGCTTGTTCCATTGTCCATACTGAGCTCTGCTCTGGGAAACCTTCTTCTTGGTACCCATGCGCTTTACAAAACATGTATAATAAAAACAGATAAAGTGGCACAAGGTGATTACTCCCCGACCCCATCACCACCTACTAATCCCCAAATAGTGATGAAAGGCAAACAAATGGTCTTCGGTTCATAGCACATTACAAAGATATTTGGCAGGATCACACTCATTTTACTTTCACTTTGACAGACAATTTCTGGACTCTACTAATGACTATTAACCATATAACTCTGCAGAATACACATCCGATGGATGGAAATCCCAGAACCATATGAAAGCACACTGATATTAATAAAGGGCCTTGGTGCCATAGTGATGAGGAAGATTCTTAAGGCATCAAAGATAATAGAATATTTGACTGAAAGAGATGGAGTGAAAATGTCTAGAATTAGCCACCTGGGAAAGAGTAAGACATTTGAAACAAGGCAATGGAGGATCGGATGTTCGACAGTGTTGGATTCCCCTTAGCAGTTCAGCACCACCTCCTGCACCCGCAATCATTTCTAAGTATCGTGAAAATCTAGTATGTTCGAGCCCTCCTAGAATTACTTTGGACACACGGACGCCAACAGAAATTCACATGGAACCAATGCCAGCTTATGTTAATAAACACACCATGGAGAGATGCTAAGTCCTACTTGAAATATGAAGAAAAAAAAAATGTGAAAAAAAATATTTAAGGTTATCTCACAATTTTACTACTCTACACCACCTTCAAATAGAATATAAACTCAACTTAATGCAATATCATGCCAAGAGGAAGGAGAACTTTTCCCAGGGAGAAACCTTGTGTTATCTCTACTGTGATGGCAACTCTTTCTAAGTCATCCCAGTGCACCCATGAAAGCAGCCAGAGAAAATAATCACCTGAACTGCTGGTCTGCGAACTGACCATAGGACATGGGTTAGATAAATAGAACTACTGTCTAGGTTTATTTAGTTATTATATGCTACAAACCTAGCTCCAAAGAGATGGCATGGTGAGCAAAAATTGATGGATTTAACCCAGATCTGTGACTGGGGATGAATGTTTGATTTGTTCAACATTCCATCCATCATCTCTTCTTTTTGCTCAGGTCGAGCACAAGATATCACTTCAGCAGCGAGGAATTATTATTTTGTGAGTTGTCTAGCTGCACAATCTGTCGCAACCAGGCCAAGCCCAAGGCTTCTCTTCAGAGGAGTGAGGGATCATTAATGAAAGTCCCTGAGTTGCATACTGTGTGATGAGCAGGCTGAGCACAAGGCATCTCTCAGCAGCAAGGGATTATTATTGTGAGTCATTTAGCTGCACAATGTGTGGTAGCCAGGTTGAGCCCAAGGCTTATCTTCAGAGGAGTGAGGGATCATTAATGAAAGTCCCTGAGCTGCATACTGTGTGATGACCAGGTTGAGCACAAGGCATCTCTTCAGCATTGAGGGATTATTAATGTGAGTCGTCTAGCTGCACAATGTGTGGTAGCCCGGCCAAGCCCAAGGCTTCTCTTAGGAGGAGTGAGGGATCATTAATGAAAGTCCCTGAGTTGCATACTGTGTGATGACCAGGTCAAGAACATAGCATCTCTTCAGCAGTGAGGGATTATTAATGTGATTCGTCTAGTTGCACAATGTGTGGTAGCCAGGTTGAGCCCAAGGCTTCTCTTCAGAGGAGTGAGGGATCATTAATGAAAGTCCCTGAGTTGCATACTGTGTGATGACCAGGTTGAGCACAAGGCATCTCTTCAGCATTGAGGGATTATTAATGTGAGTCGTCTAGCTGCACAATGTGTGGTAACCCGGCCAAGCCCAAGGCTTCTCTTCAGAGGAGTGAGGGATCATTAATGAAAGTCCCTGAGTTGCATACTGTGTGATGACCAGGTTGAGCACAAGGTATCTCTTCAGCAGTGAGGGATTATTAATGAGAGTCACAGAGCTACACAATGTGTGATAGCCAGACCTACCAAAAGGCTTCTCTATAGTAGAGTGAGGGATCATTAATGAGAGTCACCAAGCTGCACGCTGTGTGATAACAAGACCGAGAACATGCCGTTTTGTAAATATTACCCTCCTTGCCCCAGTTTTCTGCAGCAAAGTGGCGTGCAATGGGTGTTGCTGTTGGCGTTTTCACGCAACACCCATTGCTTTTTGACACTGCCCCAGATTTACAAGGCTCAGTAAATCTGAGGCAGCGCCAGAATCTAATGCCTTTGAAACGGAGGTGTTAGAGTGGCACCACTCCTCGTTTTTTTGCTCTTTTTATGGAGCAAAAACGCCATTAATGATTGTTTTTGTGCAGGAAGGTGTCCTTTCCTGAACAAACACAAGCATCCCTGCAACGCATGCACCCTAGCACCATGGTGCAAGGCTGCCAGCACTGACGCTAGGCAGCTTTTTTAGCACCGGTGCAAGGGAAAACACAGGGATGCGCCGTATTCTTGTGAATACGGCGCATCCCAGCGTTTTTGAAATGACGCAGTACGGCGCAGTTCAATTGCTTGCACTGCCGTGCTGTGCCATTTTGTTGTAAATATGCCCCAATGTATGAAAGCCAGACTGAGAGCAAGGCCCCATAGCAGCAGAAGGAATCATTAATGAGTCACCAACCACCATCATCCTAGGTACATGATTTTGCATCACATGAAGTCCATCAATCAATCAGAGTTTTATATAGCGCGCTAATCACCCCAAGTGGTATCCAGGCGCTAGCGTGAAGTGAGTCTATTTGAACAGCCAGGTCTTGAGTCTGCTCCTTAACTCGGCAAGGGATGTTGATGTTTGGAAGTGGATGGGGAGGTCGTTCCAGGCTTTGGCTGCGAGGTGGGAGAAGGAGCTACCTCCAGTTTGGGTGCGATGGATGCGTGGGACGGTGGTGAAGGCCAGGGCAGCAGACCGTTGGTGTCTGGTGGGCCGGTGGAAGGTCAGGCGGTTGTTCAGGTATTCTGGTACGCTGTTGAGAGCTCTGTAGGTGTGCGTGAGCAGCTTGAAGTGGCATCTCTTCTTGACGGGGAGCCAGTGCAGGCTACGGAGGTGGGGGTTGATGTGGGCCCATTTGGGCAGGTCCAGGATGATTGTCGCAGCAGCGTTCTGGATGGTTTGGAGGCAATTGAGGAGGTGGTGGTGGTTCCGGTGTAGCGGCCGTTCCCGTAGTCAAGTCGACTGGTGATGAGGGCATGAGTGATGGTTCTCCTCGTGTCAGAGGGATCCATCTGAACACTTTCCAGAGCATTCTGAGGGTGTTGAAACAGGTGGAGGCAGTTGACTTGACCTGGGGTCTCATGGAGTGTTCGCTGTCGATGATGAATCCGAGGTTGCGTGAGTGGGTGGTGGGGGTGGGTGAGGGTCCGACGGTGGAGGGCTACCAGGAGTCATCCCACGGTGAGGGGGGTCTTCCGAAGAGGAGAACTTCTATTTTGTCACTGTTAAGTTGGAGGCAGTTGCCTTTCGTTCAGTCGGCGATGTCGGTCATGGCGTTCTGGAATCTCGATCTGGTGGAGTCAGTGTCTTTGGTGAGGGAGAGTATGAGCTGGGTGTTGTTGGCGTAGGAGTCTATGCTGAGACCGTGGCTACGGGTGATGGGGCCCAGTAGGGTCATGTAGACGTTAAACAGTGTTGGGCTGAGTGAGGAGCTCTGGGGTATGCCGCAGATGACGCTTTTGGGGTCAGAGGTGTACGGCGGGAGGCAGGTTCTTAATAATAAGAATTTACCCTGTGTACCTAAAATTTCTTGATTCCGAATTGCCCACCCAGTATCATCTTTAGGCAGGCTCCACAGTCTGCCCAGCTCCCGGCCCCAGCGTGGCAGGGCCATCAATCATCTGTAGTTTGAAAGCCCTACCAATGACAATCCTTTTAGTTGGTCTGTCCACCCGCCCCCCACTCCTTCACTTTGAAGTCTGTCACGTGTCCTCAGCTGGACTCATGGAGACCACTGACACTGCCCTTCACCCACGCCAGAATCCTGTTCCATCAAATCACTTCAGTGTGCGTGCCATTCAGAGCCAGCATCCTGCACCATCCGGTAGTGCATTGCACGCGCCATCAGAGCCAGCATCCTGTGCCATCCGGTCAGTGCAGTGCATGCGTCATTCATAGCCAGCATTCTGCACCGTCCGGTCAGTGCAGTGCATGCGCCATCAGAGCCGGCATCCTGCACCATCTGGTCAGTGTAGTGCACGCGCCATTGGAGCCAGAATCCTGCACCATCCAGGCAGTGCATGCGTCATCAGAGCCAGCATCCTGCACCATATGGTCAGTGCAGTGCATGTGCTGTGAGAGCCAGCATCCTGCACCATCCGGTCAGTGCAGAGCGTGCACCATCAAACCCAGCATCCTGAACCATCCGGTCAGTGCAGTGCGTGCGCCATCAGAGCCAGCATCCTGCACCACCTGGTCAGTGTAGTGTGCACGCCATTGGAGCCAGCATCCTGCACCATCCAGGCAGTTCATGCGCCATCTGAGTCAGCATCCTACACCATCCGGTCAGTGCAGTGCCAGCATCCTGCACCACCCGGTCAGTGCAGTGCATGCGCTGTGAGAGCCAGCATCCTGCACCATCTGGTCAGTGCAGAGCGTGCACCATCAAAGCCAGCATCCTGAACCATCCGGTCAGTGCAGTGCGCGCGCCATCAGAGCCAGCATCCTGCACCATCCGGTCAGTGCAGTGCATGCCCCATCAGAGCCATCATCCTGCACCATGCGGTCAGTGCAGTGCGTGCACCATCAGGGCTAGCATCCTGCACCATCTGGTCAGTGCAGTGCGAGAGCCATCAGAGCCAGCATCCTGCACCATCTGGTCAGTGCAGAGCGTGCACAATCAGAGCCAGCATCCTGAACCATCCGGTCAGTGCAGTGCACGCGCCATCAGAGCCAGCATCCTTTGCCATCCGTTCAGTGCAGGGCATGCGGCATTCAGAGCCAGCATCCTGCACCAATCCGGTCAGTGCAGTGCATGCCCCATCAGAGTCAGCATCCTGCACCATGCGGTCAGTGCAGTGCGTGCACCATCAGAGCTAGCATCCTGCACTATCTGGTCAGTGTAGGGCGTGCGCCATCAGAGCCAACATCCTGCACCATCCAGTCAGTGCAGTGCACGCGCCATCTGAGTCAGCATCCTACACCATCCGGTCAGTGCAGTGCGAGAGCTATCAGAGCCAGCATCCTGCACAATCCGGTCAGTGAAGTGCATGCACCATCAGAGCCAGCATCCTGCACCATCCGGTCAGGTCAGTGCAGTGTGTGAACTATGAGAGCCAGCATCCTGCACAATCCTGTCAGTGCAGAGCGTGCACCATCAGAGCCAGCATCCTGCACCATCTGGTCAGTGCAGTGCGTGCGCCATCAGAGCCAGCACCCTGCACCATCCGGTCAGTGCAGTGCACACGCCACCGGAGCCAGCATCCTGAACCATCCAGTCAGTGTAGTGCGCGCGCCATCGGAGCTATCATCCTGCACCATCCTGTCAGTGCAGTGCATGTGCCATCTGAGTTAGCATCCTACACCATCCGGTCAGTGCAGTGCGAGAGCTATCAGAGCCAGCATCCTGCACAATCCGGTCAGTGAAGTGCATGCACCATCAGAGCCAGAATCCTGCACCATCCGGTCAGGTCAGTGCAGTGTGTGAACTATGAGAGCCAGCATCCTGCACCATCCGGTCAGTGCAGAGCGTGCACCATCAGAGCCAGCATCCTGCACCATCTGGTCAGTGCAGTGCGTGCACCATCAGAGCCAGCATCCTGCACCATCTGGTCAGTGCAGTGCACACGCCACTGGAGCCAGCATCCTGAACCATCCAGTCAGTGTAGTGCGCGCGCCATCGGAGCCAGCATCCTGCAACATCCTGTCAGCGTAGAGCATGCGCCATCAGAGCTATCATCCTGCACCATCCTGTCAGTGTAGTGCGCGCGCCATCGGGGCCAGCTTCCTGCACCATCCGGTCAGTGTAGAGCGTGCACCATCACAGCTATGATCCTGCACCAACCGGTCAGTTTAGTGCATGCGCATTTCACAGCCAGCATCCTACACCATCCGGTCAGTGCAGTGCGAGAGCCATCAGAGCCAGCATCCTGCACCACCCGGTCACCAAAACATAAAAATACAAACCCATTGAGTCCTTTTTGCGTTCAGGTGTCCACTAATCTATATATCAACAATCAAGATCAGCTTGACTCATCATTCCTCTTTCCGGAAACGGATCATCAACCCGCCCAGGGACTTTTTCAGTTGGATCCACAAGCTCCGATTTATAATAAAATTTTGGAAACCAAGATATTACCCTCACAAAATCACAAGCAATTCAGTACTACTCAATGTTCCGCGAGCAATTCACCATCGGGGTCGCAATTCCACCAGAACCAATCTGGTTGCTCGCCCTTAGCAGAACCCTGTATCTCCCCAAAACCCTCGGTTTGGCAGCACTTGTTAAATGCCATGGACACTATTGGTAAAGCAATGTCATACCACGCAGATAAGTTAGACACGCAAGTCGATCTATTAAACATCCTAGCAATCCATGTTCAGGGGATCGAACAAAAGTTGCTCAACTTTAACGAGTTGATTATGAAGGTACAGGGAGACCGGGAAACAACATACCAAATCTGCCACTGCCACTGTACCCAAATAATTGATAAATTAGCATCAGTACCAACTTTACTAACTCAAATACTGGAGTCAACCAGGGACAACCAACTTAAGCCAGTAACATCAGCTGAGAAAGCCAATGAAGTATCCAGTAAAGAGGATAAGGCAGGACCCAGTCCACCTACAAGCGAAACCGGGATAAATTCAGCTCTGGCATCGGCAAGTTCGCCCTCCTCAAACTTATCCACTGTATCTGAGACCTTAGGAGCTCCAGACACACTTCCCACTGGCCAAAATACGTTATCTCCAGTAAGGCAATATAAAGCACTAAAGCCACTAACAAAACGAGAAAGGAAACGTCAGAGAAAGTCTAGAAAAAGCAAACAAATTAGACAGATAATTAATCCAACCACCGACATGACCGAGCAGGACAGGATTAAAAATGAGGATAATTCAACCCAAAATGAGGACAATATAACGCAAAACATCGTGGAAACATCAAGTACCAACGACCTTCAACTCTCACCAACCAATTTGGACACCATCTCAAGTAGTCTGATCCAAAATAAAAAGGAGCAATCGCCACTAGTAAAGGTCTACAGCCTTTTCAAACCGTCCACGAGTAAAAGAAAAAACAGCTCAAAAACCCAAGTCACACAAACAGTGACACCGACATCAACATCAGGGCGCACCATCGAAGTAACCTGCACCACTGGCCCATTAGAGGCCACGTCAGCCATGATAAATGATCACGAGGAAAGATGCAAGTTAGAATCAATTCACTGTTACAGAGTAGGATGCAATGAAGTTTTGCACACAGGGAATCACGAATCAAAAGTTCAAAACAACTCACAAGTTCCATGGAATCCACCAACGACAAACCCGGAACACACATCAGGGGATAAAGTCACCGGAAAAAGCTCAATCCACGGATCGCAGTATGATGTCATCGAAAATAACAATAAACTGCTGTTCATTCCCCATTATATTTCAAGGGGACCCCAAGACATTCTCAACAGAAGTGTGTTACTCAAACTATTCAACGCCTTCCCTTCCCTGAACCACATCAATTCAAGTAACCTAGAAAGCATAGAGTTCAAACAAAACCCATACCCGGGGGGTCAAGAAATCACTTCCGCTACATTTTTTGACTCCTTTTTCATAGGGCAGATCTGGCAACAGAAGGGCTCATTCGCTAAATGGGGTATTGAGCTAAAAAAGGTCACTCCCCCCCCTTATCCAAGCCCACTGCAAGCGTTAAACCGCCCAGAGTGCCTATTAAAGGGAGCCAAAGGCCCGGAACTCCTTAATCCAGCAAAGGGCACAGACTCCACATCAAGGAAAATTACCATCACCATTGCTCACCCAGAGGCATTCAAGACTTCGGGTCTTCGACAGTCGAACATAGATGGTACTACCCTCGCAGCATCACGAAGACTTCTATCACCAGTCCCCAAATTAATCTGGGGCAGTAACATCTGCTCTTGGAACGTGCACGGACTTAGTCAGAAATTAGAAGATCCTGATTTCATGGAATTTATCACCAAGTATAACATCCTTCTCTTCCAGGAAACATGGCAAATAATTTCTTCACCGATTGTAGGCTATAAAGAATTTTTACTCCTGCTAAGCGCTCAACAACACACGGGAGAGCAAAAGGTGGCCTTTCCACTTTCATTTCCACCGACATTCCATGGCAGGCCTCAGCAATAGACCTGGAATCATCTTGGATGCAATGCACAAAATTCGAGTACTTGTCTAGCAGCAGCTTGTTAATACTAAATATCTACATTCATCCAGCCTCCAAACAAAAAAGGTCAAGAATTGAGAAATTAACAGCTACATTAGAAACACTCCAACTCGCTCACTCAGATGCCAATATCATACTATCGGGAGATTTTAACATGAATTTATTTCATGACATTAAAGAAAGTACAGCAGGTAATTCATCAGCTCCAAAACGAAGCAAGACACATGGCAAGAGATGCTTGGACCGTCTAGAGGAACTCTCAATGTACAAGCTTAACGGACAAGGCCTGACTGATCGCCCGCAGCTTTCACTAGGGTAACTCATAAAACAAGATCTACTATAGATTACACATTTGTGGATAAGGAACTGATTCCACACATCAAGAACTTTCAAATAATTGATAGGGCGGAAAGCGATCACTTACCACAATCTTTCACTTTGTATAGAAACATGACAATTCCAGTTAAAAATAACACGATGTCCCAATCAATTCAATGCTACAACCTTAAACGGCTAATCTGGAAATGTGAACGCATTGACGAAATCATGTGCACATGTATCAGCCTCTCAAAGAGTGTCGAAACAGTATCATCGTGTCCAAGGGCTTGGGAGTCTTTTATTTATGAATTACATAATAAATTTCCAAATCGGACTAATGGCCGCAAAACCGAAAGACAAACAGGGGCAGCTTGGTTTACCAACAACCTGAGGAAACAAAAGCAACGTTTGAATAAATACACAAGACAGTTAAGAAACAGGAACCCAGAATTTTCCCAAGAACTCTTGTCACTTATATCTAGAACAAGAAAAGATTTAAAACGGGATATCAGAGGGGCCAAGAAAACGTACAACGAACAAACCTGGGCGAAACTCCTCCATGCCAGCAAACAAAGAGATTCAAAACTCTTTTGGGAAACCATCAACCAACTAATAAATGGCAGGCTCCGACATCATAACTCCGATATAATGGAGGACACCTGGAGAGCCCACATTGAACTTCTATACAATGAAACTCCACCCCCAGGTAACCCAATTCAAGGAATACAAACAGGGGATCTCAGTGCAGGACCAGGCAATGACACCTTAAGTTCTGATGCATCTAAGTTCGCCCTGCAGATAACACAACAGCAAGTCCTTAAAACCATCAATAAGTTGAGAACGGAGGGAGCACCAGGCCCCAGTGGTTTACCAAACGCCCTGTTCCGTTATGATCCACCATTTTGGTCTAGGCTCCTGACTCCCCTCTTCACCCACGCCCTGGTGTCCGGTACGCTTCCCGACTCTTGGCGAGGTAGTATCCTAAATCCAATATACAAGTCGGGTGCACGTTCAGACCCAACCAACTATAGGTTAATAGCATTAATCGATGTGGAGGCAAAAATGTACGCTTCGAATCTGCTGATAGATCTAGAGGATTGGGTTTGCTGGTCAAACCTTATTCCTCCTACGCAAACTGGATTTAGGGCAGGGATGGGCACCCTCACAAATATCTCTGCAGTCACGCTCCTAGCTAACAAAGCCATATTAAATTCCAACATCTTGTACGCATGCTTCATAGACCTTAAAGCCGCGTTTGATAAGATATCAAGAGCCAAACTATGGGCCAAGATGCTAAGCTGGGGGTACCAACTAAACTTTTGGCGGCCATCATTAATTTGTACTCGGATACGTGGGTCCAAATAAGGAAAGGAGATGGGCGCAGTATAACTAGTAAGATTGCAACATCAAACGGACTAAAACAGGGGTGTGTATTGGCCCCCTGTTTATTCAATATTTACACCGCAGATTTAGAAAAACACCTCCAGTTCGTTCGAGCCGACCCCCTAGATTGGGTAAAATCCCAACCCCAAGTCTCCAAGTCTCATACGCGGACGATATAGTCCTACTAGCACAAACCCCAGTAGGTCTGCAGCGACTAATCTCCAAACTTGGAGCCTACGTCACTTCAATTCAACTTATTTTCAACCAAAAAAAAACGAAGGTGATGTGCTTTTCCAAATGTCATTCAACAAGTAAAAAATGTAAATTCATTTGGAAATTAAATGAGAAACCGTTGATTAGGGTGTCTTCGTACAAATATTTAGGTTTTCAACTGGACTGTCATCTCAATTACACACAACACCTGGACCAAGGCTGCACGAAAGCCAAACAACTGCTCTTCGCATTCAAAAGCCTACAGCAAAAGCTTTCAGGTTGCTCAACAGGGCACATGCTCAAAGTAATAGCCGTTAAATTTCTACCCTCCATTACATACGGCTCAGAAATATTGAACATTAAAGATGCTACAGCATTAAACACAGCACAATCCACCCTATTCAAACGCCTGTTCTCAATTCCCCGATATATCTCGCAAGCCCAAATCCGACTGGAATATGGATTAAAAAACCAGCTACCCGCCAGACAAGGTGCACTAGTTAAATATTATTGGAGGATGAGAGCTGCCGAAGAGAACACTTTAGCCCATCGTTGTTGGGTGGAGATAGAAATGCAAACCAGGCTAAAAAACTCTACCACATCAGTGCTAAAAAATTCGCTTCTGGCATTACAGTTAGAGGAGTCATGGTTGACCATCACAACGTTCTCTGGATTCAAAAGAGTCGTGAATAATTCGATCAAACGAACATCCTTACTAATGGACAAAACAGCCATAACAAAAAAGCATCATGTATGGGCAGTAATACAATCGTATCAGACTCTAAAACCCCAACAGTACCTGTCTGAACACTTCCCCTATCATGATAAGCACTATTTGACGTTACTGAGGCTGGGGGTATACCCCACGAAGGACCTGACCCCCAAATGGAAGCACACATGGCCATCCAAAGAATGTCGGCTATGTGGACAGGGGGACGAGTCTTTGTTGCACCTCTTATGTATCTGCCCTGCACTATTAACAATTAGGAAAACTGTTTTGCGGGAGGCTCTAAGAAATGCACAAATAAGGACATGCAGAGCGGCAGTTATAAAATGCCTCGGAGGGATGTCTATCCAACTGTCCCGCAGAGCGATAAACTTTTGGAAAATAGCGGCAAAGGAACTGGACGAAAATAGTGATTTGACATGAGCGGATGGAAAATAATTGTATACAGCTATTTAAAATGTACTGATTATATAATTGTTTCAATGATCTAGCGGCTAGCTTCCAGGACGGCTCTACCACGTCACATTCATTTGGAAAAAAAGAGGCAAAAGAATTTTTAATGTCTTAAATTTTATTGCCCGTTGATACGACTTAGTCTTAATTCTTTTTTTTGTCTCCTTACTGGGCTATAAACTCTTGTCTTTTCTTAAATTTAAGTTTCCAAATGTCGATTCCTGGTTTTATGTAACATGGTGGTACGTCCACCCTTTTATGATTTTAATGAAATCAAATAAAAGTATTTTTGATTGATTGATTGCACCATCAGAGCCAGCATCCTGCACCAGCTGGTCAGTGAAGTGCATGCCCCATCAGAGTCATCATCCTGCACCATGCGGTCAGTGCAGTGCGTGCACCATCAGAGCTAGCATCCTGCACCATCTGGTCAGTGCAGTGCGAGAGCCATCAGAGCCAGCATCCTGCACCATCCGGTCAGTGCAGAGCGTGCACAATCAAAGCCAGCATCCTGAACCATCCGGTCAGTGCAGTGCACGCGCCATCAGAGCCAGAATCCTGTGCCATCCGTTCAGTGCAGGGCATGCGGCATTCAGAGCCAGCATCCTGCACCATCCGGTCAGTGCAGTGCATGCCCCATCAGAGTCATCATCCTGCACCATCCGGTCAGTGCAGTGCATGCCCCATCAGAGCCAGCATCCTGCACCATCTGGTTAGTGTAGTGCATGCCCCATCAGAGTCATCATCCTGCACCATGCGGTCAGTGCAGAGCGTGCACCATCAGAGCTAGCATCCTGCACCATCTGGTCAGTGCAGTGCGAGAGCCATCAGAGCCAGCATCCTGCACCATCCGGTCAGTGCAGAGCGTGCACAATCAAAGCCAGCATCCTGAACCATCCGGTCAGTGCAGTGCACGCGCCATCAGAGCCAGCATCCTGTGCCATTCATTCAGTGAAGGGCATGCGGCATTCAGAGCCAGCATCCTGCACCATCCGGTCAGTGCAGTGCATGCCCCATCAGAGCCATCATCCTGCACCATGCGGTCAGTGCAGTGTGTGCACCATCAGGGCTAGCATCCTGCACCATCTGGTCAGTGCAGTGCGAGAGCCATCAGAGCCAGCATCCTGCACCATCCGGTCAGTGCAGAGCGTGCACAATCAAAGCCAGCATCCTGAACCATCCGGTCAGTGCAGTGCACGCGCCATCAGAGCCAGCATCCTTTGCCATCCGTTCAGTGCAGGGCATGCGGCATTCAGAGCCAGCATCCTGCACCAATCCGGTCAGTGCAGTGCATGCCCCATCAGAGTCAGCATCCTGCACCATGCGGTCAGTGCAGTGCGTGCACCATCAGAGCTAGCATCCTGCACCATCTGGTCAGTGTAGAGCGTGCGCCATCAGAGCCAGCATCCTGCACCATCCAGTCAGTGCAGTGCACGCACCATCTGAGTCAGCATCCTACACCATCCGGTCAGTGCAGTGCGAGAGCTATCAGAGCCAGCATCCTGCACAATCCGGTCAGTGAAGTGCATGCACAATCAGAGCCAGCATCCTGCACCATCCGGTCAGGTCAGTGCAGTGTGTGAACTATGAGAGCCAGCATCCTGCACAATCCAGTCAGTGCAGAGCGTGCACCATCAGAGCCAGCATCCTGCACCATCTGGTCAGTGCAGTGCGTGCGCCATCAGAGCCAGCATCCTGCACCATCCGGTCAGTGCAGTGCACACGCCACCGGAGCCAGCATCCTGAACCATCCAGTCAGTGTAGTGCGCGCGCCATCGGAGCTATCATCCTGCACCATCCTGTCAGTGTAGTGCGCGCGCCATCGGGGCCAGCTTCCTGCACCATTCGGTCAGTGTAGAGCGTGCACCATCACAGCTATGATCCTGCACCAACCGGTCAGTGTAGTGCATGCGCATTTGACAGCCAGCATCCTGTGCCATCTGGTCAGTGCAGTGCGTGTCATCAGAGCCAGCACCCTGCACCATCCAGTCAGTTCAGTGCGCACGCCATTCAGAGCCAGCATTCGACACCATCCGGTCAGTGCAGTGCGTGCGCGCATCAGAGCCAGCATCCTGCACCATCCGGTCAGTGCAGTGCATGCGCCATCAGAGCCAGCATCCTGAAACATACGGTCAGTGCAGTGCGAGTGCCACTGGAGCCAGCATCCCAAACCATCCGGTCAGTGTAGTGCGCGCCATCTGAGCCAGCATCCTGCAACATCCTGTCAGTGTAGAGCATTCGCCATCAGAGCCATCATCCTGCACCATCCGGTCGGTGTAGTGCATGCGCATTTCACAGCCAGCATCTTGCACCATCCGGTCAGTGCAGTGTGCGTGCCGTTAGAGCCAGCATCCTGTGCCATCAGGTCAGTGCAGTGCATCTGTCATCAAAGCCAGCACCCTGCACCATCCAGTCAGTGCTGTGCGCGCGCCATTCAGAGCCAGCATGCTACACCATCCGGTCAGTGCAGTGCACGCGCCATTGGAGCCAGCATCCTGCACCATCCGGTCAGTGCAGTGCATGCGCCATCTGAGTCCGCATCCTACACCATCCAGTCAGTGCAGTGCGAGAGCCATCAGAGCCAGCATCCTGCTCCATCCGGTCAGTGTAGTGTGTGCGTCATCAGAGTCAGCATTCCGCACCATCTGGTCAGTGCAGTGCGCATGCCATCAGAGCCAGCATCCTGCACCATCTGGTCAGTGCAGTGCGTGCGCAATCAGAGTCCGCATACTGCACCATCCGGTCAGTGCAGTGTGTGCGCCATCAGAGCCATCATTCTGCACCATCTGTTCAGTGCAGTGCGAACGCCATCAGACCCAGCATCCTACACCATCCGGTCAGTGCAGTGCGTGCGTCATTAGAGCCAGCATTCTGCACCATCCGGTCAGTGCAGTGTGCACGTCATCAGAGCCAGCATCCTGCACCATCTGGTCAATGCAGTGCATGCGCCATCAGAGTCCGCATACTGCACCATCCGGTCAGTGCAGTGCGTGCGCCATCAGAGCCAGCATTCTGCACTATCCGGTCAGTGCAGTGCACACGTCATCTGAGCCAGCATCCTGCACCATCTGGTCAATGCAGTGCATGCACCATCAGAGTCCACATACTGCACCAATCCGGTCAGTGCAGTGCGTGCGCCATCAGAGCCATCATTCTGCACCATCTGGTCAGTGCAGTACTTACGCCATCAGAGTCAGCATCCTGCACCATCTGGTCAGTGCAGTGCACGCTCCATCAGAGCCAGCATCCTGCACCATCCGGTTAGTGCTGTACGTGCGTCATCAGAGCCAGCATCCTGCTCCATCCGGTCAGTGCAGTGCACACGGCATCAGAGCCAGCATCCTGAACCATCCGGTCAGTGCAGTGCGTGCGCCATCAGAGCCAGCATTCTGCACCATCCGTTCAGTGCAATGCGCACACCATCAGAGCCAGCATCCTGCACCATTTGGTAAGTGCAGTGCGTGCGCCATCATAGTCCGCATACTGCACTATCTGGTCAGTGCGTTCACCATCAGAGTCAGCATTCTGCACCATCTGGTCAGTGCAGTGTGTACGCACCATCAGAGCCAGCATCCTGCACCAACCTGTCAGTGCAGTGCACGTGCCATCAGAGTCTGCATCCTGCACCATTTGGTCAGTGCAGTGTGTGCGCCATCAGAGTCCGCATCCTGCACCATCTGGTCAGTGCAGTGTGTACGCCCCATCAGAGCCAGCAGTCCATCCTCATCATCTCCACCCTCCCGTTTCTGGACTCAAGACTTTCTGTCACTTTATGATCTTCATTGTAACCCGGCGGAACCCGAACCACATGGCCGATTCCCGGTGGAGCTGCACCGACAGCTATAGAGGAGATTGGCTCCGGCGCACCGCTATGGCCGTCACCTACCCAGCCGGACTTCGGACATATGTCTCTTTGCTTTTCCCCGCTACTGTCTCCCCCTGTGAACTTCCAGCTCTCTGTGTCTTTTTGGGTCTTGACTTTTGTGTTCGCTAGTAACTCCTGTCTTGACTTTGTAATCATTTTGTAATCTATGTGAAATTTTGGAACCTGCAACTCGCTTTTTCCTTATGTAAAGCGCTCTGATACCTTCGGGTCTAGCCAGCACTATATAAAACTCATCAAATATGAAATATGAAATAATATCCTGCACCAAACAGTCAGTGCAGTGCGCGCACCATCAGAGCCAGCATCCTGCACTATCCGGTCAGCTCAGTGCACGCACCATCAGAGCCAGCATCCTGCACCATCTGGTCAGTGCAGTGCATGTGCTGTGAGAGCCAGCATCTTGCACTATCGCTCAGTGCACAGCGTGCACCATCAGAGCCAGCATCCTGAACCATCCGGTCAGTTCAGTGCGTGCACCATCAGAGCCAGCATCCTGCACCATCCGGTCAGTGCAGTACACACGCCATTAGAGCCACCATCCTGCACCATCCGGTCAGTGCAGTGCGAAACCCATCAGAGCCAGCATCCTGCACCAACTGGTCAGTTCAGTGCACACGCCATTAGAGCCAGCATCCAGCACCAACCGGTCAGTGCAGTGCGTGCGCCATCATAGCCAGCATCCTGCACCAACCGGTCAGTGCAGTGCGTGCGCCATCATAGCCAGCATCCTGCACCAACCGGTCAGTGCAGTGCGTGCGCCATCAGAGCCTGCATCCTGCACCAACCGTTCAGTGCAGTGCATGCAACATCATCCTGCACCATCCAGTCAGTGCAGTGCGTGCGCCATCAGAGTCCGCATCCTGCACCATCTGGTCAACGCAGATTGGGCCCGATTCACAGCACTAACTTAAGACAAAATCCTAAACTTACTACCATTTTGGTATTCACAGAAGGCAATTACTCATTTTGGTATTCACAGAAGGCACTTACTCATTTTGGTATTCACAGAAGGCACTTACTCATTGATGAGTAAGTGCCTTCTGTGAATACCAAAATGAGTAAGTGCCTTCTGTGAATACCAAAATGAGTAAGTGCCTTCTGTGAATACCAAAATGAGTAAGTGCCTTCTGTGAATACCAAAATGGTAGTAAGTTTAGGATTTTGTCTTAAGTTAGTTTTGTGAATCGGGCTCCGTGTACGCACCATCAGAGCCAGCTTCCTGCACTAACCGGTCAGTACAGTGCGCACCCCATCAGAGCCAGCATCCTGCACCAACCGGTCAGTGCAGTGCGTGCGCCATCAGAGCCAGCAACCTGAACCATACGGTCAGTGCAATGCGCACGCCATCAGAGACAGCATCCTGCACCATTTGGTCAGTGCAGTGCGTGCGCCATCATAGTCCGCATACTGCACCATCCGGTCAGTGCGTTTGCCATCAGAGTCAGCATTCTGCACCATCCGGTCAGTGCAGTGTGCACGACATCAGAGCCAGCATCCTGCTCCATCTGGTCAGTGCAGTGTGTACGCCCCATCAGAGCCAGTATCCTGCACTAACCTCTCAGTGCAGTGCGCGCGCCATGAGAGTCCGCATCTTGCACCATCTGGTCAGTGCAGTGCATGCGCCATCAGAGCCAGCATCCTGAAACATACGGTCAGTGCAGTGCGAGTGCCACTGGAGCCAGCATCCCAAACCATCCGGTCAGTGTAGTGCGCGCCATCTGAGCCAGCATCCTGCAACATCCTGTCAGTGTAGAGCATTCGCCATCAGAGCCATCATCCTGCACCATCCGGTCGGTGTAGTGCATGCGCATTTCACAGCCAGCATCTTGCACCATCCGGTCAGTGCAGTGTGCGTGCCGTTAGAGCCAGCATCCTGTGCCATCAGGTCAGTGCAGTGCATCTGTCATCAAAGCCAGCACCCTGCACCATCCAGTCAGTGCTGTGCGCGCGCCATTCAGAGCCAGCATGCTACACCATCCGGTCAGTGCAGTGCACGCGCCATTGGAGCCAGCATCCTGCACCATCCGGTCAGTGCAGTGCATGCGCCATCTGAGTCAGCATCCTACACCATCCAGTCAGTGCAGTGCGAGAGCCATCAGAGCCAGCATCCTGCTCCATCCGGTCAGTGTAGTGTGTGCGTCATCAGAGTCAGCAATCCGCACCATCTGGTCAGTGCAGTGCGCATGCCATCAGAGCCAGCATCCTGCACCATCTGGTCAGTGCAGTGCGTGCGCAATCAGAGTCCGCATACTGCACCATCCGGTCAGTGCAGTGTGTGCGCCATCAGAGCCATCATTCTGCACCATCTGTTCAGTGCAGTGCGAACGCCATCAGACCCAGCATCCTACACCATCCGGTCAGTGCAGTGCGTGCGTCATCAGAGCCAGCATTCTGCACCATCCGGTCAGTGCAGTGTGCACGTCATCAGAGCCAGCATCCTGCACCATCTGGTCAATGCAGTGCATGCGCCATCAGAGTCTGCATACTGCACCATCCGGTCAGTGCAGTGCGTGCGCCATCAGAGCCAGCATTCTGCACTATCCGGTCAGTGCAGTGCACACGTCATCTGAGCCAGCATCCTGCACCATCTGGTCAATGCAGTGCATGCACCATCAGAGTCCACATACTGCACCAATCCGGTCAGTGCAGTGCGTGCGCCATCAGAGCCATCATTCTGCACCATCTGGTCAGTGCAGTACTTACGCCATCAGAGTCAGCATCCTGCACCATCTGGTCAGTGCAGTGCACGCTCCATCAGAGCCAGCATCCTGCACCATCCGGTTAGTGCTGTACGTGCGTCATCAGAGCCAGCATCCTGCTCCATCCGGTCAGTGCAGTGCACACGGCATCAGAGCCAGCATCCTGAACCATCCGGTCAGTGCAGTGCGTGCGCCATCAGAGCCAGCATTCTGTACCATCCGGTCAGTGCAATGCGCACACCATCAGAGCCAGCATCCTGCACCATTTGGTAAGTGCAGTGCGTGCGCCATCATAGTCCGCATACTGCACTATCCGGTCAGTGCGTTCACCATCAGAGTCAGCATTCTGCACCATCTGGTCAGTGCAGTGTGTACGCACCATCAGAGCCAGCATCCTGCACCAACCTGTCAGTGCAGTGCACGTGCCATCAGAGTCTGCATCCTGCACCATTTGGTCAGTGCAGTGTGTGCGCCATCAGAGTCCGCATCCTGCACCATCTGGTCAGTGCAGTGTGTACGCCCCATCAGAGCCAGCAGTCCATCCTCATCATCTCCACCCTCCCGTTTCTGGACTCAAGACTTTCTGTCACTTTATGATCTTCATTGTAACCCGGCGGAACCCGAACCACATGGCCGATTCCCGGTGGAGCTGCACCGACAGCTATAGAGGAGATTGGCTCCGGCGCACCGCTATGGCCGTCACCTACCCAGCCGGACTTCGGACATATGTCTCTTTGCTTTTCCCCGCTACTGTCTCCCCCCTGTGAACTTCCAGCTCTCTGTGTCTTTTTGGGTCTTGACTTTTGTGTTCGCTAGTAACTCCTGTCTTGACTTTGTAATCATTTTGTAATCTATGTGAAATTTTGGAACCTGCAACTCGCTTTTTCCTTATGTAAAGCGCTCTGATACCTTCGGGTCTAGCCAGCACTATATAAAACTCATCAAATATGAAATATGAAATAATATCCTGCACCAAACAGTCAGTGCAGTGCGCGCACCATCAGAGCCAGCATCCTGCACTATCCGGTCAGCTCAGTGCACGCACCATCAGAGCCAGCATCCTGCACCATCTGGTCAGTGCAGTGCATGTGCTGTGAGAGCCAGCATCTTGCACTATCGCTCAGTGCACAGCGTGCACCATCAGAGCCAGCATCTTGAACCATCCGGTCAGTTCAGTGCGTGCACCATCAGAGCCAGCATCCTGCACCATCCGGTCAGTGCAGTGCACACGCCATTAGAGCCAGCATCCTGCACCATCCGGTCAGTGCAGTGCGAAACCCATCAGAGCCAGCATCCTGCACCAACTGGTCAGTTCAGTGCACACGCCATTAGAGCCAGCATCCAGCACCAACCGGTCAGTGCAGTGCGTGCGCCATCATAGACAGCATCCTGCACCAACCGGTCAGTGCAGTGCGTGCGCCATCATAGCCAGCATCCTGCACCAACCGGTCAGTGCAGTGCGTGCGCCATCAGAGCCTGCATCCTGCACCAACCGTTCAGTGCAGTGCATGCAACATCATCCTGCACCATCCAGTCAGTGCAGTGCGTGCGCCATCAGAGTCCGCATCCTGCACCATCTGGTCAACGCAGATTGGGCCCGATTCACAGAACTAACTTAAGACAAAATCCTAAACTTACTACCATTTTGGTATTCACAGAAGGCACTTACTCATTTTGGTATTCACAGAAGGCACTTACTCATTTTGGTATTCACAGAAGGCACTTACTCATTGATGAGTAAGTGCCTTCTGTGAATACCAAAATGAGTAAGTGCCTTCTGTGAATACCAAAATGAGTAAGTGCCTTCTGTGAATACCAAAATGAGTAAGTGCCTTCTGTGAATACCAAAATAGTAGTAAGTTTAGGATTTTGTCTTAAGTTAGTTCTGTGAATCGGGCCCCGTGTACGCACCATCAGAGCCAGCTTCCTGCACTAACCGGTCAGTGCAGTGCGCACCCCATCAGAGCCAGCATCCTGCACCAACCGGTCAGTGCAGTGCGTGCGCCATCAGAGCCAGCAACCTGAACCATACGGTCAGTGCAATGCGCACGCCATCAGAGACAGCATCCTGCACCATCCGGTCGGTGTAGTGCATGCGCATTTCACAGCCAGCATCTTGCACCATCTGGTCAGTGCAGTGTGCGTGCCGTTAGAGCCAGCATCCTGTGCCATCAGGTCAGTGCAGTGCATCTGTCATCAAAGCCAGCACCCTGCACCATCCAGTCAGTGCTGTGCGTGCGCCATTCAGAGCCAGCATGCTACACCATCCGGTCAGTGCAGTACATGCGCCATTGGAGCCAGCATCCTGCACCATCCGGTCAGTGCAGTGCGAGAGCCATCAGAGCCAGCATCCTCCTCCATCCGGTCAGGGTAGTGTGTGCGTCATCAGAGTCAGCATTCCGCACCATCTGGTCAGTGCAGTGCGCATGCCATCAGAGCCAGCATCCTGCACCATCTGGTTAGTGCAGTGCGTGCGCAATCAGAGTCCGCATACTGCACCATCCGGTCAGTGCAGTGTGTGCGCCATCAGAGCCATCATTCTGCACCATCTGTTCAGTGCAGTGCGAACGCCATCAGACCCAGCATCCTACACCATCCGGTCAGTGCAGTGCGTGCGTCATCAGAGCCAGCATTCTGCACCATCCGGTCAGTGCAGTGTGCACGTCATCAGAGCCAGCATCCTGCACCATCGGGTCAATGCAGTGCATGCGCCATCAGAGTCCGCATACTGCACCATCCGGTCAGTGCAGTGCGTGCGCCATCAGAGCCAGCATTCTGCACTATCCGGTCAGTGCAGTGCACACGTCATCTGAGCCAGCATCCTGCACCATCTGGTCAATGCAGTGCATGCACCATCAGAGTCCACATACTGCACCAATCCGGTCAGTGCAGTGCGTGCGCCATCAGAGCCATCATTCTGCACCATCTGGTCAGTGCAGTACTTACGCCATCAGAGTCAGCATCCTGCACCATCTGGTCAGTGCAGTGCACGCTCCATCAGAGCCAGCATCCTGCACCATCCGGTTAGTGCTGTACGTGCGTCATCAGAGCCAGCATCCTGCTCCATCCGGTCAGTGCAGTGCACACGGCATCAGAGCCAGCATCCTGAACCATCCGGTCAGTGCAGTGCGTGCGCCATCAGAGCCAGCATTCTGCACCATCTGGTCAGTGTAATGCGCACACCATCAGAGCCAGCATCCTGCACCATTTGGTAAGTGCAGTGCGTGCGCCATCATAGTCTGCATACTGCACTATCCGGTCAGTGCGTTCACCATCAGAGTCAGCATTCTGCACCATCTGGTCAGTGCAGTGTGTACGCACCATCAGAGCCAGCATCCTGCACCAACCTGTCAGTGCAGTGCACGTGCCATCAGAGTCTGCATCCTGCACCATTTGGTCAGTGCAGTGTGTGCGCCATCAGAGTCCGCATCCTGCACCATCTGGTCAGTGCAGTGTGTACGCCCCATCAGAGCCAGCAGTCCATCCTCATCATCTCCACCCTCCCGTTTCTGGACTCAAGACTTTCTGTCACTTTATGATCTTCATTGTAACCCGGCGGAACCCGAACCACATGGCCGATTCCCGGTGGAGCTGCACCGACAGCTATAGAGGAGATTGGCTCCGGCGCACCGCTATGGCCGTCACCTACCCAGCCGGACTTCGGACATATGTCTCTTTGCTTTTCCCCGCTACTGTCTCCCCCTGTGAACTTCCAGCTCTCTGTGTCTTTTTGGGTCTTGACTTTTGTGTTCGCTAGTAACTCCTGTCTTGACTTTGTAATCATTTTGTAATCTATGTGAAATTTTGGAACCTACAACTCGCTTTTTCCTTATGTAAAGCGCTCTGATACCTTCGGGTCTAGCCAGCACTATATAAAACTCATCAAATATGAAATATGAAATAATATCCTGCACCAAACAGTCAGTGCAGTGCGCGCACCATCAGAGCCAGCATCCTGCACTATCCGGTCAGCTCAGTGCACGCACCATCAGAGCCAGCATCCTGCACCATCTGGTCAGTGCAGTGCATGTGCTGTGAGAGCCAGCATCTTGCACTATCGCTCAGTGCACAGCGTGCACCATCAGAGCCAGCATCCTGAACCATCCGGTCAGTTCAGTGCGTGCACCATCAGAGCCAGCATCCTGCACCATCCGGTCAGTGCAGTGCACACGCCATTAGAGCCAGCATCCTGCACCATCCGGTCAGTGCAGTGCGAAACCCATCAGAGCCAGCATCCTGCACCAACTGGTCAGTTCAGTGCACACGCCATTAGAGCCAGCATCCAGCACCAACCGGTCAGTGCAGTGCGTGCGCCATCATAGCCAGCATCCTGCACCAACCGGTCAGTGCAGTGCGTGCGCCATCATAGCCAGCATCCTGCACCAACCGGTCAGTGCAGTGCGTGCGCCATCAGAGCCTGCATCCTGCACCAACCGTTCAGTGCAGTGCATGCAACATCATCCTGCACCATCCAGTCAGTGCAGTGCGTGCGCCATCAGAGTCCGCATCCTGCACCATCTGGTCAACGCAGATTGGGCCCGATTCACAGAACTAACTTAAGACAAAATCCTAAACTTACTACCATTTTGGTATTCACAGAAGGCACTTACTCATTTTGGTATTCACAGAAGGCACTTACTCATTTTGGTATTCACAGAAGGCACTTACTCATTGATGAGTAAGTGCCTTCTGTGAATACCAAAATGAGTAAGTGCCTTCTGTGAATACCAAAATGAGTAAGTGCCTTCTGTGAATACCAAAATGAGTAAGTGCCTTCTGTGAATACCAAAATGGTAGTAAGTTTAGGATTTTGTCTTAAGTTAGTTCTGTGAATCGGGCTCCGTGTACGCACCATCAGAGCCAGCTTCCTGCACTAACCGGTCAGTGCAGTGCGCACCCCATCAGAGCCAGCATCCTGCACCAACCGGTCAGTGCAGTGCGTGCGCCATCAGAGCCAGCAACCTGAACCATACGGTCAGTGCAATGCGCACGCCATC
The DNA here is from genome assembly GCA_963921515.1 of Calotriton arnoldi. Taxonomy (NCBI): domain Eukaryota; kingdom Metazoa; phylum Chordata; class Amphibia; order Caudata; family Salamandridae; genus Calotriton; species Calotriton arnoldi. The sequence continues at coordinate 887,736 of CAWUFW010007756.1, read as the reverse complement.
AGAGACAGCATCCTGCACCATCCGGTCGGTGTAGTGCATGCGCATTTCACAGCCAGCATCTTGCACCATCTGGTCAGTGCAGTGTGCGTGCCGTTAGAGCCAGCATCCTGTGCCATCAGGTCAGTGCAGTGCATCTGTCATCAAAGCCAGCACCCTGCACCATCCAGTCAGTGCTGTGCGTGCGCCATTCAGAGCCAGCATGCTACACCATCCGGTCAGTGCAGTGCACGCGCCATTGGAGCCAGCATCCTGCACCATCCGGTCAGTGCAGTGCGAGAGCCATCAGAGCCAGCATCCTCCTCCATCCGGTCAGGGTAGTGTGTGCGTCATCAGAGTCAGCATTCCGCACCATCTGGTCAGTGCAGTGCGCATGCCATCAGAGCCAGCATCCTGCACCATCTGGTTAGTGCAGTGCGTGCGCAATCAGAGTCCGCATACTGCACCATCCGGTCAGTGCAGTGTGTGCGCCATCAGAGCCATCATTCTGCACCATCTGTTCAGTGCAGTGCGAACGCCATCAGACCCAGCATCCTACACCATCCGGTCAGTGCAGTGCGTGCGTCATCAGAGCCAGCATTCTGCACCATCCGGTCAGTGCAGTGTGCACGTCATCAGAGCCAGCATCCTGCACCATCGGGTCAATGCAGTGCATGCGCCATCAGAGTCCGCATACTGCACCATCCGGTCAGTGCAGTGCGTGCGCCATCAGAGCCAGCATTCTGCACTATCCGGTCAGTGCAGTGCACACGTCATCTGAGCCAGCATCCTGCACCATCTGGTCAATGCAGTGCATGCACCATCAGAGTCCACATACTGCACCAATCCGGTCAGTGCAGTGCGTGCGCCATCAGAGCCATCATTCTGCACCATCTGGTCAGTGCAGTACTTACGCCATCAGAGTCAGCATCCTGCACCATCTGGTCAGTGCAGTGCACGCTCCATCAGAGCCAGCATCCTGCACCATCCGGTTAGTGCTGTACGTGCGTCATCAGAGCCAGCATCCTGCTCCATCCGGTCAGTGCAGTGCACACGGCATCAGAGCCAGCATCCTGAACCATCCGGTCAGTGCAGTGCGTGCGCCATCAGAGCCAGCATTCTGCACCATCTGGTCAGTGTAATGCGCACACCATCAGAGCCAGCATCCTGCACCATTTGGTAAGTGCAGTGCGTGCGCCATCATAGTCTGCATACTGCACTATCCGGTCAGTGCGTTCACCATCAGAGTCAGCATTCTGCACCATCTGGTCAGTGCAGTGTGTACGCACCATCAGAGCCAGAATCCTGCACCAACCTGTCAGTGCAGTGCACGTGCCATCAGAGTCTGCATCCTGCACCATTTGGTCAGTGCAGTGTGTGCGCCATCAGAGTCCGCATCCTGCACCATCTGGTCAGTGCAGTGTGTACGCCCCATCAGAGCCAGCAGTCCATCCTCATCATCTCCACCCTCCCGTTTCTGGACTCAAGACTTTCTGTCACTTTATGATCTTCATTGTAACCCGGCGGAACCCGAACCACATGGCCGATTCCCGGTGGAGCTGCACCGACAGCTATAGAGGAGATTGGCTCCGGCGCACCGCTATGGCCGTCACCTACCCAGCCGGACTTCGGACATATGTCTCTTTGCTTTTCCCCGCTACTGTCTCCCCCTGTGAACTTCCAGCTCTCTGTGTCTTTTTGGGTCTTGACTTTTGTGTTCGCTAGTAACTCCTGTCTTGACTTTGTAATCATTTTGTAATCTATGTGAAATTTTGGAAACTGCAACTCGCTTTTTCCTTATGTAAAGCGCTCTGATACCTTCGGGTCTAGCCAGCACTATATAAAACTCATCAAATATGAAATATGAAATAATATCCTGCACCAAACAGTCAGTGCAGTGCGCACCCATCAGAGCCAGCATCCTGCACTATCCGGTCAGCTCAGTGCACGCACCATCAGAGCCAGCATCCTGCACCATCTGGTCAGTGCAGTGCATGTGCTGTGAGAGCCAGCATCTTGCACTATCGCTCAGTGCACAGCGTGCACCATCAGAGCCAGCATCCTGAACCATCCGGTCAGTTCAGTGCGTGCACCATCAGAGCCAGCATCCTGCACCATCCGGTCAGTGCAGTGCACACGCCATTAGAGCCAGCATCCTGCACCATCCGGTCAGTGCAGTGCGCAACCCATCAGAGCCAGCATCCTGCACCAACTGGTCAGTTCAGTGCACACGCCATTAGAGCCAGCATCCAGCACCAACCGGTCAGTGCAGTGCGTGCGCCATCATAGCCAGCATCCTGCACCAACCGGTCAGTGCAGTGCGTGCGCCATCATAGCCAGCATCCTGCACCAACCGGTCAGTGCAGTGCGTGCGCCATCAGAGCCTGCATCCTGCACCAACCGTTCAGTGCAGTGCATGCAACATCATCCTGCACCATCCAGTCAGTGCAGTGCGTGCGCCATCAGAGTCCGCATCCTGCACCATCTGGTCAACGCAGATTGGGCCCGATTCACAGAACTAACTTAAGACAAAATCCTAAACTTACTACCATTTTGGTATTCACAGAAGGCACTTACTCATTTTGGTATTCACAGAAGGCACTTACTCATTTTGGTATTCACAGAAGACACTTACTCATTGATGAGTAAGTGCCTTCTGTGAATACCAAAATGAGTAAGTGCCTTCTGTGAATACCAAAATGAGTAAGTGCCTTCTGTGAATACCAAAATAGTAGTAAGTTTAGGATTTTGTCTTAAGTTAGTTCTGTGAATCGGGTCCCGTGCTACGCACCATCAGAGCCAGCTTCCTGCACTAACCGGTCAGTGCAGTGCGCACCCCATCAGAGCCAGCATCCTGCACCAACCGGTCAGTGCAGTGCGTGCGCCATCAGAGCCAGCAACCTGAACCATACGGTCAGTGCAATGCGCACGCCATCAGAGACAGCATCCTGCACCATTTGGTCAGTGCAGTGCGTGCGCCATCATAGTCCGCATACTGCACCATCCGGTCAGTGCGTTTGCCATCAGAGTCAGCATTCTGCACCATCCGGTCAGTGCAGTGTGCACGACATCAGAGCCAGCATCCTGCTCCATCTGGTCAGTGCAGTGTGTACGCCCCATCAGAGCCAGTATCCTGCACTAACCTCTCAGTGCAGTGCGCGCGCCATGAGAGTCCGCATCTTGCACCATCTGGTCAGTGCAGTGTGTGCACCATCAGAGTCCGCATTCTGCACCATCTGGTCTGTGCAGTGAATGCACCATCAGAGCCAGCATCCTACACCCTCCGGTCAGTGCAGTGTGAGAGCCATCAGAGCCAGCATCCTGCACCATCCGGTCAGTTCAGTGCACACACCATCAGAGCCAGCATCCTGCACCAACCAGTCAGTGCAGTGCGTGCACCATCAGAGCCAGCATCCTGAACCATACGGTCAGTGCAGTGCGTGCGCCATCAGAGCCAGCATCCTGAACCATACGGTCAGTGCCTTCGCCATCAGAGTCAGCATTCTGCATCATCCGGTCAGTGCAATGCACACGCCATCAGAGCTAGCATCCTGCACCATTTGGTCAGTGCAGTGCGTGCGCCATCAGAGTCCGCATACTGCACCATCCAGTCAGTGCGTTCGCCATCAGTCAGCATTCTGCACCATCCGGTCAGTGCAGTGTGCACGACATCAGAGCCAGCATCCTGCTCCATCTGGTCAGTGCAGTGTGTACGCACCATCAGAGCCAGCATCCTGCACCAACCTGTCAGTGCAGTGCGCGCGCCATCCGAGTCCGCATCTTGCACCATCTGGTCAGTACTGTGTGTGCGCCAGAGTCCGCATCCTGCACCATCTGGTCAGTGCAGTGCGCGCACCATCAGAGCCAGGATCCTGCACTATCCGGTCAGTTCAGTGCACGCATCATCAGAGCCAGCATCCTGCACCATTCTGTCAGTGCAGTGCATGCGCTGTGAGAGCCAGCATCCTGCACTATCGGCCAGTGCAGAACGTGCACCATCAGAGCCAGCATCCTGCACCATCCGGTCAGTTCAGTGCATGCACCATCAGAGTCCGCATCTTGCACCATCTGGTCAGTGCAGTGTGTGCGCCATCAGAGTCCGCATCCTGCACCAACTGGTCAGTGCAGTGCACGCACCATCAGAGCCAGCATCCTGCACCATCCAGTCAGTTCAGTGCACGCACCATCAGAGCCAGCATCCTGCACCATCCGGTCAGTGCAGTGCATGCGCTGTGAGAGCCAGCATCCTGCACCATCTGGTCAGTGTAGTGAATGCACCATCAGAGCGAGCATCCTACACCCTCCGGTCCGTGCAGTGCAAGAGCCATCAGAGCCAGCATCCTGCACCATCCAGTCAATGCAATGCGCATGCCATCTGAGCCAGCATCCTGAACCATCCGGTCAGTTCAGTGCAAGCACCATCAGAGCCAGCATCCTGCACCATCTGGTCAGTGTAGTGTGTGCACCATCAGAGCCAGCATCCTGCACCATCCAGTCAGTTCAGTGCATGCACCATCAGAGCCAGCATCCTGCACCATCCGGTCAGTGCAGTGCGTGCGCCATCAGAGCCAGCATCCTGCACCATCTGGTCAGTGTAGTGAATGCACCATCAGAGCGAGCATCCTACACCCTCCGGTCCGTGCAGTGCAAGAGCCATCAGAGCCAGCATCCTGCACCATCCAGTCAATGCAATGCGCATGCCATCTGAGCCAGCATCCTGAACCATCCGGTCAGTTCAGTGCAAGCACCATCAGAGCCAGCATCCTGCACCATCTGGTCAGTGTAGTGTGTGCACCATCAGAGCCAGCATCCTGCACCATCCAGTCAGTTCAGTGCATGCACCATCAGAGCCAGCATCCTGCACCATCCGGTCAGTGTAGTGTGTGCTCCATCAGAGCCAGCATCCTGCACCATCCAGTCAGTGCAGTGAATGCACCATCAGAGCGAGCATCCTACACCCTCCGGTCCGTGCAGTGCAAGAGCCATCAGAGCCAGCATCCTGCACTATCGGTCAATGCAGTGCGTGCACCATCAGAGCCAGCATCCTGCACCATCCAGTCAATGCAATGCGCATGCCATATGAGCCAGCATCCTGAACCATCCGGTCAGTGTAGTGTGTGCTCCATCAGAGCCAGCATCCTGCACCATCCAGTCAGTGCAGTGAATGCACCATCAGAGCGAGCATCCTACACCCTCCGGTCCGTGCAGTGCAAGAGCCATCAGAGCCAGCATCATGCACTATCGGTCAATGCAGTGCGTGCACCATCAGAGCCAGCATCCTGCACCATCCAGTCAATGCAATGCGCATGCCATCTGAGCCAGCATCCTGAACCATCCGGTCAGTTCAGTGCAAGCACCATCAGAGCCAGCATCCTGCACCATCTGGTCAGTGTAGTGTGTGCACCATCAGAGCCAGCATCCTGCACCATCCAGTCAGTTCAGTGCACGCACCATCAGAGCCAGCATCCTGCACCATCCGGTCAGTTCAGTGCAAGCACCATCAGAGCCAGCATCCTGCACCATCTGGTCAGTGTAGTGTGTGCACCATCAGAGCCAGCACCTGCACCATCCAGTCAGTTCAGTGCACGCACCATCAGAGCCAGCATCCTGCACCATCAGGTCAGTGCAGTGCATGCGCTGTGAGAGCCAGCATCCTGCACTATCGGTCAGTGCAGAACGTGCACCATCCGAGCCAACATCCTGCACCATCCGGTCAGTTCAGTGCATGCACCTTCAGAGTCCGCATCTTGCACCATCTGGTCAGTGCAGTGTGTGCGCCATCTGAGTCCACATCCTGCACCATCCGGTCAGTGCAGTGCGCGCACCATCAGAGCCAGCATCCTGCACTATCCGGTCAGTTCAGTGCACGCACCATCAGAGCCAGCATCCTGCACCATCCAGTCAGTGCAGTGCGTGGTCCATCAGAGCCAGCATCCTGCGCCATCGTGTCAGTGTAGTGTGTGCACCATCAGAGCCAGCATCCTGCACCATCCAGTCAGTACAGTGAATGCACCATCAGAGCCAGCATCCTACACCCTCCGGTCCGTGCAGTGCGAGAGCCATCAGAGCCAGCATCCTGCACTATCGGTCAGTGCAGTGCATGCACCATCAGAGCCAGCATCCTGCACCATCCAGTCAGTGCAATGCGCATGCCATCTGAGCCAGCATCCTGAACCATCCGGTCAGTGCAGTGCGTGCGCCATCAGAGCCAGCATCCTGAACCATACGGTCAGTGCATTCGCCATCAGAGTCAGCATTCTGCACCATCCGGTCAGTGCAATGCGCACGCCATCAGAGCCAGCATCCTGCACCATTTGGTCAGTGCAGTGCGTGCGCCATCAGAGTCTGCACCATCCAGTCAGTGCGTTCGCCATCAGAGTCAGCATTCTGCACCATCCGGTCAGTGCAGTGTGCACGACATCAGAGCCAGCATCCTGCTCCATCTGGTCAGTGCAGTGTGTACGCACCATCAGAGCCAGCATCCTGCACCAACCTGTCAGTGCAGTGCGCGCGCCATCAGAGTCCGCATCTTGTACCATCTGGTCAGTGCAGTGTGTGCGCCAGAGTCCGCTTCCTGCACCATCGTCAGTGCAGTGCGCGCACCATCAGAGCCAGGATCCTGCACTATCCGGTCAGTTCAGTGCACGCATCATCAGAGCCAGCATCCTGCACCAACGGGTCAGTGCAGTGCGTGCGCTGTGAGAGCCAGCATCCTGCACTATCAGTCAGTGCAGAACGTGCACCATCAGAGCCAGCATTATGCACCATCCGGTGAGTTCAGTGTGTGAGAAGTTGGCCTGGCATATGCTGTCCACTAGTTATAGTGGGCACCTTGCACCAGTCCAAACGACCCTTATTGATGATAGGTTTAAAGACAACCTTTATTGAAAGCTATCCTAGTGGTAGCTATGGAGAGCAGCCTTCAGGCTAAGTCTTGAAGGAGAGTAAAGCAGCTTGGTTTACCAGATTATAACCTCTTGAATGACCAAATGAAAGGAGAACCACACCAGGTATATATAAAATATATGTATTTATTTCTAAACACTCACTACTAATCTCTTTATTTGATTAGAGTCCAAGATACACAATATCACAGTATTAAAACGACAGTAAAAGCACAATATACAATGGGCCCCAGGGGGGGACCAAACCATATATTAAGAAAGTGGTATAAGAACCACGACTTGACTAGACACAGTGCCTAGAGCACGTAGAATCACTGGGACCCCAAGGAACCACCCAAGGTAGTGACACAGGAGACCCACGGGGGACGTGTGCAGTGTGAGAACACAGCCGCGAGCGCCGTAGGATTCTATGAGGAAAGTCGCGGTTAGAGTTTTAAAGCAAAAGGACACTTAGGAGAGGACTTTGAGCAAACCCCTTTAGACTTAAGGGGTTCTAGGGCCAACACCCACAGGAGCACCGTAGTACTCGAGTTACCTCACCCAGGGAAGCCGGGTGCATAGGTGTCAAAGGGTGTCGGGAATCGTCGTCGTTTTCAATGGCGATCTGCTGCAAAGTGCTGCTGTTGTGAAGAAGAAAAGTGTCCGGGATGATCCAAGCCTGGATCGAAGATGTGAAGAACCTGAAAGCAGAGGGGACAGAGTCTGGGTCACTAGCCAGTAACCAGGAGCGGAGCAATCGAATGCCCACCGATGTCGGGTGCTTCAGGTGCAAAGAGGTGAAGCTTGACTCTGCAGCCACGGGGTCCAGGAGATGTCGAGGACAACCAGGAGCCGGATTCGAGCGGTCCCACGAAGGATGTCGAGTGCTGGGGTGTCGGTGCGCGGATTGAACACAACAAGCGTTGGCAACAGCAACCCACGCAGGAAGAGAAAAGATGCTTCTGTGAGGACCAGCAAGGTCCTGGGGACTCCCCAAGCGATGGAGAGTCAGGGCACTTCTGGAGCAACCAGGGAAGCCCAATTAAAGTTAGAGTTGCCTTTTGAGGACTCACAGGTCAACGGACCAGGGATCGTGAAGGGACCTCAAGAGGAATCACAAAATGGCGGCCCACAGAACACTCGTTGAGTGTAGGCCGGCAATCTTCAGTGTAATTATTGCTCGAGGTCAGGGCTACAAGTAACCCAAAGCTCAGCCTCAGGGGCCGCCGGAAAGCTGATGCTTCTGCAAATGGACGCGGTGCCCAGGGGTTCGGGTTGCATGGTCACCACAAGGGATATGGGCCTCAGACTTGCTGTGGGCACAGACCATCCTCTAAAACCTCGGAAAACCCACCTCCTGTGTGGCAATATTCTTCAGAGTCCTCAGGAGCTGCGGAGATGCCAACCGGTCAGTTGTGTTAAAGGTGCCTGCCTTGCAGGGGAGTAACTCCTTTACTCCAAGGGCGATTCTTCAGTCATCCAGCGTAGTGTAGATCGTCGAAGTACTTGGTTTCTGTGTCAGAGTTTAGTCCAGGTGTAATCTAAAGTCCTGTAGTCAGGGGTTCCTACTTTATACCAAAGGAAGGGGTGGGACAAACTCTGGGGACCCACCTATGGGAGGGTCAGGAAAGAGGGGTGGCTACACCCATTTCCTTTGTCCAGTTTCACACCAGAGCAGGGGCTGGTAGCCCCTGCAACCGGTTTGAGCTGGACTATGCACAGGGACACCAAATGTGCCCCCAGTGCAGACTTCAAAACACTCTTGGAGTGCACCCACCCAGCCCCAATACACTAAAGCCTGTCTGGGAGGTGGTCACACCTCCCTGTGACAGGAAACCTATTGTCCAGGCCTCCCCTGCCGGAGTTTCGTCCAGCAGCAGGAGGGCAGACTCGTGTCTGTGGCTGCAGCATCCATTTTGTGATGCCAGGTTTCTGTTAAGCTGGTACCGGGTGTACCGGTGGTGCCATGTTTCTCCCGCTAGTAGGGTGGAATCATACCTCCCACCCCAGTTACTGGGGTGGAGGTATGATTCCAAGGTGTTTGACACCAAACACGACATTTTTCCATGCAGCCATTCTCAAGTTAGCATTTACCGCGAGGTTATAATGCACTTAAGAGTATATGGTTTGGCTGCATCACAAACAACCCCGGAATGAAGATTCCGAAAGCTGCAGTGGGGCTCTGCTCATGCATGGGCACCCTCTCACATGAAACCCAGCACCCTGCCTTCAAGATTGTTAAGGCCTGCCATAGGGGTGACTGATAGGTTTACATGTGCAGTGATATGGAGAGATATAGGGAACCTATATCTCAGTAAGGGGTGCATACACCACCTTACACAGGCTGCTGTAGCAGACCTGTTGTGTCATTTTAAAAGGCTTCCCAGGGGTGGCACAATACATGCTGCAGCCCCTGGTAGGCCTCTGGGGTACCTATGCCCTGGGTATATAGTATCCCATATACTAGGGACTTATAAGGGTACCCCAGAATCCAATCTGGAGTGTACCTAAAGTACATACAACCAATTTAAGGGGAAAGCAGATAGGCTGGGGTCCTGAATAGCAGGATCCCAGCCAAACTAAGTCGAAAACCAGCAAAACACCAGGAAAAAGTGGGGGCAACCATGCAGTCATATTCCACCTTCCTACATAACCCCCCCAAACGAAAGGAGATAAGGCTAACCTTGTCCAGTTGAGCCTTTATTGACTAAGTGGCCATATAAGGAAGAACCTGCACTAGCATGGTTACCCCCTGTCTTATGGTCCACTAAGCAATTCCTAACCCCAAGGGTATTGGATGATCTCCACCATTTGGAATTACTACCTGTGGTGTGTTTTGGCAAAGTAAAAGGCTGGTGGGGTGTCTGAGTAGAGAAGTGAGGCCCTAATAAAGTTGGTCTCAGCTTCCTCAGATCACTGGTCACCATGGAGGCCTTTCTTTCCTTGACTGAGTCGTATCTGGCCCTAAGGGTCAACCTCTGGCAGCCTACAGCTGGGGGTTGGGTCCCTTTGGTTGGAACCATGGAGGGACAGGGTAGGTTTGGAAGCACTTGGTCCCAGGTTTGCCTTTGCCCAACAGAGTCCATCTGTGGGAGGTCCCTACACAAGGGTAAGAGGGATCCCTCAGTGTGTTGAGGAATTTTCACCTGGCTAGGGTTACTAGACTGGGTGCCCCTAATCTGTGGATGAGGGGGTTCCTCTGGACAGGGAGCCCTCAGGGGTCCACTGACCTCCCTGACCTCTGCAGCCCTGGGCTGACAGAGGGAGGGTAGAGAGGGGCAGGTTACCTGCTCCAGACTGGGTTCCACCTTGGAAGGGTCCCCTGCCATCAGGGGTGTGGCCAGGCCAGGCCTGACCACCTCTGGGGCAGTTCCTTCACTAGGGGTAGGATCAGTTCCCTGAGGAAGCTGACCCTTACCTATAGTCTGGGGGGAAGAAGACTTTTCTTCAACCCTTCTGCTCTCTTGGGGAGTAGAGTGGGCCATTCTTTCAGGCTCCACTTCTCTTGGGCCTGGTATTCAACTTCAGCCCAGGCTGAAACCTCCAGATCATTGCCCAACAGGCAATCTACAGGCAAGTTTGGGGACACTGCCACTCTCTTTAGGCCAGTGACCCCTCCCCAGCTGATATTGACTATGGCCATGGGATGATCTGTTCTGATACCATCAATGTTGGTCACCTGGTACTTGAACTCAGGTAAAAGCTGTTGAGGGGGGACTAGTTTCCCTGTCACCATGATGACACTAGCCCCTGTGTCCCTGAATGCCAACGCCTTCTGACCATTGATTTGGGGCTCCTGTCTGTACTTGCCCGAAGTATTGGGACTCATAGTAAAAGTGGCAAATCCCATGCCACCATCACAGACTAAGGAGGCCTGTGAGGGGGACCTTAGTAATCCAGGGTCCACCTCAGTTCCCCATGAAAATGCACCTAACTTTTGGGTGCATTACTACCACCTGGGGATTACAACTTGTAGTACCAGGAGGAGTGGTAGTATTGCTGGGAGGAACATTTTCCTTATTTCCAGCCTTGGAGCAACTGGGGTCATTTTTCCAGTGGCCAGGCTTCTTACAGTTATGGCAATAAGGTTTCTTTTCAGGGGAGGAAGGAGTTTGGGACCCACCCCAAGGAGAGGACTTTTGGGGCCCTGTAGGGGATTTGTCTTTTGATTGATCCCCACCTTTCTCTTGGTTTTTGGAAGAATCTTTCTTCTGGTCACCACCCTGATTCTTTGGCTTTACTCTGGTTCTGACCCATTTGTCTGCCTTCTTTCCCAATTCTTGGGGAGAGGTCAGATCAGAGTCCACCAGGTACTGGTGTAAAAGCTGGTTTTGACAATTATTAAGGATCTTCTCCCTCATAATCAAATTGTACAATCCTAAAAAGTCATGCACCTTGCTGCCATGTATCCAACCTTCCAGAGCCTTAGTAGCACAATCTACAAAGTCAACCCAGGCCTGAGTCTGTGCCTTTTGGGTGTCTCTGAACTTTAACCTGTATTGTTCAGTGGTTAGGCCAAACCCATCAATCAGAGCACTCTTAAGGACTTTGTAATTATCAGCATCCTCTTCTCTTACAGTGAGGAGCTTGTCTCTACCTTTGTCTGCAAAGGAGAGCCACAAGATTGCTGCCCACTGCTCCTGAGGGACCCTCTGTACTTTACAGGCCCTCTCCAGTGCAGTTATCCATTTGTGGATGTCATCCCACTCTGGTAGGGAGGGACAATCTTGTTCAGGTTCCTATGGGGATGAGTATCTTCTCTATTCCTAGGGACACTGTTGCTGCCACCATGGGGCTCTAGCCCCAACTTTTGAGAAGCTCTCTGAAGCTCCAGGGATTCCCTGTCTAAGGCCAATTGCTCTCTCTTGATTCTGAGCTTAGCTCTCTCAAACTCAAGGAGTTGGCATTTCTTCTCATAAGAGGATGCCCTTTTATGAGAAGCAGAGGACCCTATAGAAGTACCAGAATTATTAGATTCCTGAGAAGGAGATCTTGATCTTCTTGGTAGACTATTAACCCTTCCAGGTGGGGTAAAGAGACCCCCACTGGGGTCTCCTTCCTCACCTTCAGGAAGAATTGGATTTTCCAGATTGGAATAATTTTGATCCCCCTGGCCAGCATCAGAGTCTGGGTCATAGTAGTGTTCACTACCTGGCCTTTCCTCTTCTGCTGCCCCACCCCCTTTGCCAACCTCATCAGACCCTGGGGTCTTTCTAAGGTCATCTTCAAGCAACAACTTTATGAGATGTTGGGTGGATGGGCTTTTCCCTGTCTTCAATTTCCTAGAGGCACACATAGTCCTCAATTCTTGGTATGAGACCTGGTCATACTTAGTTGGGAGAGACCCACTGGTTTCTGCCCTTGAAGACATGACTAGTGTGGTGTGGTGTATGCACCTACCTACTCTAGTGGGGCCTACTAAACACTCTTGAGTTGTAGAAAGGGTGTGCTAAGCCCTTGACACACAACTCTAAGTTCAGTAGAACTTACTGTATTCTAAACTTGATTTATATGTACCTATGTACCTATAGTGGTTTTCAGTTAGTCACTCAAAGAGATTATCTGGTAAAGCAATAGCAAGCTTGAATCCCACCGCTGCCACACCAATGTGAGAAGTTGGCCTGGCATATGCTGTCCACTAGTTATAGTGGGCACCTTGCACCAGTCCAAACAACCCTTATTGATGATAGGTTTAAAGACAACCTTTATTGAAAGCTATCCTAGTGGTAGCTATGGAGAGCAGCCTTCAGGCTAAGTCTTGAAGGAGTGTAAAGCAGCTTGGTTTACCAGATTATAACCTCTTGAATGACCAAATGAAAGGAGAACCACACCAGGTATATATAAAATATATGTATTTATTTCTAAACACTCACTACTAATCTCTTTATGAGATTAGAGTCCAAGATACACAATATCACAGTATTAAAACGACAGTAAATAGCACAATATACAATGGGCCCCAGGGGGGGACTAAACCATATATTAAGAAAGTGGTATAAGAACCACGACTTGACTAGACACAGTGCCTAGAGCACGTAGAATCGCTGGGACCCCAAGGAACCACCCAAGGTAGTGACACAGGAGACCCACGGGGGACGTGTGCAGTGTGAGACCACAGCCACGAGCGCCGTAGGATTCTATGAGGAAAGTCGCGGTTAGAGTTTAAAAGCAAAAGGACACTTAGGAGAGGACTTTGAGCAAACCCCTTTAGACTTAAGGGGTTCTAGGGCCAACAACCACGGGAGCACCGTAGTACTCGAGTTACCTCACCCAGGGAACCCGGGTGTATAGGTGTCAAAGGGTGTCAGGAATCGTCGTCGTTTTCAATGGCGATCTGCTGCAAAGTGCTGCTGCCGTGAAGAAGAAAAGTGTCCGGGATGATCCAAGCCTGGATCGAAGATGTGAAGAACCTGAAAGCAGAGGGGACAGAATCTGGGTCACTAGCCAGTGACCAGGAGCGGAGCAATCGAATGCTCACCGATGTCGGGTGCTTCAGGTGCGAAGAGGTGAAGCTTGACTCTGCAGCCACGGGGTCCAGGAGATGTCGAGGACAACCAGGAGCCGGATTCGAGCTGTCCCACAAAGGATGTCGAGTGCTGGGGTGTCGGTGCTCGGATTGAACACAACAAGCCTTGGCAACAGCAACCCATGCAGAAAGAGAAAAGATGCTTCTGTGAGGACCAGCAAGGTCCTGGGGACTCCCCAAGCAATGGAGAGTCAGGGCACGTCTGGAGCAACCAGAGAAGCCCAATTAAGGTTAGAGTTGCCTTCTTGGAGACCCACAGGTCAATGGACCAGGGATCGCAAAGGGACCTCAAGAGGAATCACAAAATGGTGGCCCACAGAACACTCGTTGAGTGTAGGCTGGCAATCTTCAGTGTAATTACTGCTCGGTATTAGGGCTACAAGTAACCCAAAGCTCAGCCTCAGGGGTCTCCGGAAAGCTGATGCTTCTGCAAATGGATGCAGTGCCCAGGGGTTCGGGTTGCACGGTCACCATGAGGGATACGGGCCTCAGACTTGCTGTGGGCAGAGATTGACCTCTAAGACCTCGGAAAACCCACGTCCTGTGTGGCAATATTCTTCGGAGTCCTCAGGAGCTGCGGAGATGCCAACTGGTCAGTTGCGTTAAAGGTGCCTGCCTTGCAGGGGAGTAACTCCTTTACTCCAAGGGAGATTCTTCAGTCATCCAGCGTAGTGTAGATCGTCGAAGTACTTGGTTTCTGTGTCAGAGTTTAGTCCAGGTGTAATCTAAAGTCCTGTAGTCAGGGGTTCCTACTTTATACCCAAGGAAGGGGTGGGACAAACTCTGGGGACCCACCTATGGGAGGGTCAGGAAAGAGGGTGGCTACACCCATTTCCTTTGTCCAGTTTCGCGCCAGAGCAGGGGCTGGTAGCCCCTGCAACCGGTTTGAGCTGGACTATGCACAGGGACACCAAATGTGCCCCCAGTGCAGACTTCAAAGCACTCTTGCAGTGCACCCACCCAGCCCCAATACACTAAAGCCTGTCTGGGAGGTGGTCACACCTCCCTGTGACAGGAAACCTATTGTCCAGGCCTCCCCTGCCGGAGTTTCGTCCAGCAGCAGGAGGGCAGACTCGTGTCTGTGGCTGCAGCATCCATTTTGTGATGCCACGGTTCTGTTAAGCTGGTACCGGGTGTACCGGTGGTGCCATGTTTCTCCCTCTAGTAGGGTGGAATCATACCTCCCACTCCAGTTACTGGGGTGGAGGTATGATTCCAAGGTGTTTGACACCAAACACGACATGTTTCCATGCAGCCATTCTCAAGTTAGCATTTACCGCGAGGTTATAATTCACTTAAGAGTATATGGTTTGGCTGCATCACAAACAACCCCGGAATGAAGATTCCGAAAGCTGCAGAGGGGCTCTGCTCATGCATGGGCACCCTCTCACATGAAACCCAGCACCCTGCCTTCAGGATTGTTAAGGCCTGCCATAGGGGTGACTGATAGGTTTACATGTGCAGTGATATGGAGAGATATACGGAACCTATATCTCAGTAAGGGGTGCATACACCACCTTACACAGGCTGCTGTAGCAGACCTGTTGTGTCATTTTAAAAGGCTTCCCATGGGTGGCACAATACATGCTGCAGCCCCTGGTAGGCCTCTGGGGTACCTATGCCCTGGGTATATAGTATACCATATACTAGGGACTTATAAGGGTACCCCAGAATCCAATCTGGAGTGTACCTAAAGTACATACAACCAATTTAAGGGGAAAGCAGATAGGCTGGGGTCCTGAATAGCAGGATCCCAGCCAAACTAAGTCGAAAACCAGCAAAACACCAGGACAAAAGTGGGGGCAACCATGCAGTCAGATTCCACCTTCCTACACAGTGCATGCACCATCAGAGTCCGCATCTTGCACCATCCGGTTAGTGCAGTGTGTGCGCCATCAGAGCCAGCATCCTGCACCATCTGGTCAGTGTAGTGTGTGCACCATCAGAGCCAGCATCCTGCAGCATCCAGTCAGTTCAGTGCACGCACCATCAGAGCCAGCATCCTGCACCATCCGGTCAGTGCAGTGCATGCGCTGTGAAAGCCAGCATCCTGCACTATCGGTCAGTGCAGAACGTGCACCATCAGAGCCAACATCCTGCACCATCTGGTCAGTGCAGTGTGTGCGCCATCAGAGTCCGCATCCTGCACCATCCGGTCAGTGCAGTGCGCGCACCATCAGAGCCAGCATCCTCCACTATCCGGTCAGTTCAGTGCACGAACCATCAGAGCCAGCATCCTGCACCATCCGATCAGTGCAGTGCGTGCGCCATCAGAGCCAGCATCCTGCACCATCTTGTCAGTGTAGTGTGTGCACCATCAGAGCCAGCATCCTGCACCATCCAGTCAGTGCAGTGAATGCACTATCAGACCCAGCATCCTACACCTTCCGGTCCGTGCAGTGAGAGAGCCATCAAAGCCAGCATCCTGCACTATCGGTCAGTGCAGTGCATGCACCATCAGAGCCAGCATCCTGCACCATCCAGTCAGTGCATTGCGCACGCCATCTGAGCCAGCATCCTGAACCATCCGGTCAGTGCAGTGCGTGCGGCATCAGAGCCAGCATCCTGAACCATACAGTCAGTGCGTTCGCCATCAGAGTCAGCATTCTGCACCATCCGGTCAGTGCAATGCGCACGCCATCAGAGCCAGCATCCTGCACCATTTGGTCAGTGCAGTGCGTGCGGCATCAGAGCCAGCATCCTGAACCATCCAGTCAGTGCGTTCGCCATCAGAGTCAGCATCCTGCTCCATCTGGTCAGTGCAGTGTGTACGCACCATCAGAGCCAGCATCCTGCACCAACCTGTCAGTGCAGTGTGCGCACCAGATTCCGCATCCTGCACCATCTGGTCAGTGCAGTGCGCGCACCATCAGAGCCAGGATCCTGCACTATCCGGTCAGTTCAGTGCACGCATCATCAGAGCCAGCATCCTGCACCATCCGGTCAGTGCAGTGCATGCGCTGTGAGAGCCAGCATCCTGCACTATCGGTCAGTGCAGAACGTGCACCATCAGAGCCAGCATCCTGCACCATCCGGTCAGTCCAGTGCATGCACCATCAGAGCCAGCATCCTGCACCATCCGGTCAGTGCAGTGCGTGCGCCATCAGAGCCAGCATCCTGCACCATCTGGTCAGTGTAGTGTGTGCACCATCAGAACCAGCATCCTGCACCATCCGGTCAGTGCAGTGCGTGCGCCATCAGAACCAGCATCCTGAACCATACGGTCAGTGCGTTCGCCATCAGAGTCCGCATTCTGCACCATCCGGTCAGTGCAAAGCGCACGCCATCAGAGCCAGCATCCTGCACCATTTGGTCAGTGCAGTGCGTGCACCATCAGAGTCAGCATACTGCACCATCTGGTCAGTGCAGTGTGTGCGCCAGAGTCCGCATCCTGCACCATCTGGTCAGTGCAGTGCGCGCACCATCAGAGCCAGGATCCTGCACTATCCGGTCAGTTCAGTGCACGCATCATCAGAGCCAGCATCCTGCACCATCCGATCAGTGCAGTGCATGCGCTGTGAGAGCCAGCATCCTGCACTATCGGTCAGTGCAGAACGTGCACCATCAGAGCCAGCATCCTGCACCATCCGGTCATTCCAGTGCATGCACCATCAGAGCCAGCATCCTGCACCATCCTGTAGGAGAGTAGGATCTGCTTCACATGGGTACCCCCACTTTTTGCTGATGCTTCACTGTTTTTCGACTTTAGTCTGGCTGGGGCCCTGCTAATCAGAACCCCAGCCTAGCTGCTTCCTCTCTAAAATGGTTTCCATGTGCCTTAGGCACATCTCTGATTGGAATCTGGAGTGCCCTTGTAAGTCCCTAGTATATGGTATACTATGTACCCAGGGCATAGGTACCTCAGAGGCCTGCCAGGGGCTGAAGCATGTATTGTGCCACCCCTGGAAGGCCAACCAAAAGGACACCACAGGTCTGCTACTGCAGCCTGGGTAAGGTGGTGCATGCACTCCTTACAGTGATATAGGTTACCTATATCACTACATACATACACACATATAAACCTATAAGTCACTCCTATGGCAGGCCTTGTCAATCCTGAAGGCAGAGTGCTTGGTTCATATGTGAGAGGGTGCCCCTGCATGAGCAGAGCCCCTCTGCAGCGTTCGGAGACCCTTCTCTGATGCTGTTTGTAGTGCAGCCTGACCATATACTCTTAAGCGTATTATAACCTCGCGTTAAATGCTAACTTTGGGATGGCTGCACGGAAACATGTCGTGTTTGGTGTCAAACATCTTGGAATACTACCCCCCGCGAGTTCTGGCGGCGGGGGTAGCATTCCACCCTTCTAGAGGGAGAGACATGTACACACCGGCATGCCCGGTAACTTCTTTCCAAGCCCTGGCATCACAAAATGGATGCCGCTGCCACAGACACGAGTCTGGCCTCCTGCTGCTGACCGAAACTCCGGCAGGGGAGGCCTGGACAATAGGTTTCCTGTCCCAGGGAGGTGTAACCACCTCCCCAGACAGGATAGTGTGTATTGGGGCTGGGAGGGAGCACTCTCTGGTGCTTTGAAGTCCTGCACTGGGGGCACATTTGGTGTCCCTGTGCATACCCCAGTTCAAACCGGCTCAGGGGCTTCCAGCCCCTGCTCTGGTGCGAAACTGGACAAAGGGAAAGGGGTGTAACCACCCCTCTGCCCTGACCCTCCCATAGGTGGGTCCCCAGAGTATGTCCAACCCCCTAACTTGGTATAAGTATGGGACCCCAGTCCTTAGGACTTTAGATTTACCTGGACGAAACTCTGACACAGAATCCTGGACCTTC
Organism: Calotriton arnoldi; assembly: GCA_963921515.1. Taxonomy (NCBI): domain Eukaryota; kingdom Metazoa; phylum Chordata; class Amphibia; order Caudata; family Salamandridae; genus Calotriton; species Calotriton arnoldi. The sequence goes on along the minus strand of CAWUFW010007756.1, from coordinate 869,562 downwards.
GACGCTCTACTTTAAGATTAGAGGACTGAAGAATCTCCCTTGGGGTCAAGGATTGACTCCCCTGCTTGGCAGGCACCAACGAAGCAATTGTCTGGTCTGCATCGCTGAAGCTCCCGCCAGACGCCAAAGTCTTTGCATCACCAGAGGTGGATTTCCAGACTTCCCCGAGGCTGCCCTGAGTCCCCAGCAAAGCTGAGGCCCATAGCTGTCGTGGGTAATGTGGAACCGTGACCCCTAGACACCGAGCACATTTGCAAATGCATCCTCTTCTGGGTGTCCCACGAAGTTGTGCTTTGGGCTCCGAGTAGCTCCTGCCTCCAGCACCGACTGCACCGAAGATCACTGGCCTCCACTCCACGAGTGTCCCGTGAGCCAGCTCTAAGTGCGTCCACTTGAGGCTCCTTCGCGGTCGCTAGCCCATTGGCTAGTAGGCCCTCCCGAAGGCCAATCTTCCTCTGCTTGGGCTTCCCTAGTTGCTCCAGGAGTGCCCTGACTTACCCTCGCTGGGTGAGTCTCCCAGACCTTGCTGGTCTGCACCACCGTCCTTCTTCTATTTTCACGAGACTTGCCATTGCCAAGGCTTGTTGGGTCCAATCTGGTCGCTGACACCCCTGCAATCGACAGACGTTATGGGACAGCTTGAATCCAGCTCCTGGTCGTCGTCGACGCCTCCTGGACCTCGTGGCTGAAGAGTCAAGACAACCGTCAACCTACCTGAAGCACTCGACATCGGTGGGCATCTGCTCATCGCCTTCCTGGTCACTGGCTAGTGACTCAGACTCTGTCCCCTCTGCTTTCAGGTTCTTCAGATCTTCGATCCACCTTTGGATCCACCCGAACACTTTCGACTTGGCCGCCAGCAGCACTTTGCAGCAGATCGCCATTGAAAACGACGACGAAACCCGACCCCGAAAGACACCTATGCACCCGGCTTCCCTGGGTGAGGTAACTCGAGTACTCCGGTGCTCCCGTGGGTATAGTCTCTAGAACAACCCAGTTCTAAAGGGGTTTGCTCCAAGTCCTCCTCTAAGTGTCCCTTTTCTTTAAAATTCCAACCGCGACTTTCCCCATAGAAGTCAACGGCGATTCGCGGCTGTGTTCTCACACTGCACGCGTCCCCCGTGGGTCCCCTGTGTCACTACCTTGGGTGGTTCCTTGTGGTCCAAGCACTTCTACAGGCTCTAGGCCTTGTGTCTAGCTCAGTCGTGGTTCTTATACCACTTTATTGGTATATGGTTTGGTACGCCCCTAGGGCTCAAACGTGTATTTGTGCTATTACTGTTCATAATTAACTTATAACTTATGTACTTTGAACTCTAGCCTCATAAAGAGACTAGAGGGGTGTGTTTAGCAATAAATACATATATTTTGAATATATACCTGGTGTGGTCCTCTTTCATTTGGTCACTCAAGAGATTATAGACTGGTAAAACAAGCTGCTTTACATTCCTTCAAGACTTAGCCTGAAGGCTGCTCTCCATAGCTACCACTAGGATAGCTTTCAATAAAGGTTGTCTTTAACCTATCTCCAATAAGGGGTTGTTTGGACTGGTGCAAGGTGCCCACTATAATTAGTGGACAGCATATGCCAGGCCAACTTCTCACATTGGTGTGCAGCGTGTGGGATTCCAGCTTGCTATTGTTTTACCAGATAATCTCAATTGAATTTATCAACTGAAAACCACTAAGGGTACCTTAGGTACATATAAATCAAGCTTAGTATACAGTAAGTTCCTCTGAACTTAGAGTTGTGTGTTAAGGGATAGCACACCCTTTCTACAACTCAAGAGAGTTTAGTAGGCCACACTAGAGTAGGTAGTGCATACACCACACCTCACTAGTAATGTCTTCAAAGCCAGGACCCAGTGAGTCCTTGCCAGAAGCCAGTGGGCTTCTTCCCTCCAAGTATGATAAACTCCCATTCTTGGAATTGAGAGCATTATGCAATACTAGGAAGCTGAAGGCAGGCAAAAGTGCCAGCACCCAACACCTCAGAGAGGTGCTACTAGCTGATGATCTCAGCAGGCCCCTAGGGTCTGAAGGGGTAGGCAGAGAGGGTGGGGCAGAACAGGAGGAAGGGGTCAGGGGTGAAGAAACCCAGGCCCCCCCCTCTGAAACTGGCTAGGAAGGTGACAATGACCTTGCCCTGGAAAACCCAGCTATTCCTGTGGATGAAGAGGAGGATCAGGATGACCTCACCTTTGTCCCCCAGGAAGAGTTGAGAGTGTGCCAAGAAGGGATAGATCTCCTTCTCAGGAGTCTAACCACTCTGACACCTCAATAGGGACCTCTGTCTCTTCTCATAGGAGAGAATCCTCTCATGAGAGAATCCTCTCATGAGAGGAGAAAGAGACTGATTCAGTATGAGCAAGCCCAGCTTGAGCTCAGAAAACAGCAGTTGGCTATAGACAGGGAGTCCCTAGATCTCTACAAAGAGAGAAAAGATGGGACTAGAGTCCCATGGTGGCAGCAATTTCCCCAGAGATAGGGAAAGGTCTTATGACCATAGAAACCTGAGCAAGATTGTCCCTCCCTACCAGAGTGGGGATGACATCCACAAATGGATAACTGCACTGGAGAGGGCCTGTAAAGTACAGAGGGTCCCTCAGGAGCAGTGGGCAGCAATCTTGTGGCTCTCCTTTGCAGACAAAGGTAGAGATAAGCTCCTCACTGTTAGAGAGGAGGATGCTGATAATTACACAGTCTTCAAGAGTGCTCTGATTGATGGGTTTGGCCTAACCACTGAACAATACAGGTTAAAGTTCAGAGATACCCAAAAAGCACAGACTCAAGACTGGGTGGACTTTGTTGATTGTTCTGCCAAGGCTCTGGAAGGTTGGTTATTGGGCAGTAAGGTATGTGACTTCACAGGATTGTACAATCTTATCATGAGGGAGCAGATTCTTAATAATTGTCAAAATCAGCTGTTGCATCAGCACCTGGTGGACTCTGATCTGACCTCTCCCCAAGAATTGGGAAAGAAGGCAGACAAATGGGTCAGAACCAGGGTGAGGCAGAAGGTACAGAACCAAGGTGGTGACCCTAAGAAGCAAGATTCTAAAAACTCTGATAAGGGTGGGGAGAAGGGTAAAGACCAGAAGTCTTCACAAGGCCCCCAAAATCTTCTTCAGGTGGGGAGTCACAGTCTAACAAGGGAAAAGGCCAAAAGAAACCATGGTGCAAGGTCTGTAAGCAAAAGACACACTGGACCAGTGATTGCACCAAGTCCAAAGACTCTACTCCAGCCCCCACCAATGCCCCTAAGGCACCTGCTCCTCCTAGTGCAGTTACAGTTGGTGGTGGGACTACACAAGCCAAGGGTTTAGTAGGGTTGACCCTGGGTAAGGAGATGAGCTCTGACCTAGTCGGAGAACTCACTCAGGCTGTCCTAGTCTGTGATGGAGGCATGGATGTGACCTCCTCTGTGAGTCCCAGTAATCTGGGCAAGTACAGGCAACAGCCCTTAATCAATGGAAAAGAGGCTTTGGCATTTAGGGACACAGGGGCAAGTGTCACCATGGTGACACAAGACCTTGTGGATCCTGGGCAGATTATACTTGGTGAAATGTACCAAGTGACCAATGCTAGCAATGTCAGAACAGACCATACTCTGGCAGTTGTTTACTTCTCCTGGGGAGGGGTAACTGGCCTTAAGAAGGTTGTGGTAAGTGCAGACCTACCAGTTGAATGCTTGCTTGGCAATGATCTAGAGACTTCAGCTTGGGCAGAAGTAGAGCTCAGGACCCATGCAGAAATGCTGGGCATCCCTGCAGATGTGTTTGCTGTGACCAGGTCACAAGCCAAAATGTCTAACACTGAACAGGCCTTGGATTCTGGAATAATGGACCAAGTGCCCTCCAAGAAGAGGAGTAGTAGGGTAAAGGCAGTGCCTTCCCCCTTGGCTCAGAAGGAAGATCAGTCTCTTGAGGGGGATGATCTCAGTCCTGAGGAAGGAACTGTCCCAGAGGAGCTTGAACCTGACCAGGTTGAGTTCTTGGGGGCAGGGGCCCTTCCAGGGCAGATCTGAGCCAGGAGCAGCAGAGCTACCCCTCTCTTGAACCCCTCAGACAGCAAGCTGCTGCTGAGGCTGCTGGGAAAGCTAGTGGTCCCCATACAGTGTATTGGGATGATGGACTCTTGTACTCAGAGTGTAGAGACCCCAAGCCTGGTGCCACCAGGAGGTTGGTTATACCTCTGAAGTTCAGGGGCTTCCTATTGACCCTAGCCCATGACATTCCCTTAGCAGGTCACCTGGGCCAGAACAAGACTTGGGACAGAATTGTCCCTCACTTTCACTGGCCCCACATGTCTGAAGACACCAAGGAGTTTTGTCGCTCCTGTGTAACCTGCCAGGCCAGTGGCAAGGCAGGTGGCACCACAAAGGCCCCCCTTATACCGCTACCTGTGGTGGGGGTTCCCTTTGAAAAGGTGGGGATTGACATTGTTGGTCCCATGGATCCCCAAACAGCATCTGGGCACAGGTTTATCCTGGTGGTAGTGGATCATGCCACCAGGTACCCAGAGGCTATTCCCGTTAGGACCACTACAGCACCTGTGGTGGCAAGAGCCCTCCTGGGAATTTTCTCAAGAGTGGGCTTCCCTAAGGAGGTTGTATCAGACAGGGGTGCTAACTTTATGTCTGGATACCTGAAAGCAATGTGGAAGGAGTGTGGAGTGACTTACAAGTTCACCACACCCTATCACCCACAATGCAATGGTTTAGTTGAGAGATTCAACAAAACCTTGAAGGGCATGATTAAAGGGCTCCCAGAGAAGCTTAGGCGAAGATGGGACATACTCTTGCCCTGCCTTTTATTTGCCTACAGGGAGGTGCCTCAAAAGGGGGTTGGCTACAGCCCTTTTGAACTTTTGTTTGGTCACCCTGTCAGGGGTCCATTGTGCTTGGTAAAGGAAGGATGGGAGTTACCTCTCTCAAGCCCCCAAAGCAAGACATAAGGACTATGTACTTGGTCTCCGCTCCAGGATGGCTGAGTACATGAAAAAGGCAACTAAAAACCTTGAGGCTAGCCAGGAACTGCAAAAAGCCTGGCATGACCAAAAGGCTGTGCTGACTGTTTACCAGCCAGGACAGAAGGTGTGGGTGTTGGAGCCAGTGGCCCCAGCAGCTCTCCAAGACAAATGGAGTGGACCCCATACCATTGTTGAACAGAAGGGTGAGGTTACCTACTTAGTAGACCTAGGAACACCCAGGAGTCCCCACAGGGTTCTCCATGTCAACAGATTAAAACCATATGTGGACAGGGCAGACATGGGCTTGCTCATGGCTACTGATGAGGGACAGGAGGAAGAGAGTGACCCACTCCCTGACCTGCTCTCACAGAACCCTGATGATGGGTCAGTGGATGGTGTAGCCTTGGCAGGCAGCCTCACTGCCCAGCAGCAAACTGATTGCAGACAGGTGCTCAATCAGTTCAGGCACATATTCTCACTGACACCAAGTCAGACCACCTGGTGCACTCATGAAGTGGACACTGGGGACAGTCTACCTATTAAAAATAAGATTTATAGGCAACCTGACCATGTCAGGGACTGTATCAGGACAGAAGTCCAGAAGATGTTGGATTTGGGAGTTATTGAACCCTCAGATAGCCCTTGGGCTAGTCCAGTGGTCCTTGTGCCAAAACCTCACACCAATGGTGGGAAAAGAGAGATGAGGTTTTGTGTGGACTACAGGGGTCTCAATGCAGTCACTAGGACTGATGCCCATCCAATACCTAGGGCAGATGAGCTAATAGACACTTTGGCCTCAGCCAAGTATCTAAGCACATTTGACCTGACAGCCTCGGCAGATCAGACTAGCCGATGATGCAAAGCCAAAGACAGCATTCTCAACCCCTAGTGGGCATTATCAATTTTTGGTGATGCCCTTTGGTCTGAAGAATGCACCTGCCACTTTTCAGAGGTTGGTGAATACAGTCCTTACAGGTCTGGAAGCCTATAGTGCAGCATATCTAGATGATATTGCTGTCTTTAGCTCCACCTGGGAGGATCACCTGGTCCACCTCAGAAATGTTTTGCAGGCCCTGCAGAAAGCAGGCCTGACTATCAAGGCCACCAAGTGCCAGATAGGGCAGAGTCAGGTTGTGTACTTGGGCCACCTTGTGGGTGGAGGCCAGGTTCAACCACTGCAGAGCAAGATCCAGACCATCATGGACTGGACTGCTCCAACTACCCAGACTCAGGTGAGAGCCTTTTAGGCCTGACTGGGTACTATAGGAGATTTGTCAAGGGGTATGGATCAATAGTGACACCCCTGAATGACTTAACTTCCAAGAAAATGCCCAAAAAGGTTCAGTGGACAGTTAGCTTTCAAAGGCATTTGATGACCTAAAGCAGGCCATGTGCACTGCTCCCATTCTACAGAGTCCTGATTACTCCAAGAAGTTCATTGTCCAAACAGATGCATCTGAATTGGGGGTAGGGGCTGTACTGTCACAATTGAATGATGAAGGTCAGGATCAGCCAGTAGCTTTTATTAGCAGAAGGCTGACCCCTAGAGAGAAACGTTGGTCAGCCATTGAGAGGGAGGCCTTTGCTGTGGTCTGGGCTCTGAAGAAGTTGAGGCCATACTTGTTTGGTACTCACTTCCTTGTTCAAACAGACCATAAGCCCCTCTTATGGCTAAAACAAATGAAGGGTGAAAACCCCAAACTGCTTAGGTGGTCCATTTCCCTACAGGGGATGGACTTCACAGTGGAACGTAGACCTGGGAGTAACCATGCCAATGCAGATGGACTCTCTAGGTACTTCCACTTAGAACATGAAGACTTAACTGGGCAAGGTTAGTTTAATGTCCCTACGTTTGGGGGGTTGTGTAGGAGAGTAGGATCTGCTTCACATGGGTACCCCCACTTTTTGCTGATGCTTCACTGTTTTTCGACTTTAGTCTGGCTGGGGCCCTGCTAATCAGAACCCCAGCCTAGCTGCTTCCTCTCTAAAATGGTTTCCATGTGCCTTAGGCACATCTCTGATTGGAATCTGGAGTGCCCTTGTAAGTCCCTAGTATATGGTATACTATGTACCCAGGGCATAGGTACCTCAGAGGCCTGCCAGGGGCTGAAGCATGTATTGTGCCACCCCTGGAAGGCCAACCAAAAGAACACCACAGGTCTGCTACTGCAGCCTGGGTAAGGTGGTGCATGCACCCCTTACAGTGATATAGGTTACCTATATCACTACATACATACACACATATAAACCTATAAGTCACTCCTATGGCAGGCCTTGTCAATCGTGAAGGCAGAGTGCTTGGTTCCTATGTGAGAGGGTGCCCCTGCATGAGCAGAGCCCCTCTGCAGCGTTCGGAGACCCTTCTCTGATGCTGTTTGTAGTGCAGCCTGACCATATACTCTTAAGCGCATTATAACCTCGCGTTAAATGCTAACTTTGGGATGGCTGCACGGAAACATGTCGTGTTTGGTGTCAAACATCTTGGAATACTACCCCCCCGCCAGTTCTGTTGGCGGGGGTAGCATTCCACCCTTCTAGAGGGAGAGACATGTACACACCGGCCTGCCCGGTAACTTCTTTCCAAGCCCTGGCATCACAAAATGCATGCCGCTGCCACAGACACGAGTCTGGCCTCCTGCTGCTGACCGAAACTCCGGCAGGGGAGGCCTGGACAATAGGTTTCCTGTCCCAGGGAGGTGTAACTACCTCCCCAGACAGGATAGTGTGTATTGGGGCTGGGCGGGAGCACTCTCTGGTGCTTTGAAGTCCTGCACTGGGGGCACATTTGGTGTCCCTGTGCATACCCCAGTTCAAACCGGCTCAGGGGCTTCCAGCCCCTGCTCTGGCGCGAAACTGGACAAAGGGAAAGGGGTGTAACCACCCCTCTGCCCTGACCCTCCCATAGGTGGGTCCCCAGAGTATGTCCATCCCCCTAACTTGGTATAAGTATGGGACCCCAGTCCTTAGGACTTTAGATTTACCTGGTCGCAACTCTGACACAGAATCCTGGACCTTCGACGCTCTACTTTAAGATTAGAGGACTGAAGAATCTCCCTTGGGGTCAAGGAGTGACTCCCCTGCTTGGCAGGCACCAACGAAGCAATTGTCCAGTCTGCATCACTGAAGCTCCCGCCGGACGCCGAAGTCTTTGCATCACCAGAGGTGGATTTCCAGACTTCTCCGAGGCTGCCCTGAGTCCCCAGCAAAGCTAAGGCCCGTAGCTGTCGTGGGTAACGTGGAACTGTGACCCCTGGACACCAAGCACATTTGCAAGTGCATCCTCTTCTGGGTCTCCCACGAAGTTGTGCTTTGGGCTCCGAGTAGCCCCAGCCTCCAGCACCGTCTGCACTGAAGATCACTGGCCTTCACTCCACGAGTGTCCCGTGAGCCAGCTCTAAGTGTGTCCACTCGAGGCTCCTTTGCGGTCGCTAGTCCGTTGGCTAGTAGGCCCTCCCGAAGGCCAATCTTCCTCTGCTTGGGCTTCCCTGGTTGATCCAGGCGTGCCCTGACTTACCTTCGCTGGGTGAGTCCCTCAGACCTTGCTGGTCTGCACCACCGTCCTTCTTCTATTTCCACAAGACTTGCCATTGCCAAGGCTTGTTGGGTCCAATCTGGTCGTCGACACCCCTGCAATCGACAGACGTTGTGGGACAGCTGGAATCCAGCTCCTGGTCATCGTTGACACCTCCTGGACCTCGTGGCTGAAGAGTCAAGACGACCATCAACCTACCTGAAGCACTCGACATCGGTGGGCATCTGCTCATCGACTTCCTGGTCACTGGCTAGTGACCCAGACTCTGTCCCCTCTGCTTTCAGGTTCTTCAGATCTTCGATCCACCTTTGGATCCACCCGAACACTTTCGACTTGGCCGCCAGCAGCACTTTGCAGCAGATCGCCATTGAAAACGACGACGAAACCCGACTCCCGAAAGACACCTATGCACCCGGCTTCCTGGGTGAGGTAACTCGAGTACTCCGGTGCTCCCGTGGGTATAGACTCTAGAACAACCCAGTTCTAAAGGGGTTTGCTCCAAGTCCTCCTCTAAGTGTCCCTTTTCTTTAAAATTCCAACCGCGACTTTCCCCATAGAAGTCAACGGCGACTCGCGGCTGTGTTCTCACACTGCACGCGTCCCCCGTGGGTCCCCTGTGTCACTACCTTGGGTGGTTCCTTGTGGTCCAAGCACTTCTACATGCTCAAGGCCTTGTGTCTAGCTCAGTCGTGGTTCTTATACCACTTTATTGGTATATGGTTTGGTACGCCCCTAGGGCTCAAACGTGTATTTGTGCTATTACTGTTGATAACTAACTTATAACTTATGTACTTCGAACTCTAGCCTCATAAAGAGACTAGAGGGGTGTGTTTAGCAATAAATACATATATTTTGAATATATACCTGGTGTGGTCCTCTTTCATTTGGTCACTCAAGAGATTATAGACTGGTAAAACAAGCTGCTTTACATTCTGACAAGACTTAGCCTGAAGGCTGCTCTCCATAGCTACCACTAGGATAGCTTTCAATAAAGAATGTCTTTAACCTATCTCCAATAAGGGGTTGTTTGGACTGGTGCAAGGTGCCCACTATAATTAGTGGACAGCATATGCCAGGACAACTTCTCACACATCCGGTCAGTGCAGTGCGTGCACCATCAGAGCCAGCATCCTGCACCATCTGGTCAGTGTAGTGTGTGCACCATCAGAGCCAGCATCCTGCACCATCCGGTCAGTGCAGTGCGTGCGCCATCAGAACCAGCATCCTGAACCATACGGTCAGTGAGTTCGCCATCAGAGTCAGCATTCTGCACCATCCGGTCAGTGCAAAGCGCACGCCATCAGAGCCAGCATCCTGCACCATTTGGTCAGTGCAGTGCGTGAGCCATCAGAGTCAGCATACTGCACCATCCAGTCAGTGCGTTCGCCATCAGAGTCAGCATTCTGCACCATCCGGTCAGTGCAGTGTGCACGACATCAGAGCCAGCATCCTGATCCATCTGGTCAGTGCAGTGTGTACGCACCATCAGAGCCAGCATCCTGCACCAGCCTGTCAGTGCAGTGCGCGCACCATCAGAGCCAGGATCCTGCACTATCCGGTCAGTTCCGTGCACGCATCATCAGAGCCAGTATCCTGCACCATCCGGTCAGTGCAGTGCATGCGCTGTGAGAGCCAGCATCCTGCACTATCGGTCAGTGCAGAACGTGCACCATCAGAGCCAGCATTCTGCACCATCCGGTCAGTTCAGTGCATGCACCATCAGAGCCAGCATCCTGCACCATCCGGTCAGTGTAGTGCGTGCGCCATCAGAGCCAGCATCCTACACCATCTGGTCAGTGTAGTGTGTGCACCATCAGAGCCAGCATCCTGCACCATCCAGTCAGTGCAGTGAATGCACCATCAGAGCCAGCATCCTACACCCTCCGGTCAGTGCAGTGTGAGAGCCATCAGAGCCAGCATCCTGCACCATCCAGTCAGTGCAGTGAATGCACCATCAGAGCCAGCATCCTACACCCTCCGGTCAGTGCAGTGTGAGAGCCATCAGAGCCAGCATCCTGCACCATCCGGTCAGTTCAGTGCACACACCATCAGAGCCAGCATCCTGCACCAACGGGTCAGTGCAGTGCATGCACCATCAGAGCCAGCATCCTGCACCATCCAGTCAGTGCAATGCGCACGCCATCTGAGCCAGCATCCTGAACCATCCGGTCAGTGCAGTGCATGCGCCATCAGAACCAGCATCCTGAACCATACGGTCAGTGCGTTCGCCATCAGAGTCAGCATTCTGCACCATCCGGTCAGTGCGTTCGCCATCAGAGTCAGCATTCTGCACCATCCGGTCAGTGCAGTGTGCACGACATCAGAACCAGCATCCTGCTCCATCTGGTCAGTGCAGTGTGTACGCACCATCAGAGCCAGCATCCTGCACCAACCTGTCAGTGCAGTGCGCGCGCCATCAGAGACCGCATCTTGCACCATCTGGACAGTGCAGTGTGTGCGCCAGAGTCCGCATCCTGCACCATCTGGTCAGTGCAGTGCGCGCACCATCAGAGCCAGGATCCTGCACTATCCGGTCAGTTCAGTGCACACATCATCAGAGCCAGCATCCTGCACCATTCGGTCAGTGCAGTGCATGCGCTGTGAGAGCCAGCATCCTGCACTATCGGTCAGTGCAGAACGTGCACCATCAGAGCCAGCATCCTGCACCATCCGGTCAGTCCAGTGCATGCACCATCAGAGCCAGCATCCTGCACCATCCGGTCAGTGCAGTGCGTGCGCCATCAGAGCCAGCATCCTGCACCATCTGGTCAGTGTAGTGTGTGCACCATCAGAGCCAGCATCCTGCACCATCCGGTCAGTGCAGTGCGTGCGCCATCAGAACCAGCATCCTGAACCATACGGTCAGTGAGTTCGCCATCAGAGTCAGCATTCTGCACCATCCGGTCAGTGCAAAGCGCACGCCATCAGAGCCAGCATCCTGCACCATTTGGTCAGTGCAGTGCGTGCGCAATCAGAGTCAGCATACTGCACCATCCAGTCAGTGCGTTCGCCATCAGAGTCAGCATTCTGCACCATCCGGTCAGTGCAGTGTGCACGACATCAGAGCCAGCATCCTGATCCATCTGGTCAGTGCAGTGTGTACGCACCATCAGAGCCAGCATCCTGCACCAGCCTGTCAGTGCAGTGCGCGCACCATCAGAGCCAGGATCCTGCACTATCCTGTCAGTTCAGTGCACGCATCATCAGAGCCAGTATCCTGCACCATCCGGTCAGTGCAGTGCATGCGCTGTGAGAGCCAGCATCCTGCACTATCGGTCAGTGCAGAACGTGCACCATCAGAGCCAGCATTCTGCACCATCCGGTCAGTTCAGTGCATGCACCATCAGAGCCAGCATCCTGCACCATCCGGTCAGTGTAGTGCGTGCGCCATCAGAGCCAGCATCCTACACCATCTGGTCAGTGTAGTGTGTGCACCATCAGAGCCAGCATCCTGCACCATCCAGTCAGTGCAGTGAATGCACCATCAGAGCCAGCATCCTACACCCTCCGGTCAGTGCAGTGTGAGAGCCATCAGAGCCAGCATCCTGCACCATCCAGTCAGTGCAGTGAATGCACCATCAGAGCCAGCATCCTACACCCTCCGGTCAGTGCAGTGTGAGAGCCATCAGAGCCAGCATCCTGCACCATCCGGTCAGTTCAGTGCACACACCATCGGAGCCAGCATCCTGCACCAGCGGGTCAGTGCAGTGCATGCACCATCAGAGCCAGCATCCTGCACCATCCAGTCAGTGCAATGCGCACGCCATCGGAGCCAGCATCCTGAACCATCCGGTCAGTGCAGTGCATGCGCCATCAGAACCAGCATCCTGAACCATACGGTCAGTGCGTTCTCCATCAGAGTCAGCATTCTGCACCATCCGGTCAGTGCGTTCGCCATCAGAGTCAGCATTCTGCACCATCCGGTCAGTGCAGTGTGCACGACATCAGAACCAGCATCCTGCTCCATCTGGTCAGTGCAGTGTGTACGCACCATCAGAGCCAGCATCCTGCACCAATCTGTCAGTGCAGTGCGCGCGCCATCAGAGACCGCATCTTGCACCATCTGGTCAGTGCAGTGTGTGCGCCAGAGTCCGCATCCTGCACCATCTGGTCAGTGCAGTGCGCGCACCATCAAAGCCAGGATCCTGCACTATCCGGTCAGTTCAGTGCACACATCATCAGAACCAGCATCCTGCACCATTCGGTCAGTGCAGTGCATGCGCTGTGAGAGCCAGCATCCTGCACTATCGGTCAGTGCAGAACGTGCACCATCAGAGCCAGCATCCTGCACCATCCGGTCAGTCCAGTGCATGCACCATCAGAGCCAGCATCCTGCACCATCCGGTCAGTGCAGTGCGTGCGCCATCAGAGCCAGCATCCTGCACCATCTGGTCAGTGTAGTGTGTGCACCATCAGAGCCAGCATCCTGCACCATCCGGTCAGTGCAGTGCGTGCGCTATCAGAACCAGCATCCTGAACCATACGGTCAGTGAGTTCGCCATCAGAGTCAGCATTCTGCACCATCCGGTCAGTGCAAAGCGCACGCCATCAGAGCCAGCATCCTGCACCATTTGGTCAGTGCAGTGCGTGCGCCATCAGAGTCAGCTTACTGCACCATCCAGTCAGTGCGTTCGCCATCAGAGTCAGCATTCTGCACCATCCGGTCAGTGCAGTGTGCACGACATCAGAGCCAGCATCTTGCACCATCTGGTCAGTGCAGTGTGTGCGCCAGAGTCCGCATCCTGCACCATCTGGTCAGTGCAGTGCGCGCACCATCAGAGCCAGGATCCTGCACTATCCGGTCAGTTCAGTGCACGCATCATCAGAGCCAGCATCCTGCACCATTCGGTCAGTGCAGTGCATGCGCTGTGAGAGCCAGCATCCTGCACTATCGGTCAGTGCAGAACGTGCACCATCAGAGCCAGCATCCTGCACCATCCGGTCAGGTCAGTGCATGCACCATCAGAGCCAGCATCCTGCACCATCCGGTCAGTGCAGTGCGTGCGCCATCAGAGCCAGCATCCTGCACCATCTGGTCAGTGTAGTGTGTACACCATCAGAGCCAGCATCCTGCACCATCCAGTCAGTTCAGTGCACGCACCATCAGAGTCAGCATCGTGCACCATCCGGTCAGTTCAGTGCATGCGCTTTGAGAGCCAGCATCGTGCACTATCGGTCAGTGCAGAACGTGCACCATCAGAGACAGCATCCTGCACCATCCGGTCAGTTCAGTGAATGCACCATCAGAGTCTGCATCTTGCACCATCTGATCAGTGCAGTGTGTGTGGCATCAGAGTCCGCATCCTGCACCATCCGGTCAGTGCAGTGTGTACGCACCATCAGAGCCAGCATCCTGCACCAACCTGTCAGTGCAGTGCGCGCACCATCAGAGACCGCATCTTGCACCATCTGGTCAGTGCAGTGTGTGCGCCAGAGTCCGCATCCTGCACCATCTGGTCAGTGCAGTGCGCGCACCATCAGAGCCAGCATCCTGCACCATCCGGTCAGGTCAGTGCATGCACCATCAGAGCCAGCAATGCACATGCCAGGATCCTGCACTATCCGGTCAGTTCAGTGCACGCATCATCAGAGCCAGCATCCTGCACCATCCGGTCAGGGCAGTGCATGCGCTGTGAGAGCCAGCATCCTGCACTATCGGTCAGTGCAGAACGTGCACCATCAGAGCCAGCATCCTGCACCATCCGGTCAGTTCAGTGCATGCACCATCAGAGCCAGCATCCTGCACCATCCTGTAGGAGAGTAGGATCTGCTTCACATGGGTACCCCCACTTTTTGCTGATGCTTCACTGTTTTTCGACCTTAGTCTGGCTGGGGCCCTGCTAATCAGAACCCCAGCCTAGCTGCTTCCTCTCTAAAATGGTTTCCATGTGCCTTAGGCACATCTCTGATTGGAATCTGGAGTGCCCTTATAAGTCCCTAGTATATGGTATACTATGTACCCAGGGCATAGGTACCTCAGAGGCCTACCAGGGGCTGCAGCATGTATTGTGCCACCCCTGGAAGGCCATCCAAACTGACACCACAGGTCTGCTACTGCAGCCTGGGTAAGGTGGTGCATGCACCCCTTACTGTGATATAGGCTACCTATATCACTACCTACACTACACACATATAAACCTATAAGTCACTCCTATGGCAGGCCTTATCAATCCTGAAGGCAGAGTGCGTGGTTCCTATGTGAGAGGGTGCCCCTGCATGAGCAGGGCCCCTCTGCAGCGTTCGGAGACCCTTCTCTGATGCTGTTTGTAGTGCAGCCTGACCATATACTCTTAAGCGCATTATAACCTCGCGTTAAATGCTAACTTTGGGATGGCTGCACGGAAACATGTCGTGTTTGGTGTCAAACATCTTGGAATACTACCCCCCCGCCAGTTCTGGCGGCGGGGGTAGCATTCCACCCTTCTAGAGGGAGAGACATGTACCCACCGGCATACCCGGTAACTTCTTTCCAGAGCCCTGGCATCACAAAATGGATGCCGCTGACACAGACACGAGTCTGGCCTCCTGCTGCTGACCGAAACTCCGGCAGGAGAGGCCTGGACAATAGGTTTCCTGTCCCAGGGAGGTGTGACCACCTCCCCAGACAGGATAGTGTGTATTGGGGCTGGGCGGGAGCACTCTCGGGTGCTTTGAAATCCTACACTGGGGGCACACTTGGTGTCCCTGTGCATACCCCAGTTCAAACCGGCTCAGGGGCTTCCAGCCCCTGCTCTGGCGCGAAACTGGACAAAGGGAAAGGGGTGTAACCACCCCTCTGCCCTGACCCTCCCATAGGTGGGGCCACAGAGTATGTCCAACCCCCTACCTTAGTATAAGTAGGGGACCCCAGTCCTTAGGACTTTAGATTTACCTGGATGAAACTCTGACACAGAATCCTGGACCTTCGACGCTCTACTTTAAGATTAGAGGACTGAAGAATCTCCCTTGGGATCAAGGAGTGACTCCCCTGCTTGGCAGGCACCAAAGAAGCAATTGTCCGGTCTTCATCGCTGAAGCTCCCGTCGGACGCCGAAGTCTTTGTATCACCAGAGGTGGATTTCCAGACTTCGCCGAGGCTTCCCTGAGTCCCCAGCAAAGCTGAGGCCCGTAGCTGTCGTGGGTAACGTGGAACCGTGACCCCTGTACACCAAATGCATTTGCAAGTGCATCCTCTTCTGGGTCTCCCACGAAGTCGTGCTTTGGGCTTCGAGTAGCTCCAGCCTCCAGCACCAACTGCACTGAAGATCACTGGCCTCCACTCCACGAGTGTCCTGTGAGCCAGCTCCACGTGCATCGTCTCGAGGCTCTTTCGCGGTTGCTAGTCCGTTGGCTAGTAGGCCCTCCCGAAGGCCAATCTTTTTCTGCTTGGGCTCCCTGGTTGCTCCAGGCGCGCCCTGACATATCCTCGCTGGGTGAGTCCCCCAGACCTTGCTGGTCTGCAACATCGTCCTTCTTCCATTTCCATGAGACTTGCCGTTGCCAAGGCTTGTTGGGTCCAATCCGGTCGCCGATACCCCTGCAATCGACAGACTTCGTGGGACAGCTCGAATCCAGCTCCTGGTTGTCGTTGACGCCTCCTGGACCTCGTAGCTGAAGAGTCAAGACGACTGTCAACCTACCTGAAGCACTCGACATCGGTGTGTATCTGCTCATCGCCTTCCTGGTCACTGGCTAGTGACCCAGACTCTGTCCCCTCTGCTTTCAGGTTCTTCAGATCTTCAATCCACCTTTGGGTCCACCCGAACACTTTCGACTTGGCCGCCAGCAGCACTTTGCAGCAGATCGCCATTGAAAGCGACGACGAAACCCGACCCCGAAAGACACCTATGCACCCGGCTCCCCTGGGTGAGGTAACTCGAGTACTCCGGTGCTCCCGTGGGTATTGACACTAGAACAGCCTAGTTCTCAAAGGGTTTGCTCCAAGTCCTCCTCTAAGTGTCCCTTTTCTTTTAAATTCTAAACGCGACTTTCCCCATAGAAGTTAACGGTGGTTCGCGGCTGTGTTCTTACACTGCACGCGTCCCCCGTGGGTCCCCTGTGTCACTGCCTTGGGTGGTTCCTTGTGGTCCAAGCACTTCTACAGGCTCTAGGCCTTGTGTCTAGCTCAGTCGTGGTTCTTATACCACTTTATTGGTATATGGTTTGAGTACGCCCTGGGGCTCAAACGTGTATTTGTGCTATTACTGTAGATAACTAACTTATAATTTATGTACTTCGAACTCTAGCCTCATAAAGAGACTAGAGGGGTGTGTTTAGTAATAAATACATATATTTTGAATATATACCTGGTGTGGTCCTCTTTCATTTGGTCACTCAGGAGATTATAGACTGGTAAAACAAGCTGCTTTACATTCCTTCAAGACTTAGCCTGAAGGCTGCTCTCCATAGCTACCACTAGGATAGCTGTCAATAAAGGTTGTCTTTAACCTATCTCCAATAAGGGGTTGTTTGGACTGGTGCAAGGTGCCCACTATAATTAGTGGACAGCATATGCCAGGCCAACTTCTCACACATCCGGTCAGTGCAGTGTGTGCGCCATCAGAGCCAGCATCCTGCACCATCTGGTCAGTGTAGTGTGTGCACCATCAGAGCCAGCATCCTGCACCATCCAGTCAGTGCAGTGCATGCGCTGTGAGAGCCAGCATTCTGCACTATCGGTCAGTGCAGAACGTGCACCATCAGAGCCAGCATCCTGCACCATCCGGTCAGTTCAGTGCATGCACCATCAGAGTCCGCATCTTGCACCATCTGGTCAGGGCAGTGTGTGCCCCATCAGAGTCCGCATCCTGCACCATCCGGTCAGTGCAGTGCGCGCACCATCAGAGCCAGCATCCTGCACTATCCGGTCAGTTCAGTGCACGCACCATCAGAGCCAGCATCCTGCACCATCCGGTCAGTGCAGTGCATGCGCTGTGAGAGCCAGCATCCTGCACTATCGGTCAGTGCAGAACGTGCACCACCAGAGCCAGCATCCTGCACCATCCAGTCAGTGCAGTGAATGCACCATCAGAGCCAGCATCCTACACCCTCCGGTCCATGCAGTGCGAGAGCCATCAGAGCCAGCATCCTGCACTATCGGTCAGTGCAGTGCGTGCACCATCAGAGCCAGCATCCTGCACCATCCGGTCAGTTCAGTGCACACGCCATCAGAGCCAGCATCCTGCACCAACCGGTCAGTGCAGTGCGTGCGCCATCAGAGCCAGCATCCTGAAACATACGGTCAGTGCGTGCACCATCAGAGCCAGCATCCTGCACCAACCACTCAGTGCAGTGCACGCACCATCAGAGCCAGCATCCTACACCATCCGGTCAGTGCATTGCATGCGCCATCATCCTGCACCATCCGGTCAGTGCAGTGCGTGCGCCATCAGAGTCCGCATCCTGCACCATCTGGTCAGTGCAGTGTGTACGCCATCAGAGCCAGCATCCTGCACTATCCGGTCAGTGCAGTGCATGCCCCATCAGAGCCAGCATCCTGCACCAACCGGTCAGTGCAGTGCGTGCGCCATCAGAGCCAGTATCCTGCTCCATCTGGTCAGTGCAGTGTGTGCACTATCAGAGCCAGCATCCTGAACCATCCGGTCAGTGCAGTGCATGCCCCATCAGAGCCAGCATCCTGAACCATCCGGTCAGTGCAGTATGCGCGCCATTGGAGCCAGCATCCTGCAACATCTAGTCAGTGTAGAGCGTGCGCCGTCAGAGCTATCATCCTGCACCATCCAGTCAGTGTAGTGCATGCGCATTTCACAGTCAGCATCCTGCACTATCCAATCAGTGCAGTGTGAGCGCCATCAGAGCCAGCATCCTGTGCCATCCGGTCAGTGCAGTGTGTGTGTCATCAGAGCCAGCACCCTGCACCATCCATTTAGCGCAGTGCGCACGCCATTCAGAGCCAGCATCCTGCACCATCCAGTCAGTGCAGTGCATGCATGCTTCAAAGCCAGCATCCTGCACCATCCGTTCAGTGCAGTGCACATGCCATCAGAGCCAGCATCCTGCACCATCCGGTCAGTGCAGTGCATGTGCCATTCACAGCCAGCATCTTGTACCGTCCGGTCAGTGTAGTGTGTGCACCATCAGAGCCAGCATCCTGCACCATCCGGTCAGTGCAGTGCGTGCGCCATCAAAACCAGCATCCTGAACCATACGGTCAGTGCGTTCGCCATCAGAGTCTGCATTCTGCACCATCCGGTCAGTGCAAAGCGCACGCCATCAGAGCCAGCATCCTGCACCATTTGGTCAGTGCAGTGCATGCACCATCAGAGTCAGCATACTGCACCATCTGGTCAGTGCAGTGTGTGCGCCAGAGTCCGCATCCTGCACCATCTGGTCAGTGCAGTGCGCGCACCATCAGAGCCAGGATCCTGCACTATCCAGTCAGTTCAGTGCACGCATCATCAGAGCCAGCATCCTGCACCATCCGGTCAGTGCAGTGCATGCGCTGTGAGAGCCAGCATCCTGCACTATCGGTCAGTGCAGAACGTGCACAATCAGAGCCAGCATCCTGCACCATCCGGTCAGTCCAGTGCATGCACCATCAGAGCCAGCATCCTGCACCATCCGGTCAGTGCAGTGCGTGCGCCATCAGAGCCAGCATCCTGCACCATCTGGTCAGTGTAGTGTGTGCACCATCAGAGCCAGCATCCTGCACCATCCAGTCAGTGCAGTGCGTGCGCCATCAGAACCAGCATCCTGAACCATACGGTCAGTGCGCTCGCCATCAGAGTCAGCATTCTGCACCATCCGGTGAGTGCAAAGCGCACGCCTTCAGAGCCAGCATCCTGCACCATTTGGTCAGTGCAGTGCGTGCGCCATCAGAGTCAGCATACTGCACCATCCAGTCAGTGCGTTCGCCATCAGAGTCAGGATTCTGCACCATCCGGTCAGTGCAGTGTGCACGACATCAGAGCCAGCATCCTGCTCCATCTGGTCAGTGCAGTGTGTACGCACCATCAGAGCCTGCATCCTGCACCAACCTGTCAGTGCAGTGCACGCACCATCAGAGCCAGGATCCTGCACTATCCGGTCAGTTCAGTGCACGCATCATCAGAGCCAGCATTCTGCACCATCCGGTCAGTTAAGTGCATGCACCATCAGAGCCAGCATCCTGCACCATCCGGTCAGTGTAGTGCGTGCGCCATCAGAGCCAGCATCCTGCACCATCTGGTCAGTGTAGTGTGTGCACCATCAGAGCCAGCATCCTGCACCATCCATTAAGTTCAGTGCACGCACCATCAGAGCCAGCATCCTGCACCATCCGGTCAGTGCAGTGCATGCACTGTGAGAGCCAGCATCCTGCACTATCAGTCAGTGCAGAACGTGCACCATCAGAGCCAGCATCCTGCACCATCCGGTCAGTTCAGTGCATGCACCATCAGAGACAGCATCCTGCACCATCCGGTCAGTGCAGTGCGTGCGCCATCAGAGCCAGCATCCTGCACCATCTGGTCAGTGTATTGTGTGCACCATCAGAGCCAGCATCCTGCACCATCCAGTCAGTGCAGTGAATGCACCATCAGAGCCAGCATCCTACACCCTCCAGTCAGTGCAGTGTGAGAGCCATCAGAGCCAGCATCCTGCACCATCCAGTCAGTGCAGTGAATGCACCATCAGAGCCAGCATCCTACACCCTCCGGTCAGTGCAGTGTGAGAGCCATCAGAGCCAGCATCCTGCACCATCCGGTCAGTTCAGTGCACACGCCATCAGAGCCAGCATCCTGCACCAACCGGTCAGTGCAGTGCGTGCGCCATCAGAGCCAGCATCCTGAAACATACGGTCAGTGCGTGCACCATCAGAGCCAGCATCCTGCACCAACCACTCAGTGCAGTGCACGCACCATCAGAGCCAGCATCCTACACCATCCGGTCAGTGCATTGCATGCACCATCATCCTGCCCCATCCGGTCAGTGCAGTGCGTGCGCAATCAGAGTCCACATCCTGCACCATCTGGTCAGTGCAGTGTGTACGCCATCAGAGCCAGCATCCTGCACTATCCGGTCAGTGCAGTGCATGCCCCATCAGAGCCAGCATCCTGCACCAACCGGTCAGTGCAGTGCGTGCGCCATCAGAGCCAGTATCCTGCTCCATCTGGTCAGTGCAGTGTGTGCACTATCAGAGCCAGCATCCTGAACCATCCGGTCAGTACAGTGCATGCCCCATCACAGACAGCATCCTGAACCATCCGGTCAGTGCAGTACGCGCGCCATTGGAGCCAGCATCCTGCACCATCCAGTCAGTGTAGTGCATGCGCATTTCACACTCAGCATCCTGCACTATCCAATCAGTGCAGTGTGAGCGCCATCAGAGCCAGCATCCTGTGACATCCGGTCAGTGCAGTGTGTGTGTCATCAGAGCCAGCACCCTGCACCATCCATTCAGCGCAGTGCGCATGCCATTCAGAGCCAGCATCCTGCACCATCCGGTCAGTTCAGTGCAAGCACCATCAGAGCCAGCATCCTGCACCATCCGGTCAGTGCAGTGCGTGCGCCATCAGAGCCAGCATCCTGCACCATCTGGTCAGTGTAGTGTGTGCACCATCAGAGTCAGCATACTGCACCATCCAGTCAGTGCAGTGAATGCACCATCAGAGCCAGCATCCTACACCCTCCGGTCAGTGCAGTGTGAGAGCCATCAGAGCCAGCATCCTGCACCATCCAGTCAGTGCAGTGAATGCACCATCAGAGCCAGCATCCTACACCCTCCGGTCAGTGCAGTGTGAGAGCCATCAGAGCCAGCATCCTGCACCATCCGGTCAGTTCAGTGCACCCACCATCAGAGCCAGCATCCTGCACCAATGGGTCAGTGCAGTGCATGCACCATCAGAGCCAGCATCCTGCACCATCCAGTCAGTGCAATGCGCACGCCATTTGAGCCAGCATCCTGAACCATCTGGTGCAGTGCATGCGCCATCAGAACCAGCATCCTGAACCATACGGTCAGTGCGTTCGCCATCAGAGTCAGCATTCTGCACCATCCGGTCAGTGCAATGCGCACGCATCAGAGCCACCATACTGCACCATTTGGTCAGTGCAGTGCGTGCGCCATCAGAGTCCGCATACTGCACCATCCAGTCAGTGCGTTCGCCATCAGAGTCAGCATTCTGCACCATCCGGTCAGTGCAGTGTGCACGACATCAGAGCCAGCATCCTGCTCCATCTGGTCAGTGCAGTGTGTACGCACCATCAGAGCCAGCATCCTGCACCAACCTGTCAGTGCAGTGCACGCGCCATCAGAGACTGCATCTTGCACCATCTGGTCAGTGCAGTGTGTGCGCCATAGTCCGCATCCTGCACCATCTGGTCAGTGCAGTGCGCGCACCATCAGAGCCAGGATCCTGCACTATCCGGTCAGTTCAGTGCACGCATCATCAGAGCCAGCATCCTGCACCATTTGGTCAGTGCAGTGCATGCGCTGTGAGAGCCAGCATCCTGCACTATCGGTCAGTGCAGAACGTGCACCATCAGAGCCAGCATCCTGCACCATCCGGTCAGGTCAGTTCATGCACCATCAGAGCCAGCATCCTGCACCATCCGGTCAGTGCAGTGCGTGCGCCATCAGAGCCAGCATCCTGCACCATCTGGTCAGTGTAGTGTGTACACCGTCAGAGCCAGCATCCTGCACCATCCAGTCAGTTCAGTGCACGCACCATCAGAGCCAGCATCCTGCACCATCCGGTCAGTTCAGTGCATGCGCTTTGAGAGCCAGCATCGTGCACTATCGGTCAGTGCAGAACGTGCACCATCAGAGACAGCATCATGCACCATCCGGTCAGTTCAGTGAATGCACCATCAGAGTCCGCATCTTGCACCATCTGATCAGTGCAGTGTGTGTGGCATCAGAGTCCGCATCCTGCACCATCCGGTCAGTGCAGTGGGTACGCACCATCAGAGCCAGCATCCTGCACCAACCTGTCAGTGCAGTGCGCGCGCCATCAGAGTCCGCATCTTGCACCATCTGGTCAGTGCAGTGTGTGCGCCAGAGTCCGCATCCTGCACCATCTGGTCAGTGCAGCGCGCGCACCATCAGAGCCAGGATCCTGCACTATCCGGTCAGTTCAGTGCACGCATCATCAGAGCCAGCATCCTGCACCATCCGGTCAGTGCAGTGCATGCGCTGTGAGAGCCAGCATCCTGCACTATCGGTCAGTGCAGAACGTGCACCATCAGAGCCAGCATCATGCACCATCCGGTCAGTTCAGTGCATGCACCATCAGAGCCAGCATCCTGCACCATCCGGTCAGTTCAGTGAATGCACCATCAGAGTCCGCATCTTGCACCATCTGATCAGTGCAGTGTGTGTGGCATCATAGTCCGCATCCTGCACCATCCGGTCAGTGCAGTGGGTACGCACCATCAGAGCCAGCATCCTGCACCAACCTGTCAGTGCAGTGCGCGCGCCATCAGAGTCCGCATCTTGCACCATCTGGTCAGTGCAGTGTGTGCGCCAGAGTCCGCATCCTGCACCATCTGGTCAGTGCAGTGCGCGCACCATCAGAGCCAGGATCCTGCACTATCCGGTCAGTTCAGTGCACGCATCATCAGAGCCAGCATCCTGCACCATCCGGTCAGTGCAGTGCATGCGCTGTGAGAGCCAGCATCCTGCACTATCGGTCAGTGCAGAACGTGCACCATCAGAGCCAGCATCCTGCACCATCCGGTCAGTTCAGTGCATGCACCATCAGAGCCAGCATCCTGCACCATCCGGTCAGTGCAGTGCGTGCGCCATCAGAGCCAGCATCCTGCACCATCTGGTCAGTGTAGTGTGTGCACCATCAGAGCCAGCATCCTGCACCATCCAGTCAGTTCAGTGCACGCACCATCAGAGCCAGCATCCTGCACCAACCGGTCAGTGCAGTGCATGCGCTGTGAGAGCCAGCATCCTGCACTATCGGTCAGTGCAGAACGTGCACCATCAGAGCCAGCATCCTGCACCATCCGGTCAGTTCAGTGCATGCACCATCAGAGTCCGCATCTTGCACCATCTGGTCAGGGCAGTGTGTGCGCCATCAGA
This sequence comes from Calotriton arnoldi, assembly GCA_963921515.1. Taxonomy (NCBI): domain Eukaryota; kingdom Metazoa; phylum Chordata; class Amphibia; order Caudata; family Salamandridae; genus Calotriton; species Calotriton arnoldi. The sequence goes on along the minus strand of CAWUFW010007756.1, from coordinate 846,049 downwards.
GTCCGCATCCTGCACCATCCGGTCAGTGCAGTGCGCGCACCATCAGAGCCAGCATCCTGCACTATCCGGTCAGTTCAGTGCACGCACCATCAGAGCCAGCATCCTGCACCATCCGGTCAGTTCAGTGCACGCACTGTGAGAGCCAGCATCCTGCACTATCGGTCAGTGCAGAACGTGCACCACCAGAGCCAGCATCCTGCACCATCCGGTCAGTTCAGTGCATGCACCATCAGAGCCAGCATCCTGCAACATCCGGTCAGTGCAGTGCGTGCGCCACCAGAGCCAGCATCCTGCACCATCTGGTTAGTGTAGTGTGTGCACCATCAGAGCCAGCATCCTGCACCATCCAGTCAGTGCAGTGAATGCACCATCAGAGCCAGCATCCTACACCCTCCGGTCCGTGCAGTGCGAGAGCCATCAGAGCCAGCATCCTGCACTATCGGTCAGTGCAGTGCGTGCACCATCAGAGCCAGCATCCTGCACCATCCGGTCAGTTCAGTGCACACGCCATCAGAGCCAGCATCCTGCACCAACCGGTCAGTGCAGTGCGTGCGCCATCAGAGCCAGCATCCTACACCATCCGGTCAGTGCATTGCATGCGCCATCATCCTGCACCATCCGGTCAGTGCAGTGCGTGCGCCATCAGAGTCCGCATCCTGCACCATCTGGTCAGTGCAGTGTGTACGCCATCAGAGCCAGCATCCTGCACTATCCGGTCAGTGCAGTGCATGCCCCATCAGAGCCAGCATCCTGCACCAACCGGTCAGTGCAGTGCGTGCGCCATCAGAGCCAGCATCCTGCACCAACCGGTCAGTTCAGTGCACACGCCATCAGAGCCAGCATCCTGAAACATACGGTCAGTGCGTGCACCATCAGAGCCAGCATCCTGCACCAACCACTCAGTGCAGTGCACGCACCATCAGAGCCAGCATCCTACACCATCCTGTCAGTGCATTGCATGCGCCATCATCCTGCACCATCCGGTCAGTGCAGTGCATGCGCCATCAGAGTCCGCATCCTGCACCATCTGGTCAGTGCAGTGTGTACACCATCAGAGCCAGCATCCTGCACTATCCGGTCAGTGCAGTGCATGCCCCATCAGAGCCAGCATCCTGCACCAACCGGTCAGTGGAGTGCGTGCGCCATCAGAGCCAGTATCCTGCTCCATCTGGTCAGTGCAGTGCGTGCACTATCAGAGCCAGCATCCTGAACCATCCGGTCAGTGCAGTGCATTCCCCATCAGAGCCAGCATCCTGAACCATTCGGTCAGTGCAGTACGCGCGCCATTGGAGCCAGCATCCTGCAACATCTAGTCAGTGTAGAGCGTGTGCCGTCAGAGCTATAATCCTGCACCATCCAGTCAGTGTAGTGCATGCGCATTTCACAGTCAGCATCCTGCACTATCTAATCAGTGCAGTGTGAGCGCCATCAGAGCCAGCATCCTGTGCCATCCGGTCAGTGCAGTGTGTGTGTCATCAGAGCCAGCACCCTGCACCATCCATTCAGCGCAGTGCGCACGCCATTCAGAGCCAGCATCCTGCACCATCCAGTCAGTGCAGTGCATGCACGCTTCAAAGCCAGCATCCTGCACCATCCGTTCAGTGCAATGCACATGCCATCAGAGCCAGCATCCTGCACCATCCGGTCAGTGCAGTGCATGTGCCATTCACAGCCAGCATCTTGTACCGACCGGTCAGCGCAGTGTGCGTGCCAATAGAGCCAGCATCCTGCACCATCCAGTCAGTGCAGTGCTTGCACCATCAGAGCAAGCATCCTGCACCATCCGGTCAGTGCAATGCGCACGCCATCAGAGCCAGCATCAAGGGAATCACTGGTCAAGCGCCGTTTTTGAGATGGAAGACTTAAGACCGAGGAACCCCCTCACCGTGCCCCACATGGGACAAAAGAAGCAGCTTCTGTCCATCTTTTCTCATTGCATTCTGGGACTTGTGATTCTGCATTTGTAACTGAAAACTGTGCGAGACTCACCCCTGATGTGGGACACATTTCAGCTATAAGCTTAGTAGTGCCACGTGCATCAAGCTCACAGATCAGTAGGTTAATGCACCTGCGTTGATCTCTGTCTTAGTAACATGTATGTCACAGGCTTGGTTACTAGCGTTCGGACGCAGACTACTGGCCGTCCAGTGTCCGTAGAGTGACTTCACTAGTTTTTATAGTAGACATAAAAAGTTTGGAACAGTACATAAGCTCTGCTATTTAGCCGGTGGTTTGTTATGCTCAGCGGCCAGAAAGGCCTGTCCCAAATATTAACATATATAGTGAAATACACTATGGGGCATGTTATCAAGAGAAATATCGCCGCTTTTTCGGCACATAGCGCCAAAAAAGCGGCGATTTTATTATCTCAATATCATCAAGGACACGCTAACAAGCGTTGTGAGAAGTTGGCCTGGCATATGCTGTCCACTAATTATAGTGGGCACCTTGCACCAGTCCAAACAACCCCTTATTGGAGATAGGTTAAAGACAACCTTATTGAAAGCTATCCTAGTGGTAGCTATGGAGAGCAGCCTTCAGGCTAAGTCTTGAAGGAATGTAAAGCAGCTTGTTTTACCAGTCTATAATCTCTTGAGTGACCAAATGAAAGAGCACCACAACAGGTATATATTCAAAATATATGTATTTATTACTAAACACACCCCTCTAGTCTCTTTATGAGGCTAGAGTTCGAAGTACATAAATTATAAGTTAGTTATCTACAGTAATAGCACAAATACACGTTTGAGCCCTAGGGGCGTACCAAACCATATACCAATAAAGTGGTATTAGAACCACGACTGAGCTAGACACAAGGCCTAGAGCCTGTAGAAGTGCTTGGACCACAAGGAACCACCCAAGGCAGTGACACAGGGGACCCACGGGGGACGCGTGCAGTGTGAGAACACAGCCGCGAATCGCCGTTGACTTCTATGGGGAAAGTCGCGGTTGGAATTTTAAAGAAAAGGGACACTTAGAGGAGGACTTGGAGCAAACCCTTTGAGAACTAGGCTGTTCTAGTGTCAATACCAACGGGAGCACCGGAGTACTCGAGTTACCTCACCCAGGGGAGCCAGGTGCATAGGTGTCTTTCGGGGTCGGGTTTCGTCGTCGCTTTCAATGGCGATCTGCTGCAAAGTGCTGCTGGCGGCCAAGTCGAAAGTGTTCGGGTGGACCCAAAGGTGGATCGAAGATCTGAAGAACCTGAAAGCAGAGGGGACAGAGTCTGGGTCACTAGCCAGTGACCAGGAAGGCGATGAGCAGATGCCCACCGATGTCGAGTGCTTCAGGTAGGTTGACGGTTGTCTTGACTCTTCAGCCACGAGGTCCAGGAGCCGTCGACGACAACCAGGAGCTGGATTCGAGCTGTCCCACAAGGTCTGTCGATTGCAGGGGTGTCGGCGACCGGATTGGACCCAACAAGCCTTGGCAATGGCAAGTCTTATGGAAATGGAAGAAGGACAATGTTGCAGACCAGCAAGGTCTGGGGGACTCACCCAGCGAAGATAAGTCAGGGCGCGCATGGAGCAACCAGGGAGCCCAAGCAGAAAAAGATTGGCCTTCGGGAGGGCCTACTAGCCAACGGACTAGCAACCGCGAAGGAGCCTCGAGACGATGCACGTGGAGCTGGCTCACAGGACACTCGTGGAGTGGAGGCCAGTGATCTTCGGAGCAGTTGGTGCTGGAGGCTGGGGCTACTCGGAGCCCAAAGCACGACTTCATGGGAGACCCAGAAGAGGATGCACTTGCAAATGCATTTGGTGTCCAGGGGTCACGGTTCCACGTTACCCACAACAGCTACAGGCCTCAGCTTTGCTGGGGACTCAGGGCAGCCTCGGGGAAGTCTGGAAATCCACCTCTGGTGATGCAAAGACTTCGGCATCCGACGGGAGCTTCAGCGATGCAGACCGGACAATTGCTTCTTTGGTGCCTGCCAAGCAGGGAGTCACTCCTTGACCCCAAGGGAGATTCTTCAGTCCTCTAATCTTAAAGTAGAGCGTCGAAGGTCCAGGATTCTGTGTCAGAGTTTCGTCCAGGTAAATCTAAAGTCCTAAGGACTGGGGTCCCCTACTTATACTAAGGTAGGGGGTTGGACATACTCTGTGGCCCCACCTATGGGAGGGTCAGGGCAGAGGGGTGGTTACACCCCTTTCCCTTTGTCCAGTTTCGCGCCAGAGCAGGGGCTGGAAGCCCCTGAGCCGGTTTGAACTGGGGTATGCACAGGGACACCAAGTGTGCCCCCAGGGCAGGATTTCAAAGCACCCGAGAGTGCTCCCGCCCAGCCCCAATACACACTATCCTGTCTGGGGAGGTGGTCACACCTCCCTGGGACAGGAAACCTATTGTCCAGGCCTCTCCTGCCGGAGTTTCGGTCAGCAGCAGGAGGCCAGACTCGTGTCTGTGGCAGCGGCATCCATTTTGTGATGCCAGGGCTCTGGAAAGTCAGTACCGGGTATACCGGTGTGTACATGTCTTTCCCTCTAGAAGGGTGGAATGCTACCCCCGCCGCCAGAACTGGCGGGGGGTAGTATTCCAAGATGTTTGACACCAAACACGACATGTTTCCGTGCAGCCATCCCAAAGTTAGCATTTAACGCGAGGTTATAATGCGCTTAAGAGTATATGGTCAGGCTGCACTACAAACAGCATCAGAGAAGGGTCTCCGAACGCTGCAGAGGGGCCCTGCTCATGCAGGGGCACCCTCTCACATAGGAACCACGCACTCTGCCTTCAGGATTGATAAGGCCTGCCATAGGAGTGACTTATAGGTTTATATGTGTGTATGTAGGTAGTGATATAGGTAGCCTATATCACAGTAAGGGGTGCATGCACCACCTTACCCAGGCTGCAGTAGCAGACCTGTGGTGTCAGTTTGGATGGCCTTCCAGGGGTGGCACAATACATGCTGCAGCCCCTGGTAGGCCTCTGAGGTACCTATGCCCTGGGTACATAGTATACCATATACTAGGGACTTATAAGGGCACTCCAGATTCCAATCAGAGATGTGCCTAAGGCACATGGAAACCATTTTAGAGAGGAAGCAGCTAGGCTGGGGTTCTGATTAGCAGGGCCCCAGCCAGACTAAGGTCGAAAAACAGTGAAGCATCAGCAAAAAGTGGGGGTACCCATGTGAAGCAGATCCTACTCTCCTACACAACCCCCCAAACGTAGGGACATTAAACTAACCTTGCCCAGTTAAGTCTTCATGTTCTAAGTGGAAGTACCTAGAGAGTCCATCTGCATTGGCATGGTTACTCCCAGGTCTATGTTCCACTGTGAAGTCCATCCCCTGTAGGGAAATGGACCACCTAAGCAGTTTGGGGTTTTCACCCTTCATTTGTTTTAGCCATAAGAGGGGCTTATGGTCTGTTTGAACAAGGAAGTGAGTACCAAACAGGTATGGCCTCAACTTCTTCAGAGCCCAGACCACAGCAAAGGCCTCCCTCTCAATGGCTGACCAACGTTTCTCTCTAGGGGTCAGCCTTCTGCTAATGAAAGCTACTGGCTGATCCTGACCTTCATCATTCAATTGTGACAGTACAGCCCCTACCCCCAATTCAGATGCATCAGTTTGAACAATGAACTTCTTGGAGTAATCAGGACTCTGTAGAATGGGAGCAGTGCACATGGCCTGCTTCAGGTCATCAAATGCCTTTTGACAGCTAACTGTCCACTGAACCTTTTGGGCATTTTCTTGGAAGTTAAGTCATTCAGGGGTGTCACTATTGATCCATACCCCTTGACAAATCTCCTATAGTACCCAGTCAGGCCTAAGAAGGCTCTCACCTGAGTCTGGGTAGTTGGAGCAGTCCAGTCCATGATGGTCTGGATCTTGCTCTGCAGTGGTTGAACCTGGCCTCCACCCACAAGGTGGCCCAGGTACACAACCTGACTCTGCCCTATCTGGCACTTGGTGGCCTTGATAGTCAGGCCTGATTTCTGCAGGGCCTGTAAAACATTTCTGAGGTGGACCAGGTGATCCTCCCAGGTGGAGCTAAAGACAGCAATATCATCTAGATATGCTGCACTTTAGGCTTCCAGACCTGTAAGGACTGTATTCACCAACCTCTGAAAAGTGGCAGGTGCATTATTCAGACCAAAGGGCATCACCATAAATTGATAATGCCCACTAGGAGTTGAGAATGCTGTCTTTGGCTTTGCAAGTTTGCATCATCAGCTAGTCTGATCTGCCAGTAGCCAGCTGTCAGGTCAAATGTGCTTAGATACTTGGCTGAGGCCAAAGTGTCTATTAGCTCATATGCCCTTGGTATTGGATGGGCATCAGTCCTAGTGACTGCATTGAGACCCCTGTAGTCCACACAAAACCTCATCTCTCTTTTCCCACCATTGGTGTGAGGTTTTGGCACAAGGACCACTGGACTAGCCCAAGGGCTATCTGAGGGTTCAATAACTCCCAAATCCAACATCTTCTGGACTTCTGTCCTGATACAGTCTCTGACATGGTCAGGTTGCCTATAAATCTTATTTTTAATAGGCAGACTGTCCCCAGTGTCCACTTCATGAGTGCACCAGGTAGTCTGACTGGGTGTCAGTGAGAATATGTGTCTGAACTGATTGAGCACCTGTCTGCAATCAGTCTGCTGCTGGGTAGTGAGGCTGCCTGCCAAGGCTACACCATCCACTGACCCATCACCAGGGTTCTGTGAGAGCAGGTCAGGGAGTGGGTCACTCTCTTCCTCCTGTCCCTCATCAGTAGCCATGAGCAAGCCCATGTCTGCCCTGTCCACATATGGTTTTAACCTGTTGACATGGAGAACCCTGTGGGGACTCCTGGGTGTTCCTAGGTCTACTAAGTAGGTAACCTCACCCTTCTGTTCAACAATGGTATGGGGTCCACTCCATTTGTCTTGGAGAGCTGCTGGGGCCACTGGCTCCAACACCCACACCTTCTGTCCTGGCTGGTAAACAGTCAGTACAGCCTTTTGGTCATGCCAGGCTTTTTGAAGTTCCTGGCTAGCCTCAAGGTTTTTAGTTGCCTTTTTCATATACTCAGCCACCCGGGAGCGGAGACCAAGTACGTAGTCCACTATGTCTTGCTTTGGGGGCTTGAGAGGTAACTCCCATCCTTCCTTCACCAAGCACAATGGACCCCTGACAGGGTGACCAAACAAAAGTTCAAAAGGGCTGTAGCCAACCCCCTTTTGAGGCACCTCCCTGTATGCAAATAAAAGGTAGGGCAAGAGTATGTCCCATCTTCGCCCAAGCTTTTCTGGGAGCCCTTTAATCATGCCCTTCAAGGTTTTGTTGAATCTCTCAACTAAACCATTGCTTTGTGGGTGATAGGGTGTGGTGAACTTGTAAGTCACTCCACACTCCTTCCACATTGCTTTTAAGTATCCAGACATAAAGTTTGCACCCCTGTCTGATACCACCTCCTTAGGGAAGCCCACTCTTGAGAAAATTCCCAGGAGGGCCCTTGCCACCACAGGTGCTGTAGTGGTCCTAAGGGGAATAGCCTCTGGGTACCTGGTGGCATGATCCACTACCACCAGGATAAACCTGTGCCCAGATGCTGTTTGGGGATCCATGGGACCAACAATGTCAATCCCCACCCTTTCAAAGGGAACCCCCACCACAGGTAGTGGTATCAGGGGGCCTTTGTAGTGCCACCTGCCTTGCCACTGGCCTGGCAGGTTACACAGGAGCGACAAAACTCCTTGGTGTCTTCAGACATGTGGGGCCAGTGAAAGTGAGGGACAATTCTGTCCCAAGTCTTGTTCTGGCCCAGGTGACCTGCTAAGGGAATATCATGGGCTAGGGTCAATAGGAAGCCCCTGAACTTCAAAGGTATAACCAACCTCCTGGTAGCACCAGGCTTGGGGTCTCTACACTCTGAGTACAAGAGTCCATCATCCCAATACACAGTATGGGGACCACTAGCTTTCCCAGCAGCCTCAGCAGCAGCTTGCTGTCTGAGGGGTTCAAGAGAGGGGCAGCTCTGCTGCTCCTGGCTCAGATCTGCCCTGGAAGGGCCCCCTGTCCCCAAGAACTCAACCTGGTCAGGTTCAAGCTCCTCTGGGACAGTTCCTTCCTCAGGACTGAGATCATCCCCCTCAAGAGACTGATCTTCCTTCTGAGCCAAGGGGGAAGGCACTGCCTTTACCCTACTACTCCTCTTCTTGGAGGGCACTTGGTCCATTATTCCAGAATCCAAGGCCTGTTCAGTGCTAGACATTTTGGCTTGTGACCTGGTCACAGCAAACACATCTGCAGGGATCCCCAGCATTTCTGCATGGGTCCTGAGCTCCACTTCTGCCCAAGCTGAAGTTTCTAAGTCATTGCCAAGCAAGCATTCAACGGGTAGGTCTGCACTTACCACAACCTTCTTAAGGCCAGTTGTCCCTCCCCAGGAGAAGTTAACAACTGCCAGAGTATGGTCTGTTCTGACGTTGCTAGCATTGGTCACTTGGTACATTTCACCAAGTATTATCTGCCCAGGATTCACAAGGTCTTGTGTCACCATGGTGACACTTGCCCCTGTGTCCCTAAATGCCAAAGCCTCTCTTCCATTGATTAAGGGCTGTTGTCTGTACTTGCCCAGATTACTGGGACTCACAGAGGAGGTCATATCCATGCCTCCATCACAGACTAGGACAGCCTGAGTGAGTTCTCTGACTAGGTCAGAGCTCATTTCTTTACCCAGGGTCAACCCTACTAAACCCTTGGCTTGTGTAGTCCCACCACCAACTGTAACTGCACTAGGGGGAGCAGGTGCCTTAGGGGCATTGGTGGCGGCTGGAGTAGAGACTTTGGACTTGGTGCAATCACTGGTCCAGTGGGTCTTTTGCTTACAGACCTTGCACCATGGTTTCCTTTGGCCTTTCCCTTTGGTAGACTGTGAATCCCCACCTGAAGAAGATTTTTGGGGGCCTTGTGAAGACTTTTGATCTTTACCCTTCTCCCCACCCTTATCAGAGGTTTTCGAATCTTGCTTCTTAGGGTCACCACCTTGGTTCTGTACCTTCTGCTTCACCCTGGTTCTGACCCATTTGTCTGCCTTCTTTCCCAATTCTTGGGGAGAGGTCAGATCAGAGTCTACCAGGTGCTGATGCAACAGCTGATTTTGACAGTTATTAAGAATCTGCTCCCTCATGATCAGATTGTACAATCCTGTGAAGTCACATACCTTACTGCCCAATAACCAACCTTCCAGAGCCTTGGCAGAACAATCAACAAAGTCCACCCAGTCTTGAGTCTGTGCTTTTTGGGTATCCCTGAACTTTAACCTGTATTGTTCAGTGGTTAGGCCAAACCCATCAATTAGAGCACTCTTCAAGACTTTGTAATTATCAGCATCCTCCTCTCTAACAGTGAGGAGCTTGTCTCTACCTTTGTCTGCAAAGGAGAGCCACAAGATTGCTGCCCACTGCTCCTGAGGGACCCTCTGTACTTTACAGGCCCTCTCTAGAGCAGTTATCCATTTGTGGATGTCATCCCCACTCTGGTAGGGAGGGACAATCTTGCTCAGGTTTCTATGGTCATCATAAGACCTTTCCCTATCTTTGGGGAAACTGCTGCCACCATGGGACTCTAGTCCCAACTTTTGTCTCTCTCTATAGAGATCTAGGGACTCCCTGTCTATAGCCAATTGCTGTTTCCTGAGTTCAAGCTGAGTTTGCTCATATTGAATCAGTCTCTTTCTCCTCTCATGAGAGGATTCCCTCCTATGAGAGGAGACAGAGGTCCCTATTGAGGTGTCAGAGTGGTTAGACTCCTGAGAAGGAGACCTAGACCTTCTGGGCACACTCAGAACTCTTCCTGGGGGACAAAGGGGAGGTCATTCTGATCCTCCTCCTCCTCCTCCACAGGAGGAATTGGGTTTTCCAGGACAAGGTCATTTTCACCTTCCTGGCCAGTTTCAGAGGGGGGCCTAGGTTTCTTCACCCCTGGCCCCTTCCTCATCTTCTGCCCCACCCTCTTTGCCTACCCCTTCAGACCCTAGGGGCCTGCTGAGATCATCAGCTAGTAACACCTCCCTGAGGTGTTGGGTGCTGGCACTTTTGCCTGCCTTCAACTTCCTAGTATTGCATAATGCTCTCAATTCCAAGAATGGGAGTTTATCATACTTGGAGGGAAGAAGCCCACTGGCTTCTGGCAAGGACTCCCTGGGTCCTGGCTTTGAAGACATTACTAGTGAGGTGTGGTGTATGCACTACCTACTCTAGTGTGGCCTACTAAACTCTCTTGAGTTGTAGAAAGGGTGTGCTGTCCCTTAACACACAACTCTAAGTTCAGTAGAACTTACTGTATTACTAAGCTTGATTTATATGTACCTTAGGTACCCTTAGTGGTTTTCAGTTGATCAAGTCAATTGAGATTATCTGGTAAAACAATAGCAAGCTGGAATCCCACACGCTGCACACCAATGTGAGAAGTTGGCCTGGCATATGCTGTCCACTAATTATAGTGGGCACCTTGCACCAGTCCAAACAACCCCTTATTGGAGATAGGTTAAAGACAACCTTTATTGAAAGCTATCCTAGTGGTAGCTATGGAGAGCAGCCTTCAGGCTAAGTCTTGAAGGAATGTAAAGCAGCTTGTTTTACCCGTCTATAATCTCCTGAGTGACCAAATGAAAGAGGACCACACCAGGTATATATTCAATATGTATTTATTACTAAACACACCCCTCTAGTCTCTTTATGAGGCTAGAGTTCGAAGTACATAAATTATAAGTTAGTTATCTACAGTAATAGCACAAATACACGCTTGAGCCCCAGGGGCGTACCAAACCATATACCAATAAAGTGGTATAAGAACCACGACTGAGCTAGACACAAGGCCTAGAGCCTGTAGAAGTGCTTGGACCACAAGGAACCACCCAAGGCAGTGACACAGGGGACCCACGTGGGACGCGTGCAGTGTAAGAACACAGCTGCGAACCACCGTTAACTTCTATGGGGAAAGTCGCGTTTAGAATTTAAAAGAAAAGGGACACTTAGAGGAGGACTTGGAGCAAACCCTTTGAGAACTAGGCTGTTCTAGTGTCAATACCCACGGGAGCACCGGAGTACTCGAGTTACCTCACCCAGGGGAGCCGGGTGCATAGGTGTTTTTCGGGGTCGGGTTTCGTCGTCGCTTTCAATGGCGATCTGCTGCAAAGTGCTGCTGGCGGCCAAGTCGAAAGTGTTCGGGTGGACCCAAAGGTGGATCGAAGATCTGAAGAACCTGAAAGCAGAGGGGACAGAGTCTGGGTCACTAGCCAGTGACCAGGAAGGCGATGAGCAGATGCCCACCGATGTCGAGTGCTTCAGGTAGGTTGACGGTCGTCTTGACTCTTCAGCCACGAGGTCCAGGAGGTGTTGACGATGACCAGGAGCTGGATTCAAGCTGTCCCATGAAGTCTGTCGATTGCAGGGGTGTCGGCGACCGGATTGGACCGAACAAACCTTGGCAACGGCAAGTCTTGTGGAAATGGAAGAAGGACGATGTTGCAGACCAGCAAGGTCTGGGGGACTCACCCAGCAAGGATAAGTCAGGGCGCGCCTGGAGCAACCAGGGAGCCCAAGCAGAAAAAGATTGGCCTTCGGGAGGGTCTACTAGCCAACGGACTAGCGACCGTGAAGGAGCCTTGAGACGATGCACGTGGAGCTGGCACACAGGACACTCGTGGAGTGGAGGCCAGTGATCTTCGGTGCAGTTGGTGCTGGAGGCTGGGGCTACTCGGTGCCCAAAGCACGACTTTGTGGGAGACCCAGAAGAGGATGCACTTGCAAATGCGTTTGGTGTCCAGGGGTCACGGTTCCACGTTACCCACGAAAGCTACGGGCCTCAGCTTTGCTAGGGACTCAGGGCAGCCTCGGGGAAGTCTGGAAATCTACCTCTGGTGATGCAAAGACTTCGGCGTCCGACGGGAGCTTCAGCGATGCAGACCGGACAATTGCTTCTTTGGTGCCTGCCAAGCAGGGGAGTCACTCCTTGACCCCAAGGGAGATTCTTCAGTCCTCTAATCTTAAAGTAGAGCGTCGAAGGTCCAGGATTCTGTGTCAGAGTTTCGTCCAGGTAAATCTAAAGTCCTAAGGACTGGGGTCCCCTACTTATACTAAGGTAGGGGGTTGGACATACTCTGTGGCCCCACCTATGGGAGGGTCAGGGCAGAGGGGTGGTTACACCCCTTTCCCTTTGTCCAGTTTCGCGCCAGAGCAGGGCTGGAAGCCCCTGAGCCGGTTTGAACTGGGGTATGCACAGGGACACCAAGTGTGCCCCCAGTGCAGGATTTCAAAGCACCCGAGAGTGCTCCCCGCCCAGCCCCAATACACACTATCCTGTCTGGGGAGGTGGTCACACCTCCCTGGGACAGGAAACCTATTGTCCAGGCCTCTCCTGCCGGAGTTTCGGTCAGCAGCAGGAGGCCAGACTCGTGTCTGTGGCAGCGGCATCCATTTTGTGATGCCAGGGCTCTGGAAAGTCAGTACCGGGTATACCGGTGTGTACATGTCTTTCCCTCTAGAAGGGTGGAATGCTACCCCCGCCGCCAGAGCTGGCGGGTGGGTAGTATTCCAAGATGTTTGACACCAAACACGACATGTTTCCGTGCAGCCATCCCAAAGTTAGCATTTAACGCGAGGTTATAATGCGCTTAAGAGTATATGGTCAGGCTGCACTACAAACAGCATCAGAGAAGGGTCTCCGAACGCTGCAGAGGGGCCCTGCTCATGCAGGGGCACCCTCTCACATAGGAACCACGCACTCTGCCTTCAGGATTGATAAGGCCTGCCATAGGAGTGACTTATAGGTTTATATGTGTGTATGTAGGTAGTGATATAGGTAGCCTATATCACAGTAAGGGGTGCATGCACCACCTTACCCAGGCTGCAGTAGCAGACCTGTGGTGTCAGTTTGGATGGCCTTCCAGGGGTGGCACAATACATGCTGCAGCCCCTGGTAGGCCTCTGAGGTACCTATGCCCTGGGTACATAGTATACCATATACTAGGGACTTATAAGGGCACTCCAGATTCCAATCAGAGATGTGCCTAAGGCACATGGAAACCATTTTAGAGAGGAAGCAGCTAGGCTGGGGTTCTGATTAGCAGGGCCCCAGCCAGACTAAGGTCGAAAAACAGTGAAGCATCAGCAAAAAGTGGGGGTACCCATGTGAAGCAGATCCTACTCTCCTACAAGCGTTAGCGCGTGTTTCCTTGCGACTTTGCATGTCAGCGATCAATATCGCTAATGACATGCAAAGTAGGCGTTCCTGAGATAAACAACATGGGAATCCTCGCTAACACGGCTTCGCGATATTAGCAAGCCATGCAGTAGACCCACGAAGAGATAAAAATAACCGCGCTAACCGCGGTTAACGCAGGAATGTAACGCCTGCTTTAAAAGTGACTTAGGCATACTGATAATGGGAGGTGGATTGCCAGGTTAGGTCCACACTCCCCTATCAGCAAGCCTCTCCTTAGCGCTGTGAAATTATCGCTGGATTTCACGCGCTATTCCTGTGATTCAGTCTCTATCGCTGGAATTACATCGCCTGTTAGCAAAACGTTGATAATACGTCGCTAACACGGCGATGTAATCCAGCGATAGAGTAAATCGCGCTAAGCGCGATTTGCGATAATTATCGCATCTCATTGATAATATGCCCCTGAGAGTGCTTCTGTGTGCTTCACGGCAGTTTAATGGTGTAGTTATCTCACTGCTCCAATTTAGCCTACCCCTCGTTACTACTTACTGACAAACCAGCAGTTCGGATTGGGTGTCGGGTCATAAAATATTTTTGACAGGTGCTTTCATGCCCTGATGGTAAATTAAAGCAGGACTTTATGCTAATACCTTTTACCACCATATTATCAAAGCAGGTTTCGAGAGGAGATACATTTGGGACAAGATTGTGCATATTCGTTGTATGTAATTTGGTGCTGGCGGCGCTGTGTTCTGTTGTTTTTTGTGGTGCCTACTGTAATGTCATATTGTTGGATTTCACTGCGGCTGGTGTGTTGCATTGTGGTAGCCTCCATCTGACGTCAGGTGCATATCTGCAGAGGAGCTGGGAGCTGTGCCTGGTTGTGTCACTGGGTTTTAGGTGGAGGTTACTGAAGATAACTACATCATCCCACAATCCTAAGCTAGAACACAGTAGCTACTAGTCAATAGCAGTAAATCACCAACTAAGCAGGCATAGGATATCCGACGAGATCTACTACATACTGCTGATCAACGAAGTGTTGTATTCCTCTTAGGATGTCCGTATATAGGTTTTCCTGTATCATGTCCTTATATAGGCACAATTCGCCCTGCCCTTATATAGGCATAAAATCCCAGTCCTTATTTAGGCATTAAACCGTGCACTCCAAATACAGGCATGGTCTCCGACATCCGTCCACCCTAACGTCACAACGAGTTCTTGAAGAACAGACCCTTAGGCTTCGGGAGTTTCCCTAGCACAGGACTATTGATTTCTTCAAGGACTCATCTATTATGCATGAACCATTATACCTTAAGGGTTCATTCATGACGTCTTCCGCTGTCTGATTCACGTCAATGCTAACATTCTGAGGTACCCCTCAGGTATAAATATACCTTCCCTCGCCCTTGTAAATCAGAGGAGACCTCGACTTCAGAGGAGCCCGTATCCCGGCCTGACGCACTGAGAAGATGCTGTCATCCCTGCATGCAGAGAGTCCAGCTTCCAGTGATCTGACTTCCCTTGCGGGGTGTTGGAGTCCGAGTCTGGCAAGAGATTCCCACCTCTCTCATTCTTAAGGTATGGAGCTGACTAGAACCTAGAGGGACTCTTGGCATACTAGGCATACTAGGCATACTAGGCTTAGTAAGGAATACTTCACCTACTTCATACCTCTCCCTACACCTAGGTTAGGTTAGGTACACTGGGGTAGAACTAGCTTAGAGACGCATCGTATGAGTACTCGCATTTTTAGCTCATGTTATTTATGTATGTGAATATACGCTAAAAGATAATGCTAGCGCAGTATTATTTATTTCTACTGCTTACGCTGTACATTATTTATCTTGCATACTGTCTTGTGATCGTAACAGCACATATCACCTACACGAGAAACAAGACTGTTCAATAAATCCTTTTATTGAAACGCCCGTCTATTCTTTCTGTGTAACTTTGAGGAAAACTAAGCATGCACGATTGAGCTGAGTGAAACGGTTATCTTTTGTTTCCACGACTCTGGGACACGTTCTGATTCTAAAGGGAAACAAAGTTGTCATGTTTTGCGGCTGCCAGAAACTACTCCCTTCTTGTTATCCAAGGAGTTTCTAGTGGCCTCTGAGCTAGCTGGCACAAGTAATTAAGTTTAATATACTCGATAGGGACATACCGACCTTAGTCCTATGTCAAACCTATAGGGTATATTATTCCAATGCGCAGAGCCTATTAGGGAAATAGGAGCTACACTACAGAAGGACTCGAATTTAGTTTCCCCCCCTCCTCCCCCCCCTTCAGGCACCAACTAGCCAGGGTTAGACTGGCCATAGGGCGATCAGGCAGTGCCCGATGGGCTGGTCTGACAGGTCAGTGTGTGGGCTGGTTTTATAGCTGTTTCTGGGCCTCTTTTATGGCCTGATGAGCCGGTTTTTAACTGGTAATTTCACAGATATTAAAAACAAGCATTGCCTGTAGAAAGCTCAAATACATGTGGTTTTTAATACCTCTCAAACACTTATACAGCATGGGCCTGATTCACAGAACTAACTTACGTCAAAATCCTAAACTTACAACAATTTTGGTATTCACAGAATGAACTTACACATTTGGGTATTCACAGAATGAACTTACAACAATTTTGGTATTCACAGAATGAACTTACACATTTGGGTATTCACAGAATGAACTTACACATTTGGGTATTCACAGAATGAACTTACAACAGTTTTGGTATTCACAGAATGAACTTACTCATCCTAACTTTATGTCCGCCACCGGGCCAGAAATTCCGGCCCGAGTGCAGACATAAGGTTAGGAGGAGTAAGTTCATTCTGTGAATACCCAAGTGTGTAAGTTCATTCTGTGAATACCCAAATGTGTAAGTTCATTCTGTGAATACCCAAATGTGTAAGTTCATTCTGTGAATACCAAAATTGTTGTAAGTTCATTCTGTGAATACCCAAATGTGTAAGTTCATTCTGTGAATACCCAAATGTGTAAGTTCATTCTGTGAATACCAAAATTGTTGTAAGTTCATTCTGTCAATACCCAAATGTGTAAGTTCATTCTGTGAATACCAAAATTGTTGTAAATTTAGGATTTTGACGTAAGTTAGTTCTGTGAATCAGGCCCCATGTCTTTTTACAAGTTCAAAACTGCCCCAATTTATAAATATGGGTCACTTTTTTTTAACTAACTAGTTCACTAATGGAGGCCTATTTTCTGTCCCAGTCCGCCCTGCAACTAGCTAATAATATAATTGCTTCATGACATTTCACAATGTCAGTCAGATGTGGGATGTTAGTACTCAAGTCCATCCCAGCAGATCTGTCCAACATTTCCCCCTCAGCCTATGCCTGCTCAGGACCATAAACTTAAAAAAAGAAAGTACGTCAAATGACTAACCGAGTGCAGTAACCAGCAAAATGAACGACGATAATAAGAAATACCATAAAAGGGACTTGCAGAGCTGTTCAAAGCTGCCAGCCTGTCCCACCTCATCATCCATCACACTGCAAAGCACTGTGTTCCATAAAATGATAACTGCACCTCGATGGTCATCACACACGATATGGAAACAATTATCACATAGGATCAAAAACAAAGACAACACCCTTCCAACCACATACTCTACAATGTGTAGCATGCTACACACACAGAGGCAAGTACTTCAGTGCTCCACATAGGGGTAGTATTTGCTACATGTTGCAGTACAATACCCGCACTTTGTGATAGCCAGAGCGAGCACAAGATTTCTTTTCAGCAGAGCAAGCGATCATTAATGAAAGTCACCAAGCTGCAAACTGCTTGAACGCATACCAGCACAATGCATCTCTTAAGAAGAGTGAAGAAACATTCATGAGAGTCAGAGACGTGCACCTGAGTGAAAGCCAGACCAAGCACAATACTTCTCTTCAGAAGAGTGAGGGATCATTAACGATAGTCACCGAGCTGCACACTGTCTAATAGGTTGAGCACAAGGAGTTTTTTCCGAAGTGTATGGGATCATTAAAGAGAGTCACTGAGCTATACACTGTGTCATAGCGCGGTTGAGCACAAGGCATTTCTTCAGAAAAGTTAGGGATCATAACTAACTGACTGGTCTTCACACTGTGATAGCTAGGCATAGCACAGGGCTTTTCTTCAGAAGAATGAGGGATCATTAACAGGAGTAACTGAGTCACACACCGTGTGTTAACCAGGAAAAGCAAAAGGTATCTGTAATAAAGACGGATCACAGGTAGAAGAGGGAACCTAACAAAGTTAAGCTACAAATCCTATGAATAGACCTTACCCAGACCCAGCTCTAACCGCTCCTCCAACTCCCTCGTCCTCCCACCACATTCCAAACCAACCCATCCCAACCTCTGTGAGGTTCCACACACACAAGGAACCCCAGGATGCCACCCGGGCCCCCCAAATGATATGTAAATTAAACAAGACAACACAGAGCCAAAGAATCAGCTAATCGAACAGAAAGTCCATAAATCACTATTAAATCAAATCTAAAGACAATACAATTTTAAATCCAAAACAGCAATTGTCGTTGAATATAGTCACTCAAATAGTGTGGTTCTTTACACATCCTGGAACTCCTTCTTTACAGCCCTGAACTCTTGATCGAGGAATCCCAAACGTACGCTGATAAATTTCCACTTTTTCTTCTTACATCAAATTCTGATGACTTTATTTCACCATCAGATTCACTAGTATACCCAACAAGAGCATTACATTTGGCAATTCTGCCCAAGTTCCATACTCTGTGATCTTCAGTTCTTATAGCATTTTTTAATAGCTTCACCACCTTCATTGTTTCACTAAATGTAGACGTACCCTTGCTCATAGCAGGTAGTTTCACCATTATCCAATCACCTACCTGTACTTACATGTCTATACAACTCAAGATGTACTGATTCACATTTCCTTTCCGACCAGGTCCAACATTATCTAAAGCAATCTCCTCCCAGGGTCCAGAAGGCAATCTAAGCAAAGCTATTGTTTCTGTTCTACATGAAAAAATCTTATCACTACTCAGACATTGCCTACAATCTATTACCATCTTTTCTATCATCAAATCCATCCCTGGCCACCAGTAATCAAAATGTATACGTTCCTTGGTCTTTGAAATTCACAATTGACTTTCATGAGTCATAAAAAAACTATGCAGTTCCTCAAAACCATTGGTGGAATCAGGCATATACCTTTCGTCAAAACACCATCCTTCATTAAAAATTCATCCTTAACATTTTCAAAACTTTTCAAAGGTTCATCACACATCACTCCTTCTCTATAACAGAGTAATTCATTTCAGCACCCTTCAAACTCCTAGAGATAAAAAAAAATCATCCTTTCTACACCACCAAAAGATCGCATAAGAACAGCTCACAAACCTTTGGAGCTGGCATCTGTCATTAGGGTGGTTTTTCCGACCAGGTGCAAAACTCACATTTCTCAGGCATGACTTCAAACACTCAAACTCCTCTTCACAATCGGAATCCCAAACAAACTCCACCCCCCTTTTTTAACAAGTTCCTCATATTTTTGCTTTTCTCAGAAAAGTTAGCCACAAATTTCCCATAATATTCAGTAATTCCCAGAAATTTCACTAACTCGTCTTTATTTGAAGGAGTGGGCATTTTGTAAATGCCACTCACTAAGTCATTCTTGGGTTCAATTCCTTTAGAAGAGATATAATAAATCAAATATTCGATTGTGGAGACATTGAATTTGCACTTCTCAAGTTTCAAAGTTAAATAATTGGCATCCAGTCTTCGAAGTACTTCCTTCAACCGCTCATCATGTTCTCGAAGATCATTACCAAAGACTAGCACATCATCTTTACAAATTCTTACCTCTTGAACGTCTTTCAAAACACCTTCCATTGCCCTTTGGAAGATAGATGAAGCGGAATTTAAAACAAATAGCATCCTCACATACTTAAAAGTTCTGATAGGCATGACGATGGATGTAAAATCCAGTGACAGTGGATGTAGTCTAATTTGATGGTAGGCTAAAGTAAAGTCAAGGAAAGAGAAGTGTTTAGCTTCCCCCAAAGAACTTAGCATCTCAGTGATATTCGGCAAAGGGGAGTGATCCACAATCCCCTCAGATCCACACAAAGCCTTTCTTCTCCATTAGCCTTTTTTGCCATCAAAACTGGGAGCAGCCACTCAGAACTTTCTACTTCCTCAATCATACTATTAGACAGTAGACGTTCTATTTCACGAGCCATGTCGATTTTTACCTTAAGAGAACATTCCTCACTTTAGAAACTCTAGAAACGAAATTAGGCTTAAGCCAACTCCAACACAGCAGTTGAAATTTGAATAGAATTCACCTTTTCTTTTAATCTTACAGAAGGAGATTTATTGGATTACAAATATACCATAAAATCCCTTTGGATGGAACCAACTAATTATTGAATCCATGGAGTGTTTCGTACAATTCAGCAATAGTCAATACATCTGTTAAAGAAGGATTATTTTTCTGCCGAAAAAAGCTTCTTTGACTTTTTCTATACACACACAACACATACACCAATTCCCCCACACAAACACGCAATGGGCCCCATCTCAACTGAACAGAAAATATGGCATAAAGTTTCAGGCTTATGCGCCCATTTCTCCATAGTATACAATAGTCCAGTTGTGCATCCACTAGGTACTTGTGTATTCCATTAGTGCATTATTTGCTCACAGTACCAATACATATTATGCACACCCATGTTTCTCTTGGTATCCAGGATAAGGATGTAGCTTACTTTTTTTGCACTGACATTACTCTTGAAAACAAGAGCGTGCAGTGCTCATCAGACTGTGCCCACAGAGTCGAAATGTTGAACTATTGTTATGATTGATTCACTTGGGGTTTCTGAATTCTTTATCTTTTTCAAAAAATTAAGATGGCAAAGAAATATCTTTGTTGTCCTCACCTCTTCAAGGAACACTATTGCCGATAGGTAGGATCCTCACCCCTTCTACTAACTATTCCTCCTACATCTGTCCACTCCCATGCATCCCCCTGGGCATACATGCCCCCTGTACAGTGAAAGCCGGCTTACTTTTGAAATACCAGTTCATACATACATACCTTGATGACCTTGCCAATTACTGCATAGAGGTCAAGACATTGATTACTGAGAACTTAACTTTCAAACGATTTGAAGATACCTATCTCACAACTGTGGCCTTCCTGCTTCTATGTTTATAAGTGATGGTTAATTCAGTTTATGCCTTTAGAACACTCTGTTATGCATTTTCATCATCTACATGAATTATTCATAACAAAATGAACATGTTACTGGGATTCCAAGTCGAGTGTCGTTATTTTCTTTCTTTGTTTCTTTCTTTTTTTGCATTGAGAGCATACAAAGGCTTTTCCTCACTGTGTGTTCTCTCATATTTGGTGAGACTACCGTTGCAAGTGAAGCCTTTCTGCCACTCAGTGCACTTTTAGCCAGTGTGAGATCTCTCATTTCAACTGAGTCTGATTATCTGACTAAGGGCCTCAGATAGAGTTTGGTGTAAGGAGAGTTGTTGCAGCTTCCACTACGAACGGGTGCTCCAGAAACAAAACAAACCATATACCACTCACAACTGACAGCAGCATCCAAGCTCCAATTGTATTGAAAAGGCTGACAGAAGAGCCCCCAGCTTCTCAGAAAATCAGCTAACTGTGATGGTGGATGAAATAGTTTGGGTTGGCCCCACTGATTTAAAGCACAGATGCGAACAACAACCACGAGCCAGAGAAGGGAAATGTGAACTAGAATCACGGATATGGTGACTACCTTATCCAATACCAAAAGCTCACAGGAAGAAATCTGGAAGAGGTGGAAGTACTGGCGAGGAAGAGTCAACATGTCCTGGGAGTGGGTCTCGCAGGGCCCTAAACATGATGCCCTTGGAGGAAAAGGTGTTGACTATGCACCACACAGAAGCCATTGTGGGAATACCAAGTGGAGTAGACACTGGTAAGTACAAACACAACTCTCTGTCACTAACAAGCCTACCCTCTTCTCTCTCATGGGCCCTATTCCTTGTCACAAGTGTCTGAACTAATGGCAACCTATTAACTCCCATTAGGAACCTATCAACTAACCCAGGGCATAATACTTTGCTACGCTCACGGAGCATGCAAAGTTTGTGTTACTACGCAAATTGCACGTAGCAGAGTAAAAAACTCTGCTAATCGGCGTAGCGTAGCAGCAGTATATTAAACACATACAAATGCTTTGTTAAAGCAATTTTCTATGCTAAAAAGCATATAACAAATTCACAAAAGTAAACTTTGACAATGAAAATATCAAGCAATGAGAGAGGTGATGATTTTGGGTTCCCCCTAACCTAGGGGAGGACCAAGCAGATGCCTTGAACACAAAAGCATATCATGTGAACGATTCAGTGGTGGTCCCTTCCTCCTAGGACCACCCCAAGCACAGTTATGGGCAAAAATACAATCCCAACCAAAGGCCCTGCAAAGCATTATGGGACGAGATTAGCAGTGGGCAGTGAATATTATAGTGTCCAATATCAAAATAATTCTACAAAGAGCTGCAGTTCAACTAGTCGTTACTAGATGTCCCTCACGAGTCAAATGCAAAAGCATTGAAATTATTAATACATCAAGCTGCAGTTCCACTAGTCGTTACTAGATGTCCCTCACGAGTCAAATGCAAAAGCATTGAAACCCTTTCATGAAGCTTTTGCATTTGACTCGTGAGGGACATCTAGTAACGACTAGTGGAACTGCAGCTCTTTGTAGAATTATTTTGATATTGGATACTATAATATTCACTGCCCACTGCTAATCTCGTCCCATAATGCTTTGCAGGGCCTTTGGTTGGGATTGTATTTTTGCCAATAACTGTGCTTGGCATGGTCCTAAGAGGATGGGACCACCACTGAATCGTTCAAAAGATGTGCTTTTTGTTTTCAAGGCATCTGCTTGGTTCTCTCCCTAGGTTAGGGAGTATACCAAAATCATCACCTCTCTCACTGCTTGTTAATTTATTGATTTCACTTTTGTGAAATGCTATATGCATTTTAGCATATAAAGACAGAGATACTTATTATATCTTAACTTGCACTGTGCAAGATGCCTTTGGCAATTATTGTACAGTGCAGTCAAGCACACAGCTACGCTTCACGTAGCTACGTGAAGTGCTACTATGCAAACTACGCCCAGGGTTACTATCAACCAGGTGTGCTATCAGATTTGTGCCACAATTCACACCATTCCCCATCCTTGGACAACATATATGAAGTGACTCACAATCATATAACACATTTCAACCCTGAGGAGGCAGTACAGTGCCACATAATGAATAGCCAGTAACACACTACTGTGCCACACATGCTCTTAAGCCATAGCACTGATTCGATTGGGTGGAAAGTGCAAGGTGTAAGTACCTGTGTGGGGGAATATCACCTCACTTGAATGATGGCTGGTAACTATAGATAGTCAAGGGGCATGTGCTGTATCCAGAGTTGACACATAGCAGCACTTCATCAGAAGGGGGCATGGGCTACGAGTTTAGATGGGGCCCATTCACACAGGTATCAAGAGACTGGGAGCCAGAGGACACGCTGGTTTCCATGGAAGTGAATGAAGGGATATTTGACATAGGAGATGAGACGGGAGCCGGAGACCATGCACACAGTGGGAGGTGTCTGAGGAGACAAAAGAGAAATCACATTATCTTAGGCAGGGACAAAATAATATCTCTTTCCTGAAAATTAGACTAGTTGCATGTAATATTAACCTAGTACTTAGGAGTTCCAATACAAGAGTGTGTGAGCGACACGACAAGCTGAGATGTTTATGAAATGTCATCACTCTAACAACACAAGCTGCATATTTGCCATGTAGGAAGTGATTACTTGGTCATTGACATGCAAATCATAATGCTGCAGATAGGGCACAAAACCCCATCTATAAGATAAACACACAGATTACCTGTATGAGAAGTAGGGTCTACTAGCACATAAGTGGAAGGTACCTTTTCAAGAAGCTGCTGCACACTTCCCATCACAAAATACACAGCTATGTCATCAGAGAGAAGAAGGGCAGTAAGCCACAGCCACCGTGATATCAGTCTCTGCAAGTAGAAGATTGTGGCATGTCATAGCAATGTCCTAGAAACAAGGGTCCTCAAGGGACACATATATCGGATAAAAACCCACAGGATCATGAATAAATATATTGGACGTATATCACTCTCATCTGCTCAGATGAAACTGACAGGCTCAGGAATAAGTATATAGGAAGTATATCACTCTCATCTGCCCATTCCCATGGAGGAGGAATGTCAGTAAGACATCAAGGGCATCAGGTATACTTTGAAGGATAATGCTACCCTGAAAATATCTGGAAGTGAAGATCTACATTCACCCTGGAGCACTGGATGAATGTCCTTCAATAAAAAACAGACAGGTAGTAAAATTCAGCCAAAGGACTTCCCTCTGTAGCATTTGTCCCCTTAAGATGTCTCAGGTAGGGGTGAGGCCAAGATGGCGACCGGGCCAGACGTTCTGTAAAAGAGCTCCGGCATAAGCCCAGCAATTCTCCTGTTTCCCGGCACTTATTGAAGGCAAAAAGAAACGGAGGGAGAGCTAAACCTGGTCAGAGCCACCTAATGTTGAACTGGAGCTGAGAAAACCCTGCTCCCTCCAATAGGGACCCCAAGAACGCGGGACAGCCGGAACTGGCCTCTGCCAACGAGGTGCTCGGCAGATTACCGGCGACGACCTAGCTGGCCGCTAAATAAGAATGAGAGGGGGAGTGCTGCCCTCGAGGACACCGCCGTAGTCTCCGGACCACCAGACAGAGCTATGGGGCACAGACTCTTGCCAGCCAACGCGAAGCGGAGATCAGCGATGTGAACGGCGCCGGCCATAGATGCTGGGCCGCGGCGTTCGATTCACACGAGAACCAGGGCTGGAAGGCCTACATCATGGGATGTGACACAGAGCTGGCCCCCACTAACAAGAAGACTGGCAGACCGCCCCGAGGATCAACCCGGCTGCACCACTGGAGTGAGAGAGGGAGCGCTGCCCCGTGGACGCTGCTGATACCCCAGATCCGCGAGACAGAGAAGTGACACACAGATCCCCGTCGGACAACACCAGGCAGGGAAGAGAGATGCGTGCGGCGCCGGCCACAGGAGATAGGCCGCGGCGCGCGAACTACGTGAGAACCAGGGCTGGAGGGCCTACCCCACGAGAGGTGACAAAGCACGTAGAGGCCCGAGACAGTGGTGCCTCCGGAGTCGACCCTCAACGTAAAGACACCCAAGCCCTTAATAGCGGAAACCAAGCCGGCAGTGACCACAAAACGACGGGGGGTGCTGACCATGAAGACGTTGCGAGCAGCACTGACACACCAGGTGGAACTGTGGAGTACAGGCCCCTGCCTGTGGACATCCAGTGTGAAGCAGGGACGTGATTGGCGCCGGGTGCCAGCACAAGGCTGCAGCATGCAACTAGCGAGGGAGATGAGGCTTAGAGGCCCTCCTGTTGCGACCAGCCTCAACGAGCAGCAAGAACGGTCTGACACGCCGCTCTCGGACATCTGGGGGTAAGGAGCCAAGAGAGCAACGGGGGAGGCCCTGACTCAAGGGAAAACATCGCCAAGGACGGGACCCCCCCCACCCCTCCAATAAAAGATCCCTGGGAGCGAAATTGTCTGCGAGGGGCCCCGTGCTGCTGGACTTTAAACCTGGCCCTGAGTCCTAACCCTAATAACGCACACTTACCCACAGTACAGAGGCGCTGCAAATAACGGAGTCGGCCTACGGACACGATTACACCCTGTGGAACCAGACCCAACGAACAACGTGCCCTGGGAAGAGAGCCCCAACGCTGGGGACATCAAGCCTAACAGAGTCCCAGAACATGGGGCACCGCACGACGGGACCCAATGGAAAGTGCCGCTGAGATCACTGTGTATCACAGGGGCCGGGCCCTCATGTTCAGATTGCACCTAGGCGGCCCGCAATATGCATAGAAAAGAGGGGGGAATCAGAAAAACACCCCGATCGATAAGTACAGAGGAGAGGAACCGAAACGGTAACTTCACCCCCCACGGATCAGCGCACCCAGAGACGGGCTCACCTAAAACAAAAGGGCCCCTCGGAACCAGGAGCAAAAGCCGGAAGACCCACACACAACTATTTCATCATAAGGTGGACCCCCGCGAGAGAACAGATTAGTCCACGCCTAGGAGAGTGGCGAGCGGGGAGGGTCACGGTCCCTTAGGGGGCTCCCGCAGCATCTTGAGAAGCGAACGCAAGACTCGCGAGATACAGGCCTGGGGACTTTCTAAACATTACAAAACAGGGAGAAGACCCGAATGACCACTGCTGACATCCAGTGCGTGTAGCCCCAAACTGCCTGGGAGATAAGAAGGAGCAATCAAATTAGAGGAGCTCACAGAAAACACTGGACACAGACAAGGCTAGAAGAGCATAAGACACCTGACCCCGACCACAATGGGGAAGCCCTGAACTAAGCCAGGGTGAGTCCCGCCCGATTCACAAGAACAGACTCAAGATGCAAATGTCGACTCGGAACGCAACGACCCCCCAGCAGACCCGATAAGTCTGCAATTAGATAAGATCCTGGAGGCAATAACGGACACCAGAAAAGCCCTGCAGCAGGACATAGGCATAGTGTCCGTGGGATTAGGATTACTGAGAAAGGAACACCACAAACTGGCAGACCGTGTCAAAGGAGTGAAGCACAAGGTCGAGGAGATACAACCGGAATGCACGAAGCTCTTCAAACAAATGCTGGAACTACGAGACAGAGTTCACTTGCTGGAATAACTTGCGGAAGAAGCTGAAGGCCGCAGTAGACGTAATAACATTCGGGTGGTGGGCCTCCCGGAGGGCATCGAAGTGGGAAACATGGTAGACTACCTAGAGAATTGGCTGCGGACTGAAGTGGCCACAGGATCCCTAACTCCATTCTTTGCATTGGAAAGGGCGCACAGAGTCCCCTCCATACCACAAGCCCCGGGTAGGCCACCCAGACCAGTAGTAGCCAGATTGCTGCATTATAGAGATCCCGACATCATCCTGCAGCAGGCCCGCACGAAAGGCACTTTTGCAGTGTCCAACCAAAAAGTCTCCATCTATCCAGATTACACAGCGACAGTGAAAGCCAGGAGGGCTTCTTACACTGAAGTTAAGCGAGCACTCCGCGAACAGGGAATACAGTACTCACTAATGTTCCCCTCAAAACTCAGGATCATGGTACAGCTCCACACATTTCTGTGACACCCTGGACATGGCCTGGTCTTGGTTGGAGGACTACAAGGGGGGGCGGCCCCACAGACGACACACTAGAAAACGCTGCCCCAACGAAGAGGGAAGAGAGGATGATTCCGTAGGAAACTACAGAACAACGTGGGAAATGGTCCCTCACCATCACAGACAGAAGTGGAATGAGCGGAGGCATTGCAAGGGGTTGCTGAGATAGGGATGACCCAACGTACCTCCAAAGACCGGGACTCCTCCTCTGAGCAGAAATCAATAAGATCAGATTCGATATCCTCTGGGGAAGATGACACCGGACTTCCTGAAGTGACACCACAGACTGCGGATAACATAATATGATATCCTTTACGCTGTTCAATAAACCATGAATAGGTGACACTAAGTAATGGGCGGGAGGGGGATTCAGAGAGAACTCAGGGCTCCCTAGAATTAAGAGAACTGCTAATAGAGGCCACAAATGAGGACTGGGTCTACGTCCTCTCGTAGAAGAGATTATCCACAAGCCTGGACAATAAAACTCATGCATTATACATTGGGTTGCCGTACTATGCTGGGAGATTTAAAATACGCATCTTGGCATGCCCCTTCTGGTGAATCCCTCACAGGCTGACCAGAGGAGATATTCTCACGTTATGTGGTTGTTTCACGCTGTTTGGACGGCAAGCCGTTGCTGTGCTGCCCTGGGGCTCGGGAGTTGTTGGGGTTTGTTTTTTACTTCCCCCCCTCTTTCTTCCCCACTTTTCTTTCTTACACACTGTTCCATGTGGAGGGCACAAATTTAATACAAGAAATGAGGGGGGGGGCTGCGGGGGAGACCCATGTGGGAGATATATGCAAGAACACAGAAATTGCGTACACACATAATTCGACAGCGGGGGTGACTTTTATTTCCTGGAACATCAGGGGAATGGGATCCCCCTTTAAGAGGCATAATATTCACATATACATTAAAAGTAGGGGAGTCCGAATTGCAATGCTTCAGGAAACACACCTGGCAGGGCCTGAAATAGATCGGCTGAGGCGGCGCTGGAGAGGCCAGCTTTACGCCACATCCTACTCAGCATACGCCAGAGGTACACTTATCTGGATAAAAGCGGGAACGCCATTTGAACTGATCCACTCTGTCATAGATAAAGAAGGGAGGTACGTCCTGGTGGGGGGAGCATTATATAACAAAGAAATCACTATAGGATCGGGGAGGTAGGGCTGCTTTGATCCTATTGGACTTATCCGCCGCATTTGATACGGTCCATCATGATATTTTGATGGACCGTCTCAGGGAATGTGGGGTTCAGGGTAAAGCCTGGGATCTGCTCAGGTCCTTTTTATCAGACAGAGGACAGATTGTATCCCTGGGGAAATTTTAGTCTAAACTCTTCACACTGCCATGTGGAGTACCGCAGGGGTCCTCTCTGAGCACAACACTTTTTAATGTTTATGTCTCATCGCTAGCTCCTGTTATCAGTGCATTTGGATTTGGGATTACGTCTTATGCAGATGACACACAGATCGTGGTGTCTCTTTTACCCGGCCAAGAGCTGGGAATAGATAATAAATTTCAGACCTGTATGGAAGCAGTAGGGAGATGGATGGCAGACAACTGCCTTAAGCTGAATTCGGGTAAAACCGAAGTGATGTTGTTCGGGAATGACACTAACTTCTGGACCCCCAATTGGTGGCCCGCTTCTCTGGGAACTCTTCCATCTCCCTCTAAAAAGGTGAAAAATTTGGGAGTTATGCTGGATGAGAAATTGTCTCTGGGTGCCCAGGTCAATGCAGTAGTGTCAACAACAGTACATGTACTGAGAACTATCAAGAAAATTGTGCGGCTTCTCCCTTTGGGGAGCCAGAAAACAGTGGTCACAGCCTTGGTTTTGTCAAGGCTGGACTACTGTAATAGCTTATATCTTAACATGCAGCAAAAGTTTCTGAACAAACTTCAGTTGCTCCAGAATGCTGCGGCCAGACTTCTTACGGGCTCATCTAAATTTTCCCCAATTTCTAAAGAGATAAAAAATTGCATTGGCTCCGGGTGAGGAGCCGAGTGCGCTTTAAATCTCTTTGTATGGTTTTTAAGGCATTGCAAGGTTCGGGACCAGAACATTTACAACGCCAGTTTCAATGGTATAGACCGGCAAGAACACTGAGATCACTGGGAGCCAAACTGGTTGCAGTCCCACCCGTAAAAAAAGCCCAGTGGGGTGGCAGAAGCTTCTCCCTATGTGCAGCTAAGGCCTGGAATGGTCTGCCTTTTCATCTGAGAAACGCCGATAATCTTTTGGCTTTTAGGAAAGGGCTGAAGACCTGGCTTTTTGATGAATAACTCCTGTCCTTCCGGTTTTGGCAATAGGAGTAGTAACTAGCGCCAGGACACCTCCGGGTAATCGCGCGCTTTAGAAATCTTCGTAACATAACATAGGAAGCATCTATGCCCCTAACCAAGATCAGTTAAATTTCCTCCACTCCCTATCTGCACACATGGCAAGCTCACCACCCGACACATTCCTACTGGGTGGAGATTTCAATTGTGTCCTTGTTTTACACCTAAATAGATCGTACCCCCCACTGAAAGGGACAATAATGAGGAAATTGGCGATGGGTCTGTGAGAATGGCTTGGGCATTGGGGATTGATGGATACATGGCGAACACAGCATGATACTGACCGTACATACTCATATTACTCCCCGGTACATAAACTCCACACCAGAATAGACCGATTTGTGTGCTCACACAAGATATCTCAGAACGTAACACTCACTGAATACCTGGGAAGGACCATCTCCGACCATAGCCCGGTAATACTGCGATTTACTCCCACAGGAGAGAGGCCACCAACCCCCAAGTGGCGGCTTAATCCAACTCTGTTGGAAGATGCCTGCTACCGTAACTCGCTAGTGGGAGCAATTTCTAACTACTTTCTTAATAATCAGGATTCTGCGTCCACTAGACTAACCAAATGGGAGGCCTTTAAAGTGGTAATGAGAAGGCAATGCATTAGTCAAACAGTGGGGGCAATAGCAGAGCTGCGTAAAGAACTATTAAATCTGGAACAGAAGCTCTGCATACTAAATAATACAGTAGATGGCCATCAGGAAACAATAGCAGAAGCCCAAGCTATGAGAAAGCAATACAACGTTACTTTAGAGAGGCTGAGGACTCACAACCATAAACAATACATAACAAAGATGCATGAGGAAGAAGGTAAGGCAGGAAAGATGCTGGCGTGGCTCATCAAGCCTGAGTCTAGGGGCGCGCCTATAACCAAGATACATACTCGAAGTGGCCAGCCCAAACATTCCCCCACACTGATTAACCAGGAATTCTGCAATTATTACAAGACATTATACATGTTACCCCCCCCCCCAAAACCTTACTGAGGAAACACTAGATGGCTACCTGTCGCAAATACCGCTAAAGTAATTGACCGAAGAACATTGTAGGGAATTAGGAGCCCCTGTCGCCACAGAGGAAATCCCGGCTGCAGTAAAGGGTCTGGCAACGGGCAAAACACCTGGACCAGATGGCCTGCCATCTGAATTTTATGCAGCATACCTCGGAACATTAGCACCTCACCTTGAACAAATGTACGCTAAGGCCTGGTGACTAGGCACACTCCCAGAGACCAACAGAGATGCAACAGTGATACCACTTCCTAAAAGCAGGGAACAGGGAGCGGGGGTCACTGACTACCGCCCCTCTCTATTCTGAACCTAGACTTCAAAATATTGAGTAAAGTACTTACCCTTCTGCTTCTCCCATATATGCAAGAACTGGTGCACGCAGATCAGAACAGGTTTATCCCCATGCGCAATATATCGCACAATCTCAGGAGACTTACCATGTCATGTATCACCCGATAACACAGACAGACCGCAAAGCGATGCTGATGTCGGTGGAATTAGAGAAAGCCTTCGACACAGTACGATGGGATTTTTTGCTTGCAGTAATGAAATGGATGGGTTTGGGGGAAGACTGGATTAAATGGGTTAAGCTACTGTATAGGGCCCCAACTGCGAGAGTGCGTACTGGAACCACACTCTCGCCACAATATACAGTGCATATGGACGCCAGGCAGGGATGCCCTCTCTCCCCGCTTCTGTTTGCCCTAGCAATCGAATCCCTAGCTGAACAGCTTCGACAAGTGGGAAGGGGATGGGGTCTAGAAGTGGAAGGTGGAGAACATATCATTTCATTGTATGCAGACGACATACTCCTGTACTTTAGAGACGGACTGGTGGGTATACCCCAAGCTATGGAACAGCTTAAAAACTTTGAAATAGTTTCAGGTCTACGGTTAACAAAACAAAAATGCATATCTTCCTTAGGTGCCGGGGATTGGAGAAACCCCCGGGACTGCCAACCGACTTGACTTGGTCCCCAATATCGTTTAAATATCTTGGGATTCAGATATTTCACTCAACAGAAGACCTATGGGACAGTAGTTTGGGAGGAGCCTTGCGCTCCCTAAAAGGAGGCGTACCTTTTTGGAGGTCGCTGAAACTACCCATTATGGCCCGGATAGTGATCTCCAAGATGGTGATGCTACTGAGGCTTACTTTGCCAATATGCCAATATATATATCAGCTCCCTGGTTTAAACAATTAGACACCCTACTGCGCGATCTGATATGGGATGGGAGTAGACATAGAGTATGCCTGGGAACACTCAGACGTTCGACTGAAGAGGGGGGTCTGGGAGTCCCAAACTTCGACTATACTTCCTAGCATCCCAACTCCAGTCGATCACGTTGTGGTTAGATGGGGCCAATCAAGACAAGATAAGGCAATCAGTAAAGACGGTACAAATAGACCTGCTCTTGGCTAAACTACTGACCCCTCCATAATGATTCCCAAACCGGGAATACTGCTGGCCACGGCCTTAAAATGCTGGCGCAGATGCGTAACCAAAACTAGGGGAACAGCCCTATATGCCCCGGCATTGCCCATAGCAGGACTGCCACACGGAGACCCCTTTCATACTTTACCCGCAGACAGTTAACAGCCTGGACAGATGCGAGAATACTCACAGTGGGTGCCTGCTACCAACAGGGAATGCTAATCCCCAAGGAGGACTTAATGGATCCTACCAATTACCCCCGGTCAATTTCTTAGGTACGAAGCGCTGGCACAAGCTTTTCAAGACCTATGGGGTTGTGAAGGGATGGAACCTGCGACACATGGTACATTACAACTGGTGACGTCCAGGGGGGCACAAAACACTTGGTGACCTGGTTTTATAGGTCCCTCGCAGATATGACTAGAGGCCCACTAACTGTATTGAGGAACAGTTGGGAGAAAGCCCTACAACGGGAGTTATCCGATCCGGAATGGCAAAGAGTACTAGCCTCACCTAAAAAGATATCCAGAAACACTAGACTTAAATATACTCAGTACAATTATGTACATATGACATACATTACCCCACACAGACTGCAAGTGACATACGGCGGCGACCCTCGGCCCTGCCCTAGGTGTGGACATCTAGACGCGGGTTTTGTACACATGGTATGGGACTGCCCGCAATTGAAACCATACTGGTCGGAGATCCTGGCCGGCCTCAACCTTACACTGGGGCAAACCCCCCCTCGTAAATTTGAGGCATGTATTTTGGGATTATACACGAGACCGAGCTCCAAGAAAGTCGCACTAGATTCCTGGACTTGACGATAGGACTGGCCAAACGAAGAATAGCCATAGACTGGAAATCACCGATAAGTCCATTGGCCAAGGCATGGAAAGCAGACGTGACGCAGTGGGCTAGGGCTGAAGGTCGGGCACTGATTAGAGAAGAAGCCAGAGGAACACCCAGAACAAAGTAGCAGGAATGAGCCACAAATAAACGATAACACAACAGATGATGATGATAATGGGCCACTCCCCACCACTATAGAAGAACCGAGAAACAACCCAAAAACCGAATAGCCACTAAGATAGCTAGCCGCATCACAAAAGGACACACCCAGACACATCACGCACAACCCCACTAAACACAACGCTGTGGACAAATGCCGCATAGCAGGCCAAATACCAGGAAATACTAGATACCCCAGACACCCCTCCCCATTAGAGAATATGATATTAGACTGAAGCTCTCCCTCCTCTACCTCTTTCCTTTCTCCCCCTATTGTTGTGTAGAGTTAGATTTAAGGTGTATGTGGACTGAAGTCCTGAGATTGGATGTGATAACACAACATCATTGTCTTCCTGTATGCACAGAATGTACTCCCAGAGCTTCTAAGCATTGATATGTTGTATTTCCAAGTACAGTGATATAACATCCTAAGATTGCAATAAAAAAAAATGTAAAACAGAGAAGCAAAAAGAGAACGTATAAGTAGGCGATGCCGTATGACAGCAGAGAGATAACCAAATGTATCACAATTCGTGTTGAAATGGCAACAATGAAACGTTGAGTGTGGATTATTGACAAATAACAAAGTAATATTGTGTATAACTGACAAACAAAAACACCAATAAAAAGATATTAAATTAAAAAAAGAAGATGTCTCCAGTATATAATTTCCCACAAATTAATCTGGTCAAAGCTCCTCCATCCCATCCCATCTGTAGGGCTAGGAAAGAAATTGGCGAGTTCTGTCAGACTACAAACTCCAATAAAGGGCCAATGTCCATTAACATACTATTGCAACATATGTAAAAAAATTCAAATTACATAAAATCACACCATTGTGCGCTGGCCTCAGACCGAGGTTCCGGAGCATGATTCAGGTCCTCTATTCCAACCCTACTGCCCAAGTCTGAGTTAAAGGGGTCCTTTCGACACCTTTGCCATAGAGTGGGGGACTTGGCAGGGCTGCCCCCTGTCTCCTCTCCTCTTCACCCTGGCGATAGAGCCTCTGGCCCAACTTATCCGCAAAGACCCCCAGTATATTGGCTGGGCCTGGAGCGAGGGACACAAGGATCATATTGCACTACATGCCGACGACGTACTGCTATATCTTGCGCACCTGGCTGTGAGTGGGCCCCGATGCCTCCAATTACTGGAACACTTTGAAACAGCCTCCGGTCTTCGGGTGAATCCCTCTAAATCGGTGCTGGTGCCCCTGGTGCCATCTAGAGATTTCTTCGACTGGCAGACGAATGTTCCTATCCGTCGGCTTAGCTGTAAATACTTAGGCATATGGGTCGCTTTACATCCAGAGCTCACCTAGGCACTTAACCTCCAACTCTGGTCCAAAAAGCCAAGTCAGACCTCATTAGAAGGTGTACCCACCTCATTGTCTTGGGGCAGATCGCCCTTTACAAGATGATGATTCTTGCACGTTCTCTTTATGATTTTCAGAACTTACCACTTCACTTGCCTCAGACTTGGTTCGCTGCACTAAACGGTGCCATAAAAGCATTCCTGTGGTGGGGTTCACAGACACACTGTCAACGGGGCCCCTATGATCGAGGCCTGGGGATGACCAATCTCCACCTCTACTATTTATCCTCTCACCTCCTTGTCCTCCATGACTGGTTTAATGGGGGATGGTCTGACCCCACCTATCGCTTAGAACTTTCATTGTTGGGCTTTCCCTATCTACAGGCGATGCTCTATGGGTCACCGGTCTCTCTCCCTCTGCCCCTGGTGACCCGGGTGGTGTGTCTTGCATGGAGAACTTCCCTTCGGCATGAACGGTGGGATGCCTTGCTCACGCAGCAGACACCGCTCTGGCACGGCACCTGGTTGAAAGAGGTAGCCGCACTTCACGGTTTCCGCTCCTGGGATCTCATCAGTATTACACAACTCAGGGATGTATGGTCGGGGACACACATGCACTCCTTCCAAGATCTTCGACAGACATATAGCCTTACACATATCCCATTTTATAAATACCTCTACTTCAGACATGCTCTCCACGCTCATTCCCTGCCCACCGACACGCTCCCGGAATTTAATCCCTTGGAAGTCAAACTACTCATGGGAAATCTGGGCCGTGGTGGAATCTCTCAGATCTCTCGCACACTCATTATCAACTCCCCTGGTTCACTAGACCATCTTAGAACCCGTTGGGAGAGTTGGGTGGACTGGCGGGATGCCCTGATGGCTCCTCATGAACTTACCACCTCTTCTAGATTACGGCTCATTCAAACCTACTATCTTTACTTTGTATGCCTTTCTCCAATTCGCCTGTATCAGGCAGGCTATGCCCCACCTCCGCGTGCCCTCTGTGCGGAGTTGATCCAGCAGATTTTTATCACAGGGTATGGACTTGTGCAGTGGTGCTTCAGTACTGGACCAGGGTAACCCGAGAGGTGTTTGAGGTGCTGGGATGGGAGCTTCTCCTTTCCCCCCTATTGATTCTCCTTGGGGGGGTTTGATTGCTCTGGTGATACGAGGGCTGAGAGGGCATTCCTGGGCACGGCCCTCCTGGTGGTGAAATGAGACATTGCTGCGCAATGGCTGTCCCCTGGGTTCCCTACACTGTCCAGGTGGAGACGGGGCAATTATTGGTGCGCGCAGCAGGAGCATATGGTTTTTGAAGCCTGTGGTTGTACCTGAAAACATGGATGGGTGTGGGGGAAGTGGCTGCTTCAGCTTGCTTAATTACCTATGGATTTGTACTTGTGAACATTCTTCATGTTAACTGTGATATATCAACGGGATGTCTCTGTCCTGTATAGACTATACACCACATTTTGCAATGTATTACGTGTGTGCCATGTACTCATCTTCGCCAGCTCTACTGGCCTAAAACGCAATAAAGTTTGTTTATCAAAAAAAATATACACCATTGCGTAGTTGTTTCCTTCTTTTCCAGAGGACTGTGAAAGATCCCAGTCGTCTCAGTCTACAACGGGAAACAGCCTTTACACCGCAACCATGAAGAAAATTAATCTATTCCAACTTCCAGCGCTCCCGCGACAGCAAGTCGAGGTGAAGTTTGGCGTTGCAATGCCATGTGGGGTAATGGCATGCGTTGTAACATCACATAACCCAGTCACATTGTGACTGAACCCTCAACCTCACTCCCTGCAGCAAGTTCTGTCTCAGCCCTTTCCAAACCACTGTGTGACCATGTCTGGGTGGCCATGGGTGTTGACTGTCCAGGCTGCACAGGAGATGCTGTGGCTGCAACATGAGCCAGGACAGGGGTTATCACAATTGTTGGGAAGGTGGGGGCCACAGGAGGCTTGTGTGGGCACTGATGTTATCAATGGGAACAGGACACTGCTGGATTGCCTACATCTAGTGTCGTGAGGGAGAGAAAGTGATTGAGGGTTCTGGCCAGCCAAACCTGATGAACCAGACTGACCATCGAGCAGCACTGCTGCTCCCACTAAAGACTTGTGTTGGTGTTTCCTGAGGCTGAGTGGCCAGTGTTGTAGACGGTTATGTGACGTTACAACGCATGCCATTACCCCGCATGGCGTTGCAACGCCAAACTTCACCTCGACTTGCTGTCGCGGGAGTGCTGGAAGTTGGAATAGATTAATTTTCTATTCCAACTCCAGTGTGTGCAACAGTAGGGAAGGTGTTGGAGTTAAATCCAACACCTTCTACCCACTGCTACACACCTTTTTCGTTGCAACGGCATGTGGGGTAAATGCATGTGTTGTAACGGTTGCAGTGTAAAGGCTGTTTCCCTGTGACTGTCATGAGACGAGGCCTGATGTGTGCAGCTACGTGGCAGGAGGATCAGCTAGGCCAGAAAATTGCACTCTGAGGGCCCCACGGTCTCTTGCAGTGTGACCTGAGTGTGCAAACCCTACATTCTGGGATGGTGCCGGATACTTTCAAGTCACTGACTGGCAGTGTCGGATTTAGCTGCTGCTTTCCATAGCAAAGCGCCATCTACTGCCGTCTCTCCCCTGCAACATCTCAGGCTGGTGGGACACTACAGCCACGGAGACACCTGTCACCAACCCCCACAGCCTCCATTCCCTGTTCAAGCTGCTCTACTGGTCCTTACGAGGGGTCGTTCATCTCA
Source organism: Calotriton arnoldi (assembly GCA_963921515.1). Lineage (NCBI taxonomy): Eukaryota > Metazoa > Chordata > Amphibia > Caudata > Salamandridae > Calotriton > Calotriton arnoldi. Next base: position 809,689 of record CAWUFW010007756.1, on the reverse strand, counting down.
CCCCTTTGAGACCAACACCGGTGAAACTACCACCCAGAGACCCAAAGAGCAATCTGGACTATACACCTTATGCACTTGATGGCCACGCATTTTTCATCCGCCCATGGACTGTTGTATACAACCTTACTCAAAACAACCGGAGTCAGATCTGAATTTTCACATTCAAGTTACCTCATTTTCTGTGAATTTTCAATGGGTACAATGTGCCTAACTGTACATATTATTTTAGAAACAAAACATTACAGCGCCAACTAATATGTGTATGCACCTCCTTCAGGATCTCAATATGCATTAACAGTATGTTGCCACAGTCCTGAAAGACTTTATATCACAGTTCACACCATTGTCAGTCAAGTTGTCAAGATTTGCACTACACACTTCTTCAACCCATACAGTAAACAGCCAGACAAACATATGTCTCAAACACACAACAAATGTATCAGGTCCTGAGTAAACTTTAATGCAAACAAGCTACACGTCCCAAATTCCAGAAAGGAAATAATGTATACAGACACTTGTATAAAACCTACACATTGCACACAACATTAGTTATTACAGATATGAACTGGAAACAATCATGAACCTGGTTAAAAAATGAATGTGAATATTCACATGACTGTCATGTAATGAATACACCAATTGTGAAGATCTTAAGACAGTGCTACATATTGGTGTAGAATGATCCTCTACCCACTTAAGTACCCCAAATGGTAGTCTTCAACCACACATTTGGCTGCCCTCATGTCCACAGACATTATGCTTAGACATAGGATTAAGGTACACCAAATTGCCATGGATGGAGTAGAACTGGTAAAATCAATTCAGAGTTCTAGGGAATGAAACACACACAATGTGTGAAGCCCCTATGTTGACCCTCGTGTACATTGGGATTCATCTATGACTGAAAAGAAGTCCACCACAAGCAGAACCATCAGCATTCCAGCGATGGGCTTGCAATTTGCACTGCAGAGCTCTACAGCTTGGGGTGTTGCACAGACCAGTATATGTGCAACTTCCCAAAGTGTCCTCCAGTGACTTGCCAGCACAGATGACTGTATGACGTGGCCTAGGACGGAATAAGAGAAGATCATGAGTGTAAGGCTAGGACTCACATTAAATATAATGACTGTAGCTTAAGTTTGCAAAGACATCTTCAACAGGTGAACTAGGAAACTTGACATCATGCATTGTCATGCAGCAAACATGACTGTTAGCAATATAAGGGTCTAACCAAAGTCACCTCAAGAGTACTCTGTGAGTGACAAACAACATACCACATTGTCCAAGCAAAAATGTAATGTTTTGTTTACAATTGGCAAAGATAATACTTCCAAGTCACTAGTCACCCAATCACACATGCATTTCGGGCACTTACCATCATGCACAGATGTTTCCTATTTGTTCATGCCTGCGTTCATTGCCTTCCTCTTCATCACAGTCATCTTGCTGAGGCATTATGACACTCGCTCCTTCACAGGGTAAGGTTTTGAAGCTTGCAACACAGCACCACAATCTTGCAGACCTTGCCTGGACAGTAGAAAGGGCCCATCTGGTCTTGTCCAGGCATGTGAACCAGACCTTCAGGAACTCAAATGTTCACTCCACCGCACCGCTGGTTCTCATATGGGCCTCCGTTGTTTGGTTAGTCAGAGAGGTCGATAGTCAGCTACGATTAGGATACTTTCTCATTTATGGTTGCCCACATCGTAAGTGTACCAACAAGCCAGTCTGTCCACAGTTCAAGGCCTGTCATCTGTTGTGGTACACCGCTGTTGCGTAGCACCAGCGAGTCATGCTTAGAGCCAGGGAATCTTGCACAGACACTTGTGATATAGAGGTCTGCAGCGGAAACCACCTGCGCATTGACAGAGTGAAAAAGCATCCTATTGTGATAGAACTGCCCTCGGGCATGAGGTGACACCAATGCAACTTGAATACCATCAATGGCACCTACCATATATGGTATGCTTCCCAGTGCACACAACTCTGTTATGATGTTGTACTCATGCATACATCCAAGCATTACATCCAGGAGATGGATGAGAACAACTGAAAGGTTTGTCTAGGACATCCCATTTGTGGCTCCGCAAGACTCCTGGAAACAACCAGTAGCACAGAAATGTAACAACACCATGATCTTCACAATGAGTGGTGTAGCAGTATTGATTCCCCAATACCACAATGGTATTGCAGTCAAGCCGGTACTTCCTAAGGATGTCGCTCCTGCATGGTATGAAGATCAGGACATTGTTTGTACACACTCTTCCTAGGATGACATATCCTCCGCCTTGGATGGGGTGGTGATGGACACTTCTGCAAAAGATAAGGGAGATATTTGGATGATATTGTAAATATCTGTTCAACAAGACTCGTGAGTACCTGAGTGACATATCGGTTTGTGAGCACTGGTTGTGATGGGACTCACAGGTTCTCCCTCATTACAGTAACATACATATTATCAAACACATCCAACATTTTTTACAATATGAAAAATTAATCAGATTTAAAAAAGCCATACATTCCTAAAATATTATTTCTAAATTTTACTGATTAAAAATCATTTAAAAAAACAGATTTACCACTTGCCATGTATGCAAATGTTTGGTTTTTGAATTTAGACACTTTTTGACAAAGTTCATCACATTTTGACAGACATAACATGGCGAGCAGTTCACTTCTCTGTATATTTTATACGGAAACACCAGCAGCAGATTAGGCCTTGTATAGTTTTGTTGTACGCCGTCCGTAGTGGACCCCTCTGTCATCCCTAACGCAACCGTTCATTCATTGTCACTCTATGTTGGGGTCATCAGTGTAAACAGTCATTACCTCCTCGTCCATCTTCCTCGCCACAGTAATCACACATGAGCATTATGCTCCCACAGAAACTCCAAGTAAAATTCAGTTAGCCTACTAGTCTCCCCATCTCTCCAACATGGCCCCCATTGTCCACCACCAATCATATAAAAGGAGACAACCCCACAGCCATGACCTGTTTTTTTGTTTCTGCACTACTCCGAGTGCTGTTTCCTGTTTCAGGTGAGTGGAGTTTGCGGTCCTGCTGTAGCAGACTCTGAGATCGAGGTATGCGAAGCATGCTGGGGTGACCGCTCAGTGTGTGCTCCCTGTGTCCTGCTCTAGCGGACTTTGGGGGAGCTCTTCTTTTTAATTTTCACTGTTGCTGCCAATGCTCTCAACATGTCCAATGTTGTATTCTGGTAGGGGTTTGGACTGTGTGCCTGTCGAGTCCTGCTCTAGCGGACTTGGCAGTGCGGTGAGTTGGCTCAGAGCGTTTGGCACGGTCTGATGACTGTGGTGTGTAGGTCTCCCCGTAAGAAGACACGGAGACTGCAGCTGCTGTACAAGTGAGATTTATTATGGAGAGGGAGAGCCGTGCGTACACTCCTCTCAGTGCCCCCTGTTATCACTGCGCGCCCTCGCGCTGTCCCATCAGGCACCGCGGCTGTCACGTGGTTGCCGAGCACTAGACTGCGACACCCCACATCTTCCCTCTTTAACAACAACACAAAAGAGTAACCGAAACAATGCCTTTGTTTGCTTAAGCGATGAGTTACCTGAACTATATGTCTACACATAGTCTCTGTGTGGTGACACCTCAACGGAGGAGCTCCGAGGGTAAACATGTTGCTGCTGAGTCTTAGAGAACTTGCTGCACTACATGGGGGGTAGAGCAGAAGGAAAGAGAGAGAGAGAGAGAGAGAGAGAGAGAGAGAGAGAGAGAGAGAGAGAGAGAGAGAGAGAGAGAGAGAGAGAGAAAAAGATATAATACTGCCCAGGGGCTGCTATGAGGAGATGGGTGAGGGGACACCCAGGACATTTCTACATTGTGAACTCGCTATATTTCTTTGGCCGCACCACTATCCTGCCTGTGCGGGTGCGTGTGAAGGAGGCCTGCTCCTCGTGTGTTTCCCTTACGTGTGAACTGGTTTTCGTGGTGCTCTCTTCCTGGCCACTGTCGTGTGAGGTGGAAGCCCTTTGCCTAATATCTGGGTTGTCTGTGTGATTGGGCTCCTGAGGTGGTGTGTGCTGTGTGGAATCATCGTTATTCCTCACTCCTGTGGTCTCGGTATCACCCCCTGTCCCCCTCATCGGGCCACCAGTCCTGGTGCCGACAGGTGATGCGTCGTCGAGATCAGAGCCCACTCCATGGTATCCAGCCGTTGTGGTGGCACCATTGGTTTGCCACTGGATGACTTTGTTGCACTTCGCCATTCTGCTGTGGGACCATACTTTGCCGTCGCTCAGTAGGGCCGAACGGGAATAGAGTTCTCTGATTTGTAGGGGCTTGCTGAATTTGCTGTCACCTTTCTTCCCTGAGTGGCCCAGTTTCACTCTAACCCAGTCTCCCTGTGCTAAGGAGACCTCTTGCACTCCATGCTTCCTGTCGTAGTTGTCTTTGTAGATTTTTTGAGCCTTCTCTATGTTGCTTCTGACCACTGCCGGTGACCATTTGCTTTGAAGTTTCATGTCCATCCAAACTAGGTTGTCTCTCGTAAATGGTTCTCTTCCTCGTAGTATCCTGAAAAGGCTGTATCCCGTTAGGGTGGGCGTGATGCGATAGGCCCACACTGTGTTCTTGATTTCTGTTTCCCAGTTCTTGCCCGCACTGATGGCCGCCTGGACCGAGCCCATGATTACTTGGTTGAACCGTTCGGCTAGGACGTTACCTGCGGGGTGATACACTGGTGTGTGTTTGTTCGTGATTCCATTTCTCCGGATGAAGGCCGTCCATTTCTCCGAGGTGAACTGGGGACCATTGTCACTTGTGAGGACTTTCGGAATTCCCTCCCTCAAGAATGTATTGGTAAGGAACGCAATGACGGCATCAGTGTCCACCTTGTCGAAGATGTCCACCTCCGGCCACTTGGAGTATCTGTCAACGAGGACGATAACATATTTGGGTACCCCGCAAGAGTCCAGGATAGGGCCCAATATGTCGACTGACAATTCTTCCCAGGGGTTGGTGGGAGTGACGAACTCACCCATAGGGGGTCTCAGCATCGTCAGTGATTTGTCAGCCTTGGAGCAATGCTGGCATGCTCGTACGTACTTTTCCACAGAGTTGTCAACGGCTGGTCACCAGTACGACTGTTTCATCCTCCTTTTTGATTTCACGATTCCTAGATGGCCTTCGTGCAGTATGCTTAGGATGCGGTCCAGTAAATCCTTCGGAGGAATGACTTTGTCTCCTCTGAGTAGAAATGTGGCGTCATCGCTGAGGTACAATTCATCGCGCACTTCCCAATACTTCCGGAAATCGTCCTTCAAGTGCTTCTTCTCGGGCCACCCTTGAGTGACAAAGGTCTTCACTTTGGACAGGTCCGGGTTCATTTTCGTAGGCTGTTTTCCAGTCCTGCGCACTGATAATGGCCTCTTGGTCTGCCGTGAGTGCCACTTGGTACTCTTCCCATTCGCTGTGATGTGGTGCTCCCTCCATTGCAGCGGAAAAGCTGAGAAAGTCCGCCACTTTGTTCTTGTGGCCTGGCAAGTATTCTACATCGTAGACGAAATCCAGGAGCCGGAGCGTCATCTTGGCGATGCGCGGGGTGGCTTTTGCGAGACCGCTGGACGTGAGGACTTTAATCAGCTGTTTATGGTCTGTTCTGAGGGTAAACCGGGAGCCCCATAGATACTGCCGAAACTTTTCCATGGCCAAGATGGATGCCAGCATTTCTTTTTCGATGACGCTGAACTTCTCCTCGTTGGGAGCGAGGGAGCGTGATGCGAAACCGATGGTGGTTTCCGTGCCATCTGTGGAACGTTGCGACAGGACCGCCCCTAATCCCTTCTCGCTGGCATCCGTTGTCAAAATGCTGGGGGCAGAGCTGTCGAACCCTTGCAGTGGTATGGCCTCACATATGTCTTTTTTAATAGTCTCAAATTCTAGGTTCGATTCCGACGTCCAGCTGAACGCGTTCTTTTCCTTCAATAGCTGGCGCAGACTGTGAGTTTTGGTTGCGAAGTTCCTGACAAATTTGCTATAAAATTCTGCTAATCCCAGAAAAGAGCGAACTTCGTTTTTGGTTCTTGGTCTGGGCGCCGACTTGATGGCTTCTACGTTAGCCTTTTTTGGAGAGATTCCGTTTTCGCCGATCTCATGCCCCAGGTAGGTGACAGTGCGTAGGCCGAACCTCCATTTCTCCAATTCTGCTGTGAGGCCATTTGCTGAGAGTGTCCGTAAGACCGCTCGAAGTTTGGCATCGTGCTCTGTTTTGGTTTTACCCATGAGGAGTATGTCGTCTTGGAAATATAAGACGTCGCCGCAGTCTTTGAACAGCTTGTGCATCAGTTTCTGAAATACTGATGCGGCGGACGCCAGCCCGAATGGCAGTCGCCGAAATCGGTAGCAGCCTAATGGAGTAATGAAGGAGGTCAACTTCCTGGACGAGGGGTGAAGCAAAATTTGATGGTATGCCGCAGTGAGATCTATCGTCGAGAACCACTTGATTCCTTTGGTTTGGGCCAGCATATCGTTGATTCTTGGCAGTGGGAATTTGTCTACTAGTATGTTTTTGTTCACTTCTCTAAGGTCTATGCAAAGACGCACCTTCCCGTTCGGTTTCCGTGCCACGACCAAGGGCGCCAACCATTCGGCGCTTTCGATGGGTTCTATGATGCCGTTGTCTTCCAGGCGCTGCAATTCAAGTTGCACGGCTTCTCTGCAGTTGAAAAGGATGTTTCGTACTTTGTGGCTAACTGGTACTGTGCCATCTTTCAGCAGGATTTTGTGCGTGAACTTCGACAGTTGCCCAATGGTCCCGCCAAAGACATCAGGGAATTTATTTTTTATTTATTTATTTACTTGAGTTTTATATAGCGCTGGCTAGACCCGGAGGTATCAGAGCGCTTTACATAAGGAAAACAGCGAGTTAAAAGTTGCAAAAACATTCACATTAATTACAGAATGATTACACATTCAATACCGGAGTTATTAGAGAACATGAAAATCATGATCCAAAAGGTTAGGGAGGGCTTGGAGTCCATGGGAAGGAGACAGCAGCGGAGAAAGAGACGAGACATATGTCCGAAGTCCGGCTGGGTAGGTGACGGCCGTAGCGGTGTGCCAGAGCCAGTCTCCCCTATAGCTGTCGGAGCAGCTCCACCGGGAGTCGGTCATGCGGTTCGGACTCCGCCGGATAGGAGTGAGGATCAGGAAGAGACCGAAGGTCTTGAGTCCAGTGACGGGCGAGTGGCGATGGCAACAGTGGCAGGATAGGCAAGGGTGTATAGCTTGGCTGCCATCTTATAGTCAGGCAAGTCGACTCTATTGATCTCCACGACTCTGTAGCTGGGATTGTCTCTAGTTCATTGGTTTGAATACTCAGCTGAGCCAATTTTCCTAGTGGAACATCGGGACCCCCTTATCTAATGGGACATCTTCCCTTTCCGGTAGGACTACCTTGGAGGGCGCCATTTTGGGGTCAGGCTCGTCGATTTTCGATTTAACAGTATTTGCTGAGTTTAATAGGGGATTAGTTTAGGCGCCAGCAGGTCCTCTGAAGCCACATTGGGGTCGCATGTGGCAGTTTACCACTCCCCCACTCACCACCTTTGAAGCGTGTCCGTTGTGGGTCTCAGGGAGCAACTGCAGGTCGCGTCGTGTGTCCCTCCCTCTCCAGCCGCAACCGAACCTTGTAAGCAGAGCGAGATAGCACAAGGCAGCAAAATCACCCCAGTGGAGTCAGCAGGCACAATCAAGGTGAGGACCGAGGGAGGGGGGCGATGATGGCTGGTTGGAACGGAGGTCGGTGGCATCACAGCGCGCTTCAATCGGCATCAGTCGCTTGCTCAAAACTCCCCGGGCACCATCTTGGCTGATTCAGTGGGAGGGAGGTTGCGGCAAATATATCTGCGGAGATCGCTCGGAGAAAGGCGGAATTTGTCTCCAAGTGAGCCGCCAACGTTCCGGTTTCGGAAACTTAGCAGCGGGTGGTGAAGAAAAGCGGTGGAAACGCCGTTATGGGGGCTGTAGGAGGGTTCGCAATGGAGCAGTAGCTCCGAGTGGCCATGATGGGAGCTGGCTCCTCCCTCTAATTCTTTACGCAGATTAGCTACGTCCGGTCTGGGAGGATCGTCCGTCATAAGCACTTGCGTTTCTCCACTGGGGTTGAGTTGGATGCCTAACGCTCCTTGGTCGGCCCATCCGAGGACCGAAGGTCCTTTTTCTGCCACGTACAGTTTGCCTGTGGTCTCTCTCCCCTTGAACTCAAATTGTAGTTGTCTGAACCCTACCATGGGGATCCTTTCCCCTGTGAAGGTGACGGGATGTACGTCTGTAGGGTGTAGGTGGTGCCCTATGGTGTTGGCAAAATCCCTGTCCCAGGTTTCCCTTTGTATAATCGTGAATGGGGACCCTGAGTCTGCTACCATGGATATCTGGACTCCCCCAATGGTCACTAGACAGGATGTTTTTTTTCTGGCACTGCAATCTATACCCAATACTTGTTCATCTATGCATAAAATACCATCGTCATCATCATCCCCTTCCCCCACTTCTGGTTCCGAGTCATACATGACGCATTTTACAGAGGTATTGCTGGGTCTCCTTCTGCAGACTTTGCCGAAATGTCCCATAACCCCGCAAAAGGAGCATTTTACATGGAAGCCAGGGCATCGTTTGTCATTGGCCATGTGCGTCTGGCTGCCACACCTGTTGCAGGAACCTTTCTTTTCAGGAGGAGGCCCAGTGGGCCCTGCCGAGTTCTTTGTGGGCCGTCGGCTATTCCTATACCCTGCAGTGGGGGCCAGCTTGTCATTGGAAGCTTTTTTGTCACTTACTTTGCACACTGTGGGTTTACTTTCACTGTCCTTAGCTGCTACAGCACACCTTTTGGACAGTTCGGCCTTTTTGACGATGGCTATGATTTCTTGAAGGGCGCCTCCCCACTCACCAATAGCTTTTCCTGTACGTTAGTGTTGACAGTGTGCATTATTATTTGATCACGCACTAAGTCGTCATGCAAATGGCCAAATTTGCAATTTACGGCTAGTTTTTTGAGTGCTGCGACATAGTCCTCTACTGTCTCTGTGTCGCTTTGTTTCCGCTGAAAAAAATTGTATCTGTCTATGGCCGTGCAAATGACAGGTTGGTAATGACTGTCTAAATCGTCTAAAGCGTGTTGAAACACATCTTCATCCGTCACAGCTCTCGGTTTCTTAACCATGTTCTCGTAAACTCGCAGCCCTTCTGGTCCTAGATTGTGCAACAGTATTTTCTTTCTGCGTTTGCTGGAGAACGCTTCTTCTCCTTCATCTTCCAGTGCAGACAAGTAGTTGAGGAAGTACCCCTTCCAATCTGCCCATTTCATGGCCGGCTCGGGGAGGAAAGGTACTGGATTAGTTAAGGAGAAGGTTTGGGCGCACATTATGATGGGCTGGAGTGTTCCTGCTAGGGAAGGCCTTCAATGGGGAAGGCACAGCAGGCAGTAGTAGGCCATAGCGGAAGTAAGTGGGGGTACACCTGTATACTGCGCAATCAGGCTCCAACCGGTTTCTGACAGGGGCCCTGGGCAGTAGTGGTTGACAAGGGACACCCTGACCCCTGCCCAGTCCTGTTTGGGCGATGCGCAGAAGGTGACTGCTTGGAAGGACGCAAGTGTGCGTGTCACTGAGATGCCAGATGCAGGACACGCTGTGGGATGAGGTGGCTTAGAGGCAGAGGAGTAGCCCACTCTCGCAGGTGATGTTTGTGCAGTGGCCCTAGGCAGCACCGTGGCTGATGGGTATGCCTGGAGTACCTTGCGTGTGCACCTCCACTCGGGTACGTAAGATGGCCGCCAGAAGCACCTCCGACGGTGGTAGAGCCGCAGCGCCTCATGCAGGAACAGGTAACAGAGCACGCAATTTCACACGCGCTGATGTCGTACCTCAAGGTCCGGGTTGTCAGAAGGCTGGAATCGAAGAGCTGCAGGAGGCTGGCCGTCGGCTTTGATGTCGCCGCTCTCCCTCTCCGTGGCGTATGAATCGTGTGCTCCACGCCGTGTGTGCCGTGCGTAGCGGCGCTTAGCGCAGGTTGTGGCAGCGGGGTCCGTTCTGGCTCGTCGCCAGTCTGTGGTGTGTAGGTCTCCCCGTAAGAAGACACGGAGACTGCAGCTGTGGACAAATGAGATTTATTATGGAGAGGGAGAGCCGTGCGTACACTCCTCTCAGTGCCCCCCGTTATCACTGCGTGCCCTTGCGCTGTCCCATCAGGCACCGCGGCTGTCACGTGGTTGCCGAGCACTAGACTGCGACACCACAATGACCTCCAACCCCCTGCACCCCCCGACTATAAGGGTTGAGATTCCGTCTGTATGGGACATGTGTAAAGGGAGGGTACTCACCGGTATGTGTGTGTCGATCGGGTCATTTTGGCTTGGACTACGGCTTGGGGGCGTGGCTCTGTCCCGTCATGGTTTTCCCATTGCGCACTATTCCTGGCTGCAGGTTTATACGGCTGCATGACGTGCACGCTTCAGACGTGCCGATGGCTGTCTAGGTGCATTCTGGGTGTTATCCCTGGCAACGAGGAGGTTTCTTAAGCGTCCTGGCTCCCGTAGTTGTTCTTCTCGCAGTTCTGCATATGTGGTTGTACTGAGAGCTGCTATGGAAGGGGGTAAACCCTTGGATAAATCCCACAATGTGGAGGTGACTGAACCTGCGTAGCCTTTACCTTCTTTGGCTATGATTCAGCAAATGATCCAGGCTGCTGTCGCTGCTGCTTTTCAAGACAGAGAGGCTGCTCCCCCTTCAAAGAAGCCTATGTTTGAGCCTGGTCTCTCCCAGGAGTCGGATGGGGAGTAGGATGTTGAACTTAAAGGGCGTTTTGTCCAGGGGTCAGACCTGAAAGACGTCCTTCAGCATATTCGCTCTAATTTGTTGTTCCCTGAGTCTGGAATTGCTGAGGAGGACACAGATTTTTTTCCCAATACCAGAAGAGGGAGCCTGAGTCGTTGCCTCTTCACTCATCCATTCTGAAGGTTTTGGAGACGGAGTGGAAGGATGTGGATAAACATGGCTTTCCCAGGATTCGGGCAAAACGGTACCCCTTGCAGGACTTAGCAGAGAAGTTTCCTGCCTCGGTGAAGGTTGATTCCTTGATGGCTGGCATGTCATCACAGGTGACTATTATTTTAGAGGATGCTTCTCTGGCGGACCCTGTAGATAAAAAGGTTGATGCGGCTGTGAAGCGTACTTTTGCTGCTTCCAATTCTTCTATTAGGGCTGCTACTTATTCATTTTATGCAATTCAGTCATTATTGAAAGACTTCCAGTCCTTGGCAGAGTTGTTGGACCAGGGTGAGGACATTTCTCCCTCTCTCGCTCTGATGGAACAACAGGTACCGCTCCTTTCTGACATTTCGTTTGATTCCATAGGGGCGGATGCCTCTACAGCTGGGTCTTCTATTGCGGCCCGTCGCCAGATGTGGTTGCATTCCTGGAAGGCTGATGCGGCTCAGAAGGGCTTACTCATGAAAATTCCTTTTTCTGGGGTGAAGCTCTTTGGTGCTCCTTTGGAGGATATGGTCAAAAAGTCTGCCGAAGATCGCAAACTTTTGGCTCCTGAGAGATCGGCCTGTTCAAGGTTCTTTGGGGCACGTAGGGCTTTTAGTCCGGCTCGTTTAGGGAGGGTTTTCCAGCTCTTTTGTGGACAGGTGCGCGGCCGGGGTGCTCCTTCATCTGACAAGTCCCGGTTCACTGCAGCTTCTTCCAACTCTTCTGCCTCCTCGAAGCCCTGACTATCTTGCTCCGGGCATGGGGCCAGTGGGTGGTCACCTGTCTCTCTTTGTGGCAAGCTGGATGGGGACTGTTTTGGATCAGTGGGCCCTTCAGGTGGTGTCAGAAGGTTTTCGCATTGGGTTTGTCATGACGCCCCCAGACAATTTTCGAGTCACACCCTGTCCCAGGGACGAGTTGAGAAAAGAGGCACTCCTGGCAGGGGTCTGTTGTCTCGTGAACAAGAGCGCTGTGGTTCCGGTGCCCCCGGAGCAGAGGGGGCTCGGGGTGTACTGTGTTCTTTTTCTGGTGGAGAAACATACCGGCGACCTCAGGCCTGTGTTGGATCTGAAGTGGTTAAATTGGTTCATTCCTCCGGTCAAGTTCAAGATGGTGTCCCTCCAGGTGATCCTTCCTTTGATCAATCAAGGGGATTTTCTGGCTTCCCTCGACCTGCAGGATGCGTATATCCATGTCCCTGTCCATCAGGGGTCCCAAAGGTTTCTGCGCTTCTGTGTGTTGGGCCTTCATTTTCAGTTCAAGGTATTGCCTTTTGGACTGTGTTCTTCTTCTCGTGTCTTTACTAGAGTTCTGGCCCCCCTGATTGGGCTTTTACATGGGTGGGGAATTAAGATTTTTCCTTACCTGGATGATTTGTTGATTTCTGCTTCTTCTTTCTCTAAGGCGGAGTCTCATGTGCAGGAGGTTTGGCAGGTACTGGAAAGACATGGATTTCTGGTGAATCGGAGGAAGTCTTTCCTGGTTCCTACTCAGGATCTGACGTACATTGGGGCTTGTTTCATGACTCTGTTGGGTATGGTGTTTCTGCCTCAGGCCCGGAAGTTGACGCTGATGTCAGAGATTCTGCCCCTGTTGTCCAGGCCTTTTCCTCCTGTGAGACTTTGGTTGAGGGTGCAGGGTCTGATGTCCGCCTCCTTGTTGATGGTTCCATGGGCTCGACTCCATATGTATCCTGTGGTGAACCATATTTTGTCCCACTGGCGCCCGTGTGGTCAGGATTTCAATCCGGGGGTTCCTGTGTCAGCCCAGGTCAGGGAGGATCTGGGGTGGGGGTTGGACGGGGAGCATCTCTCCAGGGGTCATCAGTTTCTGGTGGTCCCGTCTCATGTAGTTACTACGGATGCCAGTCTGTTGGGCTGGGGTGCTACCCTGAACGATTCATCAGTGCAGGGCAAGTGGTCCAGGATGCTGATGTCTTGTTCTTCCAACTACAGGGAGCTGAAAGCGGTTCACTTGGGCCTCTTGGCATTTTTGGACTTGCTGGCAGGTCACCATGTTAAGGTCCGGAGGGACAACCAGGTTGTCATGTCCTACATCAATTATCAGGGGTGATGCAGCGTTTACCCAGAAATTATCACCAACCCAGGGTCCGGGTCACTCCCGTGGGGCCCATAACACCGAAGTACACACACCCTGTCACACACACCCCCCAGACCCTTGCTAATAATCCTACAATGGGTTGCATGAATTATTTCCTATCACGGGATACCTTTAAGCACAGATTTTTACACCAACATTTGTTTTCATCAGCTAATTTTACTAACTAATCTATGCATCAATGTACCCCGCCAATTAGGTCGATGGACCAATTAGTTGAGCAAGTTGATGGTGATTGTCAAGACCAGCTTAACCTCACTACAACAATACATTGATTTGCATAATTAATTGACTCTAAAAGAATCACAAACACCTGAAATCATTTACAAGATTTTATATAATTAATTTGCATAAAGAAAATTATCATTTATTCTCTCACTATTAATTCTCACTGAGCATTGCCATTTATTCAGGAAATAAATCAAGAAACTGTTTAATAAAAGTCATGAAGAGAAAATGTAAGTTTGCAAAAATCAATTCTTGGTCATGTAACTGATAGAGGGTTCCCAAAATGAAAGATCAGTGAACCATAATTAAAAACATGCATTTAATTCTAAAGATTTCCTACACTAAAAACCTTCCTAACCAACACTAAACCCCAACTTTCTTAATAACCCTGGCCTCCTAGACGCATCTCTCACCCAGGCGAGTGTCCCGCAATGATCTCGAACCTACAGGGGTCATCAGTGCGCATTCTGGTATGGTTTCAAGCTCCCAGCATCTCTGCAAACAGCTTCTCTGACAGACAGCATCTCTCCAACCAGCTTCTCTCTAAAAACCCCCAATTTTGGTCTGATATTTATACTGTGTTTGCTGGCTCTCTACCCACAAATGTTTCAACTCTTGCCGTTTCCCTTGCTCTGATTGGTCATGAAAATGCATTTCTTAGCTCTCAGGATGTCCGTGAATGACAATGTATTTCTCTGCTTCCAGGATGTCCGTGAATAACTTTGTATTTCTCTGCTCCCAGGATGTCCGTGAATAACTTTGTTTGACAAGCTGATAGATACAAATTCAATTGTCCCATAGTTCATTAGCAGGCATTCAAATGTTCATTGGCAGGGATTCAACTGTTTATTTTCAGCTGTTTCCACGTGGTCATTCTTTGGCAGGCATTCAACTGTTCTCGTGCTATCATTCTGGCTCTCAGCCACTCGCCGGCATTCATACAAATGGCCTCGAACATAGTCAGCTGGAGTTGCAAAGTTCAGTGGCGCACAAGGCATGCGCGAGGTTCTTCCAGCCAGATGATGCAAGCATTCTCTACTGCGCAGAACCGGGAAAAACGAAGCCATCTTGAAACTAGCCACCAGCCAAAACTACGATAAACACAAAGAAAATGTGAATACATAGAAAATAAGTGTTTTCTGTCCCCCCACCCACCAGTACTAATATTCATCCCCTAAAACTGTTACCTAGCGGAAAAGCATCACACTGCAAGCCATTAAAATAAAGCAAAAGCAGCATGTAATGCACAATGTACACTACAGCATAGACATGCACTATTACACTACTTAAATGCGCAAAATAGATAAAACATGCGTTTTACACCATTAATTAATATGTTAATCAAACCTGTTAATGCAGAGCATTTCCCACATGTAATGTGTGTGTTTGGTTAATACACAGCAATCAAAATTAATATATTACTTTGTTATGGGGTGATTGGTCTGAAAGGGGTACGCACAAAATCTTCTGTACTTCGCTCCATCAGGGGGTTGCAGGGTTCAGTCCCTCAGTTGCCGCATTTGTTCATGGGCACAGTTGAAGTTGCCGTCCCTGTCTGCCATTTACCTGCCTGGCAGGGAGAATGTGGTGGCGGACTCTCTGAGCAGAGTTTTTCCCTCCATGGGGTCGTTGTCTCTGACTCAAGTGATGTTCCGGAGGTTGCAGAGGATGTTTGGGTGTCCGATGGTGGGCTTATGTGTGTCCCCGGACAAGGTCTGTTGTTTCTGCACAATTATGCCTTGCCGGGGGGCTTGGAGAGTGGATGCAATGTCCTTCCTGTGGCCTCTGGGTCTGTTGTATGCCTTTCCCCCGATTCCCCTGATTCCAGCAGTTTTACAGAAGATCAGGAGGGAAGGGGCCTTCGTGCTTCTGGTGGTTCCGGGTTGGCGTCGCCGCCCGTGTTTCCCTCTGTTGTTGGAGTCGGCGGTACGTCCAGGTTGGACATTGCCGTTTCATCCGTATCCTTTGATGGGTCCTCCGGTTCCCCTTCCTGTGTTCTGATCCCTGGGTCTTCAGGCTTGACTCTTGAATGGAGATCTCTGATCCAGAGTGGTTGTTCGCATGAGGTTGCAGGTCTTATTCAACAGTCCCGGCGACCTTCTACTTTAAAATCTTATGCGAAGCATTGGGACAATTTTTCTGGTTGGTGTTTGCGCCATGGTTGGTCTGTTGCTGAGTTAGATCCTGCTTGTGTTCTGGATTTTTTTTGAAAGAGGGCTTTGATTTGGGCTGGGCCCTTTCTACCCTTCGGGCCCAGTGGGCGGCTATTCGGGCATTCCATGGTTCCCCTTTTGTAACTATTGAACCCCTGGTGGCTCGTCTTTTGAAGTCTCTGGCCTTCCAACGCACTCGTCCTGTGTTGTCTCCACCTCCGTGGGATCTTCCGCTGGTGTTGCGGGCCTTGCAGCGGGTCCCCTTTGAGCACCTGGAGTCTGTTGACTTGAAATTTTTGACCTTGAAGTGGGTTTTTGGTGGCTATTGCCTCTGCCAGACGTATTGGTGAATTGGGGGTTTTATTGCGGTCTGCTCCATTTTTTAGAATTTTGGAGGATAGAGTGGTCTTACGGGCTCATCCTACTTTTGTCACTAAGGTGGATTCTTTCTTTCGTAGGTCGGCGGAGGTGGTCCTCCCTGTTTTCTTTCCAGATCCTACTTCGGAGAAGGAGTCTCTGTTGCATCTTTTGGATGTGAAGCGTGCATTGTTGATTTATTTGTCTCACACGGCTTCTTTTTGTAAGGTGGTGGACAATCTGTTTGTCACTTTCGGTGTTGCACGGCAGGACCTGAAGCCATCCCTTTCTACTCTTAGCAGGTGGATTAAAGAGGCTGTCTTGTCGGCTTATGATATCCAGTCTGAGGTTCCCTCGCAGCCGATTCTAGGTCGTTCTACTCGTTCTGTTGCTGTTTCTTTGGCCGCTTTTAAGGGTGTATTTATGGAGGATATTTGCAGGGCGGCCACTTGGTCTTCTCCTCATACCTTCATGACGCATTACCGACTTGAGGTTGGGGGTGGTGCTTCCATTGCTTTTGCCTCTTCGGTTCAGGAATCTGTGAATTCTTGACTTGTGTTTCTGTCTCATTTGTGTTTTCATTAAACATTTTGTGCTGTCTTCCGTGTGTGGGCTGTATTTACTTATCCATGAAGCTGATGTTGCTTTGGTATCGGCTCATGTGTGATTACTGTGGCAAGGAAGACAGACGAGGAGGTAATGCCCCGGTTCCTTATGGTAATCTTCATTACTCCGAGTCCTGGTCTTCCTCACCACAGTATAGTTCCCCTTCCCTCCCGGCCCTCATTGGTTGCTTCATGTCTATGGCTTTGTTTACAGGTCGTGGCTGTGGAGTTGTGTCCTTTAATACGATTGGTGGTGGACAATGGGGGCCATGTTGGAGGGATAGGGAGACTAGTAGGCTAACTGAATTTTACTTGGAGTTTCTGTGGGAGTATAATTCTCA
Organism: Calotriton arnoldi; assembly: GCA_963921515.1. Lineage (NCBI taxonomy): Eukaryota > Metazoa > Chordata > Amphibia > Caudata > Salamandridae > Calotriton > Calotriton arnoldi. The sequence continues at coordinate 792,892 of CAWUFW010007756.1, read as the reverse complement.
TGTGTGATTACTGTGGCGAGGAAGACCAGGACTCAGAGTAATGAAGATTACCGGTAAGTAACCGGGGCATTCCTATTAGTATTATTCTATTATGTTATGGCGGACTGGGCCATTGGCATTGACGGAAGCAACGTCACGGGTGATGTATATTTCTGTCAATGATGGTCTTCCTGTCCGTCATATTGTCAGGCATTCCCTGTGCAGGCATCTACTATTGTGATAGGTGGCACAACTAGACAGATGACTAACTCATCTGTCATGGTTATACAAACTCCTTCCGCCAGATGCAGCTCCTCATTTGTGAAAGGGTAACAGGAGTGATGCAGTCCATCGTCTGCCATGTAGGCGTCTATCTGCAGATGTTCTGTTAAGTTGATGTACACAACTGTTCTGCCTATAAGATCATTTGTCTTCCAAGGTCCATCACGATAATATTTCCTCCACTGTTGCTGCTTTCAAAAACCTGCTGTGAATCATTGTGAGAAGTTGGCCTGGCATATGCTGTCCACTAATTATAGTGGGCACCTTGCACCAGTCCAAACAACCCCTTATTGGAGATAGGTTAAAGACAACCTGTATCGAAAGCTATCCTAGTGGTAGCTATGGAGAGCAGCCTTCAGGCTAAGTCTTGAAGGAATGTAAAGCAGCTTGTTTTACCAGTCTATAATCTCTTGAGTGACCAAATGAAAGAGGACCACACCAGGTATATATTCAAAATATATGTATTTATTGCTAAACACACCCCTCTAGTCTCTTTATGAGGCTAGAGTTCGAAGTACATAAGTTATAAGTTAGTTATCTACAGTAATAGCACAAATATACGTTTGAGCCCTAGGGGCGTACCAAACCATATACCAATAAAGTGGTATAAGAACCATGACTGAGCTAGACACAAGGCCTAGAGCCTGTAGAAGTGCTTGGACCACAAGGAACCACCCAAGGTAGTGACACAGGGGACCCACGGGGGACGCGTGCAGTGTATGAACACAGCCGCGAATCGCCGTTAACTTCTATGGGGAAAGTCGCGATTTGAATTTAAAAGAAAAGGGACACTTAGAGGAGGACTTGGAGCAAACCCTTTGAGAACTAGGCTGTTCTAGTGTCAATACCCACGGGAGCACCGGAGTACTCGAGTTACCTCACCCAGGGAGCCGGGTGCATAGGTGTCTTTCGGGGTCGGGTTTCGTCAGTCGCTTTCAATGGCGATCTGCTGCAAAGTGCTGCTGGCGGCCAAGTCGAAAGTGTTCGGGTGGATCCAAAGGTGGATCGAAGATCTGAAGAACCTGAAAGCAGAGGGGACAGAGTCTGGGTCACTAGCCAGTGACCAGGAAGGCGATGAGCAGATGCCCACCGATGTCGAGTGCTTCAGGTAGGTTGACAGTCGTCTTGACTCTTCAGCCACGCGGTCCAGGAGGTGTCGACGACGACCAGGAGATGGATTCGAGCTGCCCACAACGTTTGTCGATTGCAGGGGTGTCGGCGACCGGATTGGACCCAACAAGCCTTGGCAACGGCAAGTCTCATGGAAATGGAAGAAGGACGATGTTGCAGACCAGCAAGGTCTGTGGGACTCACCCAGCAAGGATAAGTCAGGGCACACCTGGAGCAACCAGGGAGCCCAAGCAGAAGAAGATAGGCCTTCGGGAGGGCCTACTAGCCAACGGACTAGCGACCGCGAAGGAGCCTCGAGTCGACGCACATGGAGCTGGCTCACAGGACACTCGTGGAGTGGAGGCCAGTGATCTTCGGTGCAGTTGGTGCTGGAGGCTGGGGCTACTCGAAGCCCAAAGCACGACTTCGTGGGAGACCCAGAAGAGGATGCACTTGCAAATGCGATCGGTGTCCAGGGGTCACGGTTCCACGTTACCCACGACAGCTACGGGCCTCAGCTTTGCTGGGGACTCAGGGCAGCCTCGGGGAAGTCTGGAAATCCACCTCTGGTGATGCAAAGACTTCGGCGTCCGGCGGGAGCTTCAGCGATGCAGACCGGACAATTGCTTCTTTGGTGCCTGCCAAGCAGGGGAGTCACTCCTTGACCCCAAGGGAGATTCTTCAGTCCTCTAATCTTGAAGTAGAGCGTCGAAGGTCCAGGATTCTGTGTCAGAGTTTCATCCAGGTTAATCTAAAGTCCTAAGGACTGGGGTCCCATACTTATACTAAGGTAGGGGGTTGGACATACTCTGTGGCCCCACCTATGGGAGGGTCAGGGCAGAGGGGTGGTTACACCCCTTTCCCTTTGTCCAGTTTCGCGCCAGAGCAGGGGCTGGAAGCCCCTGAGCCGGTTTGAACTGGGGTATGCACAGGGACACCAAATGTGCCCCCAGTGCAGGACTTCAAAGCACCAGAGAGTGCTCCCGCCCAGCCCCAATACACACTCTCCTGTCTGGGGAGGTGGTTACACCTCCCTGGGACAGGAAACCTATTATCCAGGCCTCCCCTGCCGGAGTTTCGGTCAGCAGCAGGAGGCCAGACTTGTGTCTGTGGCAGCGGCATCCATTTTGTGATGCCAGGGCTCTGGAAAGTCAGTACCGGGTATACCGGTGTGTACATGTCTCTCCCTCTAGAAGGGTGGAATGCTACCCCCACCGCCAGAACTGGCGGGGGGTAGTATTCCAAGATGTTTGACACCAAACACGACATGTTTCCGTGCAGCCATCCCAAAGTTAGCATTTAACGCGAGGTTATAATGCGCTTAAGAGTATATGGTCGGGCTGCACTACAAACAGCATCAGAGAAGGGTCTCCGAACGCTGCAGAGGGGCCCAGCTCATGCAGGGGCACCCTCTCACATAGGAACCACGCACTCTGCCTTCAGGATTGATAAGGCCTGCCATAGGAGTGACTTATAGGTTTATATGTGTGTATGTATGTAGTGATATAGGTAGCCTATATCACAGTAAGGGGTGCATGCACCACCTTACCCAGGCTGCAGTAGCAGACCTGTGGTGTCATTTTGGATTGCCTTCCAGGGGTGGCACAATACATGCTGCAGCCCCTGGTAGGCCTCTGAGGTACCTATGCCCTGGGTACATAGTATACCATATACTAGGGACTTATAAGGGCACTCCATATTCCAATCAGAGATGTGCCTAAGGCACATGGAAACCATTTTAAAGAGGAAGCAGCTAGGCTGGGGTTCTGATTAGCAGGGCCCCAGCCAGACTAATGTTGAAAAACAGTGAAGCATCAGCAAAAAGTGGGGGTACCCATGTGAAGCAGATCCTAATCTCCTACAATCATCATGGTAGAGACAACTAGTGACATTGGCCCCACCTTCACCCCAAAAGACTGGTCATCCTGACAGAGGGGGTCCTGGTCGAGAATAGCTCACTCTATTGTCCAGCAGATACCCAGGCGGGTTACAAAGTACAAAAGACCGAAAAAACCACTGAAGATGTCAAGGGGCAGCACCATGTGTCTGTCTGCAAGCCACGAGTCTTCTTAAACAAACATTTATGCTACCGCATGAAATTGTTTTCAGTATGAAGTAAGCTGTATTTAAATCACATTTTTAAAAAGAATGATTGCTGTGCTTTTCATATTGTAATGCAAATAAGATAATACAGTTCTCTGCTTCACTACAACATTCATTTAAAGTTTGGCATTCCGAGGCAGTTTGCACTGTTTGTGTATGGGCGCCTGTACTGCATCCATAGCTGTCAGGGCATTTATGTCAAGGAAAATATATTTGACTTTTTCGTGGGAACATTTTAACAGAGGTTGACGACTGGTTTCTGAGGGTGTTTTAGTTTCGGAAAAGGCTCCTGAATGGGGAAAAAGAAGGCTACCACGACGGACTCGGAAGGGGTAACTATGAATACACTTGATAATTTTTTGGTTAAAGCTACCATGGCCATCTCCAAAGAGATTGCATTGACTGAAAGAAGGCTATCCTTTGGTGGTGGAGGAACTTTGCCATGTGCAAATATATCAAGTGACCCTATTGATAGTATCCCACAAAGGAATCAAGGCAGGAACAGAGCCAGGGAAGATCTTAGTGTATCTCATGAAGACTCAGCTACCCCCATAGACCCTATAAGTAGAGACTTAACCCCTTCACATCAAGGCACACCTGGTAAAAGGAAAAGATGCCCTCCAAAAGAATCCCTACTGAAGAAATCTAAGAGACTAAGAAAGATCTCGCCTAATCAGACCACTCCAAAACCGCATACTGAAGCCCAGGAATCTGTACATCCACCCATAAACCTAGATATTTTATTGGACAAATAGATTTTAATTTTACAACCTATAAGGCTACGGTTAGACTCTATTGAGTCCAAGAGATAATAGAAAATGGTTCACTTGTCTTGAGAAATCTAGAGACTAATGCAAAACTAAAGCATTCACTACATAATTCCATCTCAAATGTATCAGTGACTGTATCTGAACCCAATAAGAGTTACATACCACTAAAAGCCACCCTACCCTTGTGCCTCTGCCCAATGAACAGAGCACAAATGCCTTGGTGGGGCTGTAATAGAATGTAACAGACGTTTAGGGGCTCGAGCTACATCAGAGGCAAATTTTCTCACCAGTCAAAAAATCTCAGAGGGGGCAGCTACCAGATCTGTTCAGGGAGAAAGGGACTGCATGATTAGTGAACAATTTCCGAGCCCTATTTCTCAGCACGGGGGGGCGTTATTTGTCATGTTTTACATCTCCCACTGGCTGCCTGCCCTTTTGCCCTAATATTGGTAAATGCCCCAGTCCTACATTCAAAGCAACAGAAATCCACTGCCCAACTTATGAATAAAGCGCGGCACTGGTTAACCAAATACGCCAGTTTAGGGCCCTTTATCCAACACCATCTGAATATGGCCAGGAGAACACCATGGGTAGGCCAATCACCGAAGACTAGTAGTGGGGATTGCATTGTCCTTAATTTTGATAACTCTGTGTTTGTGGGAGATTTATTAGCACAAATTCCTCCAGCTCCCTTACCAGAGTCTCAGATATATTCTGTGCCCCTTGGATACTTTTATAGCTCAAGTCACAGGCCAAGTCCTAACCCAAGACCAGAGCCATATAGGACAAATACAGACCCCCGATATGTTAGGAACTGGCATATCCCGAGAGTAAATCCGCCAATTTCCATCTCAAATAGATTTTGTTCACTAGAAAATCTGGGCTCCTGTGATTGACTTACAACTCCCACTCCGTTAGTCACTCCAATTAATCTCTGGGGGTATTCTAGGAGGGCTTTGGGGAGAGACGAAACCCAGATAACGTGCAAAGACTTAGAGACTATGAGCCAGATCTGCACCGATGGATGCGCCTAGAAATGGGCTAGAGATAGCTGTAACAGAGGAAATTGACCAAAACTATATCTTCCTTTCATGGAACATCACAGGTTTTAATAATAAAAAGGATAACAATGAGTGGATAAATGAGCTATCAAATTTCCAGATCCTATGTGTCCAGGAAACATGGGAAGTAGAACTCATTTATTTAAATGGCTTCCGGTCTTTTCATACCCCAGCTCTTCCATCAAGAGGGGGTAGAGCTAAGGAGGGCATTCTTACCATGTTAGCAAACACTATCACGTTTAAAGTTCTGACATTTTGGAATATTTCTCCTTATTTCCATATTTTAATAATAAAAGGGTTTAAAAATTGGGATCTAATGCTAATAAATTATTACAACAACAATTTTGAGAACCCCACATCAGTGATAGAGTGCCTAGATAGGACCATCGACAACCAAACCTATCGTCACCTGAACTACTTGCAATTTTTTTGGGTTGGCGATTTTAACATAAGAAAGTGTCCAAAAGATGAATTGAGATTTTGTGGGATAGTGGACCAAAATGGAGACCAAATAACCCATTTTATACATACACCATATAGAAACGCCTTAAATTCGTTATTGATGACTTGGCTTGCTCACCCACGCACACAAGGCCCTCCACGGCACCGGGCCAGCATACCTGAACAGCCGACTCAAATTCCACGCACCCCAAAGGACCCTACGATCAGCCCAGCTCTCCTACGCCGTGGTCCCCCGCACCAGAAAGACCAGATCGGGAGGCCGCTCCTTCTCCTTCCTCGCGGCCAAAGCATGGAACGCCCTTCCGCTCCAACTCAGACAGACAACATCGCTCCCCATCTTCGCAAGAAACCTCAAAACGTGGCTCTTCGACAGACCCCCTCCTTGATGGAATGGAACCTGCACCCCCCCCCCTACCGCCTTGAGACCCTTACGGGTGAGTAGTCGCGCTTCAACAAACCCCTGATTGATTGATTGAGTTAGAATCTAGGAATGAGATAATTTTAGATACCACCTTAACGGTTCCCTATTTACAATTTGCTCCTACATATCAAAGATTAGAACAGAGGTCTACGATTGATTATGTAATTACTTGTGATAAGTTCAAAACTAACATTCCTAAGGTTAATGTTAAAATGACAGAGTTCAGTGATCATGCTATACTTGCTTGCTCAATGGTTTGGAGGGATAGTGGTACAAAGAATAGTAAATCGGCTCCCAAACCGATCCTTGCAAAGAAAAACTGGTATACATTAAAATGGGATAAAGTTGATGCGGTCACTTTAATCAGTAAGACCATAACTTCTAAATATAACGATGTCCTGCTTTGCTTAGATCCCATGGCCGAAGGCACAGAGTGGTCGAAGCTTTTGAAAAGATCCTAGCAGAAATAAAGTTACAACTAACCCGCCTTAGGCCCACCCATACGGTCCCTCACCATTGCTGGTTTGATAAAATCTGCTCAGAAGCTTCTGCAAACCTACGTAAAGCTTTAAAAAGTCAACCTAGGGAAAAAGACCTGATTCGAACTTTAAGGCTAAATTATAAACTGGCCCGAGCAAACAGGCTGAAGCAACTAAAGGCTGAGGCATGGGATAACTTAAAGAAAGCCTCGCTTCAGTATGATAGCAAAGCTTTCTGGACGGTGATTAATTCCCCCTTATGGTCCGACAAGGAGGGCTCATCTCTAGATGTTCATATAAGCAAGGAAAATTGGGTTACCCACTTTCAAGCTATATTCCAAAAGGCTGACAATCTCTCCCCAAATGAGGCAATTTGCCCCTGTAAGGAGAAGACAGTTATGTCTCTTAACCCAGAAGAAATTGAGCTTGCACTTTCTCAGTCTTCTCCCCTGATAGCTGCAGGGCCGATGGGATCCCGGTGGATGCTTTGCTTGCTAATATTTTATCATGGTCCCCCCTATTGACTGTTGTTTTTAATTCGGTAGCGAAAAAAGGGCCACTACCATCATGGAAAAAATCATTAATAATACCAGTCTATAAAAAAGGGGAACAGTCTAATATTGTTAATTATCGCCCCATATCACTAATAGACTGTACAGCAAAACTTATGGGCCGGGTTTTACTGAATAGGCTCGAGAACTGGGCTGAAGAGAAGAGGATCCTGGCTGAAGTTCAGTATGGATTCAGGAAGGGTAGGGGCACCCTCGATCAATGCCTGAACGTAACTTTAATAGCTGCAAAATATACAATAATAAAGACCGTCTTTACATGGCATTAATGGACCTGTCTGCGGCATTTGATTGCGTAGCACACAGCAAATTATGGGTCATCATGGAGGCCATGGGAGTAGACCAGCCAATAATTGATTTTATAAAACAACTTTATACAGATGTAACAGCCTCAGTCTTTTAAAATAGAGAAGAGAGTCAGACAGGGCTGCGTACTCGCCTATTTGCTCTCTACACAAATAAACTGAATGAGGTCTTGCTCGAAAAGACCAAAAACACCTCAAGAGTAGAGCTAATTCCCCTTCCGATCCTGTTATATGCGGATGAGGCTGTCCTACTGGCTCGAACCCCCCGGGCCCTTCAAATACTTACAGAACAATACACGGTCTTCATGGCCGACCTGGAACTTAAGGTCAATAAAAAGAAATCGTTCATTATGACCATAGGTGGAAAGTCAAAGAAGTTTTCAAGATTTTACCTAGATGGGAACAAAATCGAACAAGTAGAAAAATGTGCCTACCTTGGTGTATTGTTTGACTCTAAGCTAAAATGGAAAGAGATGATCCAAAACAGAATAAATCACCTAGGCAAGATTATAGCTGCAATTTTTAGATTTTCAAAAAGATTGGGAGGTAAATCTATTCAAGTAATAGCTAAAATCTACCTCGCGAAAGCAAGATCGATAGCTACATACGGGGCAGGAATTTGGGGGTCAGCAGATGTGGAGGGACTCCAAGTGTTGGAAGACAAATTTGTCAAAAGATTATTGTCCGTCCCAGGAGCTTGCTCAAATTTTATATCACATAAAGAATTAGATTTTCCTTTTATTTGTGATACGATCAAAATGGCTCCGCTTTTACTGTGGTTATCTATTTGGAAACGTGAAACGGTGCCACCAAACCAATTGATTATAAGAGATGTTATGAAGTTAGATCATGCCCTTAAAATACTGTGGTTATCCTATGTCAGAGAATCTTTTATCTCATTGGGTCTGGAGGACCTGTAGGTTACGCCAACACTGTGCGAAAGCTTTCCTAAAAGCAAGCTGAAAGAAATCTTTAAGGCAAAAAGCATAAAGACCAGATGGGAAAGATATAAAGGGAAAAGCACATTACTGTCATATCAGGATCTACCGGTATTACAACAGGGCTCTCTTTCATATCTCTTCTTCGTAGAGAATTCCCGGCAGGGCCGGACTGGCCGTAGCGGGCACCGGGCGTTTCCCCGGTGGGCCGCCAGGGTGGGGGCCGGTTTTGGGCCCCTGGGGGGCCGTTTTTGCAGCATAGCTGCAATATCGGCCCCTGTAACAAAATTGGCCGAAACCGGCCCTGGCAAAGTGCTCAGCAGCACCCCCAACCCCCGGGGGGGCCAGCCGAGCACTTTGCCAGGGCCGGTTTTGGTTCCCAGTCCGGCCCTGACTCCCGGCATCGTTTTATCCTGACGAGGTTCCGACTTAATTATATACCATTAATGCTGAGACACCCTTCAAATGTATTCTCATTGAGACATCTCCCCCTCTGTCCTTGTGATGGAAAGTCAAAACCCTGCACATATTATTTTTCTGTTCCTTTTATGCCACAGAAAGGAAGAAGTACATTATCCCATTGGTGTGAAAATTTAATAAGGAGGCCTTATTCAAACTTCAACAACTTGAAACCCCTTTTGTATGCTTTGTAACTGCCTCTTATTTACTAGCAGCTTTAAAAACTCCAGGTGTCCAAAATACATTAACAATTTAAAAGGGGAGCAGCCCGATGATTTTAGTACAAAGATTAACTTGAAGAGTTTATGCACAATATGTATGGAACTTGCAAGATTCTCATTCAATCCTAAACAAGATGGCGAGCTGCTGAATTTTATAACCAATTTCTGCAAAAATCTGCTTTTAGGATCTATTTTAAAACGGAAATCTTTTACTTAAGGTGGCTGATGTAAGGTGATATAGGTATTGTGGCTCTACTATAAATTCGTGCTAGTCGTTTGTGGAGAATCCTATCATTTACTCAAATGAAATGATTTTGTTTTTAAATAACGCATTTTTACTTAGTTCAAAATGTACCTGGCCTGCATTGTACTATTTTTAAATGTGTTTTATATGTATGAAGTGAATTTTATTCTATGTACTTTTATGCATTTTATTCTAAATGTGAAATAAATTCTATTGATGATGATCAAGAAACCTTCTCATTTTTAAAATACATTTGTAGTCTGTACTAGTGCCTGTGTCCACACAGACCTTGTTGCATGTTAGCTAGACACCACCCATGATTCATATGTGTTCGCCCACTGTGGCAATAGGACAGCTTGGAGATGTATTTCTGTTGGGTATGCTATTGCTAATGCTTTACATTTGTAGTCTGTACTAGTGCCTGTGTCCACACAGACCTTGTTGCATGTTAGCTATACACCACCCATGATTCATATGTGTTCGCCCACTGTGGCAATAGGACAGCTTGGAGATGTATTTCTGTTGGGTATACTATTGCTAATGCTTTACATTTGTAGTCTGTACTAGTGCTTGTGTCCACACAGACCTTGTTGCATGTGATTTAGACGCCACCCATGATTCATATGTGTTCTCCCACTGTGGCCTTTCTCACCGCCTGGCAATAGGACAGCTTGGAGATGTATTTCTGTTGGGTATGCTAATGCTTTACATTTTAAGTTTTGCATCCTGATTTAACAACATATTCATGTTCTAGGTGACAGTGTATATGCAGTTCACCTATGGATACTGACGCCAGACCTAAATTACACTCTGCATGGGAGAGACAACAAAACATAGCACACAGGCCAACGAGGGCTGTGACTCGAGTACCCTTAGATTGCTGAAGACACTTGTCTGATGGTCCCCAAAAGAGGCGCAGCATTGCAAGCCGCACCAGAAACACGTCGTACAATAATTGCAGCTGTGCTATGCTGCACAATGTAACAACCAACGGATGAGGGCGACCATGAAGATATTCCACCCTAGACAACACAACCCGGATCATTGTGCAAACAGAGTATTACAGGAGGGACACTTCACACACAAATCACCAAGAAAGATTCCTGAGAGAAGTATTTTTTCTTTTCAGTGCTTTTACTTTTGAACTCATGAAATGCAAAGCAATAAATGGAAACAAATACAGGTTATCAGAGAATATGAGAAGAAATGTTTTCACCAATATGTTTGCATATAAATATTGAACATGCAACAAACCTAAACATGTTCTTTGTGATTGTCTCTTGAAATAAACTAAGAGAAACAAATGAGTACACACTACTGTCACGCTTCTTTTGCCTTTCTTTAACTCACTCTTTCAGTAGATGTTGGGGTTGAAGTGCCTTTCTTTAACTCACTCTTTCAGTAGATGTTGGGGTTGAAGTACCTTTCTTTAACTCACTCTTTCAGTAGATGTTGGGGTTGAAGTGCCTTTCTTTAACTCACTCTTTCAGTAGATGTAGGGGTTGAAGTGCCTTTCTTTAACTCACTCTTTCAGGAGATGTTGGGGTTGAAGTGCCTTTCTTTAACTCACTCTTTCAGTAGATGTAGGGGTTGAAGTACCTTTCTTTAACTCACTCTTTCAGTAGATGTTGGGGTTGAAGTGCCTTTCTTTAACTCACTCTTTCAGTAGATGTAGGGGTTGAAGTGCCTTTCTTTAACTCACTCTTTCAGTAGATGTAGGGGTTGAAGTGCCTTTCTTTAACTCACTCTTTCAGTAGATGTAGGGGTTGAAGTGCCTTTCTTTAACTCACTCTTTCAGTAGATGTAGGGGTTGAAGTGCCTTTCTTTAACTCACTCTTTCAGTAGATGTAGGGGTTGAAGTGCCTTTCTTTAACTCACTCTTTCAGTAGATGTAGGGGTTGAAGTGCCTTTCCCTTGCACTGCACCTCAAATACTCTGCTCTTGCACAAACGGCCGTGGCTTCAGGCCTCTTCACTCTCTTCCGCAGCGCCTCCCTCAGCCCTTCCTACATGTGTCCCTTCCATTCCTTCCAGGCGTTTTGTCAATTCTTCTAAACCTTTAGCAACTTCCCAACTAAAATGGCCAAAAGAAGACAGCAGTACAAGCTGATCCGCAGACCTCACCATACAGCTATTGCTTAAATGTCTATGTGGACATTTACATAAACTTTATCCTCGTGTATTGATTCACAAACTCAGGCTACAGCCTCTGTAAAGGCTCTTATTTCACAGCACACTTCCTCCTGTGATGAAACACAGATTTAATGGCTTCCTTTCCTCACTCAGGGCCTCATTTATAAGCCCTTGCACCGCCGGAACATCACTTTTTGTGACGCATCAATGACGCAGGAGCCAGCTCCATATTTACTGGGTCCAAACTGGAATGGCATGATGAGCAACAAAACGATGGATTGAGGCCCAGATCTCTGTACTGGGATGAATGTATGACATTGTTCTGCATTCTGTCCATCAACTGTTCTTTTTGCATTTGTCACCCTGAGTGGGACGGGTATGCCCAGACGTGGGTCCCGTGCTCTCCATGCCACTGGAGTCAAGCTATCCTGGCTGATGAGGGCTGAAAGCCTGAAACCGGTCCTAGGATGCTTGTTTCCAGTCCAGGGAGGACCTGGCTTGGCAGTTCGGGCTGGACTGTTCCCATTGGGCGCAGGGTCAAGACTGATTTGCATATGGCTGGGTCCAAACTGGAATGGCATGGTGAGCAAAAAAACGATGTATTTAGGCCCAGATCTCTGTACTGGGGTGAATGTATGACATTGTTCTGCATTCTGTCCATCAATTGTTGTTTTTGCATTTGTCACACCGAGTGGGACGGGTATGCCCAGACGTGGGTCCCGTGCTCTCCATGCCACTGGAGTCAAGCTATCCTGGCTGATGAGGGCTGAAAGCCTGAAACCGGTCCTAGGATGCTTGTTTCCAGTCCAGGGAGGACCTGGCCTGGCAGTTCGGGCTGGACTGTTCCCATTGGGCGCAGGGTCAAGACTGATTTGCATATGGCTGGGTCCAAACTGGAATGGCATGGTGAGCAAAAAAACGATGTATTTAGGCCCAGATCTCTGTACTGGGGTGAATGTATGACATTGTTCTGCATTCTGTCCATCAATTGTTCTTTTTGCATTTGTCACCCCGAGTGGGACGGGTATGCCCAGACGTGGGTCCCGTGCTCTCCATGCCACTGGAGTCAAGCTATCCTGGCTGATAAGGGCTGAAAGTCCGAAACCGGTCCTAGGATGCTTGTTTCCAGTCCAGGGAGGACCTGGCCTGGCAGTTCGGGCTGGACAGTTCCCATTGGGCGCAGGGTCAAGACTGATTTGCATATGGCTGGGTCCAAGCTGGAATGGCATGGTGAGCAAAAAAACGATGGATTTAGGCCCAGATCTTTGTCCTGGGGTGAATGTATGACATTGTCCTGCATTCTGTCCATCAATTGTTGTTTTTGCATTTGTCACACCGAGTGGGAGGGCTATGCCCAGACGTGGGTCCCATGCTCTCCATGCCACTGGAGTCAAGCTATCCTGGCTGATGAGGGGTGAAACCCCGAAACCGGTCCTAGGATGCTTGTTTCCAGTCCAGGGAGGACCTGGCTTGGCAGTTCGGGCTGGACTGTTCCCATGAGGCACAGGGTCAAGACTGATTTGCATATGGCTGGGTCCAAACTGGAATGGCATGGTGAGCAAAAACGATGGATTTAGGCCCAGATCTCTGTACTGGGGTGAATGTATGACATTGTTCTGCATTCTGTCCATCAACTGTTGTTTTTGCATTTGTCACCCCGAGTGGGACGGGTATGCCCAGACGTGGGTCCCGTGCTCTCCATGCCACTGGAATCAAGCTATCCTGGCTGAAGAGAGGTGAAACCCCGAAACCGGTCCTAGGATGCTTGTTTCCAGTCCAGGGAGGACCTGGCTTGGCAGTTCGGGCTGGACTGTTCACATGAGGCACAGGGTCAAGACTGATTTGCATATGGCTGGGTCCAAGCTGGAATGGCATGGTGAGCAAAAAACGATGGATTTAGGCCCAGATCTCTGTACTGGGGTGAATGTATGACATTGTTCTGCATTCTGTCCATCAATTGTTGTTTTTGCATTTTTCACCCCGAGTGGGACGGGTATGCCCAGACGTGGGTCCCGTGCTCTCCATGCCACTGGAGTCAAGCTATCCTGGCTGATGAGGGCTGAAAGCCTGAAACCGGTCCTAGGATGCTTGTTTCCAGCCCAGGGAGGACCTGGCTTGGCAGTTCGGGCTGGACTGTTCCCATTGGGCGCAGGGTCAAGACTGATTTGGATATGGCTGGGTCCAAACTGGAATGGCATGGTGAGCAAAAAAACGATGGATTTAGGCCCAGATCTCTGTACTGGGGTGAATGTATGACATTGTTCTGCATTCTGTCCATCAACTGTTCTTTTTGCATTTGTCACCCCGAGTGGGACGGGTATGCCCAGACGTGGGTCCCGTGCTCTCCATGCCACTGGAGTCAAGCTATCCTGGCTGATGAGGGGTGAAACCCCGAAACCGGTCCTAGGATGCTTGTTTCCAGTCCAGGGAGGACCTGGCTTGGCAGTTCGGGCTGGACTGTTCCCATGAGGCACAGGGTCAAGACTGATTTGCATATGGCTGGGTCCAAGCTGGAATGGCATGGTGAGCAAAAAAACGATGGATTTAGGCCCAGATATCTGTACTGGGGTGAATGTATGACATTGTTCTGCATTCTGTCCATCAACTGTTCTTTTTGCATTTGTCACCCCGAGTGGGACGGGTATGCCCAGACGTGGGTCCCGTGCTCTCCATGCCACTGGAGTCAAGCTATCCTGGCTGATGAGGGGTGAAACCCCGAAACCGGTCCTAGGATGCTTGTTTCCAGTCCAGGGAGGACCTGGCTTGGCAGTTCGGGCTGGACTGTTCCCATGAGGCACAGGGTCAAGACTGATTTGAATATGGCTGGGTCCAAGCTGGAATGGCATGGTGAGCAAAAAAACTATGGATTTAGGCCCAGATCTCTGTACTGGGGTGAATGTATGACATTGTTCTGCATTCTGTCCATCAATTGTTGTTTTTGCATTTGTCACCCCGAGTGGGACGGGTATGCCCAGACGTGGGTCCCGTGCTCTCCATGCCACTGGAGTCAAGCTATCCTGGCTGATGAGGGCTGAAAGCCTGAAACCGGTCCTTGGATGCTTGTTTCCAGCCCAGGGAGGACCTGGCTTGGCAGTTCGGGCTGGACTGTTCACATTGGGCGCAGGGTCAAGACTGTTTTGGATATGGCTGGGTCCAAACTGGAATGGCATGGTGAGCAAAAAAACGATGGATTTAGGCCCAGATCTCTGTACTGGGGTGAATGTATGGCATTGTTCTGCATTCTGTCCATCAACTGTTCTTTTTGCATTTGTCACCCCGAGTGGGACGGGTATGCCCAGACGTGGGTCCCGTGCTATCCATGCCACTGGAGTCAAGCTATCCTGGCTGATGAGGGGTGAAACCCCGAAACCGGTCCTAGGATGCTTGTTTCCAGTCCAGGGAGGACCTGGCTTGGCAGTTCGGGCTGGACTGTTCCCATGAGGCACAGGGTCAAGACTGATTTGCATATGGCTGGGTCCAAGCTGGAATGGCATGGTGAGCAAAAACGATGGATTTAGGCCCAGATCTCTGTACTGGGGTGAATGTATGACATTGTTCTGCATTCTGTCCATCAATTGTTGTTTTTGCATTTGTCACCCCGAGTGGGACGGGTATGCCCAGACGTGGGTCCCGTGCTCTCCATGCCACTGGAGTCAAGCTATCCTGGCTGATGAGGGCTGAAAGCCTGAAACCGGTCCTAGGATGCTTGTTTCCAGCCCAGGGAGGACCTGGCTTGGCAGTTCGGGCTGGACTGTTCCCATTGGGCGCAGGGTCAAGACTGTTTTGGATATGGCTGGGTCCAAACTGGAATGGCATGGTGAGCAAAAAACGATGGATTTAGGCCCAGATCTCTGTACTGGGGTGAATGTATGACATTGTTCTGCATTCTGTCCATCAACTGTTCTTTTTGCATTTGTCACCCCGAGTGGGACGGGTATGCCCAGACGTGGGTCCCGTGCTCTCCATGCCACTGGAGTCAAGCTATCCTGGCTGATGAGGGGTGAAACCCCGAAACCGGTCCTAGGATGCTTGTTTCCAGTCCAGGGAGGACCTGGCTTGGCAGTTCGGGCTGGACTGTTCCCATGAGGCACAGGGTCAAGACTGATTTGCATATGGCTGGGTCCAAGCTGGAATGGCATGGTGAGCAAAAAACCGATGGATTTAGGCCCAGATCTTTTGACTGGGGGAGAATGTTTGCATTGTCAGCATTCCGTCCATCATTTGTTTGCTGTAACACTTTTCGCCCTAAGTGGGATGGGTATGTGCAGACGTGGGTCCCGTGCTCTCCATGCCACTGGAGTCAAGCTATCCTGGCTGATAAGGGCTGAAAGCCCGAAACCGGTCCTAGGATGCTTGTTTAGAGTCCAGTGAGGATCTGGCCTGGCAGTTCCGGCTGGACTGTTCCCATTGGGTGCAGGGTCAAGACTGATTTGCATATGGCTGGGTCCAAACTGGAATGGCATGGTGAGCAAAAAAACGCTGGATTTAGGCCCAGATCTTTGTACTGGGGTGAATGTATGACATTGTTCTGCATTCTGTCCATCAACTGTTCTTTTTGCATTTGTCACCCCGAGTGGGACGGGTATGCCCAGACGTGGGTCCCGTGCTCTCCATGCCACTGGAGTCAAGCTATCGTGGCTGATGAGGGCTGAAAGCCTGAAACCGGTCCTAGGATGCTTGTTTCCAGTCCAGGGAGGACCTGGCCTGGCAGTTCGGGCTGGACGGTTCCCATTGGGCGCAGGGTCAAGACTGATTTGCATATGGCTGGGTCCAAGCTGGAATGGCATGGTGAGCAAAAAAACGATGGATTTAGGCCCAGATCTTTGTCCTGGGGTGAATGTATGACATTGTCCTGCATTCTGTCCATCAATTGTTGTTTTTGCATTTGTCACACCGAGTGGGAGGGCTATGCCCAGACGTGGGTCCCATGCTCTCCATGCCACTGGAGTCAAGCTATCCTGGCTGATGAGGGGTGAAACCCCGAAACCGGTCCTAGGATGCTTGTTTCCAGTCCAGGGAGGACCTGGCTTGGCAGTTCGGGCTGGACTGTTCCCATGAGGCACAGGGTCAAGACTGATTTGCATATGGCTGGGTCCAAACTGGAATGGCATGGTGAGCAAAAAACGATGGATTTAGGCCCAGATCTCTGTACTGGGGTGAATGTATGACATTGTTCTGCATTCTGTCCATCAACTGTTGTTTTTGCATTTGTCACCCCGAGTGGGACGGGTATGCCCAGACGTGGGTCCCGTGCTCTCCATGCCACTGGAATCAAGCTATCCTGGCTGAAGAGAGGTGAAACCCCGAAACCGGTCCTAGGATGCTTGTTTCCAGTCCAGGGAGGACCTGGCTTGGCAGTTCGGGCTGGACTGTTCACATGAGGCACAGGGTCAAGACTGATTTGCATATGGCTGGGTCCAAGCTGGAATGGCATGGTGAGCAAAAAAACGATGGATTTAGGCCCAGATCTCTGTACTGGGGTGAATGTATGACATTGTTCTGCATTCTGTCCATCAATTGTTGTTTTTGCATTTTTCACCCCGAGTGGGACGGGTATGCCCAGACGTGGGTCCCGTGCTCTCCATGCCACTGGAGTCAAGCTATCCTGGCTGATGAGGGGTGAAAGCCTGAAACCGGTCCTAGGATGCTTGTTTCCAGCCCAGGGAGGACCTGGCTTGGCAGTTCGGGCTGGACTGTTCCCATTGGGCGCAGGGTCAAGACTGATTTGGATATGGCTGGGTCCAAACTGGAATGGCATGGTGAGCAAAAAAACGATGGATTTAGGCCCAGATCTCTGTACTGGGGTGAATGTATGACATTGTTCTGCATTCTGTCCATCAACTGTTGTTTTTGCATTTGTCACCCCGAGTGGGACGGGTATGCCCAGACGTGGGTCCCGTGCTCTCCATGCCACTGGAGTCAAGCTATCCTGGCTGATGAGGGGTGAAACCCCGAAACCGGTCCTAGGATGCTTGTTTCCAGTCCAGGGAGGACCTGGCTTGGCAGTTTGGGCTGGACTGTTCCCATGAGGCACAGGGTCAAGACTGATTTGCATATGGCTGGGTCCAAGCTGGAATGGCATGGTGAGCAAAAAAACGATGGATTTAGGCCCAGATCTCTGTACTGGGGTGAATGTATGACATTGTTCTGCATTCTGTCCATCAACTGTTCTTTTTGCATTTGTCACCCCGAGTGGGACGGGTATGCCCAGACGTGGGTCCCGTGCTCTCCATGCCACTGGAGTCAAGCTATCCTGGCTGATGAGGGGTGAAACCCCGAAACCGGTCCTAGGATGCTTGTTTCCAGTCCAGGGAGGACCTGGCTTGGCAGTTCGGGCTGGACTGTTCCCATGAGGCACAGGGTCAAGACTGATTTGCATATGGCTGGGTGCAAACTGGAATGGCATGGTGAGCAAAAAAACGATGGATTTAGGCCCAGATATCTGTACTGGGGTGAATGTATGACATTGTTCTGCATTCTGTCCATCAACTGTTCTTTTTGCATTTGTCACCCCGAGTGGGACGGGTATGCCCAGACGTGGGTCCCGTGCTCTCCATGCCACTGGAGTCAAGCTATCCTGGCTGATGAGGGGTGAAACCCCGAAACCGGTCCTAGGATGCTTGTTTCCAGTCCAGGGAGGACCTGGCTTGGCAGTTCGGGCTGGACTGTTCCCATGAGGCACAGGGTCAAGACTGATTTGCATATGGCTGGGTCCAAGCTGGAATGGCATGGTGAGCAAAAAAACGATGGATTTAGGCCCAGATCTCTGTACTGGGGTGAATGTATGACATTGTTCTGCATTCTGTCCATCAATTGTTGTTTTTGCATTTGTCACCCCGAGTGGGACGGGTATGCCCAGACGTGGTTCCCGTGCTCTCCATGCCACTGGAGTCAAGCTATCCTGGCTGATGAGGGCTGAAAGCCTGAAACCGGTCCTAGGATGCTTGTTTCCAGCCCAGGGAGGACCTGGCTTGGCAGTTCGGGCTGGACTGTTCCCATTGGGCGCAGGGTCAAGACTGATTTGGATATGGCTGGGTCCAAACTGGAATGGCATGGTGAGCAAAAAAACGATGGATTTAGGCCCAGATCTCTGTACTGGGGTGAATGTATGACATTGTTCTGCATTCTGTCCATCAACTGTTCTTTTTGCATTTGTCACCCCGATTGGGACGGGTATGCCCAGACGTGGGTCCCGTGCTCTCCATGCCACTGGAGTCAAGCTATCCTGGCTGATGAGGGTGAAACCCCGAAACCGGTCCTAGGATGCTTGTTTCAAGTCCAGGGAGGACCTGGCTTGGCAGTTCGGGCTGGACTGTTCCCATGAGGCACAGGGTCAAGACTGATTTGCATATGGCTGGGTCCAAGCTGGAATGGCATGGTGAGCAAAAAACGATGGATTTAGGCCCAGATCTTTTGACTGGGGGAGAATGTTTGCATTGTCAGCATTCCGCCATCATTTGTTTGCTGTAACACTTTTCGCCCTAAGTGGGATGGGTATGTGCAGACGTGGGTCCCGTGCTCTCCATGCCACTGGAGTCAAGCTATCCTGGCTGATGAGGGGTGAAACCCCGAAACCGGTCCTAGGATGCTTGTTTAGAGTCCAGTGAGGACCTGGCCTGGCAGTTCCGGCTGGACTGTTCCCATTGGGTGCAGGGTCAAGACTGATTTGCATATGGCTGGGTCCAAACTGGAATGGCATGGTGAGCAAAAAAACGCTGGATTTAGGCCCAGATCTCTGTACTGGGGTGAATGTATGACATTGTTCTGCATTCTGTCCATCAACTGTTGTTTTTCCATATTTACGAGGCAGCACTAAGCCACTTTTTTTTGGCTTAATGCTGCCTCGTAAATATCGTTCTCTTTAATGCAGTTTTCTGCGTTAAACAATTGTGCAATGGGGGTTCCCTGGGGCGTTCCCAGCAACATCCATGGCTTTTTGACAATGCCTCAGATTTACAAGAAATTGTAAATCTGAGGCAGCGCTAAACGCACGCCTCCACAGGGGAGGCGTAAGGGAGGCACAACGAGGAGAAATATCCTCGTTTTTCCTTTTCTAAGTGCGCTGCATTCTGCAGCACACATAGAAAGAGGAAAAAGCCTCTTGTGATTGTTTTTGTGCAGGAAGGTTTCCCTTCCTGTACAAAAATAATCATCCCCGCAACACAGGCACCCTTGCACCAGGGTGCAAAGGTGCCTGCGTTGGCGCATGGGAAAAGGACAGGGATGCACCACATCTGAAAGATACGGCGCATTCCTGCCCTTTTCTTTTGCAGTAGGGCAGCGCAGCAGGAAGGCCTGCCGCGCTGGCGTACGGAAAAACCTCATAAATGAGGCCCTCATTCTTTAGCCCAAAGAACACATTGCAGTTTGCTGTTTTTTAAGACTGTTTTTTAAGACTTTTCAGCATTTTGAAATTGCTGCACAGATTCTAATTTTAATTCCTCCTCTAAATTACGAGATATTAGACCTGAGCTCTAAATCTTTGAAGCAACTATTACTGCTCAAAGGAGACGAAGGGGCATATTTACAAAAGAATGTCGGAGTACAGCGCTACACCAAATTACGTAACTCCGCGCTCCCAAAATTTTTAAGGGATGCGCTGTATTCACAAGAATACGGCGCACCCATATGTTTCCCCTGGCGCTATCCCCCAAAAAGCTGCTAGCGCCAGTGCAGGCACCCTGCTGCCATGATGCCTGTGCTGCAGGGGCTATTGTTTATGTGCAGGAAGGAACACCTTCCTACACATAAACAATCATTCATGGTAATTTGCTCTTTCTATGTGTGTTGCAGAATGCAGCACCTACAGAAGGAGCAAAAAACGAGGAGAAATTAATAATTTGTCCTCGCATCACCATGCTAAGATCAGGTATTCCCTGGTGTTAGTTTTTGGCGCAGCCTCAGCCTTGTAAATCGGAGGCAGCATCAAAAGCACTGGATGTTGCGGTGGAACACCCACTGCAACACCATTTGCACACCCCTTTGCCGCAGAGGACTGCGGCCGAAAGGGGCATATTTACAAGGTGGCTGTAACTCACGTTAGGTGGCTTAGCGCCACCTTGTAAATATGGGAAGTGGTGTAAGGCCTCCGGAGCGTCAGAAAAAGTGAGGCTTCGATAGCGATAGGGGCTTGTACATATGCCCCAAAGTTTCAACAGTGTGTGTAGGTGTATGTGCAACACTGTGGAGAGGTCAGCAACTTTCACTGCCTGAGCCAGATGTTTTTATTTCTCTAAACTTGATGGTAAAGGTTCTGTATAAAAGGATTCTCCCTTTTCAAAATAATCAATATCTTCACCAATATCAACGTACTCTTCATAGCATTCTGGTTCCACAATGATATACCCCCTTCAATTACAATAATTTTGAATAAATTTCGAATACATTTTAATTTTATATAATTTTGTTCAATTAAAAAAATGTAACTGGAGATTTTCATTACTACATTTGCCATAATGCATTGTAACTTCCATCACAATGATACTCCGATTTTATAAAATTATTTTAGAATTTGTTTTTATATTGTAGTAAAATGCATCAGTATTTAAACGAAATTAAAAAGTGAATCCATTTTTTGACAATTATAAATTTTGAAAGCAATATGGTATTGGTAGTTTTCTATGTAAAAAAATTATTAGCATTCTAATATGAATCTGCTAAAATTATTAGACTTTGCATGTTTATAAATTAATGTTTTCTGATGTATTTAAAACAAATTATTATAACACATATATAATTGTAAAGTATATCTAAAAATGTGTAGCACTAACCTGTACTTGGAGGAGGAACATTAGATGTATTGATGTATGTAACTCCAGAAACTGCCTCTGACTGGCACACATGTACTTTCAATCATTTCCTCCATTGGACTAGTAGGGGGCAAAAATGAAAAATCACGCGCCACCAACACGACCAGCCTCAGATCTTCTAAGTGCCAGCTTCTCTTTAGTATGAGCCTGTAAGTCATACCAGCACATACGGATCTCCTCAATGGCGCGCTTGGTGATATCAACAGCACTGATTCGCTCATGTACACCAAACCAGATTTTTGTTTTTGGTTGATGAACTTTTACCAAAATGTTTCTCATTGTTCACAACACATTCTCTTACAAGAACTTCTAGCTCTAGAAGAAGCGAACTAGTGTTTTCTTTTGTGTCCCCCATCATCTCTGTGTTTCTCCTGGCTGGACATTTGCTCCACTGATATATGTATTTTAAAAGTGAAAGCAAGCAACGTGTACCAGGAATCTCATTCCCTGGTTATGAGGTGATCATATACTGCCTATTTGACAATCGCAATTTCTGATTCTCCATTTTTATTTATTTTTAGAGTTTTGTATAGCGAGAACAAGACCCAAAAAGGGTATCAGAGCGCTTCACAGTATTGAGTAACAAATTCGAGACAGTTTGGTAGGGTCCTAACAGATAGAGATCTGGCATATATGGAGATTGGATAAGTAAAATTCGATAAAAACATGCTAAGAAGACATAGGTATTTAAGTTCAGTGCATCAGGACAAGTTCAAGTACAAAAATCATATATAGCGTGGCAGTCCTCACAAGGTATCATAGAGATGAGTTTGGAATAGCGGATAGGTAAGTTGTAAGCAGGGATGTAATCGAAGGTAGAACTTCCTCAGGAGTCAAATCTAGTGATCGAAGAAGTAGGGAGAGTCGCTCTAAGATAGGGGCAAGTCGAAAGGATATCTGTTGAAGATTAACGAGCCAAGCTGGTTGAAGAATGCTGAGGATTTAGGGAGAAATTTGCTCATCAGAAAGGTTTTAGCTTCCATTTTGATTATTGTTGTTGAAGAGATTCTTCTGATGCTCGGGGAGAGAGTTCCAGATTCTTGGTGCAGCCCGGAGAATGCTCTATCATAAGTTTTTTTCTTGCTGAAGCATGAAGGTTTTAGGAGAAGACTATCAGAGCTCCTAGTACGTCTGTTTCCTCCCGATATCGTAAGTTTCCGGGCTAGGTATTGGGGGTTTTGTAGTGTAAGGCTTTATGTGTGATGCAGGCCATCTTTAGATGTATTCTCGCTTCGTAGGGCAGCCAGTTGAGTGCCTACAGGTGTGGCGAGATGTGGTCAAATTTTCTAGAGCCTGTTAAGAGTCCTGCGGCTGCATGGAGACAGGCTTTTGAAGGGGCTGTTGAGATCTTGGGAAGACCCGACAACGTTGTACATCCGTATTGCATCCTCAAGATGACTAATGCCTGAACTGCAGTTTTGAGGTCCGGATTCTCGATGAATGGTTTAATTTTTCTGAGATAGCTGAGGTGAAAGCGGGCATTTTTAGCTAGCATGTTGATGTGTATTTGCATATTTAGGTACTTATCCAGCGTGATTCCAAGTGATTTGGTGGAGTCCATTAGGATTGGGGTACAGTTTAGAGCAATGACCATCTTAGTCCAATCCTTTATCACCGAAGAGTTTTTTGGGGGAAAATTAGAAGGAATTCAGTTTTTTGCGAGTTTAGCCAGTGGACGGTCTTTTCAAGAGCTTGATTCATCAACTTGATCTCTTCAAGGGAAGTGACCTTGATATACAACTGTGTGTCATCCGCATACATATGGAAGGAGATATTCGCCTGCTGTAATAATTCAGTTAGGGGTTCAACATAGAGGTTGAATAGCGCAGGGGATAAAGTAGAGCCTTGTGGTTCTCCTAAAAGATTAGGAGATGGAGGAGATAGATTTTTATTCACCATAAATCTTTGCGTCCTGTTTTCTAAGAAGGATTTGAACCATTGAAGGATTGTGCCTGATAGCCCCATCCTGTTTTCTAGCCTCTCCAGTATTTTGCCGTGGTTACCAGTAACGAAGGCGGACGAGAGGTCGAACAACACTAGCAGACAGGTTTCATTACAGTCGAGAGCGAGTAGGGCGTCGTCTACGATATGTAGAATTGCCGTTTTGGTTCTGTGCCCGGGTCTGAATCCTGATTGGCAGTTGTCCAGTAGCTTGAAATCTGTGATTTGTTGGTTTAATTGTTGGTAAACATATTTTTCCAAAACCTTGGCTAGCATGGGAATGTTGGTTATTGGTATGAAGTTATTGGGGTCAGAGGGGTTTTCTGTAGGTTTTTTAAGATGGAGGTGACTTGACCAATTTTTAGGCAATCCGGGAAGGAGCCTTGCGAGAGCGATGCATTGATGATTTTGGTCCAGAGAGGGGTGAAGATATGGTAGATAGAGATAGACATTTAGAGGAGAGAGGGTCATTGAAGTGGTTATTGGGTTTGATAGTCGATAAGGTTTTTGTAATATCATTGAGATCGTGAAGCTTGAAGGATGACCATTGAGCGTTATTTTTGGGCGATGGCAGAGCAGGTTGGGTTAGATCATCAGCTTGAGAATTCTTTGGGGTGGTTGAGTTGTTTGCGGCCGTCAGGAGCTCATTCTGTAGTGAGTTAGCTTTAGCTGTGAAGAAGGAAGAAAATTCTTCACTACTTAGTTGCGATTTTGAAGTCAGGAGTGCGGTTTTGGCCAGTTTGTGTGATTGTTGTTTTAACATTTCGAATAGTTTCTTCGGGCTGTTTTTGGCATTGTCAAGTTCCGATCTAAAGAAGTCTTTTTTAGATTTTAGAATACGTTATAGGAGTTTCTAGATTTTCTTAGCAGTTTGAGATGGAGGGAAGAGGGATGTTGTCTCCATATCCGTTCAGTTAGTCTCAGTTTGCGTCTTTCTTCGTTGAGGGCTTCGCTGAACCATAGGTTTTTGTCTTTGTCTGGAATTCTTTTGAGTTTTGGTGGGGCTAGGTGGTCAATTAGTTTGGTCATCGTGGAGTTGTAATGATCCGTGAGTTCATTGAGGTCAGACAAAGGTTCAAAGGTTCAAATACACTTTATTCGGATAGCATCGTATCCATAAAAGCACAAAACACAACAGCAAACAAATAAAAATGTGCAGGTTAAAAAGTCGTAATAAATCATTAAAACCATAACAGCATACAATGTACAATAATATTATAATTCATTCATAAAAGACATAAAACCTAGGGATTGGACATCGTTTGTCGTGTTAGAACAGCAATTCTCAAAAAGTGCCAGTGCGAAAAACCAACTCTTCATCGTCTAGGGTAAGTAATTTTAAATAGGCATGTTCCAGACTGATGGGTGTATGTTTTTTAAAATAGGGAGTTAAGAACCACTTAATATATTTTAAATAATATTTGCAGAAGAACAGAAAGTGCTGGATAGATTGTCCGCTCTGACCATCGCACGGGCATGGAATATAATCAAGGTCATGGTGGTAACCAAGAGGGAAACATAATACAAATTTGATGGTACCAGCCCTTAAGCGAAACAGAAGGCTCCTCTCCCAATGGCTCATTGGCAGTCTGATATAATTAGCCAACTGATGTGCACAATCCGCAATGGCCATATAGCTATGGACAAGAGGTTAATTGTATTCCTTCTCATATCTTTCTGTTCTATATAATGAGTAGAGCGCGCTCCTAAGCTCACTTTTATTTGCGGCCATCGCTGTACTAGGGTCTGTGTAAAAGCTTCCTTTATTGACACTACAAAAGCTCTGGTGCACCCCTGACAGCCATGGTATGTCTTTACCTTTTGCACATGCCATGCAGTCACTAATGATCTCTCTTGTAAGGGATGCTGCCGGGTTTTCCAAGACTGATAACCAGAAGAGGGCAGGACGCGCTCTAATAAAATCTTCAATAAAATGTGAATTGAGTTCATTATGGGAAATATATTGAGGTGTAAAGATTGGGATGCCTAGTAATTTCCTACAAAATCAATTTTCTTCCTGTTGGATGCAGGTACTGTTGGCAAAGCCCCAAATCTCAGCGCCGTATGTGGCTGTCGGCACACATTGAGACTTAAATTTTTTTAAATAGCTAAAATAGCACCCGTTCTCTTTGGGCGTGGAAGACTAAGAATCGAGTTGGTGGCCCTTGAGAACTTGCTCCTGGCGGGAGCCATGTGCTCGCTCCAAGAGCCGTTCGCAGCAAAGACCACCCTAAGATAAGGAAAAGAACTAGTACTCATCAGCTTCTGATTGTTCACAAGTATAGTATTAAGTTGACGCTTCCTTGGGCCGCACGACATTTCAAAAGACTTTTTAAAATTAGTGCGTATACCCAGGCTATCCATATGACTGACAAAATCCTGTACTAACCTGCGTAAGGAGTTCGGGGTGCGGCCCATAAGGACCGCATCGTCCGCATAGAGGAGTACGGGGAGAGGCCTCCCATTGATTTTTGGAACATCTTGATTTAAAGATTTTAAGGATTTGTTCAATCCATTGATGTAGATGATAAAAGGAGGGGGCCAAAACACAACCCTGTCTGACCCCCACCTACTTCAATGGCTTTGGAAACCTCACCCCCGCACCCAATTCTCACCCGCGCTTTAAGATCTTTGTGCAGGTGTGCCAGAAAATACTATATAAACCAAAAAAGAGGGAGGGGGGACCCAGGAGCTGGTTATGGTCCAGTGTTCATGCTCCTCATGTCTAACGTTTCAACAAAAGAACACTGTTCCTGTGGCGGGGTGCAAAAAGTCACCCGTACGCCTATTGAGAAAGAAAGAAAGAAAAACAGAAACCCAGGTTATTGACACCAACTAGTAAGATGGAAAAGACAAGTCCTTCTTACTTGTTGCCCTGACACACCCCGGAGGGTGTCATGCTTCATCATCGGGCGCATGCTCCTCGTCGGGCCAGCGCTGCAATGCCCCACGGGTCCCCGAAGGGTCACTTTGGCGGAGATCTTTTCAAGGACTGCCGGATGATGCATGCGGGTGTGTGGGGTATGTGGGTACTCTATAGAGGGTGAAAAAATTGTGTGCAAAGTGATTAAAACTGTCTAAGGGTCATCATAAAAAAACAAATGTCGAAAAATTTGACTGAAACCCTTGGCAGAGTAAAACAAGGGGTATTGCCCCAGAAAAGTACCTTGTGCCCAGGTGTAATGGGTCAACATGTTTCGCGCCTCTGTTGCCACAAGGGTCATTGGCGCTTCTTCAGGACCAGAACAAAGGATATATAGTGAAGTGCATGAGAGTAGAGATTAAAAGTAAGTACCCCCTCTGCAGGTCAGGGCAGGCCAGCAAAGATGTGTAGTGGCTACAACTCATTGGTTGAAACCGCTCCTGATGTGAACCTAGGAAAGAAAAACAGGAAAGAACACAAAGAAAGTGCATCAGACTAGCTTGATGCATCATGATGTGTCACAGCCGTGTACACATAGTCACACATAAAAAGACACATGAGGCAAAGCGGGATGACACTCCCTGTATCAAGTTTAGCGATTCTAATTGTGAACTGAGCCGCCACTCAATGGTTAATAAGTGATGAGCAGGCACACCTTACTGGGCTTAAAGAAAAGTTGATTAGGGAACTAATATAGGCAAGCAGACTTACGAAGCAGTCGTCATCCTTTAAACATCACTACTTACTTAACTCGTCCCTTCAGACACACACTCTGTACTCACAGTGATGCTCCGGCACCGGCTCGTGTCCACCTAGCCTGTCCATCCGCCTGCCAATGATGTACTTTTACTAGCGGGACACGGGCTACATATAGTAAGAGGAATACGAGCCTGGGTGGAATCCCCTTCCGGGACATCTAAGATGGCTGGCAAGTGGTGCGCATGCGTAAGGGCAGATCCATGGGGCGCATGAGTCTAAAGAGAGAACTACTCCAACTGTCAGCGTATGAGCGTACTAATAAAGAATTGTTATCAAAACGGCTCATGAAGCCAGCTAAAGAGGTGCCTGGAGCTCGTGTGAGCTGGTAGTTGCCACAAAAGAAAGTGCTGGGATAGCGGAGCTAATCTCTCTGCCATATGACTAAAAACCCTCTGTGAGCATGATCCAGCCACGATATGTCATGCCGATAAAATGCTAGGAGAAGGGACAGTTAGAAAAGTGATAGCTGCTACAGAGTTCACTAAATAACTGGTGGTGTAACGGTGTGCATATTCTGTACTGAGACTCGCAATCTCGGAATAGTGATGCCCCGTGTGTGAGAAAAAGTGTAAAGGAAAGAACAGAACAAGGGTCCCTCGGCTGTGCCGCCGGGCTAAAACTATATAAACCAAAAAAGAGGGAGGGGGACCCAGGAGCTGGTTATGGTCCAGTGTTCATGATCCTCATGTCTATCGTTTCTACAAAAGAACACAGTTCCTGTGGCGGAGTGCAAAAAGTCACCCGTACGCCTATCGAGAGAGAAAGACAGAAAGAAAGAAAAACAGAAACCCAGGTTATTGACACCCACTAGTAAGATGGAAAAGACAAGTCCTTCTTACTTGTTGCCCTCACACACCCCGGAGGGTGTCATGCTTCATCATCGGGCGCATGCTCCTCGTCGGGCCGGCGCTACAATGCCCCACGGGTCCCCCGAAGGGTCACTTTGGCGGAGATCTTTTCAAGGACTGCCGGATGATGCATGTGGGTGTGTGGGGTATGCGGGTACTCTATAGAGGGTGAAAAAAGTGCGTGCAAAGTGATGACGACTGCTTCGTAAGTCTGCTTGCCTATATTAGTTCCCTAATCAACTTTTCTTTAAGCCCAGTAAGGTGTGCCTGCTCATCACTTATTAACCATTGAGTGGCGACTCAGTTCACAATTAGAATTGCTAAACTTGATACAGGGTGTGTCATCCCCACTTTGCCTCATGTGTCTTTTTATGTGTGACTATGTGTACACGGCTGTGACACATCATGATGCATCAAGCTAGTCTGATGCACTTTCTTTGTGTTCTTTCCTGTTTTTCTTTCCTAGGTTCACATCAGGAGCGGTTTCAACCAATGAGTTGTAGCCACTACACATCTTTGCTAGCCTGGCCTGACATGCAGAGGGGGTACTTACTTTTAATCTCTACTCTCGTGCACTTCACTATATATCCTTTGTTCTGGTCCTGAAGAAGCGCCAATGACCCTTGTGGCAACAGAGGTGCGAAACATGTTGACGCATTACACCTGGGCACAATGTGCTTTTCTGGGGCAATACCCCTTGTTTTACTTTGCCAAGGGTTTCGTCAAATTTTTCCAGCTCCTGGGTCCCCCCTCCCTCTTTTTTGGTTTATATAGTTGTAGCACGGCGGCACAGCCGAGGGACCCTTGTTCTGTTCTTTCCTTTCCACTTTTTCTCACACACGGGGCATCACTATTCCGAGATTGCGAGTCTCAGTACAGAATATGCACACCGTTACACCACCAGTTATTTAGTGAACTCTGGAGCAGCTATCACTTTTCTAACTGTCCCTTCTCCTAGCATTTTATCGGCATGACATATCGTGGCTGGATCATGCTCACAGAGGGGTTTTTAGTCATATGGCAGAGAGATTAGCTCCGCTATCCCAGCACTTTCTTTTGTGGCATATACCAGCTCACACGAGCTCCAGGCACCTCTTTAGCTGGCTTCATGAGCCGTTTTGATAACAATTCTTTATTAGTACGCTCATACGCTGACAGTGGGAGTAGTTCTCTCTTTAGACTCATGCGCACCATGGATCTGCCCTTACGCATGCGCACCACTTGCCAGCCATCTTAGATGTCCCGGAAGGGGATTCCACCCAGGCTCGTATTCCTCTTACTATATGTAGCCTGTGTCCCGCTAGTAAAAGTACATCATTGTCAGGCGGATGGACGGGCTAGGTGGACACGAGCCAGTGCCGGTGCATCACTGTGAGTACAGAGTGTGTGTCTGAAGGGACGAGTTAAGTAAGTAGTGATGTTTAAAGGATGACGACTGCTTCGTAAGTCTGCTTGCCTATATTAGTTCCCTAATCAACTTTTCTTTAAGCCCAGTAAGGTGTGCCTGCTCATCACTTATTAACCATTGAGTGGCGGCTCAGTTCACAATTAGAATTGCTAAACTTGATACAGGGTGTGTCATCCCCGCTTTGCCTCATGTGTCTTTTTATGTGTGACTATGTGTACACGGCTGTGACACATCATGATGCATCAAGCTAGTCTGATGCACTTTCTTTGTGTTCTTTCCTGTTTTTCTTTCCTAGGTTCACATCAGGAGCGGTTTCAACCAATGAGTTGTAGACACTACACATCTTTGCTGGCCTGCCCTGACCTGCAGAGGGGTACTTACTTTTAATGTCTACTCTTGTGCACTTCACTATATATCCTTTGTTCTGGTCCTGAAGAAGCGCCAATGACCCTTGTGGCAACAGAGGCGCGAAATATGTTGACCCATTACACCTGGGCACAATGTGCTTTTCTGGGGCAATACCCCTTGTTTTACTCTGCCAAGGGTTTCGTCAAATTTTTCGATTTTTTTTTTTTATGATGACCCTTAGACAGTTTTAATCACTTTGCACGCAATTTTTTCACCCTCTATAGAGTACCCACATACCCTACACACCCGCATGCATCATCCGGCAGTCCTTGAAAAGATCTCCGCCAAAGTGACCCTTCGGGGGACCCGTGGGGCATTGCAGCGCCGGCCCGACGAGGAGCATGCGCCCGATGATGAAGCATGACACCCTCCGGGGTGTGTGAGGGCAACAAGTAAGAAGGACTTGTCTTTTCCATCTTACTAGTGGGTGTCAATAACCTGGGTTTGTTTTTCTTTCTTTCTTTCTCTCTCGATAGGCGTAAGGGTGACTTTTTGCACCCCGCCACAGGAACAGTGTTCTTTTGTTGAAACGAGTGCCAGAAAATACACCAGGGGCTTGTCCAATCCATAGGCCAGCAGGATAGACCAAAGCTTTGACCTATTAACAAGGTCGAAAGCCGAGGTCAAATCCATGAAGGCCAAATAGACCGGAGAAGCTCGTGCAATGGTGTATTTCCCCATGATTAGGGTGAGATTAAGGCATTGTTCAATAGTGCCCACCTTACTACGTAAGCCTAGTTGACAGGGATCTAGGATTTCATTTTCCTCAGACCACTGTAAAATCTTATTGTATAGGACTCTACCTAAAATTTTTAAGGTATTAACCGTATTATCAATTAGGGAGATAGGCTTATAACAATTAGGTTGGGAACGATCCCCTTTTTTAAAAATCGGAACGATAATACTTGTGGACCAGGAGCTGGGTAATGGGGCGTACACTAGGGGGCCGATTCCGATCTCGGCCGGTAGCGCACCGAATCGGATTCGGCTTAACCGGATCCGATTCGGAGCCCTCTTTCCCGACCGATTCGAACGCGCGTCCGGCCGAGCGAGTACGATGCGAGCGCACGCAAAATCGCCGACCGACTCGTTCACGGATCCGAACCGCACCGACCGACTCGCACGGACTCGACTCGCACCGCGCGATGGAGACGTTCCCCGGCCGGGCAAGTACGATGCGCGCCTTGAGCAGTCCGACCGACCCGCATCGTCCGGCTCGATACAGCTGTCGGAGCTGGACTTTGGGGGTCCGTGTCGGACCCCCCTGTACGCGTAGCCGCACGAGTCGCACACAGGGGGGACCCATGGGTCCCCCCTACCCGTGCGTGTGCGGCGCGAACCTCATCGACGCGAACCCGCTGTAGGGGGCGCCCTCGTTCACCTCGCACCCGAGTCAATGGGAGCCTGCGTACGCGTTGTACGACCGGCTCCCATTGACTTCAATGGGAGTCCGACCGAATCGAGTCCGATAGCATGCGTGCGCATCGTACTCGTTCGGTCGGACTGCTAGACTCCGATTCGGTCGGAAATCTCTCCGGGTCCGGGAGTCGGGGAGATTTCCGGCCTGAATCGGAATCAGCCCCTAAGTTGTTAAAAACATTTAGGAGTAAAGGGGCCCAAAAGTCCGGCTTGTATGGGTAGGCCATCTGGTCCTGGGGCTTTAGCACCCAAACTCTGGTGAATCGCTTCTTCCACCTCAGGTAGGGTCATCTGTATCTTTGTTAATGGCCCCAGCACAAGGTGGTCAGCCTCCTGTGTGGGTGCAGCATAAATTTCTGTAAAGTGCTTTTCCCAGGACTCGCTCGCGATGGTGCAGCTTATCGGACTGAGGAGCTGACCCATGGACCGCAAGTCCCTCACAGCTGCCCAGAATGTGTCCCCCTTTTAGTATTTGCCGCTACCTCTAGAGCCTCCCACCGATTCTTTAGAATCTCCCCTTTCCGATTAAAAATCGCGGTTTTATACCTCCGCCTGGCCAATTTTACTTCAAGGGGGCATCTAGGGTCAGATAATAAGGCTCCCCGCAGTTGTTTGTTGGCCTCCGAGCACTCGTGATCGAACCATCTCGGATCACGCTTCACTCGGGATATCGGTTTTGACAGAAGCATTTTTACTGCTGTGCAAAGTTTGTCAAAGTCATGGACAACTTCAGGAAGCTGGTCTTGATTCATAAACACGAATTTATAAGGGGCATGTTTCCCTTAACTATCTTCTGGAAAAGGTCATTGTTATCTACACCCCTCCATATTAGCCTCAAATTGTCAGTGGAGGGTGTTAAATTCCTAGCCCCGCATTCTGAAATAAACATAGGCCGCGGTGCTAGGCTCAGTCCTATTCTAATGGGATTATGATCCCCTTGACTCATAGGGATAACTTCAGCATCCATAAGGTGGTCCGCAAGGTGGGGGGATATGAAGAAAAAATCTATGGTGGAGGAACACCCCCGTCCCCGAAATGTTGGCACAAAGGGATTAATAACACAATTTACATCTACAATGTCCATAACATCAGTGAGATTATGCATACTCAAAAAGTGGCCAGCTCAGCACCCCTACGACAAGTAGGGCTGGGGTTGTGAAAACCAGAGCTATCTAGTCTATCTATAGGTTTTGCATTGAAGTCACCTCCCAGAAGAATACCAGTAGTTTTTGTTGATTCTTGCTGGGAGTCAAGATGGGAGATGAAATCAAAAAGTTTAATAAAATTTCTATTGGGGATAGTAATAAAATCATTATTATAGAAATTAACCAAATAAAAAGAAACTCTTCTTTTATATAACAAAACTTGAAAATTACGACTGTTAGTGGGCAGAACCTTGATACTGCCGCCTGCAGCAATATTAATTCCGATAAATAAGCCCCCGAGGGACGACCAAATTCAGAACTACGGGCTAAAACATTATAACAATGGAACCCATTTAGATGTTGGTCTTGTGTAGCCCAGGTCTCCTGGAACATTACTATATCCTGTTCCTCGATCAGGCCTAACAAGTCCTGATCGCTAAGCCTCGATTGAAGGCCAGCAACATTCCAGCTCAGAATTCTTAAGTCTGTATCGGCCTTAGCTTTAGAAAAGGGGGCCGGTCGCCTAGAATGGGTGTAGGAACAGGAAAGACGGGATCCTGAAGGTTTACCAGAAGACGGGGACGGTGTTCCACTGAGGGTGTTTGTCAATCCTGTGTATCCAAATCTGACAGTGCCTGAAATCGGTTGGAAACAGGGATTGCGTTGGACACATAGGGGCATATTTACAAGCCCCTTGCGCCACTTTTGCGCCGCCGTTGCGTCACACAAGTGATGCAGCGGCGATGCAAACCATGCGCCGCGTTGCGCTATATTTACAACATGACGCATCTAGGGAGATGCATCACGTAGTAAACCCCTGCGCCACATGAAACCTGCGTCAGGTTTCATGTGGGCGTACCGGCGCAGGGGGAGCGTTCCGGCGCAGGTACGCCTCGGAAAAGTGACGTAGTGAAATCTACAAGATTTCACGCAGTCACTTTTCGGCAGCTGAGTGCGCCAAATCCTTACGCCTGCTTCAAGCAGGCGTAAGGATTGACGCACCATGTTAGGGATAGGGAAGGTTGGAACAGTGCTGGAGTTGCGTCGCGCTTGCGACACGACTTCAGCACTGCGCCAACCTTCCGCCGGCAGATGCGTCACGCATCTGCTTATCCTTGCGCCACGATGCGCCGCATTGTTAATGCGGCGCATCGGACGTGGCGCAAGGGTAAACTTGCGTGACGCATTTTCCCTGGCGCATCCCTGCTGATATGCAGGGATGCGCCAGGGAACGTAAATATGCCCCATAATCTATAGGCCTAGATAGTGGTTTATAGAAAAAGCCCAAAGGGAGCGCACAAATTTTCGAGCTTTGGCTAAAAGATTGTTCACAAAAACTTAAAATACAATGAACCAATTGTGGCCTGCAGAAATTAATCACAACACAGTCCCCGTCAATGTTTTTGGAAGATTGGCCAATACACCCTACTCGACGGACCATAAGGATCTCATTCATACGTGAGGGGTGAAACCTTTTGTGTTTGGTTAGCCAGTCCACAGTCTTATTACGGAGATCAGTCCAGGATTCCTTCTGATCCTTTAATAGAGCAGGGACACCCGCCAAAACCAGTACGTAAGGGGAAGAAGCTGGAGGTAAGTTTAGAACATCTGCATTAGGACTTAAATGTTTTCTTGTCACATTGCCCGTTGCATCCCGACTCACAACGGGTTGCGTTGATGATATGTTACCAGAAACTAGACATTCCGGCTGGCTATTACATGGGCCCAAAGTTCTTGTGTTGGGCCTCCTACGGAGGTCCTGTGAGTTCCTCTGTCCCAGATTGGATTGCGGCTCAGATGATGCTTTAGAGTTACGGGAGGAGATATATGGGTTTACAGATGATGATACTTTATACATATTAGGGCATGAGGTTGGCAGATTCAATCTTGAATTATCATCTGCCATTATTACAGAATCCTCCCCTACGCTGTCCACCGGTTTTGGAGCCTTAATGATCCAGTGACTATTCAAAGCGTCTAAGGTGGTGACCAAATATTCGACCTTCTCCCGTAGAGGGGCAAGATTCTTGTCAAGCAAGTCTTGAAAGTGGGCTAATACTTTCCACAGTGCTTTGTCCAAGGTACTCTCTACAGCAACGGGAAATACGACGCCCCCAACAGTATCTTCCATTGTTACAAATAAGTTAACATCAGTCTGTGTGCTGACAGAGTTGATGGTGCCATGGCCTGGGGCGCCTGAGGTGGGGGACACTGGGTTGAGTCGGTCTAATACCGAGTCCTTTCATGCTGATGAGTTTTTGAGTGGTGACACCCCGCTTCCTTTTGATTGATGGTGCTCTCGCCTTAGTTTCTGCACAGGGTTTTTTGACCCGTGCTCTGGTGGCTCTGGTAGTTATACTAGGCTCATTAGGATGTACCTTTAGTGCCATTGGTGTTACTTCCGGACTTGCCAAGGATGAGATTTGAGCCTGGATTGGGGGTGAGGAAGAAATGGGTGGTCGGGGACTATCAGCCAATTTAGAAATGCCTGAGGATAGTTGACCATATAATGTGCTGGGGTCTAGGGAAAGTCGTCTTTCAGTCATTTCTATTTCGTGAGTTAGCAGTGATTCGGCTCTCACAATAAATGCATCCAGAGTCCCTGCTACGCCTTTGCGCTTACTCATAGTGACAGTTGTGTATATGCAAAACCAGGCCCCAATCAAATGAGGACTAGTAACTAAAAGCGGGTAATCACAGCAGTACCTGAGAGTTGAAAGGAAGTTAGATGCAATTCTCTGAGCTTGTGTGCTGTCAGCCGGGTAGCAGATATCAGCTGTCAGAGGGGGGGCCCAGCCCGGCCTCGATTGGTCTCGGACAGGCGCAGACGGGCCCGCCCTTGGCCTGGGCTTTGCCCGGGCGCATCCCTCGCTGCGGGAGCCCGCCGGTGCTTAAGTGCGTCTCCGGGCGCTGCTGGCGTGACAAGGCGGTGCAGGGGAGCCTGGGAGTTGGAGTCCTGTGGACCCGCTGCGCGTGGCTCTCACCCCGGTGCTGCTGGCATCTGCGATAGCGTCCCGCGCTGCGGGAGCCCGCCGGTGCTTAAGTGCGCCTCGGGCGCTGCTGGCGTGACAAGGCAGTGCAGGGGAGCCTGTGGGAGGAGGCATGACACTTCTTCCCAGGATGGGCTTGTTTCTGGACCCAGAGAGCGGAGGCTCGGGGTCCAGAAACCTGTCTGGTGGTGGCAAATGACGGGCAGCCATTCAGGAACCACACCAGGGCTGGTCGTTTTTCAGAGGTCATCTCTAAGATGCTCTCTGAGTGCACTTTACATTAAATCCCACACTGGCATCAGTGTGGGTTTAATGTGCTGAGACATTTGCTACCAAACTTCCCAGTTTTTAGTAAAGCCATTATGGAGCTGCGGAGTTCGTAATGACCAACTCCCAAACCATATACTCTTTATGGCTTTACCACACTTACAATGTCTAAGAATGGACTCAGACACTGTAGGGGTACAGGGCTCATGCCACTGTACCCTCACCTGAGGGCTAGTGCACCCTGCTGGAGGGGTGACTTAACTAGGCCTCAGGCAGTGGGTTGCAAGCATGTTCACTTTTCTCTGCACCAAAACACGCAGCCTGCAATGGCAGCGTGTGGGTGTCAATGTACAGGACCTCTAAGGGTGGAACAATAGATGCTGCAGCCCTTAGAGGCCTTCCTGGTCACAGTGCCCTTGGTACCCATGGTACCATTTACAAGGGGCTTGCCTGTTGCCAGAAATGTTCCAATTGTGGGTACAAAGGTACAGCTTTGGGAAAGAATACAGGCCCTGGGAACCTGATTGGCAGGGACCCAGGCCACATCAAGTCAGTTGCATTAGATGTCAGACAAAAAGTGGGGGTAACAATGCAAAAGGAGCACTTTCCTACACTACGACACCGCCGACATCAGCAGACGCCAACACCTCAGCACGCAACCTTCAGCGATGGATCTCCAACTGTGCCGACACTCTGGCATCCCTCAAGAAGGCAACCGATAAGCAACACTCCAAGAAAGCCAGCTGGTTCACTCCCACCCTCCACGAGTCCAGACACACCGGCAGACGACTCGAGAAGAGATGGAGGAACAACAAAACCCCTGAAACCCGCACAACCTTTAAAACCGCCACCAATGCACACCACCTCCTCCTCAAAACCAGAAAGAAAATGGCCCTCCAGGACAGAATCAACGCCAACGCACACAACAGCAAAGAATTCTTCACCATCATCAAGGAGTTTGCCAGACCCTACAGCGAGACCACAGACGTCCCACCCTCCCAAGACCTCTGCAACAAACTCAGCACCTTCTTCCACCACAAGATCAGGCAGATCGGGGACAGCTTCGACACCCAAGACCCTGCCACAACGGCTGTCACCACCGCACGCAACCATGCCACATCCCAACAGATCCTGCTCAACTGGACTCCGTTCACCATAGACAACACATTCAAGACCATGAAGAGCATCCACTCCAGAGACCCATCGGACCCTTGCCCATACCACATCTTCCATAAGCAGCCAACTCCATCACCCCGAGCTTCACAGCACCATCAACTGCTCCATCGAAACCGCCACTTTCCCCAATAAACTGGAAACATGCCGAGATCATCCCCCTGCTGAAGAAGCCATATGCCGACCCGACAGATCTCAAGAACTTCAGACCAATCTCCCTCCTCCCATTATCAGCCAAGGTCATCAAAGAGAACCATGTCCTGGACAATCCAGCTTCCGAAGCCACCACAGCACCAAGACCACACTCCTCGCCGTCATCGACGACATTCGCTCTCTCCTTGACCAAGGCGAAACCGCAACCCTCATCCTACTGGACCTCTCGGCCTCCTTCGACACCGTCTCCCACCACACCCTAATCATGAGACTCCCTGACGCCGGCATCCACGACAAGGCCCTGGACTGGATCCTCTCCTTCCTTACCGATCGAAAGCGAGTCAGGCTACCTCCATTCCTCTCAGAGCCTACAGAGATCAGCTGTGGAGTGCCCCAGGGCTCCTCACTGAGCCCCACTTCCTTCAACGTCTACATGGCCCCTCTTGCGGCTCTTGTCAGAAACCACAGACTCAACATTGTCTCCTACGCCAATGACAGCCAGCTGATCCTTTGCCTCACCAACGAACCCACAGCCGCCAGAATCAACTTTCACTGCGGGATGAAGGCAGATTATATTGGAAAAAATCATTGAAGAACGGAAAGAAAAGTAATATGCGTGCATTGATTTTGAACTTCATTTGCTCCGATAGGCTCTTATTTGTCTATATTTGTCAATATATTCTCATTGAAAATTCGGGTATTCTATCGAATGCTGGTTGTTTTGGAAGGATTTTGGCATTATTTCAAATACCAGAGCAACTGTTAAAACATACTTTTTTTGTTTTCTTTTCTTGTTTTTTATTTTAATTATTTAAGTATTGTTTATTTGAAAGTCAGTCATTTCACAGTATAGCTGATGGCACCACCATGCAGGACGTTAATCCTCTTCCTTTCTTCTTGTCTTCTCCTGGTGATTAATTGCTTCTTTGGTCTAAATGGAAAAAACTTTTTTTACCATTATGCTAGGGTGTGTGGTACTTCATTAAGTACAGAACAGAAAACCTCTCTTCTGATGCATAGTTTGGGCCCTGAAGGTCAAAAAGTATTTGAACATTTACCAGATCTTTCTGATGAAGACGATACAGGGTTAAATCCCAAAATTGGCATAAAGAAGTTCGATATTCACTATCTTCCAAAAATTAGTAAGGTCTAGGAGCGTTATCATTTTGGGAAAAAGAATGCAAAGATCTGATGAATCTGTGGCAGAATATATAACTTCTTAACGTAAATTTGGCTTCAACATGTAATTTTGGTCTTTCGTGTGAAGAACAACTTAAGAATCAATTTATGTTGGGCTGTGTGATTGAAAAAGTTAGAGAAACATTGTGGCAGAAAGGTAACACCTCATTAAACAAAGTTTTAACCATTGCCAAAATGTGTGAAATTGAAGAGCATGTTTGGAAACTATCAAAAAGGAGAAGGTGCTGTGTGAAAGAGGTGATGGTGACAGAATGTCTGTAGAGAGAATTAAAACAGCTAAGAAAGAAGAATCTAAAGACGTTAAAAAATCTCAAATTAAGTGTTTCCGATGTAGCCGTGTTAATCACTTGGGGCCAGATGTGCGACCATTACAAATTGCGACTCGCAATTTGCGCTCAGTGCAGAGTCGCAAATTGCGAGTCGCAATTTGGAATGTACAACAGTGTCAGAGGCTCATGCGAGGCTCATGAATATTAACGAGCCACTCGCAATTTGCGACCCCATTGGGAATGGCTGGCCGTCCCAGGGATGGTGGCCTGCTGGGCTCAGCAGACCTCCATGTCTGGGACTGCTTGTCAATAAAGCAGTTTTTATTTTTAAATGCAGCCCATTTTCCGTAAAGGAAAACGGGATGCATTTTTTAAAAAATTAAATGTTTTTGTTTCATTTTTTAAGTGCGGGTAGTGGTCCCTGGGACCACTGCCTGCTCTTAAAAAATATTTTTAGAGCCAGTCACAAAGGGGAAGGGGTCCCCTGTGGACCCCTTCCCATTTGCGACTCCATTACCACCCTCTTGAAGAGGGCGGTAAATTGCGAGTGTTTTGCAACCGCAATTGCGGTTGCAAAACATTCATACATGGCTAGAGAGTTGCTATTAGGAAGGGAACGCCCCTTCCAAATAGCGAGTCGCAAAAGACTATTTTGCGAGTCGCAATGTTTTGCGTGTCGCAAAATAGTGTTTGTACATGGCAATGTAGGTTTTTGCGGTCGCAAACAGGTCACAAACCCGTTTGCGCATGCAAAACTGGTCGTACATCTGGCCCTTAGCTAATTGTGAGGACTGTCCGGGGTTGGAAAGTTGTGTGTAAAAAATGTTTGAAAAAGGGCCATTTCTGCATGGTTTTGGCAGAGAAAATTCAATAAAGTATGTTTATATTAAAAAAAGGCCATTTCACAAATAGTTGTAGATCTTTAATTGGAAAAGGGAAAGTAAGAGAAGAAGACCATACCTCTGAGGAGGAATGTAATTAAATTGTTTTACATGTACAGGTGAATGATGAAGGTGATCCTTTTGGATGAAGTGCTTAATTAAGCTTCCCCTGGTAAAATGTTATTTGACTCTGGGGCCAAGATTATTTTGATACCAAACGTTTTCTATGATATTAACTTGAAAGGCAGGGTGAAATCGTTCAAATCTGACATGAGATCCAAAGGGGTACGGAGGTAAACCCATTAAGTTATTCGGTTACTTCAATGGTTGCATTAAATATTGTGGAAGGGTTGCTGCAGGAAAAATATACATCTCAGTAAAAGGAGATTCTCTCATAAGCTGGTTCCATCAGAGAGATTTGATGGTCTGTCTGGATTTGAATAAATCTCCACGTGTTAGATTGAAAGATAGTGTGAATGTTGTTCAAGACCCTTCTGAGAATTCATGTCATGAACAGTAATTTCTGAATGTTTGCAAGGAAGGTTTGGGATATTTGAAAGATTAGCTTCATTTTATCAAGATCAGACCACTTTCTGTACCTAAAGTGTGTAAAGTCAGGAATGTCCTGTTAAAGATAAAGGATGACATGGCACAAGAATTGGAGAAACTGAAGTGTAATAATATAACTGAAGAAGTGGAAGGGCCCAAATGGTTATCACCTGTAGTCATGGTAAGAAACGCAAATGGTGAGGTGAAGCTCAACAAATGTGTAACTGTGGATCATTCTCTGCTTCCTAATATAACTGAAATGCTGAGTTCTTTAGATAATGGAAAGTACTTTTCGTCTTTGGATTTGATATCAGCATACCACCAGATTAAGTTGCATCCTTTGTCACAAGAGTTAACATCTTTTATTACTCTGTTTGGCACTTTTAAATATGTGAGGATGCCCTTTGGATTAATTTCAGCTTCATCTGTTTTCAAAAGGGCAATGGAAAATGTGCTAAACAGGGTTTATGGGGTAAGGATTTATCAGGATGATGTTTTAGTGTTCGGCAGCAATCCACAAAAACATGATGTATGGTTACAAAAGGTCCTTAGAAGGTTGGAAGTTAGTGGTCTAACTTTTAATTTACAAAACTGTACATTTAATGTGGCAAGCATTGAATACTTGGGTCATTATATCTCTTCAGACGGAATTCAACCCAAACAAGATTTGGTAAATACCATAAATGGCATGCCATGTCCTTCTAACAAAGAGGACCTAATGACATTTCTTGGCATGGCAGAAATTCTACATCAAATTTGTTCCTAACTTTGTTTGATGTACTGGGTGTGATGATGAATATACTCTTTTGAAATCAGAATTAAGGAATGTTCCTTGTTTGAGTGGTTTTGAACCTGGTCAAAAGACTATTTTAAAGACTGATGCCAGCTCGAAAGGTCTGGGAGCTGTGCTAATGTAGGTAATTGAGGGTCAGGAGTAAACTGTTTTGTTTATTTCCAGGTTTGAAGGGTGCGGAAATTAATGATTCGGTTATTGAGAAAAAGGCTTTGGCTATATATTGGGCCATACATAAGCTAAGGAAATTTTTGTGGGAAAGTGTCTTTGAAATTAAGACGGATCATAAACCCCTGAAAGAGATATTCATGAGCAAATGCATTGATTCTGATTTGTGTAGAATTCAGAAACGGGTAGCAGCTTTACAGGAATTCGGATTTAATTTGACATGTGTTCCCAGAGCAAAGAATAGTTTAGTTGATTGCTTTTCGAGGTTATGTGGACTGGATGATGTAGGTGAACCGAGGGAGAATTTTACAGTGAGGTGTTGAAGGTTTGCAAAGGGACAGGTGGTGTCATTCAAGAAGATGAGTGGCTGAGTGAACTGGACAATGATATGACTATGCAGAAGGTGGTGGCTTTAGTGGATTCTGAGTAGATGCGTAGGAGTGCGTGTGATGGGAACTTAAAAGGGTTTTGGAATGTGAAGGAGGAATTGTCTGTGAAAGATGTTCTTCTATTGAGGGCAAGTAGGCTGACTCCACCAGCAAGCTTGAGAGATCTATTATTTCAGTGGCGCATGAGAGACATTTAGTCATATTCAAAATGAAAGTAACATATTTGTGCTGAATGCTGGTGGCCAGGCATTGACTTGATGGAGGAAAGGAAGGTGAGGGATTGCAATGAATACTTGAGCGGTGACAACATATTAAAATGTAGGATGCAACCTATGTGTGTTCGCAAGCTATCTTCTGGACCTTGGGAAGAAATAGCTTTGGATATAGTTGGTCCAATTCGTGGATCCAGTGTGGATCGCTGTGTATTGATATGTACTCTTGGTGGTCAGAGATCAAAATAGTAAATTCCATTAAGACATGTGTTGTTATTGCATGTTTGGATGAGATATTTGACCGAGAGGGTTATCCTTCTGTTTTATTAATGGATAATGGCGTGCAACCTAAGGGCCCGATTCTGATGCGGGTTGGAAAAGCTTCCCGACCGAGGGCCTGATTCTGATGCGGTTAGGAAGGCCTCCTAACGGCATTTTCTCCTTCCAAATCGGATCGGGAACGTGTCTTCCCGACCGAGGGCCCAATTCTGATGCGGTTAGGAACAAATGTTCCCATTGAAGTCAATGGGAGTTCAACCAAATCGTTTCTGGAAGCATCCGGATGCATCCTACTCCGCCGGTCGGACTTTCCCGATCTGAGTGGGTCGGACACCATTTCCCAACCGATTCGGTCGGGAAGCTTTTCCAACCCGCATCAGAATCGGCCCCTAAGTCTAGAGAAATGGAAGATTTCTTGAGGGATAAAGGTATTGTGCACAAGAAAACAGCATTATATCACCCTGAAGCAAACAGTATGATTGATCGCTTCAACAGGGTTTTGAAAGAAACAATTTAATGTGCAATAACTTGTGGCAAGTGCTGGAAGGAAGAGTTAAGGGATAAAGTAAATATGTATAGGTTAACTCCACATACCACAACAGGTGTGACTCACTTTGAACTGTTTAAAGGAGGAGGCCAAACTCTATGATGTGTTACAGTTGGATAAACAGAAGACGAAAATGTGTGGCTCTTGGGGCAGGAAAGAGTGAATGGATGGATAGGGAGGTAAAAATTTGAGGAGAAAAAGTGAATTTGATGGCCAAAAGAGAGTAAAAATGTGCCCAAAGTACAGATAGGTGGTTGGGTGAAGATAAAACTTCCGATT
Source organism: Calotriton arnoldi (assembly GCA_963921515.1). Taxonomy (NCBI): domain Eukaryota; kingdom Metazoa; phylum Chordata; class Amphibia; order Caudata; family Salamandridae; genus Calotriton; species Calotriton arnoldi. Next base: position 750,548 of record CAWUFW010007756.1, on the reverse strand, counting down.
TCATATTCAGGTGTTTCCAAGCTCAGTAAGCCGGTGAAAGTGATTAAGTTGCTAAAAAATTCAATAAAGACCGAGGACCACAGAATTTGGAATTTAGGCAGAGTGGTGAAATGTGATTTGCTTCACATGGATCCTATGGTTTACAAAGGAGGAAAATCATCTTTGCAATTTGTTGAAGAGCCATCAAACCTTAACGAAGGAGAACATGAGGTTATTGCCCCACAGACAAATTTAAGGAGAAGTTCAAGAAAGAGCGTAAAACCTGAATTTTTAAGAGACTATGGGCCGGATATATCAATATTGGGAATAGTGATAACTTAATTGTGATTCTTTGGGAATCGCAATAAGGTAATTTCTATTCCTAATGTATGAAACTCAGAGTTGCATTTAGCAATTCTTAGTGGGTCGCAAATTGACCTACCTCATGAATATTAATGAGGTAGGCCGCAATTTGCAACCCATTAGAAATCACTAAAATCACAGGGATGGTGGCCTGCTGGGATCAGCTGACCACCATGTCTGTGATTGCTTTTAAATAAAATAATTTTAATGCAGCCCGTTTTCCTCAAAGTAAAATGGGCTGGCTTTAAAAAGAAAACTTAAAAGTTTTCTTTTAATTATTTAAGAGCAGGCAGTGGTCTGTGGGACCATTACCTGCTCTTACAAAACGTTTTTACGAACAATCACAAAGGGGAAGGGGTCCCTTGGGGGCCCTTCCCGTTTGAGAATGGGTTACCACCGACTTCAAGAAGGTGGTAAAATGCTAATGTTTAGCAACCCATTTCAGTTGCTAAACATTCTTACATACCACTGTCATTCGGTATTAGGAAGGGACGCCCTAAACACGCCCCTTCCTAATACCGAATCGGCATGTTACTGTATCACAATTTGGGAATGATATGTACCAAAATGCATTTTTATGGTCGCAAAGGCCCGATTCTGTGAATCAGGCCGTTTGCAACCGGAAAAATCCTTGAAACATCTGTCCCTTTGTAGAGTTAATTTCCACCTGCTCTCGTGCTTGTTACGCATTTCATAACTATTTTGTATGGTTTATTTCTCTTCTTTGATTTGACTTTTGTTTATTTTTGTTAAATTTGTTATGGGGGGAAGGTGTGTGGTATTTCCTAGTAGCTACTGATCGGTTGATTGTAATGGTTTTAGTAATCAATCAATAAAGTTTAAATCCTAGTCTCTACTTGTTAGAATGTTCTACGCTATGCATTCTGAGAATGTTATGATTCAGATTGTGGGGAAGTTGAGAAGGAGATAGAAGTAGTGGATCGAAGGTAAATGCTGGCTGGGGTCATTTCATGTATCTTTAATAAATCTCTGTGAATCTAATTCTCCAAGAACATGAATGAATTACTTTGTAACAATGTGGCCAATGTCCGAAACATACATTTTGGCCACTTGTTGCTTTAATTGATGATGAAGCTGTAAACATACTCCTTTAGTTTAAGACTGTTGCCATACAGTATGTGTTTTTCTAAATTAACGTTTCCCACTGTGTCACATTTACTTATTTGTTGGTTACCTCTTTTATAATTTAGAGGATGTTGTGCTGATCATCAAGCATGCGATGTTTTCAAAAGGGTTATGTTTCACCATTAGCTTCCTTTACTTTTATCCACCACTAAACCCTAAATTCACGCTTACCTAACTTTACCTCTATCCACCGAGCCCTAAAATCACCTTAACCTCCACTCATCCCAAACCCACAAATCACCGTTACCTTCCTTCTTTAACTCAACTCAACCTCAAAACCTTACATCATTCTTACCTCTTGTTACCTTTACCCACCCAACCCCTAAAATCACCCCACCTTCCATTTCTTTTACCCAGCCCGCACCCTACAATCACCCTTACCTCCCTTTACCTCTACCCATCCTCAAACACTGAAATAACCATTATCTTCCTTTAACTCCACCCATCCCGAACCTCAAAATCACCATTACACCCCTTTACCTCTACCCATCCCAAAACCCTAAAATCACCCTTATCTTCCTTTACCTCTACCTACCTCAACCCCCAAAATCACCCTTAACTTCCTTCTTTAGCTCTACCAAACCCCAAAACCATAAGTCACTCTTACCTCTCATTGCCTCTATCCAAACTCAAACCCTGAATGAACCATTATTTGCCTTTCCCTCTGCCTACATCAAGCCTAAAATCACCCTTATCTCCCTTTAACTCTAGCTACCCTTGAAACCAAAAATCACGCTTACCTCTCTTTACCTCTGCCCACCTCTAAAACCACCCTTACCTTCCTTTACCATTACCCACCACTGAACCCTAAAGTCCCACTTACCTCTCCTTACCTCTAACCACCCCTAAACCCTAAAATCAACCTTGTCTCCCTTTACCTCTGCCCACCCCTAAACCCTAAAATCACTTTTTATTTTACATAACATAAAAAAATGTCTTATAAAAAAAGAATACTTACCTGCGTGGTGCGTGATAGCCGCAGTATAAATAAGACATGAAGTAGGTTTCCCATTTTATATAAGGTCCATCTGGTCAACAAGGGTAATAATGTTCACCAGTCTGTCAACGCCTCTAAGGCTGTCCTAATATATAGGATACTGACTGGGAAAGTTTAGTGAATTCAGGATAGTCAGCCTGGGATGAAGCATTAACACTAAGGTTGGGACCATCCTGTTCCAATTACCTCAATTGTCTGCAACTAAACAAGAGCCACTGGGAAGGGGCCACTTCTTCCAGGCCCTGTCCAGAGCCTTGTTCTGCTCGCCTCCCCACTCCACCCCTCTTATTTGAACTATATTCCTCACCGCCCCCCCCCCCCTTTATGGCTTGCTGAAACGATTGCATTGCACAGATATTCATCTATATTTATTCCGTTCCTTCTTCCTTTCTTGCACGGTGACACGATGGTTTGTAAAGAAACCAATCCCACCAATGCTTAAGTTTGCCACCCTCTGCAGATGGTATGGAGCCGCTCCTGCACCTTGGGCAACACACCCTGGACAAGAGCAGCACCCACAGCTTATGTTCAGCAGGTTGAGAAATACCAGAATATCGCTCTGAAAAATAATTTAAATGATCTAATAATGGGCAGGCGGTTCACCTTATGCTTATCAAGTATGTTAGGTAATTGCTTCTTAATTAACCCCCTCGCCCCCACCCCCGAATTATTCAGTATGCTCAGCTTACCACCAGGGGAAAAGTGGAGGTGTCTGGCTGTTTTGTTTAAAACCAACTTTATCTGCACTAAACTATTTTCTAATAGCCATACTGTTCTAGAAACTTTGGCAGTAGTTACAACTCCCTCAGGCGCCCAGTGGACTTTTCTTCTGGTTTACACACCTTGACGCTGTTATCTGTGAGTAGAGCACCAACAGGCTCCATGTAAAGGAAGATGAGACAGTATGGAACCCTGTGAGACTCCAGTAATAGGGATCTTTTGTCACCTGGAGGTGCCCATGTGTAGGAAACTGGCTCTATATATACTACACCAAAATGAGGTATAGTGTGTATAGAGACCAAGTGACCCCAGAGGTAGGCAGAGGTTAAAGTTAGATAGAACCTTACTCTCTATTATTGGTAGAGTGGCCGAGCAGGAAGGCAGTATCAGAGGACAGTGTTAAGCATTTGATGTACACACTCGGTCAGCAAATGAATTCACACACTCAATAACTGAACTCTAGGCCAATTGTGTTTGTATAAAAATATATACTGTTGTTTTATTTTTAGAACCAAGCAAGCCTGGCACAAGTAAGCATTAAATACTTTTCAGTAATAAGTTACTGGATATAGTGTAGTGTGGTTTGTGGCCTCGTAGCCTACATTGCTAAGTTAACTTAGGCCTGGCTGCCATGATGCCTTTTTGCACACGTTACTTTGTTTTCCAGCCTCTGCTTGTGCCCGACTATTTTAGAACTGTCTGCCTTTTTGCCTTTCACCTTTTCTCCTGTTCCCTGTGGGTTTCGTCTGCACAACATGTACAAGGTCGAAAAACAACGTCCCTTGTTCTTGCTGATCTGGTCAGCCCCTAGCACTTAGACATAACACAAAATACAGCTGCACTGGAGAAATTCGTGTGCTTTTAATATTGTGATCTCGCTGTTTGTGACAATTGGAGAAAAACCTTTCCAGGGAGAAGAGCTGTGCTTGTCTGATGATGTAAACCTTGCATCTCGATATTGAGGTATGAGGGTCTGCCCGAAAAGCCCAGAGGTCTTCTATTTTTATAATAAACTAGTTACTAGCACGGGGAGGGTGGTAAGGCCTTTTAGCCCTATATCCACTGACTTTATAAATGCTGTCCCCGTTTGTATTCTATGGAATTGTAACCATGCTTATTATTTTATCATTATGCATTATGCTGTAGTACTGGCACGTGTACTGTATCTTAGAGCACGATAGTTGAAATAAACATTTTAAACTATACAGTGTCTCTTATTACGCACGTTGTGGACAAGTATGAGTGAGTGATGAAAGAGTGTTCTTGCTCCCGCGAGTCCTGAGAGAGACCGTGTTCTGGGTTGTCTAATCATTGGTAGCGGCGCTGCGGAATGAGACGCTAAAGCTAGTCGGATTGGGATTGTGGGTGCTAAGGGGCATGGTTGGCTCACCACTATACTCCGAGGTCCTATTATCCTGTGCATAGCTCTGTGTATGTGCAGAATCCCTACAACAATAGAACAGTTTGAAAATGCAATAGAACTTGTACTTTGTTTGATTTACAGGGGATGCAGCAGGTTGCAACACTTAGCAAATACAGTACATTGAAATGAATAGGCTTTTTCAGTAAATTACAGGTAAGTTACTTTTTACGTTACTTTTCTAACTCAGTGCTGGATACCTAGATTCAGCACTGGGACATTTCCTGTAAACAGGTAAGTAATTACGTTTTGGTTATTTGTGCGATTTTTAAAGAATATTTTTAGATTTCAAAACTCCACACTTGGTCGTTTTTTGGAAGAAAAACAGTGCATTGAAATGAATAGGCTTTTTCAGTAAATTACAGGTAAGTTACTTGTACGTTACTTTTCTTACTCAGTGTTGGATACCTGGATTTAGCACAGGGACATTTCCTGTAAACAGGTAAGTAAATACGTTTTGGTTATTTGTGCGATTTTTAAAGAATATTTTTAGATTTCAAAACTCCACACTTGGAAACTTTTTGGAAGAAAATTGTCAATGTTATCCTATGGAGGAAAAACAGGCTATCAGTTCACAGGTAAGTAATCGACTGTGGGAGTTAAGGTTCTGGGGTTAGACTCAGGGGTCCCCCAGGGTCAGTGATGCACTGTTGTTGCACCCTCAGCGGCACTAGGGCGACTGGGTGCAGAGTGTTGAGGCCCAATGTTATCCAATGGGGGATAGAGGGCCTCCGGTTGGTGGCTGCTGGCAAGCAGGCCACTGGGTTGTGGGAGCAAAGCTCCTAGGGTTAAGGTCAGGGCAAATGGAGAAACAAAGTAGCACAAAAGGTGCACCCTCAGCGGCACTGGGGCGGCCGGGTGTAGAGTGCTGTTTCGACATTGGGCGCCCTGTTGTTTTCTATGGAGAACCTCCGGTTTGCAAAAGCACTGCAGGCAGGGAGACGAAGGACTTCTGGGTGCGACCACCACTTGGAGAGGTAAGTTGGGAAGTTAAGGGTTGGTTAGGCACCGTCGGTTTGGGCACACAAGGTCGTGGGGCGTCGGGTGCAGGGGTGCCTTTTGGGGTCGGATCTTCTTACCAGCTCCTGGTCGCGGTTAGGGGGGCCTTCTGGATTTAGGCTGCAGGCGTCGGCTGGAGGCTTGAGGCAGGTCAAGGGTCGCCGGATCTCAAGTCAGGATCGCCGGGGTGATCTCCTCATGGTGTTTTTCCACTCGAGCTCGGGCCTCAAGATGGCGGGGACTCAGAGTTGTGCTTCACCTCGCCTCCCCCACCTGAGGGGTGGAGTTGGCAGAGATGGGCACACCTCTTTCCCTCACTTGTTTTTTCCGCCGGTTCTCCCGCCCAAAGTGGGGGGTAGAACCAGTGGGGACCAGTTGTTGAAAGCAGCAAATGGTCTGGGGAGGCTCACAAATGCCTTTGAAGCTTCCCCTTCGTGAACCCTGCCCATCCTGGGGGAGGAGACTTGGCACCTCGTCCCAGGATGTGCATTGTTTCAGGCCCCCGAGAGCAGCAGGCTCTCGACCCAGGGGTCCAGAAACATGTCTGTTGATGGCAGCCTAAGCAGCCACTCAGTCGGGTCACTAGAGGTGGGTTAGTTTTCAGGGGGCATCTCTGAGATGCCCTCTGTGTGCATTTTCATTAAATCCCACACTGGCATCAGTGTGGGTTTAATGTGCTGAGAGGTTTGATACCAGACTTCCCAGTTTTCAGTGGAGCCATTATGGTGTTGTGGAGTTCGTAATGACAAACTCCCAGCACCATATACTCCTAATGGCAGCACTGCACTTACAATGCCCAAGAATGGACTTGGGCACTGTAGGGGTACAGGGCTCATGCACCTGTACCCTCACCACTGGCATAGTGCACCCTGCTAGAGGGGTGACTGATCTATGCCAGGGCAGTGGGTTGTAGGCATGGCACACAGAGAGGTGTGCCATGTCGACTCTTCACTTTGTTCTGCACCAAGACACGCAGCCTGCAAAGGCAGTGTGCGAGTGTCAGGAGTACAGGACCTCTAAGGGTGGCACAATAAGTGCTGCAGCCCTTAGAGGCCTTCTCTGGTCACAGTGCCCTGGGTACCTGTGGTACCATTTACCAGGGGCTGACATGTGGCCAGAGATGCCAATTGGGTTAGTTTTGGGGAAAGAACACAGGCCCTGGGAACCTGATTGGCAGGGACCCAGGGCACACCAAGAAAAAGTGCATCAGTAGTCTGGCAAAAAGTGGGGGGTTACTGCAACAGAAACCCACTTTCCTACACCATGTGAACACACCGATGTTGGTTAGTAAGGTAAGAGGAGAATGAGTGAAGGACATTGCCACTGAATCCCATTCAAAACTCTAGGGTGCATTTGACGATGGGATGGTCATCTGTGTGGAAGGCAGCAGAGCCGATAAGCAATGTCAGGAGGCAGCGGTGACGATAAGCAATGTCAGGAGGCAGCGGTGACGATAAGCAATGTCAGGAGGCAGCGGTGACGATAGCCAATGTCAGGAGGCAGCGGTGACGATAAGCAATGTCAGGAGGCAGCGTAATGATAACCAATGTCAGGAGGCAGCGGTGACGATAAGCAATGTCAGGAGGCAGCGGTGACGATAAGCTGGCAGCGGTGACGATAAGCAATGTCAGGAGGCAGCGTAACGATAACCAATGTCAGGAGGCAGCGGTGACGATAAGCAATGTCAGGAGGCAGCGGTGACGATAAGCAATGTCAGGAGGCAGCGGTGACGATAAGCTGGCAGCGGTGACGATAAGCAATGTCAGGAGGCAGCGGTGACGATAAGCAATGTCAGGAGGCAGCGGTGACGATAACCAATGTCAGGAGGCAGGGGTGACAATAAGCAATGTCAGGAGGCAGCGGTGACGATAACCAATGTCAGGAGGCAGGGGTGACGATAAGCAATGTCAGGAGGCAGCGTAATGATAACCAATGTCAGGAGGCAGCGGTGACTATAACCAATGTCAGGAGGCAGCGTAACGATAACCAATGTCAGGAGGCAGCGGTGACGATAAGCAATGTCAGGAGGCAGCGGTGACGATAAGCAATGTCAGGAGGCAGCGGTGACGATAACCAATGTCAGGAGGCAGGGGTGACGATAAGCAATGTCAGGAGGCAGCGGTGACGATAAGCTGGCAGCGGTGACGATAAGCAATGTCAGGAGGCAGCGGTGACGATAAGCAATGTCAGGAGGCAGGGGTGACAATAAGCAATGTCAGGAGGCAGCGGTGACAATAACCAATGTCAGGAATGCAGGGGTGACGATAACCAATGTCAGGAATGCAGCGGTGACGATAACCAATGTCAGGAGGCAGCGGTGACGATAACCAATGTCAGGAGGCAATGGTGACGATAGCCAATGTCAGGAGGCAGCGGTGACGATAAGCAATGTCAGGAGGCAGCGTAATGATAACCAATGTCAGGAGGCAGCGGTGACGATAACCAATGTCAGGAGGCAGCGTAACGATAACCAATGTCAGGAGGCAGCGGTGACGATAAGCAATGTCAGGAGGCAGCGGTGACGATAAGCAATGTCAGGAGGCAGCGGTGACGATAAGCTAACAGCGGTGACGATAAGCAATGTCAGGAGGCAGCGGTGACGATAAGCAATGTCAGGAGGCAGCGGTGACGATAACCAATGTCAGGAGGCAGGGGTGACAATAAGCAATGTCAGGAGGCAGCGGTGACGATAACCAATGACAGGAGGCAGGGGTGACGATAAGCAATGTCAGGAGGCAGCGTAATGATAACCAATGTCAGGAGGCAGCGGTGACGATAACCAATGTCAGGAGGCAGCGTAACGATAACCAATGTCAGGAGGCAGCGGTGACGATAAGCAATGTCAGGAGGCAGCGGTGACGATAAGCAATGTCAGGAGGCAGCGGTGACGATAACCAATGTCAGGAGGCAGGGGTGACAATAAGCAATGTCAGGAGGCAGCGGTGACGATAACCAATGTCAGGAGGGAGGGGTGACGATAAGCAATGTCAGGAGGCAGCGGTGACGATAAGCTGGCAGCGGTGACGATAAGCAATGTCAGGAGGCAGCGGTGACGATAAGCAATGTCAGGAGGCAGGGGTGACAATAAGCAATGTCAGGAGGCGGCGGTGACAATAACCAATGTCAGGAGGCAGCGGTGACAATAACCAATGTCAGGAATGCAGCGGTGACGATAACCAATGTCAGGAATGCAGCGGTGACGATAACCAATGTCAGGAGGCAGCGGTGACGATAACCAATGTCAGGAGGCAGCGGTGACGATAAGCAATGTCAGGAGGCAGCAGTGACGATAAGCAATGTCAGGAGGCAGCGGTGACAATAAGCAATGTCAGGAGGCAGCGGTGACGATAACCAATGTCAGGAGGCAGCGGTCATCTTCATCTGTGGTCAAGAGGGCATCATTTACTATGTGTGAGGTAGCAGCCTCCTTGCTGCAGGGTGATCTGCAGCCAGAGTAGCAGCCGTGCAGTAGATGGTTAGCAGTGATGTGATCTTGGAGTTGAACATAGACTGCTTTTTCAATGGTGCTGTCAATGGATGGTGGGTAAGGGATGGACCAGTAGTTGGCGAGGTTGTCTGGGTCTCGTGTAGGTTTCTTTAAAAGTGGGAGGATCTGGCCTGTTTCTGGGAAGATGCCTATGAGCTTTTAACAGCTGCTCTTCTGGAGGTTAATTCAGATGTGCCCCAAACCGATGTGTTGGATGATTTTAACCTTCATTTTGAGACTGTCACCCTTCCATTAACTGCTAAATACTGTCACCTATTCAACACAGTCAGGTTTTCCATGCACACCCCTCTTCTGTCTTGTGTCTTGTGTTAAAAGTTGTGCTCTTGATAGCATTTGCTCAAATACACACTTTTGCCCCCATTTTACAACGCCCAGTCCCTTGGTCAGATCATCCTATACTCCTTTTGTGTGCCTGCTCCAAAGGGGCACAAAGCCTCTACTTGTCACAAATGGAAGAGTCTTTGGTACATCTTTGGCCTTAAGCATTGCATCAGTCTCTGATGCGCAATCATTATTAGAGAACTATCATGCTCAGCTCTGCCTTGGGTCAGATTGCCTTTTCTCTTTTGAATTCTTTTAAACCATCTTGTCTGTCCTGCAAGAGGTAGACGCAGGAACGCTGTTAGTGCCCAGGGTATGATGGATGCAGCGCGTAATGCAGCAGGGTTAAGATTAAATCACATCTACAGACCTTCGGTCCGAAAAAAGTCAGTGCAAAAAGCTAGAGCGTCAATGGCGCCGAACCCAGGAACCTTCTGACAAAGAAAAATACAAAATTGCCATAGACTTTTACCATAAAAACATTAAAGTCGCTCGAAAAAAACACATAGCCGACCAGCTAGCACAAACAGATAACACCCCTAAAGTCCTTTTTCAAGTACTCAACACCCTCATTAATCCCAAAGCTTGAAATCCGGAAGATGCGCCAACCCAGTCACTTTGTGATAATATTGCCGATTTCCTTTCACAAAAGATTGACAACATTTACAATAAAATTACCTCTACTGTCACAAGTACAAGTCACAATCCGACTGCAGTACCCTCCTGAACTCACACAATTCTCTCACTCTGAAAGAATTTCCTCTGCTCACCATTAAAGACACATAAAATCTGTTACAATCTTCCAAATCTGGATCCCCTAAAGATTTAATCCCAGCTAAAATCTCCAGAGGTCTTGCAGCGGAGCTGGCTGCACCTCTGTGCTCCATCCTAAATAGTTCAATCAAAGAAGGCAAGCTTCCTTCTGAGTGGAAAGCCGCCCAGATAATGCCCATTAGAAAAAACACTAAATTTCCCCTGACGTAATTTCCAACTATCGTCCCATCTCACTACTCCCTCTCCATAGCAAAATACTGGAAAAGCATATTAACACTCACCTATCCACCTTCATTGAATCATCTGATTGTCTTGACCATTCACAATCAGGATTCCGTCCCAGGTACAGTACGGAATCAGCTCTGGTTAATGTCATGGATGACATCCGAATGCATGCGGATGCTGGCCGAGCAGTAATCCTCATACTGCTCGACCTCTCCGCAGCATTCGACACCATCTCACATCAGATTCTGCTGGAGAGATTACGGGCTATAGGCATTCAGGACAATGCACTAAACTGGCTGACGGAATTTTTAAAGGGGAGAACACAAACAGTCAACCTTGGTCCTTTTAAATCTCAGACCACTATGGTATCTAAGGGCGTGCCACAGGGCTCCTGCCTCAGCCCTTCACTATTTAATATATATGTCGCCCCAATCGCAGCACTCTTAAGAAACATCGGGTTTACTCCCATCTCTTACGCGGACGACACGCAACTCCTTCTCTCTTTCGATTAAAACACCCCTAATATCAAGAGCATTTTCGCAGAGGGCATGAAAACTATCACAACGTGGATGAGCAACAACTTTCTGCAATTAAACGCAGATAAAACAGAAATAATGCTGTTTAAAGATGCAGTGACCAGCTGGTCACCTTGTTGGTGGCCAGAAGAACTGGGTCCTGCACCATCCCCTAAATTAGTGGTTAAGAACCTGGGTGTGCTAATTGATAGCAAACTCAATCTGGATGAGCATATAGTTGCAACTAAACGGGCATGCTTCCATGCACTCAGCCTGCTCCGCAAAGTTTTTCACTTTCTCCCTTCTTCCACACGTAAAACCTTGGTACATGCTATGGTCCTCAGTCGACTAGATTACAGCAATGCCCTGCTGATCTCTGCCAAGACAACCTCCTTGTGCAGTTTACAAGTGGTCCAGAACACGGCGGCTCGCCTGGTAACCAGTGCACCCCTCCGAACTCCCTCACGCCCCCTGCTCCGTAAACTACACTGGTTGCCCATACGCAAAAGAATTGAATTTAAAATCGGCTGTTTGGTGTTCAAAGGCCTTAACAAAATGGGACCGAGATATCTAGCGGACAAATTGGTCAGATATACACCCTCGCGTACCCTTCAATCAAAAGATAAGGGTCTCCTCATCGTCCCGCGCATAAAACAAACCAGATTGGGAGGCAAAGCGTTCTCCTACTTACCCCACAAATCTGGAACCAGTTACCTTGGACATCCGCCAATGCACTAACTACTTGATCTTTAGAAAGAAACTCAAAACATCACTCTTCTAGCTCCTGTGTCTTTCACTCTACTCGTCCTCAGCACGGAGATACCCCATCCGGGGTGATTCATGCGCTCTACAAATGACATAAATAAATAAAATAAATCAATAAATGATCCATCAAAAATGCTATTCTTTTTCAATCGCATCATCAAGGCTCCGAAGATGGCAGCAGCAATATTTTCTTTCATCAGAGAGCTTAGAGACAAACCATCTTCAAAGGGTATTGTGTGTTCTGATACAAAATGTAATCTTAAAGCTATTTCAAAACAAAGTCCTTTTCTTTTTCTTCCCCTGTATCATCTCCTCTATTCCCAACATTCCTACTAGAAGTCAATTCTTTCCTTTCTGTCCTATAAACAATGAGAATTTCTTTTCACTGGGAGATAGCAAACCATCTGGTTCTCAATGCCTCATTAATGACGATAATGTTTTCAACAGTTTCAGGTCTGTGTTTGTGGCCCCTCAGTTAAAGAAACTCACATTTGATCCTGATAATCTAACCCATTCTTTTCCCATCTCACAGCTGACCTATGTAGCCAAGCTGTTTGAGGGAGCGGGTTTGCACTAGGCATCTGAGTTAATTGAATTTAAACAGGTTTCCTGCACCCTCTTCAAGTAGGGTTCTGTCCAGGATGCAGCATGGAGTGAGTAGTTATTGCAGCCTGGGATGGGTTGCGTAGATGTGCGGATAACGACCTTATCCACACATGAAGTGTTTGATACCAGCAATCATGTGATCCTTCTGAACCGCTGGGAGGCACTAGGTGCCAAGGGCTGTGCATGGGCCTGGCTTTCAAACTTTTTATATGAGCGAACAGTGCAAGCGGCTGCTGAGCCATTTTCCTCATCAGTCAGATCTTAATCCTGTGGGGTACCCCAGAATTCTTTTTTGTCCTCCTTCTACATAACCCTTATATATCCCCTCAAGCCCATCTGACACAGTGTCATGGGCTTGACTTGTTTCTGTGCACTTACAACATCCAAATTGCACTGAAAACCTTAAGCGATCTGGTTAGATCAACTTTAGTCCACTCTATCTAGGATTGAACAGTGGATGCATCACCATAATCTAAAGCTGAATGGTAATAAACCAGACACTCTCTGCCCTTTGAGCCTCTCCCTTTTTTGCAGCCTTTCGTTCTGTCCAATATACCTGGGCCCCAAGTATATTCCTGCACCCAGCGTGCAGAATTTGGGTGCAAAATTTGACTCTGCTTGGACCACAGCTGATCACGTCTGATCAGTTCATGCTTTTCCCAGCTGAGAACTTTAAAGAGAAACCTGCAGTTGTTCTCTTTCTCTCATAAGGTCATGCTTCCGAATTACTTTATTTCTGCACATTTAGGCTAATGTAATTCAATTTATCCTGACCAGCATCATCCGCATCCACGAATCAACATCATATCCTTTGCGGACGACACCCAGTTCATAATGTCTCTTTCTGGCAAGGCACCAAACACCCGGACCAATTTCACCAGATGGCTGAAAACCAACTGCCTCAAACTCAGCACAGACACGCTGGAAGGGGAAAAAGCCATTACAACGCAGCTGTTTCCCCGCATACCATTACATCGCAAGAGTTACCATGCATGCGTTGTAACAACGCATGGTCATTACTACGCATTTTTTACATCGCATGTGCTTTTACCACACATGCCTTTACAACTTCCGTTGTAAAGGTATGTGTGGTAAAAGCACATGCGATGTAAAAAAATATAGGCGATCCACCTCGTTGTGAGGAAACAGAGGCTCTTCCGTTTCCTCACAATGACGTGCACCGCCCCTCAGACCCGACGTGCAGCAGGAACCAGTAGGAGGGAGAGGAACCACGAGGAGAGAGAGGTAAGGGGGATTGGGCCTGGGGTGGGGGTTGCTTCTTTATGGTAAAAGGGGGTCGGGTGTGTGTGTAGTGCAGAGTACTGTTTTAGGAGTACGGTCGGGGGGGTCGTGCAGGGTAGTGTTTTAGTGTAAGGAGAGGACTGGGGGTCGGGGGAGGGTCGTGCTGGGGTAGTGTTGTAGGGTTTAGGGTAGTGTTGGGGGGGTCGTGCAGGGTAGTGTTTTAGGGTAGGGAGAGGACTGGGGTCGTTAGGAGGGTCGTGCAGGGGTAGTGTTTTAGGATTTAGGGTAGTGTTGGGGTCGTGCAGGGTAGTGTTTTAGGATAGGGAGAGGACTGGGGCTCGGGGGAGGGTCGTGCAGGGGGTAGTGTTTTAGGGTAGGGTCGGGAGGTCGTGCAGGGTAGTGTAAGGAGAGGACTGGGGGTCAGGGAAGGGTCATGCAGAAGGTAGTGTTGTATGGTTTAGGGCAGGGTTGAGGGGTCATGCAGGGTAGTGTTTTAGTGTAAGGAGAGGACTGGGGATTGTGGGTGTCGTGCAGGGTAGTGTTTTAGGGTTTAGGGTAGTGTCGGGGGGTCATGCAGGGTAGTGTTTTAGGGTAGATAGAGGACTGGGGGTCGGGTCATGCAGGGGTAGTGTTTTAATGTTTACGGTAGGGTCAGGGGTCGTGCAGAGTAGTGTTTTAGTGTAAGGAGAGGACTGGGGGTCGGGTGGAGGGTCGAGCAGGGGTAGTGTGGTAGGGTTTAGGGTAGGGTCGGAGGTCGTGCATGGTAGTGTTTTAGGGTAGGGAGAGGACTGGGGGTCGGGGGAGGGTCGTGCAGGAGTACTAAATTTGGGTTTAGGGTAGGGCAGGGTAGTGTAACTTACCTTAGATACTTTTACCAAGAGTATACCTTTACCACGCATGCTTTGCGTTGTAATGGCATGCGTGGTAAAGGCATATTCGTGGTAAAAGTAGGCGATGTAATGGTAGGTCGTGGTGAATGACAACGCGTAGTAATACCCGCGTTGTGTTGACAAGCGTAGTATTAGTACGTGTTGTAACGTGTCATAGTCTACGGGAAGTATTAATCTTTGGCAAAGGCACCTCTCTCTGGAACTCCACCAGGTGGCCTGCCCAACTCGGACCCACAACCCTCCTGGTGACCCATTGAAAGAACTTCAGAATAGTAATCAAAAACCAACTCATCATGACCGGCCAAGTGAACGCACTCTCCGTCTCCTCCTTCCACGCACTCAAGATACCCAAGATTTTCAAATGGCTCCCCACCAACACTTGCAGAACCATCAGCCAAGTTCTCATCACCAGCAAGCTGGACTATGACAACACACTATAGCTGGAATCAAGACTCAAATAACCAGAAAACTCCAGACATAACATAACGCTGCATCTGATCCACAAGCATCAGTGGTTCAAAAGTACACTGCTATGTTAGCCTTGGGATCTAGGCCTCACATGTTTTAGGCCCTTGATCTCTACTTAACGGCTTCCAGTTAGAGAACACACAATTTCAAATCTCTCTAGTTGATATATAAAGCAGTACAATATTGAAACCACTCTCCTCTGGGATAGCATTTTAAATGGTGCATTGTAACACGTCCTCAAATCGATGGACCTCTCATTACTTGCGATGCCTCAGTTTCAGTGTTCCTCATTAGGAGGCCATGTTTGTTCTGTGGGTGCGGTTCAAAAACAGAACTCATTGCCATTCCATCTTCAGAAATAATTGAATCTTCAGTTTAGGAATGCCTTAAAAACTTTATTATTCCCCCAATCATCATCATCACTGTCAAGAGGGTATGTGTACCTTCTGGGTGTGCTTTCAACTCCGAGACACCCTTTCCTAGCTTGTGCTTCATACATCACATAGCCTAACATAACAAGGTCTGCTGTGGATCAAGGGACATGAATTGTAACCCTAACTCCCACCACTGGTCCCTGGATAATCACGATCAGTATTGCTAGATGAAGGGGTTTGAGGGTTGTTGGACCTGGCCCTTTTTGCGGGGTCAACCCCCATTTTGTTTTTTGCTTTGTGTTGCTGAAACTATTTTTGTTTAGGACTCTATACACTTTATCACCGTTAACCAGTGCTAAAGTGCTTGTACTCTCTCCCTAAAGTATGGTAAAACGGGCCTACACTTGATAGGTACAATTCATTTACTTGTAAATCCCTAGTAAATGGTACTACCTGTACCTAGGGCCTGTAAATTAAGTGCTACTACTGGACATACATCACTCTTTGTGCCACCCACTAAAACAGCCTTTTGAAACATGCCTTAGGCCTGCCACTGCAGCCTAGAGTGCAATCTTAAACTGACATTTCGACCTGGCAAATTAAACCTCTTGCCAGGCCTAAACCTTCCTGTTTAATACATATAGGTCACCCATATGGTAGGCCGAAAGGCTCATAGGGCAGGGTGCTTTGTATTTAAAAATTAGTTATATGCAGGCGTGCAACGCCCATTGGGCTCAAAGGGCTTCAGCCCCCCCCCGTCGTGTGTGTCAGCCCGGGAGGCGTCCGTCTTCTTGCAGCCGCACCCGAGTACTTCACAGGTCTTTAAAAGACCATTTACTTGCTAACGAGGCTTTGTTGTTTTTCACCCCTTCTTAGAGCCCCTGCATCTCCACTCTGCATATTGCTGGAAGAGTCAGCCCCCCGAAATTTTTAGTAGGCCCCCGAAATTTATCTCCAGTTGCGCCTCTGGTTATATGTACTTATATTTTACATGTCTTGGCAGAGAAAACCTCCTAAAGTCATTTTCACAGTGGTAAGGCCCATCTCTTCTATCGACTAACATTAAGTTATCTTATCACGTATCATAATTGCTAACTTTAGATTAGGAGCAGATAGAGATGAGCTGTTTATACTCAAATGAATTGTAATTTCAATCCCTCTTTAAAGGTAAAGTCAGATTTTAAGTCATAATTCTGAACATGTACTTTTAGAAAGCTGTCATTTTCTTGTCCCGTCCATTTGTGACTTCTGCCGGTATCCTGGGTCACATGACTGTGAATAGCTATGCTGTTGGGGTTTGTGTATTGTTTCCAGATTGTAACACAAAGGGGTTTAAGCGTGGACAGGGCGGCCCATCCTGACAGGATAACTGGGAGGGGGGGATGTTTTACCCAGCCCCACTTACACCAGGCCTGCCTTGCCTTTTGTCACTCCCTGTTTGGAGCCTTGACAGGGGAAGAACTTTCCAGAACAGGGGGCAGGACAGGGAACCCCGCCTACACAAACACTGACACCAAGTATACATATTAGAACGCCTGAGGCACTCTTCAGAACACTCCTGGGCTGGTAGAAGTTACAGGAGAAGGACTGACTTTTTACCAGAGGACTGCCTCAAACCTGTTCTCTGTGACAGTCCTTACAGGTGAAATGGCTAAATCCTATTTTGGATATACGTTCCTGACTGCTACAGAAGTGAAAAAAGTTTTAAAGTAGTGTCATCCTTTAGATGACAAATGAAGCATTTCATTGTATCTTTTATATTTCTTTATTGGAGGTTAGAGGAACCACAAATAAAACAACACAATTTCCACATTAAAAACATCACACAATGGTTAGCATGCCCCAAAAGGGTCGTAACAGAGGAATCTTTATAGGGAAATTAGCAATCTGCACAAGATGGTCTTTGATGTTGTAGCCCCCTAAGAGAACAGTGGAAGATCAAGCATAAGAACACTAGCCCTCAAAACATTTCAAAGTTTTAAAATTATTTTAGCAATTTTATTGGCATGTGGGGAAAACGTAGTGATGCATATCACTCTTTAAAGTGACTTCTTTGGGGTGTTCTGACAAAATATACTGGAAAGAATATTGTGAGACATAAATTGTGTCTTACATATTGTGATGTCAAAAATATTGTAGGTCAGAATATTGCAGATAAGATTAGAACTTTTTTCAATTTTTTAACATCGTTAAAAATATCTGTGTGTGTTATATCATGATTTGTATTGTTTTAAAGTTTTTTTATCTTTTTATTCTAATTATTTTTAAAGTACTTGTACTTTTTATAATAATTTTGGCAGCGGATGTTGGGTTTATAAGGGATTAAGAATGGGAGAAAATATAGCATTTTTAATTTGTTATGTTTGGCGTATTTTTTAAATTATTTTTTCAAAAGTTTTATCATGTTTTATAATAAATGATTTCTATGAAATTATACTTTTACATTTTTGAAACTTTGTTTTTTAGTTAAGTAAAAGCCGAATTTGTATGTGATTGTTTTTTACTTTTTCTAAATTTTGTTCCAATTGCTTGAATTTAGTTCAAATATTGTTATTTTTTTAATTTCTAATATCTGTGTATATAAATTGATAAAAACGTTTTGGGTTGTTTGATAACAAACATATTTTTTAATTTAATCAGTTATTTTAATGTAACCAATTTTAATATATTTATAGGTTATAAAATAAGGTGTCTTATGTATTTTATTTACATTGAGAGTTTTAGGTTTATGATATTTACTTTTATATTGTTAAGTGTTCTTTTTATTTTTTTAATTTAACATGTGTTTAATTGATTGCACTTATAAATGTTAAAGGTATAGTAAATATTTGTTATTTGAAAAAACAAATTGTCAGTACTCTCAATTTTTTTATGTTGTGTGGTGCATTTTTTTGTAATAATTACAATAGATTTCTGTAACGTTTTTAGTGCAATGTCTATTATAAATTTGTGGCAGTAATTAATTTTGAAATATAAAAATGCATTCCTTAATGTGGTTAAGTTTGGAGTGAGAATAGTCAATCTGAACCCCTCCACCTCCCAAAGTCCGACACCTTCCACAATGTGGTTAAGTTTGTAGTGAGAAAATTCTTCACTCTGGAGTGCCATTTATATATTATACATTTTCTAAATTTCTCTTGTCAGCAATGAATTTTGGTGCAAAAGGAGGCCTTTCTTACACAAACAGGCTTCTCTGTTAGTTTTTCAACAATACAATTTTATAAGAGAGAAATGGTTGCAAGTTAATTATATATTTTACTAGCCATCCCAGTGAGTTTTCTAATGTCTCCTTGGGAGCACAGCGGACTTTGAGGTTTTTGTGGACTGGTTTTTAGACTTGTTTACAATATCCGTTTAGCATTTTCTCCCTTTTGTTTTTTATTTTTTAACACACTCAGTATGCCTAGGATGTTGTATTGATCCAGTAAAACATATCACTGCACTTAGTATTCCTATGAGATGTCAGTTGTCATTATTTTTGTTATTATGTATACTTTTATGGTTATGTGAACCGAAATAAAGTTTTTTGATGAGGATATTATACATTTTCTAAACATCTCTTGTAATATATACCATTTTAATGCACATTTTTTTATTTGCTAGAAAAAATATTTTTAAATTCACAATAATTGTATTTACACATATTATAGTTTCACTATGCATACAATTAATTGTAGTTATACAGCTTTTTAAAAACATGTATATAGTTTTCCACAAACTCAATTCTTTATATCACATTTTTACACAATATTAAAAAGTACTGAGAATGATTATTTTTAATCAGCATGGGACTGCTCTAGACTGGATCACGTCCTACCTTCGAAACAGAACAAATGTCATCCATACCCCACTTTTCTCATCCAAACCATACTCCACAAAAGCAGGGGTTCCCCAAGGCTCTATCATCTCGCCCATGCTTTTCAACATCTACATTACCGGTACTGATCAATCAGTTTCACCTCACTTGCTATAACTTTGCAGATGACACACAAATACTCTTTTAACTTGAATGCTTCAAAGACATTGGAAACTCTCCAATTTTCAGTTGTCTCAGAGCCATGGATCAGTGGAGGACTTGGAGTCATCTCAAATTGAATGCTTCCAAAACGGAAATACTCACGTGTGGCAATTGGAAACATTATGACCCACTTGCCGCCTGGCCTGATGAACTGGGATCACCGCCTAAAGTATTGAAGGAAGTAAGAAACCTCAGAATGACCATGGACTCCAAGCTATCGATGAATGCCCAAGAGGACAAACTAGCAAGATCAAGCTTTGTCACTATAAAAACTCTGCGACGAATCTTCCCCCATTTGGGATTTCCACACAAGGTCCAAGCAACCATCTCCCTTGTTCTGTCCAAACTCGATTACGCCAATAGCCTCTACCACGGATCACCTTTAACGACCATGAAAAGACGACAACGGATTCAGAAATCGGCTGCCAGACTACTCTTGCATATCAAACCGCGAGACCACATCTCACCTGCCTTGAAAGCCCTGCATTGGTTACCAGTTGCCATAGGATCCACGTTCAAGCTGCTTTGCATCACCCACAAAGCAATACATGGAATGGGACCGCTCTTCATCAGGAATAAAATCACCAAACACATTCAACAAAGGAACCTCCGCCATATTAACCTGCTTCCCATACCTGCGGGGGCGATTGCTGCTAATACAGGAGGAGTCCTCTGCCTTGCTGGACGCCGGGGCACTGTAAACCCGACCCGGACCGAGGAGCCTGAGGAACCAGGAAGTGCCCTGCTGGGGGACTACATTCCCCACACTCCCTAGTGCAAAGAGCACCTACAAAACGCCAATGCCGGCCCGCGGCGTTTGTAGCCATATTAACCAGTTTCCCACACCTGCGGGGGCGATTGCTGCTGATACAGGAGGAGTCCTCTGCCTTGCTGGACGCCGGGGCACTGTAAACCCGACCCGGACCGAGGAGCCTGAGGAACCAGGAAATGCCCTGCTGGGGGACTACATTCCCCACACTCCCTAGCGCAAGGAGCACCTACAAACGCCAACGCCGGCCCGCGGCGTTAGTAGCCATATTAACCTGTTTCCCATACCTGCGGGGGCGATTGCTGCTGATACAGGAGTCCTCTGCCTTGCTGGACGCCGGGGCACTGTAAACCCGACCCGGACCGAGGAGCCTGAGGAACCAGGAAGTGCCCTGCTAGCGTTCTCACCCACGAAATTGAATTAACGCAGAGACGCCTGTCAGTGGAACCATTTCTTCTTCCCTTGGGGTCTCCCGCATGGAGAACGCAGGAGGTCCCGCCACAAGTCTATTCCCCTCAATTGACAATATCGGGCGACCTTCCACCAGGGCAACAGGAATCGTCATCGGCAACTACTGCCCCGTCCAACATAACTAGAAGGGATTTAGAGTCCTCAGCCCCCACCACTTCATCAAGTGACCCTATTAATGATCCACCTGCAAAGCGGCACAGGGCTGGCATGATTACCAAGCCCAAGCAAACTAAACCTATTCGCGCCCCCAAACCTAGAGGTACACATCTTAAAGCCTCCACACTGAGTTATGTAACATTAGTAGCGACTCAAACTGGAAACACACTACCCCTACAAGGCCCATTTACTGAGGAATTATGGGTAGAAGCAAGCAAAAGGTTTATGACACTGTTGGACCCTATTTTGACCAAGTTAACACAGATTGAACAGCGACTCGCCGGTTTAGAAATAGACAACATATCCGCCCGGTCTCTGAGTGAGCCCCCAGAGTGCAACCTTCGTGTATACCCGCAGATCCAACTCTAGCACATCATAGCGAGGCCCGACCCTTAACAAATCCCTCAACATTGGGAAATACCATTAGCGCCGCCATACGGGTTTGTGGGCCGCCTCCCGAAATGAGCGGACATACAAATGCTCAGTGGGAGGCTCCAATTATACAAGCTGCAGCACCAAGGGATACATTCTAACAGGCATCTGCAGCAAGGGAGGATTTAAGGACACGTCATCAGGAAACAGGAACACAAGAACCCAATGCCTCCGCTGCAGATGATCATCCCCTACCAGTCCGCCATCTCCCACTGGAAGCCTCCCCTCTGGTACTGGTTTTGGCCAATGTACCCCCTCTCCGGGGGCAACCAGCTGGAATCTACGACGCAGTTAATGGACAAATCTCTCCATTGGCTTTCACACAACCTTAAGAACTCAGGAATACGGAATCACCAGCTGGCCAATAAAATTATCATGGCTAGAAGAGTGGGGTGGGTAGGGAACTCACCAAAGACCAGCGTGGGGGACTGTGTTGTGATAAATTTTAATAACATACATGTGGGTCATCTCCTCCTGGACAATCTCTATAGGTCCCCACTTACAAGCACCCAAATTATTCCTTTACCATTGGAGCACTTTTATAATCAGGCTTTAATCTCAGGAGTGGGAAAGAGTGGTAGGCTAAGGTCAGGTCCTCTATTCACGAGACATGCGGGGGCGATTATTCCACAGGGGGTAAGGTTGCAAAATAGATTTGCCCCCTCTCTGATTTGGAATCATGTGATTGACTACCATCGCCCTTTGGGAGAATAGATAAATCAGCGAGCTCACCACACGGACCGCAGGTAACACCCATGTCTCCTTTGCAGCAGGGCATAGTGGATCAAAATAGGACTACCCTCGCATCCTGGAATGTGGCTTGTATTGCCTTGAAGGCAGGTAACGAACAATGGTATAATCTATGGCAATCCCTGGAGATCATCTGCTTCCAGGAAACATGGGCTAAGGATACGGTTTTCTTTCCTGATTTCCGCACTTTCCACACTCTCGCAGTGCCCTCAATGTCAGGCAGAGCGAAGGGGGTCTATTAACCTTGAGTTCAAACACCACCCCCTACAAGTAAGGCAGGTTGGCTCCCCAAACATACATTTTCAGCTTATCTAGCTTGAGCCTAGAAATGAAGGTTCCTGGATTCTAATCAACTTCTATAATAATGAATTGGGGAGGAATATGAAGAAAGTGGTAGAAGATTTAAATAGGGAGCTAGGGAAAATTAAGTTACTTTAAAAAAAAAAGGTCCACCCCACATCATCTGGGTGGGGGACTTCAATACTCACCTCTGTAAACATAATGAGTCTAAGGTGTGTGGCTTAGTTGACTCCCAGGGCAATCCCCTCACACATTTCTCACATAACAAATATGGTGATAGCCTGAATAACCTCCTACATTCGAGCAATCTGGGAATAAATAATAACACAAAAGCAGGACATATAGGCAAAACATTTAGGCGGGGTAGACAGGAGTCAACGATTGACTTTATCTTAGTCTCCTTCACAATAAGCGGAAAAGTGGCCCACTTAGATAACCTGTTTACATGCTATAGCGACCATGCCATTTTATTCATCTCTTTAAACTTTCCCTGTAAAGGGAAAAAACACCAACAGGCAGTAGATAACATAGCGTTAAGTAGGAAAAATGGCTACCAGCTAAAGTGGGCACAGGTTGAGAAGTTGAACCTAGGCCATGAAGTAATAGCTCAAGCAAGGGAAGATATTATACATTGCCTGGCTGAGGGGACTCCTTCCTCCCTTTTAGTTACCCAGTTTACAGTACTCTTAACGAAATTAAAACTGGCGCTCACTGCGTACCAAGCCTGTAAACCTTAATCGAACCAAAGGATGGTTCGACCATGAATGTTCCACAGCAAGGAGTGCCCTTATCAAGGCCATAAAAGCCCACCATAGAGATCCAGTAGTGATAAAACTCCTACGCAGTAATTATAACCATGCCAGGAAACGAAGAGAGAAGGATATTAGAGAGAAGGCCTGGAACAATCTTAAACAAGCTGCTACCACGGGCAGCAGCAGGGAGTTCTGGAGAGTCATAAATGCCCCTTATTTTAAAGACTCCAAGGATCCCTCCCTGGACTCACACGTAGATGAGGATGCATGGGTGGGTTAGTTTGAAAGCATTTTTGGCCTTAGCACTTTCCCTGCCCTACCATCCACTGAGCTACCCTCATCGCCACAAGGTAGCCTGAGATTCTCTCTAACAGAAGTTAGAATAGGGTTGGAGTCTTGCGCACCAGGAAAGGCCCGGGCCCGGATGGGGTCCCGATCAATCTTTTCCAGCAGAACTACGATATGTGGGTCCCCTTACTAACAAATGTTTTTAATAGTATAGCAACAGAGGGTCCTCCATCATTTTGGAACAAGAGTGTAATTGTCCCTATTTATAAGAAAGGGATGCATATATGACGTTACAACGCAAACAATTACAACGCATGCCTTTACAACTCGGTTTTTACATTGCAACTACCATTACATCGCATGATTTTACAACGCATGCCATTACAACGCATTTTTACAAACTACCATTACAACGCATACCATTACAACGCATACCATTACAACGCATAATACTTTTAGGGTAACAGTGGGGTAAGTGTTGGATAGTGTAAGGGTAAAAATTACTATTCCTACTCCAGTGAGTGCAACAGTAGGGAAAGTGTTGGATAGTGTAGGGGTTACAATTACTATTCCCATGTACCCCAAAACCCATACCCACCCTAAAACTAAAAAATCTCCTTTACTTACCTTATAATGCGTTGTAATGGCATGCGTTGTAATGGTATGCGTTGTAATGGCATGTGTTGTAGTGACATGCGTTGTAATGGCATGTGTTGTAATGGCATGCGTTGTAATGGCATGCGATGTAAAGGCAGTTACGTTGTAACAGCTGCGTTGTAAAGGTAGTGCGTTGTAATGACTGCGTTGTAATGGTTGTTTCCCAAGGGGATAGGGGCATTCCTAAGAATTACCGTCCAATTTCCCTTCTGGATACCACTGCGAAGCTCATGGGCCGGCTCTTATTATCCAGATTGGAGGACTGGGCTGATGAAAATAATATACTGATGCAGGCGCAATATGGATTCCAGAAGGGAAAGGGGACAGTGGACCAATGCCTAAATTTGTCACTCTGCATAGAAAAATATACCAAAGTGAAAGGGGGAGGATTTACATGGCTTTTATGGACCTGTCGGCGGCCTTTGATTGTGTCTCCCATCAGAAGTTGCGGCCAATGCTGGAGGGGATGGGGGTTGATCCCCTGATAATCCGCTTTATTCGCCAGCTATACGCCAATGCCATTGTTTGCGTCCGATATGGCGCAAATGGGGAATGTACAAGTTCATTTAAGATCGTGAGGGGTTTCAGGCAGGGTTGTGTCCTCGCCCCGTTTCTTTTTTCCATCTACACAAACGGGGTGGAGGCTACCCTGACTGGCTCACCTCTGGACGTGCCTACATTTGATAATATCCCCCTTTCAATACTGGCGTATGCTGACCGTGCGGTCCTAATCGCTAGGACAGGGGTTGCTTTACAATCTCTTATAACATCATACGCCTCATTTATGGCTTCATTAGATCTTAGAGTAAACGAAACAAAATCATTTATCATCAAAGCGGGAGCCAGAAGAGGAGCAAACCCCCCCCCATTTCCAGTTGGCCTCAAAGAAAATTGAAGTGGTAGACTCCTTCCTATATCTGGGGGTCTTATTTGATAAGAACCACTCCTGGAAAAATCTGGTGGCAGTAAGAGCACAAGGCATGGAAAGGAGCCTTCAGGCTATTAAGGGCTTTGCAATGAAGCTGGGAGCCAGCCCCCTGGACAAGATAAAAAATATCTATCGTGCTAAAACAAAGGCAGCGGTAACATATGGGGCGGGAGTCTGGGGGATTGCAAACTCGGATCGGCTCCAGAGGATAGAAGATACCTTTTTTAAAAATCGGGCTTCATTACCTCATTCTCTTTCAAACTATATTCTACACCTCGAATTGGGGTTACCCTACTTGCTTGATACCATCAGACTGGCCCCAATCCTGTTGTGGCTTTCAATTTGGCGGAGGTCCACTGTCAATTTAACGCAACACATAATTGCCAGCTGCATGAAACTGGACCACTGCAACAGGATTGGCTGGCTTAGATATGTAGAGGCCGAATTGACTGCAATTGGGCAGGGAACCTTATTTAGGTACCCCTCACTGTGTAGAAGGGTATCGAAGCGGCAAATTACTGAGTTGTATCTCCAGAGGGCTAACTTTCTCCGGAGGGAAAAAAATCGGCAACAAAAGGTGACAATTGCATATGATCTTATTCCGTAGGGGAAGGATTTTCATACCTTTCGTGTATCAGCTTTGCTCACCATAGATTCATTCTATTGCGTTTTCGCCTGAACTACATCCCTCTGATTCTAGCTCTCCCAGTGAGGAAGTTTAAACACTCAGATTTGCCGCCCTGTCCGTGCGACAACCACTCGCCCCAAACGGATCTACATGTAGTACTATTCTGCACGTTTTACCATACTGAAAGGAATGCTTTTATCCTACCGATTTTAAGGCGCTATAACTTCACACAGTGCAGGGTGGCATTGTATTTCTTAAAGGCACTCTCTGACCCCTTTGTCTGCTTCTCTGTAGCATGTTTTCTGTGGGCATGTGTGAGAAAGAGGAGGAATCGGGCTTTGTTGACATAACTTGCTGTATTAACGGGAATAACTGGTTTCATTTAAGTGATGGGGGCCCAAGAAGCAAAAAATTGTACAAAGACTATGATTGCTCCCACTTATGGCTTTTAAATATTATTTTTCTTGTACAGGGCCAATTTGTTGAAACTGCCAAAAATTTTACATAGATCTTAATTGTTTTAATTGTTTTTATATGGTTTTATAATATTGTGCTATGGCTTATTCAATGAATTGACGCTTTTATGATCTGTTTTAAAAAGAGATCGAATAAAGACTAAGAATGAATGAACCTCCTCTCTAGAGTGGCATCTCGCCTCAAAATCCCAAGATACAAGAAAAAAAACATGGGTGGCATATCCTTCTCTGTTCAAGCAACCAAACTATGGAACTCTTCACCCCCCCAACAGAAGATCCATGGATAACACCTTATCTTAACTTCTCAAGAATTGGCTCTTCCCGACATAAGCACCATACGCAAACAGAAATATACAGCATATCCCTCTGTATAAGCATTTATTTGTACTATAGATATGTACCTATCTTTGTGTATTGCTTTGTATAAACATGTAGAATAATTATGTTGTTAAAAAATAAAATTAAAATAAATGTTTTAAGTAAAACAACACTTGAAAACCAGAGTTTACCTAATGCATCTTTAATCTACATATACTTACTTCCTTTATGCATCTATATACCTTCCATGTACTTGGATCTATATATTTATTACCTTTCGCCCTAAAAAAGCATATTCAATGCACTACCCTATTTCTCATCCTATAGCTCTATCAATATCTTTGATCTACATATACCTACCTCCTTTATGCATCTATATACATTTCCATGTACTTATAGAGCTATATATTTATCACTTTCTTCTAATTCAGCATATCCAATGCACTACCCTATTTCTCACCCTATACCTCTCTCAATATACCTTCTACCCCAACTTTCTGACTCATCTCAAACTTCTTTCTACTACTCTTTCCAATGCACTACCCTATTTCTCACCCTATACCTCTATCAATATATCCTCTACATCAACTCTCACATTTATCCCAAACCCCATACCACTTCTATGATCCCCAAAATAACCCTTTCTAGACTCTCCCCTACTCTACCCCCTTGCATCCTCTGACACCTCTTTTACTATACCAATCCCCCAAAACAAGCCTTTCTAAACTCTTCCCTCTGACTCTTCCCCTCCACATCCCTTTTACTCATCCCAAGCCTCCTCCTACTGCTAGGACCTCCAAAACAAGGAAAAACAAAAAAAGTCTAAATCCTTCACTCTTCTATCCCTCCACTATCCTTTTCAATCAAAATAACAGACTAACATGTCCACTTCTCAAATTTCATATTTCACTATTGTTGTATTCCGCTTTAGGGGTCCATATATAGGTTTTCCTGAATCATGTCCTTATATAGGCACAATTCGCATTGCCCTTATATAGGCATAGAATCCCTGTCCTTATTTAGGCATTAACCGTGCACTCCAAATACAGGCATGGTCACCGACATCCGTCCACCCTAACGTCACAACGAGTTCTTAGAAACCAGACCCTTAAGCTTCGGGAGTTCCCCTAGCACAGGACTATTAATTTCTCCAAGAACTCATCTATTATGTATGAACCGTTATACCTTAAGGGTTCATTCCTGACGTCTTCCTCTGTCCGACTTCACGTCAATGCTAACATTCCAAGACACCTACCAGGTATAAATATACCTTCCCTTGCCAAAGCAAGTTAGAGGAGACCTCGACTTCAGAGGAGCCCGTATCCCGGCCTGACGCACTGAGAAGACGCTGTCATTCCTGCACGCAGATGAATCCAGCTTCCAGTGTTCTGATTCCCTTCGCGGGGTGTTAGATTTCCAGATCTGGCAAGAGATTCCCACCTCTCTCATTCTCAAGGTATGGAGCTGACTAGAACCTAGAGGGACTCTTGGCATATCATACTTGGCATACTAGACTTAAACATACTCTTAGTATACCAGACTAGAGAATACTCCGCCTACTTCTATCTTTCCCTACACCTAGACTAGGTTAGGTACATTGGGGTAGAACTAGCTTAGAGACGCATCTAATGAGTACTCACATTTTTAGCTCATGTTATTTATGTACGTGAATATATGCTAAAAGATAATACTAGCGATGTATTATTTATTTCTACTGCTCACACTGTACATTATTTATCTTGCATACTGTCTTGTGATCATAACAGCACATATCTCTTACACGAGAAACAAGACTGTTCAATAAAACCTGTTTATTGAAACGCCCGTCTTTCCTTTCTGTGTAACTCTGTAGAAACTAAGCATGCACGATTGAATGAGTGAAACTGTTATCTATTGTTTCCACGATTCTGAGACGTGTTCCGCTTCTAAAGGGAAACAAAAGTTGTCATGTTTTTCGGTTGCCAGAAACTACTCCCTTCTTGTTCTCAAGGAGTTTCTAGTGGCCTCTGAGCTAGCTGGCACAAGTAATTAAGTTTAATATACTCGATAGGGACATACCGACCTTAGTCCTATGTCAAACCTATAGTGTATATTATTCCAATGCGCAGAGCCTATTAGGGAAATAGGAACTACACTACATGGCGCCCAACGGTTTGGTAAGGCAGTAATTTAACACTAGATACTGAGTAACTCATTCGTGCTTTTCTCAGAGACCCCTACTCACATACTCCATAAGACGTCTGGAGTGGGTAGGGTTAAATATCCGCCAAAACTAAATAGGGAAGCACCCTATATATTAGTTTTTTGGTTTGTTCAACGTTTA
This sequence comes from Calotriton arnoldi, assembly GCA_963921515.1. Taxonomy (NCBI): domain Eukaryota; kingdom Metazoa; phylum Chordata; class Amphibia; order Caudata; family Salamandridae; genus Calotriton; species Calotriton arnoldi. The sequence continues at coordinate 721,970 of CAWUFW010007756.1, read as the reverse complement.
AGGATACAGTGTTCCAAAATATTGTGCACCTTATCTTTTTGTTTCCTTGAAACTTGTTCTACATTTTTCAAAAAACATAATGCCTGACTCCGACAACGATGAAGTTACGGGTCACCCAGCTTTAACAGCTTATAACATTTCAGGTTTCGAAGGAACCGAGGAGGGTGTCATAGACATCAATCCAAACTTAAGAAGAGCCATCACTCTAAAACTTATAAAACATGGCCTACCACCAAGAGGCGGTAGAGCAGTTTTCGTGATAGAGGCACATGAATCCTTTCAGACAGAGGTATTCTATTCATGGGTAATATTTCCTGAATCAAATTCAGTAACAAGACTGTTTCACTTCTACAAAGAAGATGATCCACCAGAGGAATATATTCCTTTCGAGGATATTGAAATTCCACTAACATACCAGGAGCATCAGCTCTGGTTTAAAGGCGCCCTAAAAGATCACAAAAACATTACCAGGCTCGGTCCACTAGGTAGACCAGGAGCAACATGGCCGATTCTAGCCGGCTACACACCTCATCCTGACATTGAAGAAATGTCAAACGAGGAACTACTTACTCAACTTACAGAGTTAATAAAAATTTACAGACAATTGGTCCAATATGTCATGCAGACTTTCACAGTCCAACCACCATTAACCATTCCAAATCAAACTCCTCAACAGGGGAATACACTAAAAATTACACCACAGACTCTATACGCAGTCATGGGTAAAATGCCCACAAAACGTGAGCAAATTCCATTCTGGATAGCTCAAAAAATTACTCAAATAGAAGCAGTATTTCCAAATACTAGCCCTTATGAGAAACACAGAATCCAAACAATCTGTTTACCAATGGGGATCACACCACAACTGGAAGACTGCACCACTTGGGGCTCAGTCTTTGCTGCCATCTATACTAAAAACACATGGTATTCCGTCAATTGCAGTAATACCTGATGTCCTGAAACAAATTCAAAACGAATACCGGGCAGAGCCTGCTCTGAATTTAGGTATGAAATTACTGAAAAATTTCGACCAGGTCTCAACAATAATATTATCTAATATTAAAGGGGAGGCAGCAGCAGTGGCGATCCGCCAACGATTAAGGGAATTCGATGTTACAGAACATCAAACAGAACTACCCAGAATAATAGAACAATCTTATGCAGAATTAGGCAGAGATAGTTTGGGTGGAAGACCATTGAAGCCAAAACTATCTGAAAGTCCTGAGAAGGACTCTATTAAACAAACTCCTACATCTTCTAAAAAAAGTGGGAAACTAATAAACAAAATTCAAACGAGAAACATTCTCAATCCCGAGGTAGGTCTCCTCAAAAGGAGCCCTCTGAAAGGAGGTATAACCTCAGGAATAGGGATAATTTGAAAAAGCCTGACAGGTATCAAGATACTGATACACGTTCCTCTCGTACCTTTCAGATATCGTCACAGACATCGGAAAGAAGAGGACGGTCAGAACATAGAGAAGAACGCGTAAAATCGAAAGACGACAAACACGCTCCGAAAAATAAATCTAAACCTCAATTCTCAAAAAAGAAGGTAGCAGGTCTGAAGATCAGACATGCCGAGGATACTGAGAACACAACTCAAGAACGGAGAATGGGCTCAGACAATGCTGGACAGTGCTGCAGAAGTCACAATAGCTCGCCAGAACCTGAAGGAACTTCTGGAGATAGTGGACTTGAATGAGTACATTACAGTTGAGACTGTAGACACCAGGGTTAGTACTCCACAAAAGTTATATGAAATAACACTCCGGATGGAGGGAGACATACCTAGACAGGTGAAAGCACTCTTTTGGGAAAAACTTTCAAGGGGCTATGACATACTTCTAGCAGAAAAAGACTGGCCACCACAATTTGTCAGGGAGTGCCCACATGGCGAGGACATTATTATGCCTGCCTTCTCTAACCATATTCCAATTCACCTAAAATATACTTATGCCAGGAAATGGGCAGTTGGCCAGGCCCCAGCATTATACAAAAATCATGTAGGATGGGATGAGGACTCACCTCACCATAAAATACATCTAAAAAATGAACCTACTGCACAAAGGCAGTATCCAATAAAGCAAGAAGCTAAAAAACAGGTCAGGGAGATCTTAGATCAACTTGGATACCAAGGGGTGATTGAAACATGCACCTCTTCAATGAACAATCCTTTGTTTCCTGTCTCCAAACCAGACAATACTTATCGTCTAGTTTTGGAATACAGACACTTAAACACTTGTTCAAAAACATTTGCAGTGCAAAATGCACATAGTACAGCATTAATGAATAACATTGTGCGTAAAAAATATAAAACCACATTGGATATCTCAAATGGTTTCTTTTGTCAAAACATAGCACCTGGAAGCAGGTACTTAACAGCTTTCTCAATAATGGGGACCGAGCGTCAATTTTGTCGACTCCCACAAGGGTTCAAGAACAGCCCGGGGTTATTCTCAGCGAGAGTAACGGAGTTACTACAAATTTATGATAATGAGGCATTGTCATATGTCGATGACATCTATCTGACAGACGATGACCTGGACAAACACTTGAACAGGGTGAGCACCATTATACTGGGCTTCGCCTCTGAGGGCTACAAATTCAACTTCAAAAAATCCAGAATTGCCCATCTCAATGTCCTCTTTCTAGGATATGAGCTTTCAAGTGAAGGCAAGAGCTTGGCAGCCCACTTTTTAGAAAGGTGTGCGCTGCTCCAACCTCCTAAGACGCTGAAAAACTTACAATCCATACTGGGTTACTAAATTTTGGAAGAACTTACATTTTAAATTACGCAGAAAGGGTTAAACCTCTCTACGCATTAATCAAACCTGATTTTTCAATCAAAAATTGGACAAATGAACACACAGAAATCTTGCGTTCACTCCAAGCTAACATGTTAGCAACAAATCACTTACAAACACGCGTAAGTCAACGCAATTTAGTGATCCGAATAATTTCGGGTCAATGCGGATTCACCTACTTAACATTTAATGAGGGTGAAAAAGTACCAATTGCATACAAATCACATTTGTATACACAAGCAGAAATGCGCTTCACTTCAACTGAAAAAATTCTGACAGCAGTTCAAACCGCTGTAGCAAAAGAAAGAGCTCTAGCCCAAGGGAAACGCATTATTGTCGTAACCCCAGTTCCGGTCTTAGAGGCGGTAACTAAAGCGAGCATTCCAAATGCAAAAGCATTACATCCGAGATGGATACAATGGGTTAATTCTCTTGCTGCAACAGATGTTGAATATGTTTTTGATCCTGATTTAAAAACACAAGCGTTCCTGCAATATGAACATGAATGTCCTCTATCCACTGAGATTCTGCCTCTCGATCAGTATGAATTCATAATTTACACTGACGGATCCGCACAACCCGCAACAGGGAGTAAGCAAGCTTACAGTGCAGCGTGCGCAATTGTTAAAGGTTGCATGCGCGATGGCAACTTCAGAACTATGGTCACTAAAACTCAATCTCTAGGAGATTGCACAGCTCAGCGAGCTGAACTACAAGCATTCAAACTGGCACTTGAAAGTACAGATCGAGAATTCCCCACACTAATAGTGTACGATTCTTTCTACTGTGTACAGTCGTATAATGAATATATACAAACTTGGCTTGAAAACGGGTTCAAAGATGCAAAAGGTGGCACAATAAAGCATAAAACGCTTTGGGAACAAGTAGTCCAGTTAAAAAGCATACTACCAAAGGCTCACGTGATACACACACTGAGTCATCAATGTGATGGCGGTCACGTTGCAGGGAATTCATTGGCTGACGAAGCCGCAAAGGGGGCTGTTCAGACGGCTTCCGTAGCTGCGATCACTCGTTCAAAAACGAGAATAGACAGTGAGATAATGTTGGCTGTCAATGCTACGAACAAAGGCAGTGGTGCAGCGTTACCAAAAAAGTTTCCACTCAAGTACTCTTATGTAATTGATGCGAACAACGTTCCTTTTGTTCAAATCCCTGGAGTGGGGGATAGGGTAATTCCAAACATGGAACGTAGAGCAGCTTTGATTTATGAAACACATCTGAGGGAGGGTCTGTCACATCAAGGGATCTCTAAAACAATATTGACATTAAAAGAGATGTACTGGTGGCCTGGGATGAATACAGAAATACACATATTCATCAATAACTGCATAGACTGTAAATTACAGAGAGAAAGCCACCAGACACCATGCTACGAATGTAGCTGCCCAGTACAGACACCATTGTTAGACAGCATTAGACTATCTATGCACAGGCGTCCTTGTGGACAACTGCAATCCCACAAATACTAAGTCAAGATTCCTATGGATATGGCCTCAGCGCTCGGCTGATGCTCGAACTGTTATAAAAGATTTGCGAGTCTTTATCGGCACATACGCAATAGGCACGCTACATTCTGACCAGGGCCCTGCGTTTAGCTCTCGGGCTTACAAAGACGCCATGGTCAGTCTGGGCGTTGCATTGCGGTACTCCTTTCCGTTTCATCCTGAGGGAAATTCTGTTGTGGAAAGGAAAAACCGGGACATAAAGCAGTCTATAACAGCTAGGGTATTAGGTTCGGGTGATGGGTGGGTCAAACATCTTTATGGGGTCCAACGCTCATTAAACAATTTGCCAAGAAGTTCTCTAGGGGGGGGTCACTCCATATGAGGTCCTATTTGGGACAAGAATGTGGGTGCCCGATCTGGAATGCAGAGGCACAGTGGTGGAAAATAAACCTTTTGATATCAAAGATCATTTGGCTGTTTTACAGGACCTAAATGAACTAAGATCGAAACAAAGCAACGTATTCCTGCAGCCAACCACCACTGGGGAAAAACCGGCGCTCCCAGCAAGGCTTGTCTGGATTCCAAAAGTTGGGGATCTAGTCAGAGAAAAAATTGCAGACAAGAAGGAATTTGGACCTTCTTACAGACAACCAGTACCTGTCCTAGCCATACACGGAACAAGAACAGTACTTCTGCCGCCCCTTGCTGGAAAAAAGGAGAAAAGATTTGTGTCCATCGACCTCATCAAACCACAGTATGTGGCCAATACTAAATAGTAGGCCTCGTGGACTCCGACCTAGTAGCAGACACACTCCTCTCGCTACTATCCAAGAGGTTCAGACTGAAAGACTGATAACCATCGAGAATTCAGCAGTAACAGATGAAGGACTGAGCAACAATGCTATGGAACTCATCCCTCTTGAAACTCAAGTAACAGTTCGTCCAAATACAACTGTCTACACCAATGTAACAAGTGATCAACTGGTTCCAGCGATTTCTACAAATCCTGATGCAATTCCAACAATTGACAGAACTGCTTCTGGCTATTTCATTAACTTTGATACGTTTTCTGAGGATCTGAGTGAACCCGAGACGTCGCCAGCATCAAAAACTTTTAAACAGCAAGTACAAGACTTTTTACATTTTTTGAAAAAGATTTATCTGGTTTCACCCTGGATTGAACTATGGATTATTTCTGGAATATTTTTCTTCCTGCTTTGGCTAGCTTTGGTTATGACTATGAGCGTGCTTATAAATGGCAGATACATCCATTTGGACACTGAAAGAAAAGAAGTGAACTTACTTTTAAAACCTCACAAATCATCCCATCGTGAAACAAGAGACTTGTCTGCAGTGAACATCCCAGCCGTTCCTATACAGGATGGTATAGTGTGGGACAAAACAGATTTCGATATTTTTGGCCCGACGGAATATTTGAACATTCCACATTTATTTAAGATTTCACTAAGTGATTTTGTTTCATCCAGTACCTATTCTGATGATTGGGACTTTGAAACTGTAAATGACATGATGTTTGACCTAGAGAGGTCTGCTGCATTTTCTAATAATGAATATTTAGAGGGTTCATCAGACTATGAACAGCTGTATTGCTATAACCACTATGGTCATCATTTTTTGCATAAATCTGCAACACCTAGGAATGTGTTTATGTTTAACCAATGGGAGCATTGTCCTACACCATCAACAGGTAGTTCAAAAACATTTGCTAAAAAGTTTCCATATTTTTCAGGGTACAATACATCTGATCCAGAAACATTTTACTATAGAAATGTAAACAAAACAGGACTGAAAATTATGTTAACAAATACAAAACAGATTTACTCTGCAGCATTTATTGCCCAACTGTCTAGACAGGGTTTCGACTTTTGGAAGGACACCATAGACACAAAATCTGTCTGGGGTACTAAAGATTGGCAAGTGCAAGGGATAGAAGCTTTGTTTAGAGCCTGTATCATCCCTCAGCAAATAATGTTTTTGAATGACACTGTCCAACAAACGTCTTGCCTTGGGTTAGCCAAGATCAAAGACATGAAAACACCTTCTGTACCAACACCTGCAAGTGATAACAATACACAGGCAGCGGTTACAGTTGACACCATACTACAACTCAACAGAACAAATCCTGATTGGAGAAAATGGTTGATCTGGCCCACAGACACAAACAACTGTCAAGACAGATTCCTGAATAAAACACAGGTGTTTACTATTCATAGGCCAGACCCACGATACGTCCAAAGACAGCATCCGGGGGTAGTAACAACATACAGTGTAGGAATATTATGCCTCGAATGGCTGCAAAAATCTACACTTAAGGATGTGAAACAACACTTATCTTTACTTAAAGAAGACGCAGACCTTAGGGAATTCTTGCTTGGACCAAGAAAACTGCGTCAAAAACGTTTCATATATGCCGGCATTTATGCTGCTTATAATGAAGCATGGAAGGTGTCACAGATGGAGGCCGCAGAACGAATACGTGAACTTGATCGTATTAACTTAGAGAAAACTATCTCTGTGGTCGACAATGGGTTAACAACTTTGTCCTCCAGAATTTATTCATTGGACAGTATTGTATCCTCTGCTATCGACATACTGGAACAAGATTTAGCCATGTTACAACAAGGCCAAACACAGTTGCGTTCTATTATGTTATTAAGCTGGACACTGCAATCTTTGCGTGCGGGCTATGTGCCTTGGCGTTTTATCAACACGACGGCTCTGTTTGCAGAATACAATCTAACTGATAAACAGATCGAACTGGCACAAAGGGGAGCAAAGTATACAGTATTGAGCATTGAAAAACTTGAAAAATTACCATTCACAGTGTCAGAAAAACCAGCTACAGAATGGCTTATTCATGGCAAAATTAGTCTACCTGTGACTACTTTCCAGTTTCAGTATTGCCTTAGACAGATGCAAGCAGGCAAATATGAAAGGTTGGGTAAAGAATACATTAAGACATCCTGGAATTTACCATACACATATAGATGTTGGAGTGGGGATCGTGAAGTGTTTCTAAGCGGTACACACTGTGATAATGCACTGAGCGGTTCACTGATTTGTCAGGACATATCTTTACACGGGGCTTGTAATGGTTCTGTGGCAAATTTGTCCTGCCACCAGCAAGGTACACCAGCTGCTGTGATTAATCCAACGTTTGGCCAACTTTCTAATGAGAGTTACCTCATGTTGAATGATCAGAGTTGCTGTGGCATGTTGCCAGGCATCCCATATCTAGTAACGGTCAACTCCAGGGTCACTTGCTGTATGCAAGTATTGTTTGCCCCAATAGACACAGTCAGGGAGTCGCCTCTATGGCCTTCGTTGAATGTCTCTTTTATACGATTTGATACTTTAAGCAGAATGAAAGCCATGCTTATACAACAATCAGTGCCTTTGACCTTGGCCAAAGAAACCTATGATCTACAAGTTGCAAGGACTTCGGCTGAGATACAAGCTTTAATTCGTACAAACTGCCCTATACATTTCGTAGAAATGATAGGACGTATCTTTAACATGTCAGATACAAGCGGAATTGTACATGTATTTAAGACCATCTGTTCTGGACTATTAGCACCTTTCCAGGCTGTCCTCGGAATCATCCCAAACTTCACACATTCGGTGTTTGGTGGTGTGCCGTTAATTCTAGCACTTGTTGCAGGAATTCTGTTTCTATTCCTCCTACTACGCTATGGCAAGCCTCTTCGCCAACATCACTCCGAGCGATGTGAAGAAAGCACTCCTTGAATGGAAATGCCGTGAGCGAATAGTACAGCTTTTGGGCATGCCTCGTCTACGGGAACTTAATACAACGTGGTTCCTGTCATTCAGACCAATCTGGCAAGATTCCATCTTACCTGTTCTACGCTGCCTGTTTTGCGGTGAAGAATGCGTGCTAGACACCTGTCTAACACTCCCATCAGTCGTGCCAACGGATATCGATACTCTGCTGGACCCGATAACGGCCCATGCTGTGTGTTGTCCTCAGAGGCTACCAATCCTGATGACGGCATTCATTGAGATCTCACAGACGCTTCCGGCTGCTGCTGAGGTACGAGATGGATCAACGGGCACACAGGTAACAACGGACACGAACATTGCATCTTCTGCTGAAGGCGATGTTTCTCATCTCTGTGCAATTAACCTTCTGAACGAGGTGTTCCAAATGTCACCAACTTCGGTGGATGATATTTTGGCTACGGAAATAGATGATCTAATGTTTACGCCAGACCCATACACTGACTGTGATTCGGCTCACAGTGTACCAGGGCAACAATGAAATTTGGCCTTCATATTTTTCAAACTTGGAACTTTTAGCAGAATTGAACTTTTTTATTTTTAAGTTTTTGAAATGACATGGCAAATGAACAATCTGCTTACAGTAGAACTAGTCTTATAAAACAGACTTCTTTGAATACTTCCAGGGACACATTGTCACCTTACTTGTCTAACATTTCATTTAATTCCATGATATGCAATGGCTTTGATTTTAAGGACTTATCGACCATTTATTCATATGTATATATTTCTGTTTCATTCACGTTGCATTTTACTTCCGTTATATGCTTAGAATGAACGCGATGCTTTAAATGTACAGTACCTATTGCATTTCAACAGTTTTGAGCTTCTTTTACAATGCTTTTAGATATGTTTTTAGCAACTTGTGGTACTCAATTTTATGTTTAGCATTTAAATGTTTAGCATTTAGTCTTATCGTTCAATCGAAGATGGAGTGGGTGTTGTATTCCGCTTTAGGGGTCCATATATAGGTTTTCCTGAATCATGTCCTTATATAGGCACAATTCGCATTGCCCTTATATAGGCATAGAATCCCTGTCCTTATTTAGGCATTAACCGTGCACTCCAAATACAGGCATGGTCACCAACATCCGTCCACCCTAACGTCACAACGAGTTCTTAGAAACCAGACCCTTAAGCTTCGGGAGATCCCCTAGCACAGGACTATTGATTTCTCCAAGAACTCATCTATTATGTATGAACCGTTATACCTTAAGGGTTCAGTCCTGACGTCTTCCTCTGTCCGACTTCACGTCAATGCTAACATTCCAAGACACCTACCAGGTATAAATATACCTTCCCTTGCCAAAGCAAGTTAGAGGAGACCTTGACTTCAGAGGAGCCCGTATGCCGGCCTGACGCACTGAGAAGACGCTGTCATTCCTGCACGCAGACGAATCCAGCTTCCAGTGTTCTGATTCCTTTCGCGGGGTGTTAGAGTTCCAGATCCGGCAAGAGATTCCCACCTCTCTCATTCTCTAGGTATGGAGCTGACTAGAACCTAGAGGGACTCTTGGCATATCATACTTGGCATACTAGACTTAAACATACTCTTAGTATACCAGACTAGAGAATACTCCGCCTACTTCTATCTTTCCCTACACCTAGACTAGGTTAGGTACATTGGGGTAGAACTAGCTTAGAGACGCATCTAATGAGTACTCGCATTTTTAGCTCATGTTATTTATGTACGTGAATATATGCTAAAAGATAATGCTAGCGCAGTATTATTTATTTCTACTGCTCACACTGTACATTATTTATCTTGCATACTGTCTTGTGATCATAACAGCACATATCTCTTACACGAGAAACAAGACAGTTCAATAAAACCTTTTTATTGAAACGCCCGTCTTTCCTTTCTGTGTAACTCTGTAGAAACTAAGCATGCACGATTGAATGAGTGAAACTGTTATCTATTGTTTCCACGATTCTGAGACGTGTTCCGCTTCTAAAGGGAAACAAAAGTTGTCATGTTTTTCGGTTGCCAGAAACTACTCCCTTCTTGTTCTCAAGGAGTTTCTAGTGGCCTCTGAGCTAGCTGGCACAAGTAATTAAGTTTAATATACTCGATAGGGACATACCGACCTTAGTCCTATGTCAAACCTATAGTGTATATTATTCCAATGCGCAGAGCCTATTAGGGAAAAAGGAACTACACTACACTATACTAATTCACCACTAATCCTTTATGGGTTCCAGAGTAGCATGCTACTCGCCAAAAAAGTGCTTCAACACCTCATCAGGGGTAGCAAGCGCTATATAAATGCAAACCTCTTTCCCGCCGCTACCCTTCTCTATCCAAATAACTGAATAGCATATCCACCACTCAAATTACTTTCATATTTCACTATACAAATTTTCAACACTAATCTTTTATGGGTTCCGGAGTAGCGTGCTACTCGCCAAAAAAGCGCTTCAACACCCCATCAGGGGTAACAAGCGCTATATAAATGCAAACCTTTTTCCCTCTTCTATCCCTCTGCTATCCTTCTCACTCCAAATACCTGACTAACCTATCCACCACTCAAATTACTTTCATATTTCACTATACTAATTGAACACTAATCCTTTATGGGTTCCGGAGTAGCGTGCTACTCGCTGAAAAAGCGCTTCGACACCTCATGAGGGGTAGTAAGCGCTATATAAATTCAATTACAATACAATACAACATATATTTATGCGTAAAGCATAACTGTACATTTTCAAACACAGATTTCTTTTAACATTAGCATGTTTATTATTTCTTAAACATCAATAAATAAAATACATTTTTAACATTGATTTCCACTGCCAGAAGTGTTTTTCTATTTTCACCATTTTGTTTTCCAGTTTCTTTGGTTTGTTAATCTTTTTTCATAATTTTGGGCTGTTTTGGAGTTTGTGGACATGGTTTCCTACTGCTGGTCTCCAGTTCGAGTAAGACTATTTTAAACCTATTTTCTACGGGTTACAGGTAGGTGGGATGTATTTAAACCTAGTATAGTCTTTGTAATTGGATTTGCTTTTGTGTATTATTTTTACTGTAGTCTGTGTTTACAATATTGCAGAAGTCCTTATTGTGAAATGTAATGTTTAATTGTATTTTGTATGTGTTTAACATGGATTTTTTTTAAACTTATTTTATTAGTTTTAATAATACAATTAAAAAGAAATATACAGTGCAAGAGTTTGAGTTACATACCTAACACCCCAACGGGTACAAAATGAAGGTGGTTACAAATAAGGGTGCACTCCACATGGCGTGGCAGCATCAGAGAAATACATACAATGGTTGTTGTAATTTGGTAAATGAATCAAGTCATTGAGAAAAACAACAGAAAGAAAATAACTCACATTAATAACACACTCGGTTGCCATAAGCAGAACAGGGCTACCAACAACCTGAACAGTTACCCCTCTGCCTCAGAACTATCCTCAGTGTTCTAGTCGCCATCCTCGTTAAAGTTGTCGAGTAATTGGACCCATATCAATATTTTTTCTGCCACCCCCCTCATCAGTGCGTCACAGTCTCATGTGGTGCACCTCAGCCACCCCCCATTTCTATAAGGTCTCTCAACCACTGAGCCACCAATGGGACCCTAGTGCTCAACCATCCGATGGCAATGCAGTGTTTCACCAGGAGGAGAGCCAGCTGTGCGAGTTTGTAGGGGATTTTCCGTCGCTTACGTCTGCCCACCACTCCCAACAAACAAGCGATTGGCCTCAGAGGAATCGTTATCCCAGTGGCATCCACAATTTTAGTAGCACCTGACCCCAGTATGCCTGGATCCCAACACATTCCCACGCCAGATGTAAAAATGTGGCGCCCACACACACTTAGCTCCTTGTGTGGGATCCATTCTGTTTAGTTTACAAGGTGTTATATAGGTGCAGTGTGAAATAGTGGAAATTAAGCACCTTGAATCTATTATTGCATACACAGAGCAGCAGCGTATGCCCAATGAGCATCCAGAATGGTCTCCCTCAACTCCCGCTCTCAAGCCCTACACGCTGCGAATGGCTGTCTATATATGTCACCCCTGAGGGCCCTATAAAAGAGCATTATCAGCTAACACTCCCCACCCGATTTGGCCATTAAGCACCTCCGAGGCCTGAGGTGCCTCTGGGAAATCATGCCAGACCTCCTTTGCAACGCTCTCTAGTTTGGCGTAGTGTAGGAAATGGGCTGGGCTAACACCAAAGGAGTCCTGAGCTTTTCCGAAAGAGATAAATGTCTTACCGGGGTAGAGATCACCCGCCACCTGACATCCCCCCCCACCCTGCATTGTTCCATGGAAATGTCGGCATCAATGGCTTGAAAGGTTGTGAGATCCCACATCTGTAGCTCCCTGCTGAAGGGGTCTTTACGGAGAACCCTTTGAACCACCTTCTCACAGATCACAGAGGTGACTTTAAATAAATATGGAATTGAGTGCTCCCATCTATCCCGCGCATCAATTATTGAACAAGAGTGTCCCCCCCACCATGTACCCCAGCAGTCTTTTCTCCCAATTATCAGTCTCTGCAAACTATCTGGCGACATGCTGAAGATGCGCTGCATAATAGTAAAGCTGTATATCTGGGACAGCTAAGCCTCCATCCTCCATGTCCCTTTCAAGCACCAACAGGTTATCCAGCTTGCAAACAAACTTCCAGCGGGAAAACTGAGTTTTGAACGAGGTAAAGGCAGCGCAGGAGGAAAAACATTTTAGCTATGGCCGCTCTACCCATCACGGAAAGAGGGAGCTTGTTCCAGGACTTAATTGAATTCTCGAGTATGGTCATAACCCTGTCTACGTTCTGCCTTGATGTGTGTAACCCAGATTCACAAATAATGAAAGCCTTCCATTTTCCAATGGAGTCCGACTGGCGGCAGGTGATCAGGGTGTTTTCCAATTGACCCTCTGTGAAAGAGTAGTTAATGCTCCTCACTATAAATAGAACCACAGGACACGCAGGAGTACAAAAGGCGAGGATTTATTCCAAGAGATAAACGTGAAAAACCCCAGCCACAGCTGTCGTCCTGAACACCTTCTGTCACACTCCTCGCAGGGAGCTCGGCTCAGAACGTTCGCCACCGTGACATTCTAAAGCAATGTTACGGTGGTGTAAACCATTGTAAACGCAGGGGAGGGGGTGAGTGGCAAGACCAGGGTTCCCCCCCAAAGCAGAGGATACCACACATCCCCTTCCTTTACACATTAGAAGAACATAGCAAACATGAGGAAATAGAATGGACAACAACATTGATTTTTCAACATACTGTTCCAAATACTTCGGGCGGCTAACCTTCCTATAACTTGACCTGGGGAAAGGGTTGGCCTGTCTCGAACAGCCCGGTTCAGACGTGCTGCCCCTACTCTGGGTTCCGCTCTCCCTCTCTGGAGTGTCGTGGTTAGTGTCCCCAGTGTACCTTACCACTCTTCCCAAATTCCAAATCTTCCCTTCTTGTGTCTTGACCGCATTTTTAAATAACTTTACAATCTTGGTAGGCTCAGTGAACTCTGACCAATTTGCTCTGCCAGTAGGTGCTTTGATTTTGACCAGATCACCCACCCGGAATCTCACATCTCTGACCGCATGTAATCTATCAAACCTGGTCTTCCTATCATTCATGGCTTTTAGTTCTCTGTTTCGCCACTGTGACTCATTAGAGTGGCCTGTCCAACCTTTGTACCACTTCATCCACCCTGGTACTAACCTTGAGTTGGGTTTCCTTGCTTTGAGCAATTCGAAAGGTGTCATGCCCGTAGTTTGATGTGGGGTCAGCCTGTAGGCTTCAAGGCGTTTCAAAACCTCATCCTTCCAACACAACCCACTAGCCCTCGCTAGTTGAATACCCTCCTTGATTGTCCTGTTGAAACGTTCGACCATCCCATTAGTCTCTGGGTGATAAAGCGCACACCGCTTGTGTTCTATCCCATTGCACTCTAAGAATTCCCTCATTTCTTTTGAGCAGAGTTGCACCCCATTGTCCGTCAAAATGCTACTTGGTAAGCCTTACCTGATAAACACCTCTAGTAGAAAGTCTATGACAGTCCTTGTGGTGATCTCAGCTACAAATTTAACCTCTGGCCACCTGGAATAAAGATCTATGAGTACCAAAATGCAAGATGTGCGATGTTCCCCGGTCAAGGGACCCACAATGTCCAAAGCCACGTCCACCCATGGACCCACAGGAAGAGGCCTACAGTGCATAGAAGGTGTGTGCTGTTTTAACACCTTGTCACTGGCGGAGCATGGCACACAGTCTCTTATTTTCCTTTCAATTTCAAGGTCCATGCTGGGCCACCAGTAGTCTAGCCGCAGCCTTTGCTTGGTTTTGGTAACACCCAGATGCCCCTCATATGCCAAGTTGACCAAACTCTCTCTCAAAGTCTCTGGAGGGACCAACCTCGTACCCCTGAAAAGACAGTCTTCAGTGAAGGATAGTTTGTCTCTGACCATCCAGAACGGCCTAAGGGTCTCTTCCCGCTTGTCTTGATCCATCCACACGCCCTTCGTCTTCTCACACACTCTCTGTAGGAGCACGTCAGCTCTCATAGCTTCTTTCCAGCATCCTTCATAAATGGCTCCTTGGGTGATGATGCACACGTTCTCCACTTGCATCTCCTTATCAGCCTCATTCTCCTCCTCCATGTCGACTGCTTCATCGCGATCTTCACTCACCAGGCGAGAGAGACAGTCCGCTGCAAAATTCCTTGCCCCAGGCACATATTCGACCTCAAATGTGTACTCTTGGAGGCTCACGACCCATCGTCTAATTCTGCTTGAGATGGAGTCTAGCCCTTTTTTGCTGAAGACTTCGACCAGGGGCTTATGATCAGTCCTCAGGTTGAATTTCATTCCCCACACAAAGTCTCTGAATTTATTTATGGCCCAGTGTGCCTCTAAAGCTTCCTTCTCGATTACCGAGTAATTGAACTCAGCTTTGCGTAGCGAGCATGATGCAAATGCTATCGTTTCTTCCCCACCTGCACCAACTTGCATCAGGACTGCTCCTAACCCTTTGGAACTGGCGTCGGTGGTCAGCACAGTCTTCCTGCCAGGTATAAAGGATTTGAGGTCAGGGGCTTCAGCTAATGCCTTCTTTATGTCTTCGAACTCCTTCTGGCACGCCATACTCCAGTCGAATGTCACACCTTTCCTGAGTAGGTTGCGTATGGCGTATGTGCGTCTGGCAAAGTTCTGCACAAATTTACTGTAAAATTCCACCATCCCCATGAAGGATTTGATTTCATCTTTGCTTTTGGGTGGTGTAAGGTTGATGATAGTGTTTTGAAGATTAGCCTTGGGGCGAATGCCCTCCGTCGTCACCTTGTGGCCCAGAAACTCTATCTCAGCACACCCAATCTTGCACTTTTCTTTCTTCACTGTGAGCCCTTGTTCTTTGAATCTCTTCAGAACCTGTCTGAGTCCGAGTTCATGTTGCATGCCGTCTTCTCCGAAGATCAGGACGTCATCCTGGTAGCACATAACCCCAGGAATACCTTTTAGGAGGTTGCTCATGATCCTTTGAAAGACCGCAGCAGCAGACACCAGTCCAAACGGCATACGCTTGAATTTGTATGCCCCCATGGGCGTAACGAATGCTGTGAGTTCTTGTGAATCAGGGTGGAGCCTGACTTGGAAAATATGCAGAGGTCAGATCAAGTGTGGTGAATACCTTTGCCCCCGCTAACCTGCTCATCATTTGTGAAATGTTCGGCAGAGGGTACTTATCAACTATGACCTCCTTGTTTAGTGCTCTAAGATCAATGCATAAGCGCACTGTCCCATCGCCCTTTCTGACTGCCACAATGGGTGCCAACCACTCAGTGGCCTCTACTGGTTCGATCACTTCCAACCTGCACAACTTCTCCAGCTCCTCCCTCACAGCCTCCTGTATTGAAATGGGAAGATTCCTAACCTTGGCTGAGACCGGCTTAGCATTCTCTTTGAGTTTTATTCTGTGGGCATAGTGTTTTAGGCATCCTAATTTCTCTGTGAAGACCTCCTTGAACTCCTCCTCGATCCCCTCCAGAGCTTTTCCCACCTCTTGCACTAATATCTGTGGATCCTTGTTGGGATTGCGGTAGATGCCTAAGTCTTTTTGGGCTTGCCACCCCAGAATGTTATCCCCCTTCTTGGACACATAAATCTTTGCGACTGCTATTCTGTCCCGGTACCCTACCGTGCCCCAGAAGTAACCCTTCATCTCTATGGGTTGCCCACCATAACCTCCCGGTCTTACATCCATTCTCTGCAGGGTCAATTTACCTTTTGAAACTTTCTCAAAATCTTCTGCAGATATGATAGTTAGCTTGGAACACGAATCAAACATCGCTTCGATTTTTGTCTCTTCCACTGCTATGAAATCCTTGGGATTGCTCACTGAATCACCCTGAACCTGTAACACAATCTCGTCACAGGCACGGGTAGTGTCATCCCTGTTATGTTTCCTGTAGTTAGCATCGCTTCTGCAGCATTGTCTGAAGTGTCCCCTCCTACCACACTTATTGCATGTAGCTTTTAAGGCGGGGCACTCCCTGTCATTAACTAGGTGACCCAGTTTCCCACACCTATAACAGTTTCCTTTGAAACTCCAACTCCCCTTATTTTCTTTTTGTTTCTTTTTTATCCTTTTGACTGCAAGCACGTTTTCATTTCCAACAGAGACTTCACTCACTTTTGCTTTACTCTCGCTATCCTGCTTAATTTCAGTCACACATTTCATCATGTGTTCAACTTGTTTCGCTACGATGAGCACCTCCCCAAGGGGCGGGTCATCTTTTAATGACAACTCCTCACGTATACGTTCAATCTTACATGTTAATAGGAATTGATCACGTATCCGCTCCTCACACACACCTCCAAACTTGCACGTAGCCGCCAACTTACGCAACTCGGATACAAATTCCTCTACTGTTTCTCCCTCCTTCTGCCCTCTCTTTCCAAAATGGTAACTTTCCATAATGGTGCTTATTTTTGGCAAGAAATGGATGTCTAGTTTTCTCAGACTAATTTCAAAATCATTCAAACCTCTTGCGTCATTTGCATTCAAATCAGGAAGATGTTCTAATATCTCTTGCCCTTCAGCCCCCAGATAGTGCAACAATAAAGCCACTTTCTTTTCAAGCCCCAAATTAGGACCACACACTATTGCGTAGTTCTGGAAAACCTTTTTCCACTTATTCCATTTTAACACTGGTTCCCCTGGAGTGGTCAGAAAAAATGGGGGTGGTGTGACATTCTGCATGATGGCTAAAGGATACTGTCAATGGTTCCAGAAAGACAGGCGCAAGCGATATTACCCTTGGTAATCAGTCACACATGTGAAGTATCTTGTACTACAGAAGTTGCCCAAACCCCTTTAGTCTGACCAAAAGTTTCAAGAGGACAGAGATATACAAGAAAAAAAATTTGAATACAGTCAATTCTGGTGGCAGAGAAAGGAGAAGAAATGAAAGAGTGAGAATAATAACAAAACCCACTAGGTGGTGCTATTCACTCAAAAATCAGTTCCATGAGGTGACAGAGTTCGTCTCACACTCCACTCGACGAAGTTCTTCAGTCTCTTATCTTACCAAATCGAATTTTACCACACCGTAAACTCCTCTGGGACTGCCCTCCTTGAGCAGCAAGATCACTCCACGTAGATTGTCCACCCACACTTAACCAATTTTGGGGCTGGCGAAAACCACCACAATTTCTCTCCTCCCCGCTGTGTGGAAAATACGTCTGAAGTAAATGACAACACAGCATACAAACAGAAGGCTGTGCCAGTCAGCATGATCGGCTGCTGTTTAATCTCCACTAGGCAACCCAACCCCTATTTTGCTTGAAATACTTCGTGTTATTTGCTTTCTTCTATTGTTGAGTGTGTGGAGCTGTGCCAGTCAGCGCGACCGGCAAGGGATGGTGCGTTGGGACTCGATGTGACAAGGAATGTGCTTCACCTCAGGGCTGACACAGCGACCTCACGTTGACCTGCGTGACCCTCTCTCCAACACAGATTTCGCCCCGCAGTGACAGGAGCTGTGCCAGTCAGCGCGACTGGCAGAGTACACCCAGTGCCCTGTATTCACTCCTCAAAACCAAGGCTCCGCTCGGTGGCTGACAGGGCGTCGGCTGGGAAGCACACCCGGTGGGGCGCCCAGCAACGGCAGTCAGAGCTTACAAAGTTTAGAGCAAGGCAGCGCTTAAAGAGTGCCCTACATAAGAGTCTCCGGCAGAAAGTAAGGGGTAAAGGTATATATTCTTTTTTCCTCACTGCCAGCAGCCCTCTAGTCACGACTAGTAAGGTGCGTGACACTCTTTGAACGTGCGCTTCCCAAAGTTTAAGAGGAAATTCTCCTCAAAGTACCCACAGAACCGTCGTAGAATACCATCGGACGTCCATCAAAAGCGTGTTGAGGTCCCTCTCTCTTGTACTTCCCTGCTCCCGTATCCCATCCTCGTAGTCGCCAGTGTGAAAGAGTAGTTAATGCTCCTCACTATAAATAGAACCACAGGACACGCAGCAGTACAAAAGGCGAGGATTTATTCCAAGAGATAAACGTGAAAGATCCCAGCCACAGCTGTCGCCCTGAACACCTTCTGTCACACTCCTCACAGGGAGCTCGGCTCAGAACGTTCGCCACCGTGACATTCTAAAGCAATGTCACGGTGGTGTAAACCATTGTAAACGCAGGGGAGAGGGTGAGTGGCAAGACCAGGGTTCCCCTCCAAACCAGAGGATACCACACCCTCCCAAAGGGAACAAGAGCGATTTGCAAGCATTAACTTTAAGGCGGGACCTCACCAAAAGCTTCCAACAGCTGCATTAAGAGTGGGACCGCCTCACCGGGGGATCGTACATAGACGAGCGCGTCATCCGTATATAATGAAATGATATGGGTGGAGCCACCCACCTGGATCCCCCAAGGCTCCATTTCCCTATGCAACAATAGAGCAAGAGGCTCGATCGCTAGCGTAAAACGAAGGGATGAAGGAGGACACCCCTGTCTGGTTCCTTTACTGTCTGTCCGTGGCTCACCATCCACCCTTTTTTTGGGGGGAGTTATATATAGCGCAAACTGGACCCGAAGATATCAGGTATCAGAGCGCTTTACATGAGCACCAGTTGTGTTACAGACGGACACATTCATTTTGTTAGGCACAGGGAGATTACGTGCCCAGAATTTCAGGATGTTGAGCGTCATTGCTGAGACTCGAACCCAGTTCCCCAGCTTCAAGGCTGGTCGCTCTAGCCGTTAGGCCACATCCTCTCCCTTATACAAATCGAGGGCTCTGTGCACAAAAGTTGAATCCAAGCACAAAAATTGGGCCTGAACCCCATGCCTCGGAACACGGCCATTAAATACCTCCACCGTGCCAAATGCCTTTTCAAGATCAGGGGAGACCCAGGCCAATTCCTCACCTCCCCGTCTCATGCAATACATGTGTCAGTCTACGTAGATTGTGGTGCAAAAGGGGCACTTTCAATTACTACCCTCTGCAATCTAGACACCAGAAGTTTGCACAATATCTTAAGGTCAGAGTTAAGCATGGTAAGGGGCCTATACGAGGAAGGGTCTGCCAGATCACTCCCAGGTTTCAGCATGAGGCACACAATTACCTCATGCAAGGTTGCCAGGATAAGTCCACCCTCCTTCACCTCAAGAAAGACCTCCAACAATTTCTCCTTGAGTACAGCAGAGTAGGTTTGGCAAAATACTACTGGGAATCCGTCGCCGCCCAGGGCCTTGGATCTATTAAGCACCTTTATGGCAGTACCCAATTCCTCTATAGTGATATTCTCCTCCAAGTGACCTTGCCACAACTGTGGCAGACCAACCCTTGCCAGGAACCTATCTATCGCCCTCTCAGGGCCAGGTACACCAACCTGATATACCAATTTGAAATGATCCAGAAAGGCAGACAGGATATCCTGCATCCTGGTCTGGATTTAACCATGTGCATTCCGGATGAGCAAAATGGGTGGTATCTCCATTTCACATCGGAGAATCCAAGCCAATTGCTTGCCTGATTTATCGCCTTCCCAATGGAAAAGCTGGCAACAGGATTTAAGTGTAGTTCTATCTAGAGCATCTCAGGTCTCATGTATTTTTCTATCTACCCCAACATTGTTGTGCATACATTTGCAGAAGATGCTTCACGTCTTTGCAGGTCAGCCATTCGTCCCTCTTACACCTTAAGATCTGTTACCATTCGCCTTCGCACATGGTCCCTATACACTCTCTTCTTACTACCTCCTTTAGCGCTTCCCACTCAACATCTCTAGTGTCCATTGTCCCCCAATTCAGTTCCAGATAATTCTCTAATCATGTCGCTAGCACATCCCTACAAACGGCATCCGTTAGAAGGTCAGAGGGTATTCACCAGGCCCAAATCCTGCATGGGTTATCTCCCCAGGCCAGGGACATCAGTAAAGGAGCATGATCCGAGAGGAATTGACCCTAATGCGTCACTGCTGTTAACCGTGAAGGATCAAGCCCTCCTACCAGAAACCAGTCTAGGTGACTATAGGTATTGTGTCCAGGAATGAAAGGTGTTCTCGCAACTCCCCCAGATGAAGTGCGCGCCAGCCATCCAACAGACCCAAATTACGCATTACCTCATGAAGAGAGCACGCCATTAGTGGTTTAGTACCCCTCTTGGGTGGGTATCGGTCTGCCGCCTCATCCAAGATGCAATTAAAATCAACCGTCCAGAATATGGGTAGGCCTCCACTACCCTCCAGCAGGTCCTGGAGCCTTTCATAGAAATGCCGATCATCAACATTAGGGGCATAAGAGTTTAGGATAGTGATATCCTTGCCATCCAGAGTGCCCTGTAACAACAAATACTGCCCTTCCACATTCGCTTCACTATAGGTATGCCTAAAGGGAACCCCTGGAGCTACTCAGATAGCCCCCTCGGCATACAAGGAGTAAGAGTTTGGAGAGGCCGTGCAGGCTTGAGACACTGCTGTTGCTGGCCTGAACCGCGCCCCCCTGAATGGCCCTGAGGATACCGGCGGTTGCAAGCAGGCGCGGACAGTGCTCTGGCCTAGTGAGCCCTTGGTGTTCCCCCAGTGTTTGGGGATTTATCTGCGATGAGGGGCACACCGAGGGCCCTGGTTCCCTGCAACCAGGCAGGTGGGGAAAATCATCATCTCCATCAGCTGGGATTGCGCTATCCTTGGGCGGCCCCATAGACATTGACACCTCAGTCGGTCCCAGTTGAGCAGGAGTGGTACTGGTGAGGGCTGACCCCCTTGAGGGGTGCTCTCTGGACTTTGTTGGCCTCTGAGGCATGCCTTGTACCCCGCAGTGGGTAGGAAAAACATGCATCTGGGCACTACTGGCCCACTAAAGGCATTTGATGGCACGCTGGCCCCATTACCTCAGGGGTTACTAACCATTCCATAATTTAATTGTGATAGCACCAAATCACCTGGCTAAATTTTGCCCTCTTCTGGTACAGCCCCAAGCCCTTTGCTCTGCTTCCTGGGAATACCTGTGCAGGGAGGTGTCCGCAGTGTCAGCAGAACGGTCTGCGCTGGTGGAGCCCCGCTGCCTATTGAATATGGTGGTCACCCACACTGGGCAAGAGGACGGCTTCCCCATCTGTGGGTGCATACTGCTGGATTTGGCCTGCTTTGGGGGAGGTTCATAGACTGCTCGGAGCCGAGCCCATCTGTTGGCCCAAGGGAAATCAGTGTGGGATGGGAGCCTGTCGGCCTTCTTGAGTGACCACGTCCCGTTTAACATGGATTTTAATGTTTTACTGTGCTTGGTTTTATGCTTGGATTGTAAATGTTTTTGGGTGGGTTCATATGTTTTTATTCCTTGACAGATTTTTATTTTCGGATGAATATTATTTTCAACTTGGATGCATTTTTTTAAACGCAAAATGTTTTTTAACCAAAATAATGTTTTACTTTTCCTTGATTTTTCAGTTTTCCTGTGGTGTGTATTTATTATTTTTCTAATTTTTCAGGTGTTGGGTGCATTGCTTGAATTATTGATCTATTTTCCGCTGGGTAATTTTAGCATTTCATAAGCTCTTCTCATCAATTTTTTTGTGGATTGTATTTTTTGAATTGTCATTTCACTGAAGTGTTATCTTATCATACTCCTCTCATGTTTGTAAATATTGTCTTTATATATGATTTTTATGGTGTTAGCATATTTGTGTGGGTGACAGAAAAGGGTTTAGTTATAATAGTGTTGGTTATACTGCATTGTGTATTTATACTTTTAAAAATATTTAATCTAATACATTTTAATTATTAATCTGAATGTTTGCATTTTTAATTTTTTTTGATTCAGAATATGTAAATGAGCTTTAATAATCTTTAGAAATACATCCTAATAAAGTATAAGTGTATGTGTGTCAGGAGGGCTGCTTAGTGTGTTTTTTTAAAGTAGGGTTCTTGCTACTGAGTCTAGTTATGGTGGTTAACATTTCCATCTGTATTTATTCACGTTTAATTTTTTGGTCAACTTATTGGTATTTACCCCTGTGTATTTTGTGTTTTGAGAGTAAATGGAGTCGTAAAACAGTATATTTCCACATGTATTTAACTGGGAAACATCCTTTCTTACTTTGGTACCCTATCATGGTCTGGAAAATGAAGCAGCCAAATATATCAAAACACTTTACCCACAGGTAAATATTAGCATTATATACACATATTTTAACATATGCCTGTAGTTAAGGCAATCTCATCATATTGTTAACTCCTCATGATGTCTATCTGCTCAGCTTTTGGTCTGGAATTCATGAAGGACAGCACAGGGGGTCACTCACAAAAAGCACAATTTCCTGTATTTTTCTGCTTTTCAAAATACAGACTGGAAACACATTGTTTCTGTCTTTGTTTGTATAAACTTGTCAAAATGGAAAACTGGGAGTCTTATTTATTAGTAGAGTCTTACTTTGAATGGTAAGGAGTTTGTTTAGTTTATTGGAGATTTGTTTTGGTTTGAATAGGGTTAGGATTTATTCCTACCTGTTTCAGGTGGATTTAATCTTTTTTAAGTATATCTAGGAACTGGCAGAGGGTAGGGTGAGGAAATGTGACATCATTCTACTGCATTATTTGTCTTTGGTTCTTGGGATGTAGTTCTTTTATATTTTGCCTTGGAATGTGATACTTGGGTTGGCGTCTGTGGCCTGATCTGTGCACGTGACCAATCCAAGTATCTTCAAAATAATCCATTAGTGGAGCTAGCTTTGTTTCATATCATATCATAATGTTTCATGACTTCTCCAAAAAAGGGACTAAGTTTGAAGGAAAAAATCTAGACCAGGGAATGGTGTAAAAAGTATCCACCTGATGAAAGGACTTCAGTGCCATGAAAATTGAAAATTTCCTGCTTCGAACCTTTCCCGCCAAAACCATCGGCTTCAACTGGACCTCAACTAGCACCTAACTGGACTGGGTAGCACTTTGTCGCATACAGCTTTCAACCTTGCCCTGCTCGACTTTCATAAAAAAGATTAAGGGACCGATTACGAGTTTGGCGGACACACTGCCAGTCCACCACGGCAACGGTTGAAAAAAAGCAGACAAGCAGGCGGCATCCCGACCGCCGCACTTCGAAGTTCCCATGGGGCTAGCGGTGTGTGGGCGATGCAGTCATGGCGACGGCAAGTTTTGGATCTGAGACGGAAGCAAATGCCGGCCAGACTTGTGCCTCCATCCAGTCGGGCGCATTGTTTCAGTCCACCATGTTGTTCATGGAAAAACAGTGCACCTATTGACATTGCTGGCATTAGAGGGCACAACACCGGCAGTGGTACCCACCACCCTGCTCGTAATCTGGCGGTGGGACCGCCAGGTATGCGGTCGGTCAGACCGCCAGAAAGTGACTGCAGTTCACAGACCGCCAAACTCGTAATCAGGTCCTCAGTCAGAAGATAAAAACTATGACCATGATGACCCACTTGGTATATGCAAACTTCCCTCCATTACAGTCAGCCTAAAATTGCACCTAAGCTCACTCAACCAGGAACAGTGAATCTTGATCGGTGCTTGACTTTTCTTGGAGCTTTTTTGCCTTAAAACTTTATAAATTCTAATCGCTGGTCCCCCTTATTGGATTTTAGATGTTTTGGTGTCATTAAAGTTTTAGAAATTGGTTGTGGGATTTGTACTGAGTTATTTTGACACTTATACTATGTTGCTTAGTGCTTTACACATTTTCCTAAGTTAAGCCTCTCTGCTCTGCTACAGCTACCAGGGATTGAGCTCAACTGTGCATTTGACCGTACAGAATTCTGGTAATTATTACTTGGGTAGGCCTCACATACTCTATCATTGTAATTACTGATTGAAAGTACAAATTCGGAGTAGATCATGACTGTGGGCTCCTCTGGATCTAATGGAGTATCCTCATTTCTCCTGTGACCCCTATAAAGAATGGTGCATATTAAAAGCGTACTTGATGCCCGCATGTTACCTCTTACGATTGCTATTTTTAAATGAGCTGCTCATCAGGCCTCTCAAGATGAAACATCTATGGGAAATGCTTTTGCTAATCAAACTGTTAAAACAGCAGCATTATCATCTAATTCAAACGTGACAACGTACTGCTGTACTACTACTCATGTACTACAAAATGCTGTTTCCTAACCTGCGTACAGAGAACTCCGTCTCATCTAGCTTTTCTATGCAGTGCTCTTCACACTTGTAAGCCTACGTTTTATAAGTAAATTTGGGAGCGACAGAGGAGTGGCTAGAAAATGGGGAATACTTACTACTAAATGTGAGAGGTTTAGAAAATAGGAAAGGAGGGGTTTAGGGAGGGACAGGCTACTTCTAGTTAGGGTGACCAACTGTCCGTAATTTTCACAGACAGTCCGTAAATTAGCCCTTAAGTCCGTTGTCCGTGATGAATGTCTTCACGGACAGCATTTGTCCGTAATTTCAGCCTTTTAGCTAAAGTACAAAAGTTTATTTACACAATTTAGATTCCTCAGCTTTTTAGAGGATAGGGATTGTTGCCAAGGATCAGGAGTTCTGTTTTATTTCCATTTAGTTTCAAACAGGAATACTTCAAAACGCCTCCACACAAAAAAGTAAGCCCATTGCTATTCATAAACTGTACTTCTAAAGTAACTACAACCAAAAAGGTGTCAAAACAGTAGGTACTGCAACACACCTGTAGAAAATAATGGAGGCACGGACTTAAAATAACACCTTATAAGAAGTAATGTTAAATAAATAAAATCTTTATTTTAAAGTATATTTATATATTTAGTTAAATTTCAAAAATATTAAATATAATTATTGTATTATTTTAAAATTGAATACTAAACTTATTTTTTTAAATCTAATTAATTTTGTAAGCTTTTGTTAAAACACCGACTGCCAGGACACCATGAGCCAACAGACTAAGAAGTGTAAATATGAAAAAAACATTAGACAGCAGGCCTTTTACTTTTATGCACCAATGATATGGAACACCATCCGTGGATCCCTCTGGACGACTCCAACACTTCTTCAATCTAGGAAAGAGTTGATGACTCACTTTTTAAAGAACACTAAATCACAATTCGTTAACCATTCACAAACCTGCTAACTCTCCTAGAACGAGTTGACTTTATGCTAATCTTTGACAGTTCATGGCCTTTTGGATAGGTTCATGCTATAGAAATACCATGTGCATACATACACATATACATGCGACCTATGTGACAAAATACCACTACTACAAACATACCGATCAGCAAGATGAACTACACCAATCAATATCAAACCAAAATGTCCAGTAACAATATGTCAACAACCCAATATAAACCACAGGCAGATATAAGCTTTCCGCACCTATGAGCAACAGACAGTCTCCAGATCCACTGCACTGGTGTGTCTCTACATTGGCCTATACTGTGGTGGCTTATTTTGTTTTTACTACCTCGAGCACTGCAAGTGACGATTATCTTACTCAGCTGTAAGAATTGTGCCACCGCTGGCAATTAGCACCATTGTTGTGATTTACGTTGAAGAGAAGACACACAGTCACATGGCTTGACTAATAGGGAGTTTATTAAAAGTTAAATTGATATAAGAATAGCCTCACCAGGAGCAGAAGTAATTCCAAGGTCATCCTAGATGAAACTGACTGCCTGCCAAGACCCCAGTTCCATATTATGGCACTGTATGACGTTACTAGGTGTCCTGGCACACAGAACATCCCACTCTTTCCTTTCTCACCAAGGGCCAAATATCTGCAATGCATTGGGGATTGTTTTGCATACTTGCATCTCTAGAGTGAACATGAGTACAGGCATGCTTAGGGAATTGGAATCTCTCATAAATACATCAACATTGTTCTTCTTCATATTTGAATTCCCCCACAGCAGACACATTTCTGTGTTTTACAGGCTATCACCATTATGGGCAGTTCTATGCTTTCGTGTAGAACTTCCATCCCCAGGGCCTTTGCACCCATAAACACACTCTTTGGGTTGCTTTCTTCCACGTTCTGCTAGTCTGCAAAGTTCACCAGCTTGCATCTTTCTGCACACACTTAAGAGTAATCAGTGGATACTGATACCTCTCGAGCCATAGCAAGATTAGAGAACTGATTTAATTATTGTGTCTTTAACAACTGGGATTAGAATACTCTGTTATTGCACTGTCATTATTTATGTAACTCTAGAGGTATAAGGACCATTTCCGCTGAAGTCACCATGTGTATATAGTTTGTATAATACCCTTCAGTCACTGGTACTTAACATTCTGAGATCAGTTGGGAGGTAGTTTAACACTCTGGAAAAATCTGCCAACATTTGCTGCATTTTTCTTTTCCTACACAAGCAGGCAACCATCCTTTGAGCAAGTTCTGTCTTAGAATGGCATTATTAGTCTCATACGTTTGGGCTTAAATTATCAGTGTGATTGATGGCTTGTGTTTGTTCCTGGTAAGCAGCAGCATTCTCAGAGTTCCTTGTACTTTCCATACCTGTCATCTTTTCTGGTGATTCAGCTTCTTGATTTTGTTTTTCCTCTAGTTTTACTTCATCTTTTCTCACTTCTTTTATCCATTTAATGAGGGGCTGTCAGTCTTGCCTTGTATTTTTCAGAATACTTGTGAAGGTTTGATGACTGAAGTAGTTAAGTTTTATATGCATTTGGGCCTGCTGATATGTTGGTGTTTCCAGGGAGTCCATGATGCAGTTGGTGTAGTTGAGGAAACCGATTCCCTACTCTTTGAATTCATTGGTAGTTGGTGGCTCAGTGGAAGAATGCATCCACTTCAGGAATTTGTGTTTGAGCTCATGGCCACAGGTTCGAATCCAAGCCGGGACACTCAAACTTTAATCCTTCCAGGGTAGATACCATGGAGTTGGATTACAATAAATGTCTGTTACTTCAGTGTCAAGAGACCCAAGTGTGAATATGCGCTTTACAAATACACTTTTGTTATAATATGAATTAGCTGACTGGTTATTTGTGGTTAATGTGTTATTACAAGGCCAAAAGAAGGGTCAAGACAAACGTGGATGTAAGGACTGTTAATAGTACTTTCACAGTGGCTCATTTCAATGCAGCTACTGAACCTTTATCTTATCAACAAATAATAGTTCACTTCAGCATTCCCTTTTTTAATGCTATTTCCCTTGCATTTGAAAAGCGTATGGTCTATGCGGTTATCTTTACATAACTGGTTATTTTTATTTGTTTTTTCATATGTTAATCATAAATGATGCAGGAAGGTTAAGTAGTGAATGAACAGCAAATGTTATGTTATCGGTGGATACATTTGGTCTTTTGGGGTTAAATTATAACCACGTCCAAGGTCTCACACGGGGCTACTAAGTAGGTCAAATGTTTAACCAATAGTTAGATGCTTAGTGAAAGTATGGAGCCGTGATTAACAGTGAGAAAGGTAAGCTCATTTTTCTGCCAGGACAATGTTCTGCACTGAGGCAGAACATCAATAACTTTTCACCTTTGCATAACATGACAGTCAAAGCACTTATACGGCTTTTGCTCAAAGTGAATTCACTCATGACCAATGAAAAGGTTTCATACCTGAAGCTTTTCTGGCATTCAGAGCACAATAAGATTTTTCCTTTGTGTGTGATCTCTCGTGTTGCCTGAGATTACATTTCTTATTGAAAGCTTTCTGACATTCAACGCACTGATCAAGTTTTCGAGCAGTGTGTCTTCTCTTATGTTAAGTGACATTGGTTTTATGCATGAAGATTTGGGGCCTCATTACGATGCCGATTGGAAAGCCTCTGACCGCTGGTCGGAGGCTTTCTGACCGACATCGTAAATTTAAACTTTAACTGCCGTATTACAATGACAGTGGTTGGAGTTTAAACCCGCCGGGGAATCTGACTCTGTTCCGACGGGCTCAAGGAGCCCTTCGGCCAGTCAGAAAGGCCTCATGATGCCTAAAAGACAGCGTTTCTGCCGTCAAGATTATGATGGCACTTTCCGACAGCAGTTCCATGTTGGTCTTTCTGACATGGAACTGCTGTCTGAAAGTGTCTTTGGGGGCCCTTAGCAGGCCCCCCTTTCCTCCCTGACCCTCCGCTTGTGGCCCTGGGGGGGCACCATTGGTGCCCCCCTTCACATCACGGTGTCTGCCACACGGTGCAGGGATGTGTAAAAACTTCTATTTCTCAATGGGAGCTTGTGCTGCGGGCAGTTTCGGCCCGCAGCACAAGCTCTCATTGAAAAGTGGAAGTTTGCAACCGCACCATGTGCAGTTGCATCCTAATTGCGGTTTCGGAACCGCCGACCTGAGGTCGGTCGGTTCCCCATCCGCAGCGATCTTGGTCGGAGGAAACTCCGACTGACATTGTAATCAGGCTCTTAGTGAATTGAAAAGGATTTTCCTTGGGGTGAGATCTTTTATGATTAGGGTAGTGAATAAAACCTTTTCTGGCATTCAGAGCACTGCCAGGTTTTACTTCCCCAGTGTGTTCTCTTTCATGGTGAGTCAGACTAGTTTTCTGACTGAAGCTTCTAAGGCATCTAGAGTACTGATAAGATTTCTCCCATTTAGAACAGTGATAAGGTTTTGTCCCCCATTGTGTGTTGTCAGTGTTGAGTGAGACGGGTCAGCCAAATAAAATCACTGCTGGCATTCAGTTGATTAATAATGTTTTCGCCCAGTTTGTTCTCTATGTTGAGCGAAAGGTTATGTCTGAAAAGTATCTGGCTTTCCAAGCACTGATAAAGCTTTCCCCCGTGTGGTTGTGTATATTGTTTCATGTCGAGTCAGCTGGCTTTTGGGCTGTACTTTTTGTGGCATGTGGAGCACTTACACAGTTTTTCCCCAATGTGGGTTCTCTCATGTTTAGTGACATCACTTTTGCAACTGGGGCGTTTCTGGTAGTCAGAGCCTTGATAAGGCTTTCCCCACTGTAGGTTTGCTCATGCAGAATGAGCCAATTTATGACTGAATGTTTTTTTCCTCAATCACAGCACTGATAAGGGTTTTTGCGCAGTGTGGGCTCTCTTGTGTACAGTGAGGCCACTTGTTCAACTGATGCTCATTAGCAGTGTGGGTCATCTCATGCTGAGTAAGACTGGCTTTACGAGTGAAGCTCTTAAAGCATTTAGCGCACCGGTAAGGTTTTTCTCCAGTGTGGCTACTCTTATGTTGAGTGAGATGGCATTTCTGACTAAAGCTTTTCTGGCATTCAGAGCACTGATAAGGTTTCTGCCCTGTGTGGGTCCTCTCATGTTTAGTGAGAACACTTTTGTAACTGAAGCTTTTCTGGCATTCAGGGCACTGATAAGGTTTTTGGCCAGTGTGGGTCCTCTCGTGTAGAGTAAGATTGTATTTTTGGCTGAAGCTTTTCTGGCATTCTGAGCACTGATAAGGCTTTTCCCCCGTGTGGGTTCTTTCATGTTTAATGAAATCACCTTTGCAACTGAAGCGTCTGCTGCACTCGAAGCATTCATGCGGTTTTTGCCCAGTGTGGATCCTCTCGTGTACAGTAAGACTGAATTTACTCCTGAACGTTCGCTGGCATTCGGAACACTGAAAAGGTTTTTCCCCAGTATGGACTCGCTGATGTCTAGTGAGATCACTTTTGGAATGGAAGGGTTTCTCACACTCAGAGCATCGATAAGGTTTTTGTCCAATGTGTGTTCTCTCAAGTAAAGTGAAAGTGGATATTAGACCGAAGCTTTCCAGGTTTTCAGGGCACCAATATGATTCTT
The DNA here is from genome assembly GCA_963921515.1 of Calotriton arnoldi. Classification (NCBI taxonomy): domain Eukaryota; kingdom Metazoa; phylum Chordata; class Amphibia; order Caudata; family Salamandridae; genus Calotriton; species Calotriton arnoldi. The sequence continues at coordinate 691,737 of CAWUFW010007756.1, read as the reverse complement.
TTTTAATGTCTGTTGTTTCATGAATAGTGAATTCTGATTGAGGACTAAGGCTGGTTTCACATTCAGTGTGCTTATAAGAATCCTTTCTGTCATTCTTGACTCCAGGTCTGGCTTTGTTTTCCATACAGACTTTGATAAGAGACATGTTTAAATAACCTTTACCATTAACCTTTCAAATCTCCTGCAGAGGCTCTTCTTAACACTTGTGATGGGACAATGTTAACTTCTGCATGGAATTCATATGTTGTCACCTCTGTAGGCAGCCTACCTAGATTGTCCACTAATGTTTCTCATAAAAGTCCTATGCATTTACTAGGATGTTTTCCCAAAGTGTTTGTTTTCCATGTTACATCTATGTTGGTTCTCTCGTGTAGAATTATTTATGTCAAAGTTTGTTTTCTCATGCACAATTAGACCAATTTAGTAACAGAAGCTTTTCCCACACTTATTTAGTTAGGAGTATTTGGGGTTTAGTGTCTATTACTTGGGCCCATATGTACATACATGTAATCGTATGAGGTTGTTACAAGCCAGGATGATATTGTGTACCATCAGTAACAGGATAGTTGTACCTTTTAACCTTCCTGTCTCCAATACTTGTTTCTAAGACTGGTGAATATTATCAATTCTGAAACTTCAGCATGATTGGAACCCACTTAAATCAACTCCATGAACAGGCTTGGTGGTAGGGATGCAGCCTACTCAGATGGACCCCAGAAGAGTGCTGGTGACAGGAATCCTTTACACTAGATATGGTGTGCCAGTGTCTTTGCCTTGACGAGATCTAGGAAAGATGTTTCAAAATTACCTTTTTTAATACTATGAGTGTTTTCTCCCTTGAGTCATATGAGACTTTTGACTAAAGCTTGTTCTCTCATGATGCTGTAGATGGTCTGAGAACATTTCTCACAGTTTGTGCACTGTTACAATTTCTCTCATGGATTGCACTGCATTGATATAGTTCAACCCTGAAAACTTACTTTTGTTAACATTTTTTGGTCTGTGTACTATAGGGCGTTCAAGAATATATAACGAAATGACAGGAAACAGAGAAATCAAGTTCACGGTCAGCAATTATCTCTGCTCTTAGTTTCTCAATTCTCCTGGATTCCAGCAAGTTGTTTCCGCTTTTGATTTTACTGTATGTCTCTTAAGTACTGGTTTGCTTGTTCTGTCCTTGTTTCATTGACCTGCAGAATAATAACAAAAAGACTTATTACTAAACACAATTTGGTATGAAAAAATAACATTTATGAATTGATGTAATGCAAAAAGGTAATATCTGTAGTAAGTAAGTTCAATTTGCTCTCTGACATAGTTAAAAGGGGGTTGCAGCACTGTACAGATAACAAGCTCGAGACTAGAGAGTTGCTGAGATCTGTAGTTGTGAATTCAGACACAGCAATCTTTATAGAGAATAAATGAAGCTGTAACTGATTCTCAGGAACAGCCAGCGAGTTTGCTTAGTTAAAATTTTACGCAAGGAGTGGTGCCACAGAAACATTTCAAATTACAGCAATTAATTACTTGGGATGCAGTGAATTCACTGTCCTGACTTCACCCTTTTTCCAATCACAGGGTCTGACATCAACTACCAGAGTTGAGCTGTTGATTTTTACCACCAAAATCCTCTAACTTCGCAGTCCGAGAAGGAAAAGTAAAGGGAACTGTCTGACAATCATGCTGTGTGCAATAAAAGGCTATAGAATGCCAGTTTTTTTCTAACAAACATTTAATACCTTGCAAATGAGCTGTACAAATATTTCACAATATGTTTCAGTAGTTGGGAAAGCAATTCTTGTTTGTGATGGAAACAAATATTTTAATAGATTCAGAATAACTCAGAAAACTTTACTTGGTGATGTGCAAATGATAGATATTTGCTGAACCCCAATTTCTCCAGTATCATTTGTACACTATATAGTTTTATCAGTAAAATACTCCTCGACCTCTCTGCATCTTTCGATACAGTTAACCATTCTTCCTTACTTAATTTGCTTAAAGCTCGCTTTGCCCTAAATGGTTTGGTCCTCAAATGGTTCTCGTCTTTCCTCCAACACAGAACACAACAAATCAAAATCAATGCCTGCCTCTCTAATCCTACACCTGTCTCCCAGGGCGTCCCCCAGGGCTCTATTCACTCCCCCTCTATTCAACCTCTTTATGGAACCCCTTACCCTCATTTTGAAACAAGCTGGAATCAATTATCACCTCTATGCTGATGACACCCAACTCTACTATAAGATTAAATCCCACTCTGATGTACTTCATTTAAACAATACCCTGAGTAAGATCCAATCCTGGTTCTACTCCAACCATCTTAAACTGAACCCTAAAAAAACTGAAATTATTCTCTTCTCTCCCAAAAACAACCGGCTCCCCATCCAAGGCTGGATCACGGACCTCAATGCCCTTAATTGTTCGCTCTCCTTATCTGACTCGGCGAAATCCCTTGGTTTCACTCTTGACAAAAACCTGGCTCTTTAGGACCACATAAAAAACTCAGCTAAAGGGAGCTCTTTTCACTCTCCGACACCTCAAGAAAATCAAACCCTTCATTCCCTTAGACGACTTCAAATGGGTTGTCCAATCACTAGTCCTCTCTAAACTTGACTACGGCAACGCTATCCTCACTGGAACCCCTAAAATACACCTAGCCCCCCTTAGATCTGTGCTCAACTTGGCGGCCAGGCTCATCACTGACTGTAAACGATTTGACCACATCTCTCCAGCCCTTAAAGCCCTAAATTGGCTACCCGTTGAAGGAAGATGCTTCTACAAGACTGCATGCATCACGCACAAAGCTCTTCACCAACAGACCCTGTTGTACCTAACAAACAAACTCAATAAAGCTGGCTGCTCCCGACCGATGAGAAGCACTAATGCGCTCCTCCTTGTCCCCCCGCTGTTAAAAAGAAAACCACCCAATCTCGCTCCTTCTCCGGTAACGCCCCAAACATCTGGAATGCCCTCCGGAGGGACCTGCACTGTAACCCCTCCTACCTCAGCTTTAAAAAAGACCTAAAACATCACCTTCTCAACAAATATTGGGGTCCATAATCACTCCTTTGACATTGCTTTCTGTTTCCCCTGCATTAGTCATCTTTCTGTTTTTCCTGGTTCTCACCTCACTCTCCCTTTTTACATATCATGCTGTTTACTCTGACCCTACCCTCTTTTGATCCCCACCCCCCTTCTCCTACCATTACCCCCTATCTCCACCTTTTATTCTTTCTCTGTCGATACTCTCTTCTCTGCCCTAAATTGTTACACCCATTTATATTATTTAGAAGTTTATTACCCGCTAATCCTCCCAGAATTTTTGCCCCCCTTACCTTTATTGTGAGTTGTACCTTTGAGTTTTTGTTACCCTGAAAAATTGCTCTTCTTGATTGCTTCTACTCATGTAAAGTGCTTTTTGCCCCCTTTATAACTTATTGTGAGATGTACTTGCTTGTTTTTTGTTTACCCTGAACAATTGTTTTTCTTGACTGCTTCTGCTCATGTAAAGCGCTCTGATACCCCCCGGTCTAGCCAGCGCTATATAAAACCTTTCAAATAAATAAATAAAACTGCATGTCAGAGGGCAAGCTTGGGTCCATTTCAATGGCAATGTGCTGTCTGTAAATGACAGTGCACTATTTTTTGTTATAATTAGCAAAGCTACCGTAAGAGGTTTCCCGGCGCATGGCAGAAAGGATGCAGAAAGCTAAGTAAGTGGGTTAGAAGAGCCAAGTCTTTACGCCCCTACGAAAGGCGGAAAAAGACACAGTTCCTCAAAGAAACTGGAAGGGAGTTCCAGAGTTGAGGGCCTAGATAGGCAAAAGAACGGCCTTTCATACAGGACAGGCGAAATCTTGGTACAATAAACCGGGTCTGTTGAAAAGATCTCAAAGGGAGGGATGGGTGATATGGATGGACGAAGTCCATAATACATTTGGGACCAACTCCGGCTTTTGTCTTGAACATGTAGCATGAAGCTTTAAACTTAATGCGATTCGAGACAGTAAGCCAGTGCAGCTCACGGAGAAGGTTAGAAACCGAGGCAAATTTGGGTAATCGATAAAGAAGCCTAGCGACCGCATTCTGCACATGCTGCAATTGATGGATAGTAGATTTATCGGCTCCCAGGTATAACACATTGCCGTAATCCAATCTGGAGATAACGAGAGCTTGAATCACCGTCCTTTGTGCTGAAAAGGGGATCAGCCAAAGGATCTTTTTTTGGCCATTTAAGTACCGCAAAGCAAGTAGTTGTCACCTTGACCACTTGTGGTTTCATAGATAATGATTCGTCCACAATGAAACCCAGGTTCTTAACCTTGTTCGAAGATGTGGGAGGAACACCTAAAACGACACACTCATGACTAGGTCCCCAAAGATCAATCAATCAATCAGGTCTCTTGCCCAAAATCATGACTTCTGTTTTCTCCCCGTTGAGTTTGAGTAGGTTGTTATGCATCCACAAGGAAATCTTACTCAAACCCACGCTAAGGTCAGAAGACCCCTGCCCTTGCACAGATGACAAAGAGAAGATAATCAGAGTTTAATCAGCATAGGAAAAAAGAGACAGCCCGTAGGGTCCCACCACATCCGCTAGAGGACGGATGTTGAAAAACATTGGACCCGGCACCGAGCTCTGCAGAACTCCAGAAGAAAGGACTTGGGGATTGGACCTGGCAGATGAAGAAAAAACCTGAAAGGACCGGTCCTTAAGAAAGGAGCAGAACCACTCCAGGGCAACACCATTAAGACAGAGTGCCATCAGCCCATCCAGGAGGAAGTGGTGGGACACAGTGTCAAAGGCAGCTTTAAGATCTAATTGGATGAGTGCAGCTGCTTCTCCCTCATCCAGGCGCTGCCTTAGCAACTCAGTTAACTCCAAAAGGGTGGATTCCTACCACTACCACATCATACTTTAGTAATATATCTATTAAAAGTGAGAGTTTTTAAACATGAACTTAGAACATTTCTGCCCCCGCCCTGATGGCAATGCTACTGCTGAACCAAGGGGCAAGTGAGAGCCCATGTGTACCTTTTATGTGGAATAGATTTTTTATCAAACATGGTGCAAAGGTTTAGACTATTAAATTAAACATAAGAGTTTTTGTACAGCACACATTTGAAGGTGCTCTCATATTTACTAACGAAGAAAAAGGCGATTCTATGACATACAATATTTGCCTAGGATCACACAATTTGGACCAGTTTATGGGTCAAGCGCCTTACAGTGAGGTCAAGTAGATTATTCAAGTCACTAGAAACATGCAGGTCTAGTAACATTTTTTGAGGCCTGGTCAGCAGAGGCAGAAGTGAGCCCTCTGGAATATTGAACGTCTTTAGCCCAGAAGAACACTAATGGTGCAGCAGCCAGCGCGGCTGACTCCGGAGCGCTGAGCTCACGGCTCGATCCCTGGCGCCGTCGGCAGCTCAGCTCAGCCCCATGTGACTCTGGGCAATAGCTCACTTATTCTCCCCGACACCTTGAAACCTAAAGGGGTGATACGTTTGTACTTTACAAATATGGATTATATGGATGATAATGGAGCCATCACTGACATTGGAGCAGTAGTGAGCGGTAACCACTGATACTGCCTACTGCAGAATCTTGTTCCTGATGGAGCAAGAAAGAATGGTAATCACTCATCCTAACTCCTCAGCATTCCACTGTTGACAACAGAGTTGGACAGCATGCTAACCACTGATCCTTCCTCCTGCAACATTGCTTTTATGACAATAGAACAGAAGAAGTTGGTAACCACTGACACACTTCCAGAACCTTTCTGTGGTTGACAATGGAGCTGGAGATGCCGATGAAGACGGAGTCTCACTTCCACAGCATGTCCCTCCACATCTCTTCAACCTCAGAGAGTGATGCATAAGTACCCCTTCAATTGCACGCACAACAACCATGAGAAATGACCCAGAATCACATGGCTTTCCTGCCTGGATAAGGGATTTGCAATGAAAATAAAATGGACTTAAATTGCCTAAGCAAGGAAAATAGCTAGCTGTTCCCGGCACCAGGCAAAAGGCAATTCTTTAACCATGTGAGCCTGACATTCTGGAAATTGAAAGAAATGAAGTATCAGTCAGTCAAAGATCTTTATTCGGCTAAATAACAGCCATTAAAGAACACATAAAAAACAACATTGTTTCACAAAAATTTGAATAATAAAATTTAACTGACATGTTCAATAGACAGAAAATCATTTTCTAACAATATTACGGAGCCGAACTGCAGAGGAAATATACCTATAGATCATTAGACAAGTGAATTCATCATTTAAAAGAAGCAAATGGCATAATGCAGGTTGACACTTTCTTATGTTTAAAAATCTTAACAATGGTTTTAAAAAGATACGTCTCGGATTGAGATAAAGTTTACAGAAAAACATAAAATGCAAAGTGCTCTGTGCGGAGATTGAGTCACATGGACACAATTCTAATTTAGCATCGCAATATGCATCACGTGGGTACGACACCAGAAGATGAGCAATACCCATCCTAAATCTCATCAAGTAAAACATTTTGGCTTGATTAAAATAAAAAGAGAGGTAGGATTCAATTCTTGGGGAGCTAACTAGCAGTGAGTGCTCTACAACCCTTTTTTTCCCCATCTCTTGGCTATCTCTTACTTGCTTCAGATGAGAGAGAAAGTCTCTTTGCAGCTTGGCTTTTGGGATTGCGGATATGTTTCCAGGTGTATTAAGACAATCCTTCAGTCCCAACTTCTCCAGTTGTTCTTGCATATAAGAGAGCCAGGGAATTTTTTTTCGCACAATTCAGTTTCAGGCAATCTAAAATTATATCGCGATTCAGGACTGGCTCCTCTTTTGTCCAAATGTTATGCCAGAGCATCAGAGGTGCTAATTGCGTGCAAAAAGATAATGGTATTACACCTAATTCGTTATGACACATGATGGCAGGAGTGCTCTTAGGTAGTGTCAACACGCGTTTTAACATCATGTTTTCTGCTCTCTGAAGCCCCAGAGTATTGGTACAACCCCAGACTCCAGCACCATACAAGGTGACGGCGCATGTTCGTGCTTTATAAATATCTATAATGGCTTTTATGGGGCGAGAGCCTAGTTTTTTGTAAATCTAAAAATGGCCTCCACATTTTTGTTGAAGCTTCCAATCCTTGCATCAACTAAGTGGGACCAGGAATTTTTTCATTAAAAGGATGCCTAAATAAGAAAAGGTTGGCACCTGGCACAATATTTCATTCTTTATATAAAAAGTTTTTGTTTTTGATGGGGATTTGCCTGTTACCATGACATGTGATTTTGTAACATTAGTTTTTAGCCCAAGGTCACTCATGAATTCATTAAAACTAGTTAAAAGCCTTTGTAGTCCCACCCCAGTTCTCGACATTAAGACACAATGCACAAGTTACTAACTTGTGTAACAATATATCTGTAAGAGACAGTAGTTAGTGACAGATTCCTTACCTTAGAATATCCCCAGGCGTCAGGCTGGATCCGGAAAGTTTTTGCGTAGCAGTACCCTTGCGCGTCGGTAGGCGGCGTCGTGCGGCTCCGCGTCCGTCGTCGGCGTCGAGATCGCCGGGATGACGTCGCGGGCAGTACTTAGACGCCGCCCCTGCGCGCTGACGTCAGTTCTGTACACGACTTTCCGCGCCAGGAACGCAGAGCCATGTAAGAAGCTGACATAGGTGTCTGAAAAAATACTAGGGCCCTGAAAGGGATGTCCTTAACCCTAGAAATCAGTTCGCAGAACGGGGAGGATGGGTGGGGCGGTAAGGAATCTGTCACTAACTACTGTCTCTTACAGATATATCGTTACACAAGTTAGTAACTTGTGCATCTGAAAGAGACACGTTAGTGACAGATTCCTTACCTTAGAATAGATACCCCAGCAATACCAACCCCGGTGGTGGGTCTGCGAACAGAGTCAGACAAGGAAGTCCCGGAGGACAGAACGGCCAAAGAAGCCGTCCCTCCGGACCTGGCTGTCAAGGCAGTAATGTTTGGTAAACGTGTGCAGCGAGGCCCACGTAGCTGCCTGACAAATATCCTGCAACGGAACACCGCGACCTAAAGCCGTGGTAGCAGCCGTAGCCCTGGTGGAATGGGCACGCAGCCCAACAGGAGGCTCCTTCTTAGCCAAAGAATAACAAGCCTTGATACACAAGATGACCCAGCGGGAGATGGTCCTCTTGTGTACCGCCCGACCTTTTTTGGCGCCCACGTAGCCAACAAAGAGCTGGTCATCCACCCGGAACTGTTGTGTGCGGTTGAGGTAAAAGGAAAGCGCACGTTTTGGGTCCAGACGGTGGAGCCTCTCTTCCTCTCTGGAAGGATGCGGAGGCGGAAAGAAGGTGGGCAAAGTGATGGTCTGCCCAATGTGGAAGGCAGTAACCACCTTTGGCAAGAAGGACGGACGCGTCCGAAGAACAACCTTGTCTGGATGAACAGACAGAAAGGGGGTTTGCATGAAAGAGCCTGGAGCTCACTCACCCGCCGAGCGGAGGTGATGGCCACCAGAAAGGCTGTCTTCAGAGTCAGAAGACGAAGAGGACAGTTATGCAGAGGCTCAAAGGGAGCGCACATTAAGAAGGTAAGAACCCAATTTAAGTCCCACTGAGGCATTATAAACGGAACAGGGGGAAAGAGGTGAATAATGCCTTTAAGAAACCTGTTAACAACAGGGGACTTAAAAAGAGAGGGCTGATCAGGAAGCCTGAGGAAGGCCGATATTGCACAAAGATAGCCCTTGATGGTACCCAGGGCAGAACCCTGTTGGGCCAGAGAAAGAAGGAACAGAGGAACCTCAGAAAGAGGGGCAGAAAGGGGATTCACAGCCTTTGCTGTGCACCATGCCACAAACTTGTTCCACCTGCAGGCGTATACCACCTTAGTGGAGGGACGCCTGGCTGCCAGAATCACATCACAAACTTCGGGAGGCAAGTCGAAAGGAATCAACTGCCGCCGCTCAATCTCCACGCAAGCAGGTGTAGACTGGACAGGTTCGGGTGGAGGACCGTCCCCTGCTGCTGCGACAGACGATCCTCCCGAAGAGGCAGACGGATCGGGGGATCGACGCTCATACTGAGTAGCTCGGGATACCAAACTCTTCGAGCCCAGTCCGGAGCCACAAGAATGACTTGGGCCCGGTCGCGCCGAATCTTCTTCAACACTCTGGGTAGAAGTGGTATAGGCGGAAAGGCGTACAACAGACCGCAACTCCACTCGCGACGAAAGCGTCGCCGGCGAGTGCCGCCTTGGAAATTCCAACGCGCAGAACTGCTGACATTGCGCGTTCTCTTTGGTGGCGAACAGATCTAACCGAGGCTCTCCCCACTGCTGAAAGAGACCTTGCGCCACCTCCGAGTGAAGACGCCATTCGTGATCCATCATGCACCTGCGGCTGAGTTCGTCCGCTCTGGCGTTCAGGGAACCTGCCAGGTGTTGAACCATCAGGAATATGCCCTGATGTTCCAGCCATGTCCAGAGGCGCAGAGCCTCCTGACATAGGGTCCACGACCCCACCCCGCCCTGTTTGTTGCAGTACCACATGGCGGTGGTGTTGTCTGTGAACACCTGCACTACCTTCCCTTTGACAGAGGGAAGGAATGCCTTGAGTGCAAGTCGGATCGCCCGGAGCTCCAGAATGTTGATATGGAGCCGGGACTCCGCCCGGAGACCAGAGGCCTCTGATCTCCGCCTCTCCCATGTGACCGCACCATCCCAGAAGGGACCCGTCCGTCACAACTGTGTGCTCTGGCTGGGGAAGGGAGAGGGATCTGCCCATGACCCATTGCCGGTTCGAGAGCCACCACTGCAACTGTTTTGCAGTCCCCTCCGAGATCTGGACGTGATTGGACAGGTTGCCCTGGTGCTGCGCCTACTGGAACTTCAGGTCCCACTGCCGAGCCCGCATATGCCATCTGGCATGATCGACCAGCAGGATGCAGCAGGCCATGCGGCCCAGCAGCCTCAGGGTCATCCGTACCGAAACCCAGGATAAAGGCCGAAAGATCGGAATCATAGCCAGAATATCCCGGACTCGCCGTTCGGGAGGATAAACCCGAAACTGCGTCGTGTCCAGAACTGCTCCGATGAAAAGGAGCTGTGGAGAAGGAATCAGGTGCGACTTCGGCACGTTGATGGAGAACCCCAGCGAGTGCATGAGTTCGGCTGTTGTCTGGAGGTGGGAGACGACTGCCTGGGACGAGCCTGCCTTCAGCAGCCAGTCGTCGAGGTAGGGGAAGACTAGAACCCCTGCCCGGCGCAGATGAGCTGCGACCACCGCCATCACTTTCGTGAACACCCGAGGGGCGCTGGTAAGGCCAAAAGGGAGCACGGTGAACTGAAAATGCTCGAGGCCTACCGTGAACCGCAGGTAACGCCGGTGGGCCGGCAGGACGGGGATGTGGAAATATGCGTCCTGCAAGTCCAATGCTACCATCCAGTCTCCAGGGTCGAGAGCAGTCAAGACCTGAGCTAGGGTGAGCATCTTGAACTTCTCCTTCCGGAGGAAGCGATTGACGTTCCGGAGGTCCAAGATAGGACGCATGTCCTCCTTGTCCTTTTTGGGCACCAGAAAGTAGTGGGAGTAGCAACCACGTCCTACTTCTGGGGTCGGAACGCGCTCGATGGCCCTCTTGGCCAAGAGGGCCGCAACTTCCTTTTGAAGAAGCACCAAGTGATCCCCTGACATGCGGTGGAATTGAGGTGGCATGGCTGGGGGATGATCTCGAAGGGGAGGGAGTAGCCCCTTCGGACAATGTCCAAGACCCACCTGTCCGAGGTGATGGCACGCCAGTGGTGAAGGTGATGGCGGACCCTGCCCCCTACTGGCGTGCTGTGCACCTGAAAGGAAGGACTAGGAGGGCTTGGGGGCCGCGGACGGGGCGGGGTTTGTGGCCTGACCCGCACGCTGGTTGCCTGACCCGCCACGGCGGGAGCCACGTCCTCGGCCACGCGAAGACGCTTGCTGCGCGGGCCGGTGGCTGGGCAGCAGACGTGACTGGGCGCCCCTTCCGTGTCCACGAAAGGGGCGAAAAGCAGATGGCTGCGGAGGGCGTACAGCAGAAAGGCCCAGGGACTTAGCCGTAGCCCGCGAGTCCTTAAAACGCTCCAGCGCATGGTCTGCCTTGTTCCCAAAAAGACCGATCCCATCAAAGGGCATGTCCATAAGAGTGTTTTGGACATCACCCGAGAAACCAGTGGTCTCAGCCAGGCGTGACGGCGCAGCGCCACAGTCGTCGCAAGCGATCTGCCTAGCGAGTCGGCGGTATCAAGGCCACATCTGATGGTGTACTTTGCCGCATCTCTTCCCTCAGCAATGACGCAGGTAAGCAGTGTCTGGACCTCCTCAGAACACTGGGGCAGAACTTGCGCCACCGAATCCCACAGGGAGTGGGAATATTGGCCCAAGAGGCAAGTGGTATTGACGGACCGCAAGCCAGCACTGGAGGAAGAAAAAACCTTCTTCCCAAATTGATCCAGGCGTTTGGATTCCCTATCCGGGGAGCGGTAGGGAAGGCGCTTTGGGAAGCAGAGCTTGGACCACCAAGCTCTCAGGGGTGGGGTGTTGGGAGAGGAACAGGGGGTCGCCCGGAGCAGGGCAATGGCGTCGGGCCACGTTCCTATCCACAGGAGCCCCTGTGGTGGGCTTGGACCAGGTGCCCAAAAGAACGTCGGAAAGCGCCTCGTTAAACGGCAGCAGTGGCTCCGAGGAGGTAGCCGCCGGCTGAAGCACTTCCTTCAGGATGTTAGTCCTGACAGCCACCGTAGGCAACTGGAGGTGTAAGGCCCCAGCTGCTCTACGCAACACCGTTGCAAAGTTTGCTCCCTCCTCCGTTGCCACGGAAGGAGGAGACAGCATGCCAGGGTCAGGGAGGTGTCCAAACCACTGGCATCCCCAAGCTCCTCAGCCCAGTCCTGATCAAACTCACACTGCTGTGTGAGTGGGTCATCAGACCCCTCCCAGTCCTCTGCGTCCTCCAATTCTGGTTCAAAATATGGAGGAGGGACATGCGGGACCCAATGTCCCATCGGCGTCGGAGCCGGCGTCGAGCGACGCCGGTCCGGCGCCATGTCCGGATCCGGAGAGAACCGGGGAACGACGCCGCCCGGAGCCCCGGGCGGCATCGGGAACGGCACCGGAGAGATCGGCACCGGTGGAGGTGTCGTCAGGTCAACCGGCGTCGATCGGGGTTGTGGCAGCACCGGGGTCGAGGCCGGGGCCGGAGCCAAGGCCGGTACTGGTGTCGCTGGCGGTGCCGGGACCGGAGTCGCCGGCGGCGCCGTAGGAACCCCACTAGGGCCCGCGGGGCCCGAAGGCGCAACGGGGGGACCTTGAGGCCCGAAGAGGCGGGCCATGGCCGACAGGAACTCCTGTATCTCGGCCGGAGTCGCCCCCGAACCCGGGAAGGACGGGTAATGCGGGGGCGGCTCCATAGGCACTCCCGGCGCCGCGGGGACGGTGCCGACAGGACCCTCAGCCGAGTCGCGAGACCGGCGAGGGGAAGTCGTCGAACGATGACGCTTCTTAGACTTCTTATGCTTCGACTTACCGGAGGAGTGCGAAGACTTGGATCCCGACGACCGATGAGGACTCCGCGACCGGCCCCTCGACCTGTCACGTGACCGGGGCTTGGCGTGGCGCGGAGTCGACTGCCGGACCTCGAGGAGCTTTCGCGACCGCTCTCGCAAAGCCTTCGGGTGCAAGGCCCGGCAGTCGGGGCACGACTTCGTGTCGTGGTCGCGGCCGAGGCAGTAAAGACACTCCTGATGCGGGTCTGTGATCGACATCATTCGACCACAGGCGTCGCATGGCTTGAAGCCGGGCATCCCTACCGACACCTACGGAGTCGAGACACTTGGAGAAAACAGTGAAAAATCACCCAAAAACTTAGTCAAAAAATGACTAGGGCACTGCTCTTCCCGGATCTGCGCTTACTGGCGCGGAAAAAGAAAGAACTGACGTCAGTGCGCAGGGGCGGCGTCTAAGTACTGCCCGCGACGTCATCCCGGCGATCTCGACGCCGACGACGGACGCGGAGCCGCACGCGCCGCCTACCGACACGCAAGGGTACTGCTACGCAAAAACTTTCCGGATCCAGCCTGACGCCTGGGGATATTCTAAGGTAAGGAATCTGTCACTAACGTGTCTCTTTCAGATCATCAGCGTATAGCAAGGCTGGTAGGGGCCTGCGGCCTATTGTGGGTGCATCTACATTTCCTATTCTAATGTGACTTTCTAAGTCATTTATGTATAAGCAGAATAGGAAAGGAGCGAGTACACATCCCTGTCGAACCCCACAGTCCATCTTTATTGGTGAGGTGAGCTCGCCAGCTGCTCCGTATCGTACTCTCCCTGTGACTCCCTGATGCATTGCTGCTAGATAGTGGACAATAGATGGATCAATGCCCATAAGCAGCATTTTCTCCCAGAGTCTCCCCCTCTGCACCCAGTCAAAGGCAGAAGTCAGGTCCATAAACCCAAGGTATAGGGACCCTGACTTTGCCATAGTATATTTGCCAATGACCAGGTGCAGATTGAGGCACTGTTCTACAGTGCCCAGGCCTTTCCTAAAACCATATTGGACATTGGAAAATTTCCCGTTTTCCGTTATCCAGATCTCCAATCTCTCCAATATTACTCGTCCCATGATCTTACAGGAGCAATCAATTAGAGAGATTGGTCGATAACATTTAGGATCTGACCTGTCTCCCTTTTTATATATTGGGACTATTATGACCGATCTCCAGGAATCTGGAGGACCCTGGGCCGCATAGCATCTTAATATATTTGTTAACAGCGGTAACCACAGGGAGATGTTTGCTAAAAATAGATCCGCGGGTATACCGTCCGGCCCAGGAGCCTTATTCTTTACAGTCTGAGAAAGTGCCCTATTTACCTCATCTAAAGTCGGGGGTTCCAAAGGAGATACCACATATTGAAGATCAGCACCACAGTGTGACTCAGTACTATTACCGTAGAGACCAGCAAAGTGTTTCACCCACATTTCAGGCATGATTGTTACATCAATATTACTATTTTTTGTGTCGCTAAAATAATCTTCGTTAACTGTTTGCCAGAAAAGTCTGGAGTCTTTACTCTGCGACGCCAGATGTAATTGGCCCCATGCATCTTTCCTGATCTCCATCTTACGATTCTCCAGCGCGCGTTTGTAAATGAAGGCACGTCTGTCTCACAGCCACCTTGTTACGTGGTTTAATTTTTAAAATCTTGATTCATTTATTATGTAGCTGAGAACATTCACTGTTAAACCACCTTTTATTTTTCTGTGTTCTATCAGGCTGGTTCTTTATTAAAAGTACCTTGATTGTCTCGGATATTGCCTTATACTATTTAATCATAGCTGGAGCGTTTAAATTATCTTCCAGACAATCCAAAACTTGCCCAAGGTTACTCTTTATGATCTCCTCCAGACCAAGGTCTGGATTGACAGTGGACCACTTCCGGGTTAACCCCTTGTTTTTAGTATAAGACATAGGTAACACTCTGGCTGGCGTGATTAAATCGTCAGATGGAACCACCAGTATTAATGTTAGTGGATAATGATCACTAAAATGTATTTTAGGTATGTTAAAAATCACTGATTGTGAGTTAAAATAATCAGACAAAATAATAAAATCAATCAGAGTGCCTTGGCCTCTACCCACATATGTTACCACATCAAGTTTTGACAGCTCTATAAAATCTAAAGTTAAAAATAGTGAGAATTTCAACAACAAAGAATTAAAAATGTTCCCACAAGGACTATGTTCAAAATGATAACCGCCCACCATGTCCCTTGCTAGACGGTGGCATGCCCCACGTTTGGACAGGGAGCATAATTTACAATTAAAATCACCCCCAAAGTACTACAAAATCCAATGAAGTATCAATAAAGATATCAGCACAAAAGTATTCAGAAATGAGTTAACTGAAATAGACGTAGGCCAAAATCTGAGTTTTTCCTAAAACAAAAGTACAGCTCTACTGAAAAAATGTTATGAAACCTTGTGAAAAAGCAATGAAAAGGAATACCAGTAACAATGCTTTGAGACCACTCATCTTCATATTTCGATGAGAATGCATGGTTTTTCTACAAGTAGACCCTAAAAGAAATTGTCAAGCAACCATATGTCCTTTTGCCCAAAGAAGATACAGACCGGAGCGCAGGAAATTAAAACAAGTATTATTTCTCAGTGGGTAGATTGATGGCCAGGAGGTTCTTGAAGCCAAACTAACAGAGATTAATGAAAGGAGCTTCATCATTTTAATAATAATAAAAAAATTAAAAAGCATTCATTGGGGTTAAAAGGTGTTGATTCAGAAGAGCAGTGGTGACCTACCATATGGTCCCATATGGTCCCAATCAGCCCATCTTAAACTATCATGTACAGAACACTCCCAAGGATCACATAACTACAAGTGGAATGCTTGCATTGAAGCCTACATAGCATATGTCAGCACTTTGCACCAATCCATTCAAAAGGGCCGATATGCAGGATCGAGCCATAGGAATCCCCAAGGACAGGCATATAAAGAAACTTTTGTAGGGTAATATTCAAAGTTGAAACCATGTGGTTTATCCAAAAATTATGAATCATTATAGAAAGCAGAAGAAGAGTTAGTCAGTTTAAATCAGCATTCAAATAATTCACAAGTAAGTAGAAAAGTACAAGGCCAAATAAACAGATTGTCATGGAGTCTGTCTTAGTGGAAGCAAAGCCTAAAGTCTAATACCACAGGGCTGAGCTAATAAAGTTATATGACAAACCAATCAATATTGCAGTGGTGTTAGGTAAAGCAGGACACTTTGGAGACCTCCCAAATGAATAGATAATGATCCTATTCCCCTACATATAAAGAACTGACAGCGCACATCTGAACAATAAACCATCTAAAATAAATTGACAATACAGTTTTGACTGCAGGCAGCAATCGGAACATCCCTGACATGGCTACCTTCGAGGGACAAATTTGTTACAGTCCGAGAAGTAGTGCCACCAATTGAAATTAATCCCATTTCAACTATTTTATGAAAAGCAAAAACACAGAAAAGTTAAAAACATGACGTAGAAAAAGTACTTGTTCAAACTCCAAAGACCCACGTTTCTTTAGCAGTCAGTGCAAACAGACAAAGGCCTAGTAAATTATTTTGCGGCCTAGAAATGTTAACTTAAACACATGTAAATAAAAAAGAATTCTAATTAATAAAAACACTATGTCACCTATGTACACTCCACACAAAGGATCAAGTTTGTGCAAAATAAATTATTCATTTTAGCCTCGGACTGGGCAGACAGGGTCGGTCTTGGAAGCAGTTAACAAAATTCTGCAACAGGCATGTATTTTTTGTTAACAGATCAACCAAGTACCTTAAACCCTGAAGCACAAGTTACTAACTTGTGTAACGATATATCTGTAAGAGACAGTAGTTAGTGATAGATTCCTTACCTTAGAATATCCCCAGGCGTCAGGCTGGATCCGGAAAGTTTTGCGTAGCAGTACCCTTGCGCGTCGGTAGGCGGCGTCGTGCGGCTCCGCGTCCGTCGTCGGCGTCGTGATCGCCGGGATGACGTCGCGGGCAGTACTTAGACGCCGCCCCTGCGCGCTGACGTCAGTTCTGTACACGACTTTCCGCGCCAGGAACGCAGATCCATGCAAGAAGCTGACACAGGTGTCTGAAAAATACTAGGGCCCTGAAAGGGATGTCCTTAACCCTAGAAATCAGTTCGCAGAACGGGGAGGATGGGTGGGGCGGTAAGAATCTATCACTAACTACTGTCTCTTACAGATATATCGTTACACAAGTTAGTAACTTGTGCATCTGAAAGAGACACGTTAGTGATAGATTCCTTACCTTAGAATAGATACCCCAGCAATACCAACCCCGGTGGTGGGTCTGCGAACAAAGATCAGACAAGGAAGTCCTGGAGGACAGAACGGCCAAAGAAGCCGTCCCTCCGGACCTGACTGTCAAGGCAGTAATGCTTAGTAAACGTGTGCAGCGAGGCCCACGTAGCTGCCTGACAGATAACCGGCAGCGGAACACCGCGGCCCAAGGCCGTGGTAGCAGCCGTTGCCCT
Organism: Calotriton arnoldi; assembly: GCA_963921515.1. Taxonomy (NCBI): domain Eukaryota; kingdom Metazoa; phylum Chordata; class Amphibia; order Caudata; family Salamandridae; genus Calotriton; species Calotriton arnoldi. Next base: position 674,659 of record CAWUFW010007756.1, on the reverse strand, counting down.
GGTGGAATGGGCACGCAGCCCAACAGGAGGCTCCTTCTTAGCCAAAGAATAGCAGGTCTTGATGCACAAGGTAACCCAGCGGGAGATCGTCCTCTTGTGCACCGCCCGACCTTTTTGGCGCCCACGTAGCCAACAAAGAGCTGGTCATCCACCCGGAAGTGTTTTGTGCGGTCGATATAGAAGGAGAGCGCACGTTTTGGGTCCAGACGGTGGAGCCTCTCTTCCTCTCTGGAAGGATGCGGAGGCGGAAAGAAGGTGGGCAAAGTGATGGTCTGCCCAATGTGGAAAGCAGTAACCACCTTTGGCAAGAAGGACGGACGCGTCCGAAGAACAACCTTGTCTGGATGAACAGACAGAAAGGGAGGTTTGCAAGAAAGAGCCTGGAGCTCACTCACCCGCCGAGCGGAGGTGATGGCCACCAGAAAGGCTGCCTTTAGAGTCAGAAGACGAAGAGGACAGTTATGCAGAGGCTCAAAGGGAGCGCACATTAAAAGGTAAGAACCAAGTTCAAGTCCCACTGAGGCATTACAAACGGAACAGGAGGGAAGAGGTGAGTAAGGCCTTTTAAGAACCTGTTAACAACAGGGGACTTGAAAAGGGAGGGCTGATCAGGGAGCCTGAGGAAGGCCGAGATAGCACAAAGATAACCCTTGATGGTACCCAGGGCAGAACCCTGTTGGGCCAGAGAGAGAAGGAACAGAAGGACCTCAGAAAGAGGGGCAGAAAGGGGATCCACAGCCTTTGCTGTGCACCATGCCAGAAATTTGTTCCACCTGCAGGCGTATACCACCTTAGTGGAGGGACGCCTGGCTGCCAGAATCACATCACAAACTCCGGGAGGCAAGTCGAAAGGAATCAAATGCCGCCGCTCAATCTCCACGCAAGCAGGTGTAGACTGGACAGGTTCGGGTGGAGGACCGTCCCCTGCTGCTGCGACAGAAGATCCTCCCGAAGAGGCAGACGGATCGGGGGATCTATGCTCATATTGAGTAGCTCGGGATACCAAACTCTTCGAGCCCAGTCCGGAGCCACAAGAATGACTTGGGCCCGGTCGTGCCGAATCTTCTTCAACACTCTGGGTAGAAGTGGTATAGGCGGAAAGGCGTACAACAGACCGCAACTCCACTCGCGACGAAAAGCGTCGCCGAGCGAGTGCCGCCTTGGAAATTCCAACGCGCAGAACTGATGACATTGCGCGTTCTCTTCGGTGGCGAATAGATCTAACCAAGGCTCTCCCCACTGTAGAAAGAGTCCTTGCGCCACTTCCGAGTGAAGACGCCATTCGTGATCCATCATGCACCTGCGGCTGAGTTCGTCCGCCCTGGCGTTCAGAGAACCTGCCAGGTGTTGAACCATCAGGAACATGCCCTGATGTTCCAGCCATGTCCAGAGGCGCAGAGCCTCCTGACAAAGGGTCCAAGACCCCACCCCGCCCTGTTTGTTGCAGTACCACATGGCGGTGGTGTTGTCTGTGAACACCTGCACTACCTTCCCTTTGACAGAGGAAGGAATGCCTTGAGTGCAAGCCGGATCGCCCGGAGCTCCAGAAGGTTGATATGGAGCCGGGACTCCGCCGGAGACCAGAGGCCTCTGATCTCCGCCTCTCCCAAGTGACCGCCCCATCCCAGAAGGGACGCGTCCGTCACAACTGTATGCTCTGGCTGGGGAAGGGAGAGGGATCTGCCCATGACCCATTGCCGGTTCGAGAGCCACCACTGCAACTGTTTTGCAGTCCCCTCCGAGATCTGGACGTGATCGGACAGGTTGCCCTGGTGCTGCGCCCACTGGAACTTCAGGTCCCACTGCAGAGCCCGCATATGCCATCTGGCATGATTGACCAGCAGGATGCAGGAGGCCATGAGGCCCAGCAGCCTCAGGGTCATCCTTACCGAAACCCAGGATAAAGGCCGAAAGATCGGAATCATAGCCTGAATATCCCGGACTCGCCGTTCGGGAGGATAGGCCCGAAACTGCGTCGTGTCCAGAACTGCTCCGATGAAAAGGAGCTGTGGAGAAGGAATCAGATGCGACTTCGGCACATTGATGGAGAACCCCAGCGAGTGCAGGAGTTCGGCCGTAGTCTGGAGGTGGGAGACGACTGCCTGGGACGAGCCCGCCTTCAGCAGCCAGTCGTCGAGGTAGGGGAAGACTGAAACCCCTGCCCGGCGCAGATGAGCCGCGACCACCGCCATCACTTTCGTGAACACCCGAGGGGCACTTGTAAGGCCAAAGGGGAGCACGGTGAACTGAAAATGCTCGTGGCCTACCGTGAACCGAAGGTAACGCCGGTGGGCCGGCAGGACGGGGATGTGGAAATATGCGTCCTGCAAGTCCAACGCTACCAACCAGTCTCCAGGGTCGAGGGCAGTCAAGACCTGAGCTAGGGTGAGCATCTTGAACTTCTCCTTCCGGAGGAAGCGATTGACGTTCCGGAGGTCCAAGATAGGACGCATGTCCTCCTTGTCCCTTTTGGGCACCAGAAAGTAGTGGGAGTAGCAACCACGCCCTACTTCTGGGGTCGGAACATGCTCGATGGCCCTCTTGGTCAAGAGGGCCGTGACTTCCTTCTGTAGAAGCACCAAGTGATCCCCTGACATGCGGTGGAGTTGAGGTGGCATGGCTGGGGGGTGGTCTCGAAGGGGAGGGAGTAGCCCCTTCGGACAATGTCCAAGACCCACCTGTCCGAGGTGATGGTGCGCCAGTGGGGAAGGTGATGGCGGACCCTGCCCCCTACTGGCGTGCCGTGCACCTGAAAGGAGGGACTAGGAGGGCTTGGAGGCCGCGGACGGAGTTGGAGGTGGTGGCCTGACCCGCACGCTGGTTGCCCGATCCGCCACGGCGGAATCCACGTCCTCGGCCACGCGAAGACGCCTGCTGCGCGGGCCGGTGGCTGGGCTGCTGACGTGAAGGGGCGCCCCTACCGTGGCCACGATAGGGGCGAAAAGCAGAAGGCAGCGGAGGGCGTGTAGCAGAAAGGCCCAGGGACTTGGCAGTAGCCCGTGAGTCCTTAAAGCGCTCCAACGCATGGTCTGCTTTGGACCCAAAAGACCGACTCCATCAAAGGGCATGTCCATGAGAGTATTCTGGACATCCCCTGAAAAACCAGTGGTTCTCAGCCAGGCGTGGCGGCGGAGCGCTACCGTCGTTGCAATCGACCTGCCCAGCGAGTCGGCGGTGTCAAGGCCACAACGGATAGTGTATTTGGCCGCATCCCTTCCTTCCGCAATGGCGCGGGAAAGCAGTGCCTGGACCTCCTCAGGGCACTGGGGCAAAACATCCGCCACCGAATCCCACAGAGAGTGGGTATAGCGGCCCAAAAGACAAGCGGTGTTAACGGACCGCAAGCCAGCACTGGAGGAAGAAAAACCTTTCTTCCCAAACTGATCCAGGCGTTTGGATTCCCTATCCGGAGGAGCGGTAGGGAAGGCGGTTTGGGAAGCGGAGGCTTGGACAACCAAGCTCTCAGGAGTGGGGTGGACAGAAAGAAACAGGGGGTCGCCCGGAGCTGGGCGATGGCGTCGTGACACGTTCCGATCCACAGGAGCCCCTGTGTTGGGCTTGGACCAGGCGCCCAAAGAACGTCTGTGAGGGCGTCGTTAAGCGGCAGCACAGTCTCCGCAGAGGAGGCTGCCGGCTGAAGCACCTCTGTCAAGATGTTAGGCTTGACCGTCAAAGTAGGGAGCTGGAGACGTAAGGCCCCAGCAGCCCTACGCAACACCGTACCAAAATTGGCCCCCTCCTCCGTAGCCACGGGAGGAGACAGCATGCCAGTGTCAGGAGAAGTATCCAGACCACTGGCCTCCCCTAGACTCTCTGTCCAGTCCTCATCATACTGACAGTTGCGAGTCAGAGGGTCATCAGACCCCTCCCAGTCCTCCTGGTCCTCCTCTGGTTCAAAATAAGGAGGAGGAGGGACATTTGGGACCCAAGGGCCCATCGGCGCCGGAGCCGGCGTCGAGCGGCGTCGCTCCGGGTCCATGTCCGGAGCCGGAAGGAACTGGGGGACGACGCCGCCCGGAGCCCAGGGCGGCGTCGAGAACGGCACCGGAGACATCGGCGCCGGCGGAGGTGTCGTGAGGTCGACCGGCGTCGATGGGGGTTGTGGAGCCGGGATCGAGGCCGGGGCCGAAGCCGGAGCCGGGATCGAGGCTGGAGTCCCGGGCGACGCCGGGGCCGGAGCCGCCGGCGACGCCGGAGCAACCCCATCAGGGCCCGCGGGGCCCGAAGGCGCACCGGAGGGGCCTGAAGGCCCGAAGAGGCGGGCCATGGCCGACAGGAACTCCTGTACCTTGGCCGGATCCGCCCCCGAACCCGGGAAGGGCGGGTAGGACGGGGGCGACTCCACAGGCAAGTCCGGGGCCGCGGGGGCGGGGACGGTGCCGGGAGGGGCCTCACCCGAGTCGCGAGACCGGCGAGGCGAAGTCCGAGAGCGACGATGCTTCTTGGACTTCTTGTGCTTAGACTTACCGGACGAAGAAGACTTCGACGCCGACGACCGGTGTGCACTCCGCGAGCGACCCCTGGACCTCTCACGCGACCGGGGCCTCCGTGGAGCCGAATGCCGGGCCTCGAGGAGCTTTCGAGACCGCTCTCGCAAAGCTTTCGGGTTGAGGGCCTGGCATTCGGGACAAGACTCGGTGTCGTGGCCTCGGCCGAGGCAGAAGAGACACTCCCAATGCGGGTCGGTGACGGACATCATCCGCGCACAGGCGCCGCATCGCTTGAAGCCGGGCATCCCTACGACACCTTAAAGATGGAAAAAACAGTGAAAAAATCACCAAAAAGTATGGTCAAAAATTGACCAGGGCACTGCTCTTCCCGGATCTGCGCTTGCTGGCGCGGAAAAAGAAGAACTGACGTCAGCGCGCAGGGGCGGCGTCTAAGTACTGCCCGCGACGTCATCCCGGCGATCACGACGCCGACGACGGACGCGGAGCCGCACGACGCCGCCTACCGACGCGCAAGGGTACTGCTACGCAAAACTTTCCGGATCCAGCCTGACGCCTGGGGATATTCTAAGGTAAGGAATCTATCACTAACGTGTCTCTTTCAGATATTGCTACCAAAGTTGACACAGTCCGCCCCACAGCCCTACCTTCTACCATTACCAACACTGGCCATGGAACTTCTGACCTAATTTCCCCATTATTACTGCAGTCTCAGATCTTCGTGTATTGTCCACAGAGGAGGTAGGGGCTTCGGTGCCTGCTTTTTCTCAGGTACCTCAAAAAACACAACCCAGAGCATTAGTAATAGTAACACCACTGGTGCAGGGAAATCAGCCCAGATATCTTTTTTATCCTTTTTCAAGCCTGATCAAGAGGTGGCACCCTCCTTGCCTGGCTGATTGAGGAGTAAGCTCCATGACTGACTGTTCTTTAACCCCTTCCCTGCTCATGACGAGCTCAGCTCGTCATGCTGCGCGGGCGGGCTGTGCGCATGACGAGCTGAGCTCGTCACGACCACGCCCGCGATTGGAATGTCCTGCACCTGGCTGGAATTCCGCTCGCAGCGAAGGCGTTAATGGCATGTAAATCTGTTACACAGAGCTCTGTTGTTTCATCAGGAAATTTGGTGAACTCTTTTTTTGATGATGTCTCTGACTCTATCTATGGTTGTGATGAAAGCAGTGACATCATTAACACAATCACCTTCCACGACCTGATTGAAGGACCCATCACCAAGAAGAGTCTGTGACCTCTGCACGACCTGTGAGGTATGGCAGGAAAAACAACCAAGCTCGAGGGCCATGAGATTGTTAATGGCCATTCACCCATCATGCCCAGGCAGGCCGGGTGAAACACCTGTGCTCAGGAAGGCGCCGTTAGCCAAAGTATGGATGATTATCCATTACTATTTCTAGTTCTCGAGACGATTAACACTATTGCAAAAACTTGAAACTGGCGCCGCGCTGAGAGTTAAAGTATAGTTAAAGGCTTTTAAAAAATTGAGGTGGGCGAGCCGCACCATGCAGAACAAAAGGCGGGTTCGCCACACTTAAAGAAATGTAAGCAGGAACAACATGGTAAGCTTAATGCATTATCACTTATTATTTATGACATGAGTATGGAGAGGGAGGCGCGGCCGCAGAGTGCCAACGGCTGAAGGGGCGGAAGAATGCTCTGAGCTCTCGCCGTGTTGTGGCAATGAAGTCTGGCTGGAGCACGGCATGCTGAAAGATTAAGCCACTGCCAAGCGTGCGTCATCCGGCTCGAGCCTCAGCGTCATGATAAGCGTGTGAAGTGTGTGTTTAAAAACTAAAAATGCCACTGCAATACCAAGCTGATTAGTGCGGTGCAGAACAAAAGAAAGGAGCGGCCATACTTAAAGATAAAGTGCATGCCGAGCTAGTAAATGTAAGTAAGTCCCTTTTTATATAGCGCAGCTACTCACCCTTACGGGTCTCAAGGCGCTGGGGGCCGTCGTGGAAATTAAGTGAGCTATTGCCCAGAGTCACATGGTGCTGAGCTGCCGCCGGAGCCGGGGATCGAACCGTGAACCCTGTGCTCCGGAGTCAGCTGCCCTGGCCGCTGCACCACACCTCTCCAGAGCTAGTAGTGCTTGGTGTCAATGTAAAACAAATAAACAGAACAGTTAACGAGCAAAGAGGCAGGCCAACTAAAAGAAAGAGTTTTCTCTAAGTAGAAATAACCTGAACAGTAAGAAGGCATGTAAGAGGGCAGTCCTAATGGGAGGATACAAAATTCCAAAAGGATGGACTACTAAGTATATTAATCAGTGAAAAGCAGGCCTTTCTGAAGGATGGCAACAGGAACCAATGAAAAATATGGGCGTTTTTCAAGCCCATATCCTAGAAACTGCATGTCTCGAAGAAACAGCCCAAGCGCTGCCTTGGCGAGACCTAAAAAAGGAAAAGATAATGGCCAAGACTAGACACACCCAAAGGTAGTATGAGAGACACCAGTAGAAAACATCACAGTCAGGATCAAAAACAGACAGCATGAGGAAATCCAGGAATTGAATCAGATAGTGCACAGACGGCACGTCTCTAGCCCGACCACAAACATCCAGAGAGCACAGATAGGACCAAAATGTGCTGAGGACAGACCAGAGTACAGAGAAAAGCATGAGTTTAGGCAAGCACTAACAGACTAGGAGACATCGGGAGAGGAATAGAGCACCACCAGAATCAACAAGCATTGTAAAGCCAATAGGTCTGAGTTTAATGTCCTAATGCATAGAGTGTTAGCACATTGGAGGGAGACCCATGCAAGGGAGCCAGCAGAAGCAGACAGAGCTCAGGAGAACTTTAGTTGTCATACAGTTCAATGCAAGGACTTGATTGGAGGTGAAAAGATACACCCAAACTGCTTATTGGCATTAGTTGAAAGAGGGGTACTCCCCTGGGCTGAGCCAAGAAATGATTAACAGTCTCGAGCTATTGACTGAAAGAGGCAGGTTGAAGAAAGCCAATAGTTGAACGGGACTGACCCAAATCCCACTCTGTATATAATTTGCAGTACATCTGTAAGACAGCTTCTCTGCCAAAAAGCAGACATGAACCATCATCCATTGAGTTAGAGCACTGTCAGATCCAGAGAGAATATAGGAACCCAGTAAGGGAGAACAAAGAAACTAGATAACCAGCATAGACATGAGGAGACACACCTAGGGAATGAGCACCAGTAAGATGGGAGAGAAAAAGAGTGTGAACAAATAGGACCAGAGAAACCGAAGCAGCTTTGATTGGTCCATGAAGTGCACAGTGAGACTGCTGGAGAAAGAGTATCGAAAGTTGATGTGAGAGAGACAGCGCAGAATAAATCAGTTTGACATCATAGCAGGGAGAACAGGTAGAATGGGGGAGACCAGAAAAAGACATCTGGAGTTAAAGCGCAGCCCAGAGAGAGTGCGAGCTTCGCCAGGATAAAAGAGAGTACAACCAGGGCAAAATAAACTAAGAGAAAGCATTTACACTCGGGAGCAGAGATACTCAAAATGAAACAGCCAACATAGCATGCATAAAGAGAAAGGTAGAATGGGGATAAGACACCAAGTGACCGGCAAGAGCAGAGACATTCAGAGAGAAGCAGCACAGGCAAAACTAGATGCAGCACGGCTAGAACCCAAGGCATCTAGTGACCGCATAGACAGGAGATAATCAGTGATGGCTAGAGTAAGCACAGAATGAACTAGGACCTTAAACACCCAGACATCCCCATGGCGAATACACAGACAGGCAAAACTACAGAACAGAAACCTGGGGCAGAGACCGAGAGAAGGAAATGAGAGGGCCAGACACACACTCGGCCCTTTCTGTGCCAGTATGCCGCCGGTCCTGGGTGCACTTGAGTTTTGTGGGTGCCTTCTTTCGCATGACATGTGGTACAGACCCCCTCGTGAATCTGCGTTTCCCATGTTGTGTGTGTGTGTGTGTGTGTGTGTGTGTCAGGTGTGGATCAGTGATCACAACCACGACAAGGAGCGCCTGGAGGAAGACTCTGAAAATGGGAGAAGCCATCCACAACACATGAACATACTGGGCACAGGAAGAACACGAGGTATCTAGACAGTGGACGAGAGCAGGGCCAGAGCGAGCACAAGCAGATGGATATAGCCAGGACCGGGCACATCCAGAAAGAGGCAGCTTGGCCAAGACATGAGACATCCAAACACACTGCACAAATTGGATTTGAGAAAGGCATATGAAAGATGCAATTATCAAGAAACAGTACACAACAAGAGAGATGCAGGACAAAAAATGAAAGCCATGCCAAGAGAGCAGACACAACTAACAAGAGCACAGTACATCCAGACCTAAAGACTATCCATGGATAGAACCAGATAAGTGGGCCAGACATACCCAGAGACACCCCAAAGGAGAAACTGAGAAAGAGATGATAGTTGAGACAGAGAGCGCAGCCATTTGTCACCATCATCCAGGCAATAGGAGAACTCTATGACGAGGGAGAGAGTAACCATATTGCATGAAAGACACCCAGCGAAACAGCACTGCCTGGCCCAGAGGCACCCAGACAGAGACCACAGACGGGGCCAAGGGTACACGGAAAGAGCACAGACCCGGAGTTCTCAAGTATCCCAAGCCCGTGCACGAGTAACTCAGCCAGTACAGGGAATTCACTTACATTCTCGGACTTGTACTCCTGGTTTTATAATAGGATCATATAGACTACAAGTCCCAGAATGCAAAGGAAAAACCTGGACTGGCCGAGCTACTGACGCTGGGTAGTTCTGGATACACATGAAAGAAAGGACGCCTAAGTGCGTGCACAGCCCAAGCAGTTAACCAAGACAAGAGACGCTCAGTGAAAGTGTGTATATCCGGGACCAGAGATACAGTGAGGGAGCAGATACACAGATAGAACTGGAGAGAGCACGGCCTGAGCCCGAGGTATCCAAAGAGACTGGATCAGAGGAGCGACATCCAGAACAGCTGTAAAGGAAGGAGCAGAGAGTATATCCATGTAGGAAGCCAGTACACGTGACAAGAAAATATACATTGATACAATAAAATAGCAGAAGGCAAGAAATGGTAAATAATACTTCGCTCCACATTAATGGCTCTGAAATGCCAAGGTATGAAAATTCAGTTAGATATGTTGATGTGCAAAATATGTATTTTCACGCAGAAAGTTCAAAGACTGATGCAGTTTAACAGTTGTGTATAGCTTCTCATAAGACACAAACTCCTGATTAGCATGTTTACATTTTATTCCAATTATTTGTATTTACCGCAGAATGCCCGTATCTGTGGCGGTCCTTTCCGCAGGTATTCGTTGACTCCTCCCCGAGACTGGCAGCTCTCCGCTCTCTTTCTTTATTGGGCCCCTTAGAAGGCCGGGGAGAAGCTCTGACGGAAGAACGGTTTCCGGGGAGTGGGAGGACATGAAAACGTTTTTTTTAGACTTTAACATGGTATGAAAAGCTTTTAGTTGTGTCAGCTCAAACCTGCTGAAATCAAATATCAAGTGCACACTTTTTTTAATAAGTAGACTTTGTGAAACAAATAGTCATTACCGTGATAAATGCATTCCCATCGCAGGGTGGAAGTTTACAATTGGTAAAGGTTACTTGTGAAGCACTATCTCCTGGACTCTCGTCTCTCCAGACCACCTATCCACTGAAAGCCATTTTGCAGAAGGAAAAGCTTTTATTTACATTTAGCCAAACATTCGTACCCCAATCTGATGGACAAGACCTGGAACACCCTGCCTCTCCACGCTCCACCTAAGGCAATCCCCGTCGTCAACCCAATTCAGGAAGGATCTCAAGACCTGGCTCTTCGACTGAACCCCAGCGCCCAGACGGCTCAGCAGCCCACCCACCCCCTCAGCACCTTGAGACCCTCCAGGGTGAGTAGCCGCACTTTATGAACCCCTGATTGATTGACAAGCACTCACTTGGCTTAGAAAGATGTTTTCCTAATCTGTGAAACAGGTCGGTTTTGCTCCAAGACGTGAATATCATGTATTTATAAGACATTTCTCAGCACCCCCTCCTTCTAGCTATAGCTCCTATCACATCAGTTGTCACCTCCCCCAAGCAGTCCGAAAGGAAGCAGTCAATCTGACTTCGTGTTGCGATACAAAATAACATTTGGGATAATGTTACTTTCTTCGGACTCCACTCCCCCTCCAAGTTAGTTTATGCAGAAGAAAGGCCCATTTAAGAGTGTTTAGGGAATGTCGCTGACGCTGAGCCTGCAGCCTGCTCTCGGAATAATTGACTTGGTGCTAGCTTTCAGGAGACACTGAAAGACCGACAGATGTTCAGATTTCTGGAGGCAGGATGTACGGTTTTACAAGAAGCACTGATTATCGACCCTCCCCGCCCGCTCTCCCACCCACTCAAAATCTCAAAGATCTACTGGGAAAACAAACATAATTCACATTTTAAGCCCAAACATGATCGGATGAAATACATCATCAAGCACAGAGAAAAAGCAATTTAAAAGAACGCTTGGCAGCAGCCCTGATGGGACAACGGTTTACGGGGACTGGGAGGACATAAAAGCTGGGCGGGAGAGAGGCCTGGGAGGGTGTGGAACAATAAACAAGGACGGCACGCGTACAACCCTGACATCGAACAAAAACGGAAGCTGAAGCGTGCCCTGCTGGTAAAAAGAAAACGTAAGAAAGTGTGGCTGAACAAAAAAGCATAAGTTAAGCGCGACGTCCTGCACTGCTTAAAACAAAATGCGGGAGAGCGTGTCATGCCTGCAACAGCAGCTAGGAGAAAGTCCTTTAAGAAAATAGTGCGCACAGACTGTAAATAAAACCTACTGAGCAAGAACACGTGACAGGGCAAGTCCTCGTGGGAGGTTACAACAACAGAAAAGGAGGTACTAAGAAGGGACTACTAAGCCTACTCATAAATCAAAAGCCACAGTTTACAAAGGCCAGTAAGAGGGGCCAATTGAAAAGATGGGCGGATAATGGGGGAGCTTAAAGTCCATACCTGAATACAGTATATCTCAAAGAGACAGCACAAGCGCTGCCAAGACGAGACCTAAAACAGATAACTATGCAAACCTCTAAGGAGAGGCAGTAGAAGCAAGTGATGGTGTACCTATGCTGTGTGCCACCCGGCACAAATCATATAAGTACCAAGCATAGAACCTCCTCTACTTGCTACTTAACACCCCAACCACCTTGAGCTATGTCTACCACCCTTTCCGTCACCTGCTTGCAGTCTCAGAACTCAAGTCATTTTTCTAATTCCGTGTTCACCTCATCTCCTTGCTCTGTCTAAAGTCTCTGCCATTGGTCCAGTTTCCCGTTGTGACCCAGTCTAAACCCCATGCTGCATTTCTTACACCAAGGTCCCCTCCCGATTTTTGATTTTTATCTAAATCCTTACCCATCTCTAGCAAACGTTTACTCCCTTCACTTCCTTTGCTCCCAAACTACCAGGGTAAAAACTAGGCGTCCATTTCACTGCCCTCCCTTTTCTTTCTGCCCTCTACAATCCATCTAGTTCCCCGTGTTTCTCATTTCCTTTCTCTGTTTAACCCCGAACCATCTTTCTTCTGTAAAAATCAGCATACCCATAGCTCTGGTGTATCCCCTCCCCTGAAACCATCAGTGTTTCTTTCTTTAATGCCTTTCCCATCTTTAGCTGTGACCTAATGGGCCATCAGTGGTTTTCACTGTAAACCCTGCCTAAAGGCATTGTGCCTTCCTCTGCAACTCCTCCTTGCTCCTCCCCACCTGATACATCACTGCCACTCTGTGTGACTCCTCCCTCAGAACCTCACTGCTTCCCTCTGTAACTCACCCTGCCCACCCCCGATACATCACTGTCTCCCTGTGTAACCCCTACCTCGGGACATCACTGCTTCCCTGTGCAACTCACCCCACCCACTCCCTATACATCAGTGGCTCTCTATAACCTCCTGGTCATCACCGACTCCCAGTGTAACACCTTTTCCATCTCTAGATCCCAAGTAATGCTGCTGTGAATGTCTAAGTGTTGTCATCTCTGTCATACATGTGATAGCAGGAGTGTCCCATGTTCTGGTGTCATGGAATGCCTAGATCATATTACACAGTGGAAGACCCTGATGGTTACTTAATTCTATACTTCCTGTGTACATGGAACAGGTGCAACACTTGCCTCTGTGGGCCGGTGGCTGGGCAGCAGACGTGACTGGGCGCCCCTTCCGTGTCCACGAAAGGGGCGAAAAGCAGATGGCTGCGGAGGGCGTACAGCAGAAAGGCCCAGGGACTTAGCCGTAGCCCGCGAGTCCTTAAAACGCTCCAGCGCATGGTCTGCCTTGTTCCCAAAAAGACCGATCCCATCAAAGGGCATGTCCATAAGAGTGTTTTGGACATCACCCGAGAAACCAGTGGTTCTCAGCCAGGCGTGACGGCGCAGCGCCACAGTCGTCGCAAGCGATCTGCCTAGCGAGTCGGCGGTATCAAGGCCACATCTGATGGTGTACTTTGCCGCATCTCTTCCCTCAGCAATGACGCAGGTAAGCAGTGTCTGGACCTCCTCAGAACACTGGGGCAGAACTTGCGCCACCGAATCCCACAGGGAGTGGGAATATTGGCCCAAGAGGCAAGTGGTATTGACGGACCGCAAGCCAGCACTGGAGGAAGAAAAAACCTTCTTCCCAAATTGATCCAGGCGTTTGGATTCCCTATCCGGGGAGCGGTAGGGAAGGCGCTTTGGGAAGCAGAGCTTGGACCACCAAGCTCTCAGGGGTGGGGTGTTGGGAGAGGAACAGGGGGTCGCCCGGAGCAGGGCAATGGCGTCGGGCCACGTTCCTATCCACAGGAGCCCCTGTGGTGGGCTTGGACCAGGTGCCCAAAGAACGTCGGAAAGCGCCTCGTTAAACGGCAGCAGTGGCTCCGAGGAGGTAGCCGCCGGCTGAAGCACTTCCTTCAGGATGTTAGTCCTGACAGCCACCGTAGGCAACTGGAGGTGTAAGGCCCCAGCTGCTCTACGCAACACCGTTGCAAAGTTTGCTCCCTCCTCCGTTGCCACGGAAGGAGGAGACAGCATGCCAGGGTCAGGGGAGGTGTCCAAACCACTGGCATCCCCAAGCTCCTCAGCCCAGTCCTGATCAAACTCACACTGCTGTGTGAGTGGGTCATCAGACCCCTCCCAGTCCTCTGCGTCCTCCAATTCTGGTTCAAAATATGGAGGAGGGACATGCGGGACCCAATGTCCCATCGGCGTCGGAGCCGGCGTCGAGCGACGCCGGTCCGGCGCCATGTCCGGATCCGGAGAGAACCGGGGAACGACGCCGCCCGGAGCCCCGGGCGGCATCGGGAACGGCACCGGAGAGATCGGCACCGGTGGAGGTGTCGTCAGGTCAACCGGCGTCGATCGGGGTTGTGGCAGCACCGGGGTCGAGGCCGGGGCCGGAGCCAAGGCCGGTACTGGTGTCGCTGGCGGTGCCGGGACCGGAGTCGCCGGCGGCGCCGTAGGAACCCCACTAGGGCCCGCGGGGCCCGAAGGCGCAACGGGGGACCTTGAGGCCCGAAGGGCGGGCCATGGCCGACAGGAACTCCTGTATCTCGGCCGGAGTCGCCCCCGAACCCGGGAAGGACGGGTAATGCGGGGGCGGCTCCATAGGCACTCCCGGCGCCGCGGGGACGGTGCCGACAGGACCCTCAGCCGAGTCGCGAGACCGGCGAGGGGAAGTCGTCGAACGATGACGCTTCTTAGACTTCTTATGCTTCGACTTACCGGAGGAGTGCGAAGACTTGGATCCCGACGACCGATGAGGACTCCGCGACCGGCCCCTCGACCTGTCACGTGACCGGGGCTTGGCGTGGCGCGGAGTCGACTGCCGGACCTCGAGGAGCTTTCGCGACCGCTCTCGCAAAGCCTTCGGGTGCAAGGCCCGGCAGTCGGGGCACGACTTCGTGTCGTGGTCGCGGCCGAGGCAGTAAAGACACTCCTGATGCGGGTCTGTGATCGACATCATTCGACCACAGGCGTCGCATGGCTTGAAGCCGGGCATCCCTACCGACACCTACGGAGTCGAGACACTTGGAGAAAACAGTGAAAAATCACCCAAAAACTTAGTCAAAAAATGACTAGGGCACTGCTCTTCCCGGATCTGCGCTTACTGGCGCGGAAAAAGAAAGAACTGACGTCAGTGCGCAGGGGCGGCGTCTAAGTACTGCCCGCGACGTCATCCCGGCGATCTCGACGCCGACGACGGACGCGGAGCCGCACGACGCCGCCTACCGACACGCAAGGGTACTGCTACGCAAAAACTTTCCGGATCCAGCCTGACGCCTGGGGATATTCTAAGGTAAGGAATCTGTCACTAACGTGTCTCTTTCAGATCATCAGCGTATAGCAAGGCTGGTAGGGGCCTGCGGCCTATTGTGGGTGCATCTACATTTCCTATTCTAATGTGACTTTCTAAGTCATTTATGTATAAGCAGAATAGGAAAGGAGCGAGTACACATCCCTGTCGAACCCCACAGTCCATCTTTATTGGTGAGGTGAGCTCGCCAGCTGCTCCGTATCGTACTCTCCCTGTGACTCCCTGATGCATTGCTGCTAGATAGTGGACAATAGATGGATCAATGCCCATAAGCAGCATTTTCTCCCAGAGTCTCCCCCTCTGCACCCAGTCAAAGGCAGAAGTCAGGTCCATAAACCCAAGGTATAGGGACCCTGACTTTGCCATAGTATATTTGCCAATGACCAGGTGCAGATTGAGGCACTGTTCTACAGTGCCCAGGCCTTTCCTAAAACCATATTGGACATTGGAAAATTTCCCGTTTTCCGTTATCCAGATCTCCAATCTCTCCAATATTACTCGTCCCATGATCTTACAGGAGCAATCAATTAGAGAGATTGGTCGATAACATTTAGGATCTGACCTGTCTCCCTTTTTATATATTGGGACTATTATGACCGATCTCCAGGAATCTGGAGGACCCTGGGCCGCATAGCATCTTAATATATTTGTTAACAGCGGTAACCACAGGGAGATGTTTGCTAAAAATAGATCCGCGGGTATACCGTCCGGCCCAGGAGCCTTATTCTTTACAGTCTGAGAAAGTGCCCTATTTACCTCATCTAAAGTCGGGGGTTCCAAAGGAGATACCACATATTGAAGATCAGCACCACAGTGTGACTCAGTACTATTACCGTAGAGACCAGCAAAGTGTTTCACCCACATTTCAGGCATGATTGTTACATCAATATTACTATTTTTTGTGTCGCTAAAATAATCTTCGTTAACTGTTTGCCAGAAAAGTCTGGAGTCTTTACTCTGCGACGCCAGATGTAATTGGCCCCATGCATCTTTCCTGATCTCCATCTTACGATTCTCCAGCGCGCGTTTGTAAATGAAGGCACGTCTGTCTCACAGCCACCTTGTTACGTGGTTTAATTTTTAAAATCTTGATTCATTTATTATGTAGCTGAGAACATTCACTGTTAAACCACCTTTTATTTTTCTGTGTTCTATCAGGCTGGTTCTTTATTAAAAGTACCTTGATTGTCTCGGATATTGCCTTATACTATTTAATCATAGCTGGAGCGTTTAAATTATCTTCCAGACAATCCAAAACTTGCCCAAGGTTACTCTTTATGATCTCCTCCAGACCAAGGTCTGGATTGACAGTGGACCACTTCCGGGTTAACCCCTTGTTTTTAGTATAAGACATAGGTAACACTCTGGCTGGCGTGATTAAATCGTCAGATGGAACCACCAGTATTAATGTTAGTGGATAATGATCACTAAAATGTATTTTAGGTATGTTAAAAATCACTGATTGTGAGTTAAAATAATCAGACAAAATAATAAAATCAATCAGAGTGCCTTGGCCTCTACCCACATATGTTACCACATCAAGTTTTGACAGCTCTATAAAATCTAAAGTTAAAAATAGTGAGAATTTCAACAACAAAGAATTAAAAATGTTCCCACAAGGACTATGTTCAAAATGATAACCGCCCACCATGTCCCTTGCTAGACGGTGGCATGCCCCACGTTTGGACAGGGAGCATAATTTACAATTAAAATCACCCCCCAAAGTACTACAAAATCCAATGAAGTATCAATAAAGATATCAGCACAAAAAGTATTCAGAAATGAGTTAACTGAAATAGACGTAGGCCAAAATCTGAGTTTTTCCTAAAACAAAAGTACAGCTCTACTGAAAAAATGTTATGAAACCTTGTGAAAAAGCAATGAAAAGGAATACCAGTAACAATGCTTTGAGACCACTCATCTTCATATTTCGATGAGAATGCATGGTTTTTCTACAAGTAGACCCTAAAAGAAATTGTCAAGCAACCATATGTCCTTTTGCCCAAAGAAGATACAGACCGGAGCGCAGGGAAATTAAAACAAGTATTATTTCTCAGTGGGTAGATTGATGGCCAGGAGGTTCTTGAAGCCAAACTAACAGAGATTAATGAAAGGAGCTTCATCATTTTAATAATAATAAAAAAATTAAAAAGCATTCATTGGGGTTAAAAGGTGTTGATTCAGAAGAGCAGTGGTGACCTACCATATGGTCCCATATGGTCCCAATCAGCCCATCTTAAACTATCATGTACAGAACACTCCCAAGGATCACATAACTACAAGTGGAATGCTTGCATTGAAGCCTACATAGCATATGTCAGCACTTTGCACCAATCCATTCAAAAGGGCCGATATGCAGGATCGAGCCATAGGAATCCCCAAGGACAGGCATATAAAGAAACTTTTGTAGGGTAATATTCAAAGTTGAAACCATGTGGTTTATCCCAAAATTATGAATCATTATAGAAAGCAGAAGAAGAGTTAGTCAGTTTAAATCAGCATTCAAATAATTCACAAGTAAGTAGAAAAGTACAAGGCCAAATAAACAGATTGTCATGGAGTCTGTCTTAGTGGAAGCAAAGCCTAAAGTCTAATACCACAGGGCTGAGCTAATAAAGTTATATGACAAACCAATCAATATTGCAGTGGTGTTAGGTAAAGCAGGACACTTTGGAGACCTCCCAAATGAATAGATAATGATCCTATTCCCCTACATATAAAGAACTGACAGCGCACATCTGAACAATAAACCATCTAAAATAAATTGACAATACAGTTTTGACTGCAGGCAGCAATCGGAACATCCCTGACATGGCTACCTTCGAGGGACAAATTTGTTACAGTCCGAGAAGTAGTGCCACCAATTGAAATTAATCCCATTTCAACTATTTTATGAAAAGCAAAAACACAGAAAAGTTAAAAACATGACGTAGAAAAAGTACTTGTTCAAACTCCAAAGACCCACGTTTCTTTAGCAGTCAGTGCAAACAGACAAAGGCCTAGTAAATTATTTTGCGGCCTAGAAATGTTAACTTAAACACATGTAAATAAAAAAGAATTCTAATTAATAAAAACACTATGTCACCTATGTACACTCCACACAAAGGATCAAGTTTGTGCAAAATAAATTATTCATTTTAGCCTCGGACTGGGCAGACAGGGTCGGTCTTGGAAGCAGTTAACAAAATTCTGCAACAGGCATGTATTTTTTGTTAACAGATCAACCAAGTACCTTAAACCCTGAAATTGCTACCAAAGTTGACACAGTCCGCCCCACAGCCCTACCTTCTACCATTACCAACACTGGCCATGGAACTTCTGACCTAATTTCCCCATTATTACTGCAGTCTCAGATCTTCGTGTATTGTCCACAGAGGAGGTAGGGGCTTCGGTGCCTGCTTTTTCTCAGGTACCTCAAAAAACACAACCCAGAGCATTAGTAATAGTAACACCACTGGTGCAGGAAATCAGCCCAGATATCTTTTTTATCCTTTTTCAAGCCTGATCAAGAGGTGGCACCCTCCTTGCCTGGCTGATTGAGGAGTAAGCTCCATGACTGACTGTTCTTTAACCCCTTCCCTGCTCATGACGAGCTCAGCTCGTCATGCTGCTGTGAGCGGGCTGTGCGCATGACGAGCTGAGCTCGTCACGACCACGCCCGCGATTGGAATGTCCTGCACCTGGCTGGAATTCCGCTCGCAGCGAAGGCGTTAATGGCATGTAAATCTGTTACACAGAGCTCTGTTGTTTCATCAGGAAATTTGGTGAACTCTTTTTTGATGATGTCTCTGACTCTATCTATGGTTGTGATGAAAGCAGTGACATCATTAACACAATCACCTTCCACGACCTGATTGAAGGACCCATCACCAAGAAGAGTCTGTGACCTCTGCACGACCTGTGAGGTATGGCAGGAAAAACAACCAAGCTCGAGGGCCATGAGATTGTTAATGGCCATTCACCCATCATGCCCAGGCAGGCCGGGTGAAACACCTGTGCTCAGGAAGGCGCCGTTAGCCAAAGTATGGATGATTATCCATTACTATTTCTAGTTCTCGAGACGATTAACACTATTGCAAAAACTTGAAACTGGCGCCGCGCTGAGAGTTAAAGTATAGTTAAAGGCTTTTAAAAAATTGAGGTGGGCGAGCCGCACCATGCAGAACAAAAGGCGGGTTCGCCACACTTAAAGAAATGTAAGCAGGAACAACATGGTAAGCTTAATGCATTAGCACTTATTATTTATGACATGAGTATGGAGAGGAGGCGCGGCCGCAGAGTGCCAACGGCTGAAGGGGCGGAAGAATGCTCTGAGCTCTCGCCGTGTTGTGGCAATGAAGTCTGGCTGGAGCACGGCATGCTGAAAGATTAAGCCACTGCCAAGCGTGCGTCATCCGGCTCGAGCCTCAGCGTCATGATAAGCGTGTGAAGTGTGTGTTTAAAAACTAAAAATGCCACTGCAATACCAAGCTGATTAGTGCGGTGCAGAACAAAAGAAAGGAGCGGCCATACTTAAAGATAAAGTGCATGCCGAGCTAGTAAATGTAAGTAAGTCCCTTTTTATATAGCGCAGCTACTCACCCTTACGGGTCTCAAGGCGCTGGGGGCCGTCGTGGAAATTAAGTGAGCTATTGCCCAGAGTCACATGGTGCTGAGCTGCCGCCGGAGCCGGGGATCGAACCGTGAACCCTGTGCTCCGGAGTCAGCTGCCCTGGCCGCTGCACACACCTCTCCAGAGCTAGTAGTGCTTGGTGTCAATGTAAAACAAATAAACAGAACAGTTAACGAGCAAAGAGGCAGGCCAACTAAAAGAAAGAGTTTTCTCTAAGTAGAAATAACCTGAACAGTAAGAAGGCATGTAAGAGGGGCAGTCCTAATGGGAGGATACAAAATTCCAAAAGGATGGACTACTAAGTATATTAATCAGTGAAAAGCAGGCCTTTCTGAAGGATGGCAACAGGAACCAATGAAAAATATGGGCGTTTTTCAAGCCCATATCCTAGAAACTGCATGTCTCGAAGAAACAGCCCAAGCGCTGCCTTGGCGAGACCTAAAAAAGGAAAAGATAATGGCCAAGACTAGACACACCCAAAGGTAGTATGAGAGACACCAGTAGAAAACATCACAGTCAGGATCAAAAACAGACAGCATGAGGAAATCCAGGAATTGAATCAGATAGTGCACAGACGGCACGTCTCTAGCCCGACCACAAACATCCAGAGAGCACAGATAGGACCAAAATGTGCTGAGGACAGACCAGAGTACAGAGAAAAGCATGAGTTTAGGCAAGCACTAACAGACTAGGAGACATCGGGAGAGGAATAGAGCACCACCAGAATCAACAAGCATTGTAAAGCCAATAGGTCTGAGTTTAATGTCCTAATGCATAGAGTGTTAGCACATTGGAGGGAGACCCATGCAAGGGAGCCAGCAGAAGCAGACAGAGCTCAGGAGAACTTTAGTTGTCATACAGTTCAATGCAAGGACTTGATTGGAGGTGAAAAGATACACCCAAACTGCTTATTGGCATTAGTTGAAAGAGGGGTACTCCCTGGGCTGAGCCAAGAAATGATTAACAGTCTCGAGCTATTGACTGAAAGAGGCAGGTTGAAGAAAGCCAATAGTTGAACGGGACTGACCCAAATCCCACTCTGTATATAATTTGCAGTACATCTGTAAGACAGCTTCTCTGCCAAAAAGCAGACATGAACCATCATCCATTGAGTTAGAGCACTGTCAGATCCAGAGAGAATATAGGAACCCAGTAAGGGAGAACAAAGAAACTAGATAACCAGCATAGACATGAGGAGACACACCTAGGGAATGAGCACCAGTAAGATGGGAGAGAAAAAGAGTGTGAACAAATAGGACCAGAGAAACCGAAGCAGCTTTGATTGGTCCATGAAGTGCACAGTGAGACTGCTGGAGAAAGAGTATCGAAAGTTGATGTGAGAGAGACAGCGCAGAATAAATCAGTTTGACATCATAGCAGGGAGAACAGGTAGAATGGGGGAGACCAGAAAAAGACATCTGGAGTTAAAGCGCAGCCCAGAGAGAGTGCGAGCTTCGCCAGGATAAAAGAGAGTACAACCAGGGCAAAATAAACTAAGAGAAAGCATTTACACTCGGGAGCAGAGATACTCAAAATGAAACAGCCAACATAGCATGCATAAAGAGAAAGGTAGAATGGGGATAAGACACCAAGTGACCGGCAAGAGCAGAGACATTCAGAGAGAAGCAGCACAGGCAAAACTAGATGCAGCACGGCTAGAACCCAAGGCATCTAGTGACCGCATAGACAGGAGATAATCAGTGATGGCTAGAGTAAGCACAGAATGAACTAGGACCTTAAACACCCAGACATCCCCATGGCGAATACACAGACAGGCAAAACTACAGAACAGAAACCTGGGGCAGAGACCGAGAGAAGGAAATGAGAGGGCCAGACACACACTCGGCCCTTTCTGTGCCAGTATGCCGCCGGTCCTGGGTGCACTTGAGTTTTGTGGGTGCCTTCTTTCGCATGACATGTGGTACAGACCCCCTCGTGAATCTGCGTTTCCCATGTTGTGTGTGTGTGTGTGTGTGTGTGTCAGGTGTGGATCAGTGATCACAACCACGACAAGGAGCGCCTGGAGGAAGACTCTGAAAATGGGAGAAGCCATCCACAACACATGAACATACTGGGCACAGGAAGAACACGAGGTATCTAGACAGTGGACGAGAGCAGGGCCAGAGCGAGCACAAGCAGATGGATATAGCCAGGACCGGGCACATCCAGAAAGAGGCAGCTTGGCCAAGACATGAGACATCCAAACACACTGCACAAATTGGATTTGAGAAAGGCATATGAAAGATGCAATTATCAAGAAACAGTACACAACAAGAGAGATGCAGGACAAAAAATGAAAGCCATGCCAAGAGAGCAGACACAACTAACAAGAGCACAGTACATCCAGACCTAAAGACTATCCATGGATAGAACCAGATAAGTGGGCCAGACATACCCAGAGACACCCCAAAGGAGAAACTGAGAAAGAGATGATAGTTGAGACAGAGAGCGCAGCCATTTGTCACCATCATCCAGGCAATAGGAGAACTCTATGACGAGGGAGAGAGTAACCATATTGCATGAAAGACACCCAGCGAAACAGCACTGCCTGGCCCAGAGGCACCCAGACAGAGACCACAGACGGGGCCAAGGGTACACGGAAAGAGCACAGACCCGGAGTTCTCAAGTATCCCAAGCCCGTGCACGAGTAACTCAGCCAGTACAGGGAATTCACTTACATTCTCGGACTTGTACTCCTGGTTTTATAATAGGATCATATAGACTACAAGTCCCAGAATGCAAAGGAAAAACCTGGACTGGCCGAGCTACTGACGCTGGGTAGTTCTGGATACACATGAAAGAAAGGACGCCTAAGTGCGTGCACAGCCCAAGCAGTTAACCAAGACAAGAGACGCTCAGTGAAAGTGTGTATATCCGGGACCAGAGATACAGTGAGGGAGCAGATACACAGATAGAACTGGAGAGAGCACGGCCTGAGCCCGAGGTATCCAAAGAGACTGGATCAGAGGAGCGACATCCAGAACAGCTGTAAAGGAAGGAGCAGAGAGTATATCCATGTAGGAAGCCAGTACACGTGACAAGAAAATATACATTGATACAATAAAATAGCAGAAGGCAAGAAATGGTAAATAATACTTCGCTCCACATTAATGGCTCTGAAATGCCAAGGTATGAAAATTCAGTTAGATATGTTGATGTGCAAAATATGTATTTTCACGCAGAAAGTTCAAAGACTGATGCAGTTTAACAGTTGTGTATAGCTTCTCATAAGACACAAACTCCTGATTAGCATGTTTACATTTTATTCCAATTATTTGTATTTACCGCAGAATGCCCGTATCTGTGGCGGTCCTTTCCGCAGGTATTCGTTGACTCCTCCCCGAGACTGGCAGCTCTCCGCTCTCTTTCTTTATTGGGCCCCTTAGAAGGCCGGGGAGAAGCTCTGACGGAAGAACGGTTTCCGGGGAGTGGGAGGACATGAAAACGTTTTTTTTAGACTTTAACATGGTATGAAAAGCTTTTAGTTGTGTCAGCTCAAACCTGCTGAAATCAAATATCAAGTGCACACTTTTTTTTAATAAGTAGACTTTGTGAAACAAATAGTCATTACCGTGATAAATGCATTCCCATCGCAGGGTGGAAGTTTACAATTGGTAAAGGTTACTTGTGAAGCACTATCTCCTGGACTCTCGTCTCTCCAGACCACCTATCCACTGAAAGCCATTTTGCAGAAGGAAAAGCTTTTATTTACATTTAGCCAAACATTCGTACCCCAATCTGATGGACAAGACCTGGAACACCCTGCCTCTCCACGCTCCACCTAAGGCAATCCCCGTCGTCAACCCAATTCAGGAAGGATCTCAAGACCTGGCTCTTCGACTGAACCCCAGCGCCCAGACGGCTCAGCAGCCCACCCACCCCCTCAGCACCTTGAGACCCTCCAGGGTGAGTAGCCGCACTTTATGAACCCCTGATTGATTGACAAGCACTCACTTGGCTTAGAAAGATGTTTTCCTAATCTGTGAAACAGGTCGGTTTGCTCCAAGACGTGAATATCATGTATTTATAAGACATTTCTCAGCACCCCTCCTTCTAGCTATAGCTCCTATCACATCAGTTGTCACCTCCCCAAGCAGTCCGAAAGGAAGCAGTCAATCTGACTTCGTGTTGCGATACAAAATAACATTTGGGATAATGTTACTTTCTTCGGACTCCACTCCCCCTCCAAGTTAGTTTATGCAGAAGAAAGGCCCATTTAAGAGTGTTTAGGGAATGTCGCTGACGCTGAGCCTGCAGCCTGCTCTCGGAATAATTGACTTGGTGCTAGCTTTCAGGAGACACTGAAAGACCGACAGATGTTCAGATTTCTGGAGGCAGGATGTACGGTTTTACAAGAAGCACTGATTATCGACCCTCCCCGCCCGCTCTCCCACCCACTCAAAATCTCAAAGATCTACTGGGAAAACAAACATAATTCACATTTTAAGCCCAAACATGATCGGATGAAATACATCATCAAGCACAGAGAAAAAGCAATTTAAAAGAACGCTTGGCAGCAGCCCTGATGGGACAACGGTTTACGGGGACTGGGAGGACATAAAAGCTGGGCGGGAGAGAGGCCTGGGAGGGTGTGGAACAATAAACAAGGACGGCACGCGTACAACCCTGACATCGAACAAAAACGGAAGCTGAAGCGTGCCCTGCTGGTAAAAAGAAAACGTAAGAAAGTGTGGCTGAACAAAAAAGCATAAGTTAAAGCGCGACGTCCTGCACTGCTTAAAACAAAATGCGGGAGAGCGTGTCATGCCTGCAACAGCAGCTAGGAGAAAGTCCTTTAAGAAAATAGTGCGCACAGACTGTAAATAAAACCTACTGAGCAAGAACACGTGACAGGGCAAGTCCTCGTGGGAGGTTACAACAACAGAAAAGGAGGTACTAAGAAGGGACTACTAAGCCTACTCATAAATCAAAAGCCACAGTTTACAAAGGCCAGTAAGAGGGGCCAATTGAAAAGATGGGCGGATAATGGGGGAGCTTAAAGTCCATACCTGAATACAGTATATCTCAAAGAGACAGCACAAGCGCTGCCAAGACGAGACCTAAAACAGATAACTATGCAAACCTCTAAGGAGAGGCAGTAGAAGCAAGTGATGGTGTACCTATGCTGTGTGCCACCCGGCACAAATCATATAAGTACCAAGCATAGAACCTCCTCTACTTGCTACTTAACACCCCAACCACCTTGAGCTATGTCTACCACCCTTTCCGTCACCTGCTTGCAGTCTCAGAACTCAAGTCATTTTTCTAATTCCGTGTTCACCTCATCTCCTTGCTCTGTCTAAAGTCTCTGCCATTGGTCCAGTTTCCCGTTGTGACCCAGTCTAAACCCCATGCTGCATTTCTTACACCAAGGTCCCCTCCCGATTTTTGATTTTTATCTAAATCCTTACCCATCTCTAGCAAACGTTTACTCCCTTCACTTCCTTTGCTCCCAAACTACCAGGGTAAAAACTAGGCGTCCATTTCACTGCCCTCCCTTTTCTTTCTGCCCTCTACAATCCATCTAGTTCCCCGTGTTTCTCATTTCCTTTCTCTGTTTAACCCCGAACCATCTTTCTTCTGTAAAAATCAGCATACCCATAGCTCTGGTGTATCCCCTCCCCTGAAACCATCAGTGTTTCTTTCTTTAATGCCTTTCCCATCTTTAGCTGTGACCTAATGGGCCATCAGTGGTTTTCACTGTAAACCCTGCCTAAAGGCATTGTGCCTTCCTCTGCAACTCCTCCTTGCTCCTCCCCACCTGATACATCACTGCCACTCTGTGTGACTCCTCCCTCAGAACCTCACTGCTTCCCTCTGTAACTCACCCTGCCCACCCCCGATACATCACTGTCTCCCTGTGTAACCCCTACCTCGGGACATCACTGCTTCCCTGTGCAACTCACCCCACCCACTCCCTATACATCAGTGGCTCTCTATAACCTCCTGGTCATCACCGACTCCCAGTGTAACACCTTTTCCATCTCTAGATCCCAAGTAATGCTGCTGTGAATGTCTAAGTGTTGTCATCTCTGTCATACATGTGATAGCAGGAGTGTCCCATGTTCTGGTGTCATGGAATGCCTAGATCATATTACACAGTGGAAGACCCTGATGGTTACTTAATTCTATACTTCCTGTGTACATGGAACAGGTGCAACACTTGCCTCTGTGGGCCGGTGGCTGGGCAGCAGGCGTGACTGGGCGCCCCTTCCGTGTCCACGAAAGGGGCGAAAAGCAGATGGCTGCGGAGGGCGTACAGCAGAAAGGCCCAGGGACTTAGCCGTAGCCCGCGAGTCCTTAAAACGCTCCAGCGCATGGTCTGCCTTGTTCCCAAAAGGACCGATCCCATCAAAGGGCATGTCCATAAGAGTGTTTTGGACATCACCCGAGAAACCAGTGGTTCTCAGCCAGGCGTGACGGCGCAGCGCCACAGTCGTCGCAAGCGATCTGCCTAGCGAGTCGGCGGTATCAAGGCCACATCTGATGGTGTACTTTGCCGCATCTCTTCCCTCAGCAATGACGCAGGTAAGCAGTGTCTGGACCTCCTCAGAACACTGGGGCAGAACTTGCGCCACCGAATCCCACAGGGAGTGGGAATATTGGCCCAAGAGGCAAGTGGTATTGACGGACCGCAAGCCAGCACTGGAGGAAGAAAAAACCTTCTTCCCAAATTGATCCAGGCGTTTGGATTCCCTATCCGGGGGAGCGGTAGGGAAGGCGCTTTGGGAAGCAGAGCTTGGACCACCAAGCTCTCAGGGGTGGGGTGTTGGGAGAGGAACAGGGGGTCGCCCGGAGCAGGGCAATGGCGTCGGGCCACGTTCCTATCCACAGGAGCCCCTGTGGTGGGCTTGGACCAGGTGCCCAAAAGAACGTCGGAAAGCGCCTCGTTAAACGGCAGCAGTGGCTCCGAGGAGGTAGCCGCCGGCTGAAGCACTTCCTTCAGGATGTTAGTCCTGACAGCCACCGTAGGCAACTGGAGGTGTAAGGCCCCAGCTGCTCTACGCAACACCGTTGCAAAGTTTGCTCCCTCCTCCGTTGCCACGGAAGGAGGAGACAGCATGCCAGGGTCAGGGGAGGTGTCCAAACCACTGGCATCCCCAAGCTCCTCAGCCCAGTCCTGATCAAACTCACACTGCTGTGTGAGTGGGTCATCAGACCCCTCCCAGTCCTCTGCGTCCTCCAATTCTGGTTCAAAATATGGAGGAGGGACATGCGGGACCCAATGTCCCATCGGCGTCGGAGCCGGCGTCGAGCGGCCGCCGGTCCGGCGCCATGTCCGGATCCGGAGAGAACCGGGGAACGACGCCGCCCGGAGCCCCGGGCGGCATCGGGAGCGGCACCGGAGAGATCGGCACCGGTGGAGGTGTCGTCAGGTCAACCGGCGTCGATCGGGGTTGTGGCAGCACCGGGGTCGAGGCCGGGGCCGGAGCCAAGGCCGGTACTGGTGTCGCTGGCGGTGCCGGGACCGGAGTCGCCGGCGGCGCCGTAGGAACCCCACTAGGGCCCGCGGGGCCCGAAGGCGCAACGGGGGGACCTTGAGGCCCGAAGAGGCGGGCCATGGCCGACAGGAACTCCTGTATCTCGGCCGGAGTCGCCCCGAACCCGGGAAGGACGGGTAATGCGGGGGCGGCTCCATAGGCACTCCCGGCGCCGCGGGGACGGTGCCGACAGGACCCTCAGCCGAGTCGCGAGACCGGCGAGGGGAAGTCGTCGAACGATGACGCTTCTTAGACTTCTTATGCTTCGACTTACCGGAGGAGTGCGAAGACTTGGATCCCGACGACCGATGAGGACTCCGCGACCGGCCCCTCGACCTGTCACGTGACCGGGGCTTGGCGTGGCGCGGAGTCGACTGCCGGACCTCGAGGAGCTTTCGCGACCGCTCTCGCAAAGCCTTCGGGTGCAAGGCCCGGCAGTCGGGGCACGACTTCGTGTCGTGGTCGCGGCCGAGGCAGTAAAGACACTCCTGATGCGGGTCTGTGATCGACATCATTCGACCACAGGCGTCGCATGGCTTGAAGCCGGGCATCCCTACCGACACCTACGGAGTCGAGACACTTGGAGAAAACAGTGAAAAATCACCCAAAAACTTAGTCAAAAAATGACTAGGGCACTGCTCTTCCCGGATCTGCGCTTACTGGCGCGGAAAAAGAAAGAACTGACGTCAGTGCGCAGGGGCGGCGTCTAAGTACTGCCCGCGACGTCATCCCGGCGATCTCGACGCCGACGACGGACGCGGAGCCGCACGACGCCGCCTACCGACACGCAAGGGTACTGCTACGCAAAAACTTTCCGGATCCAGCCTGACGCCTGGGGATATTCTAAGGTAAGGAATCTGTCACTAACGTGTCTCTTTCAGATCATCAGCGTATAGCAAGGCTGGTAGGGGCCTGCGGCCTATTGTGGGTGCATCTACATTTCCTATTCTAATGTGACTTTCTAAGTCATTTATGTATAAGCAGAATAGGAAAGGAGCGAGTACACATCCCTGTCGAACCCCACAGTCCATCTTTATTGGTGAGGTGAGCTCGCCAGCTGCTCCGTATCGTACTCTCCCTGTGACTCCCTGATGCATTGCTGCTAGATAGTGGACAATAGATGGATCAATGCCCATAAGCAGCATTTTCTCCCAGAGTCTCCCCCTCTGCACCCAGTCAAAGGCAGAAGTCAGGTCCATAAACCCAAGGTATAGGGACCCTGACTTTGCCATAGTATATTTGCCAATGACCAGGTGCAGATTGAGGCACTGTTCTACAGTGCCCAGGCCTTTCCTAAAACCATATTGGACATTGGAAAATTTCCCGTTTTCCGTTATCCAGATCTCCAATCTCTCCAATATTACTCGTCCCATGATCTTACAGGAGCAATCAATTAGAGAGATTGGTCGATAACATTTAGGATCTGACCTGTCTCCCTTTTTATATATTGGGACTATTATGACCGATCTCCAGGAATCTGGAGGACCCTGGGCCGCATAGCATCTTAATATATTTGTTAACAGCGGTAACCACAGGGAGATGTTTGCTAAAAATAGATCCGCGGGTATACCGTCCGGCCCAGGAGCCTTATTCTTTACAGTCTGAGAAAGTGCCCTATTTACCTCATCTAAAGTCGGGGGTTCCAAAGGAGATACCACATATTGAAGATCAGCACCACAGTGTGACTCAGTACTATTACCGTAGAGACCAGCAAAGTGTTTCACCCACATTTCAGGCATGATTGTTACATCAATATTACTATTTTTTGTGTCGCTAAAATAATCTTCGTTAACTGTTTGCCAGAAAAGTCTGGAGTCTTTACTCTGCGACGCCAGATGTAATTGGCCCCATGCATCTTTCCTGATCTCCATCTTACGATTCTCCAGCGCGCGTTTGTAAATGAAGGCACGTCTGTCTCACAGCCACCTTGTTACGTGGTTTAATTTTTAAAATCTTGATTCATTTATTATGTAGCTGAGAACATTCACTGTTAAACCACCTTTTTATTTTTCTGTGTTCTATCAGGCTGGTTCTTTATTAAAAGTACCTTGATTGTCTCGGATATTGCCTTATACTATTTAATCATAGCTGGAGCGTTTAAATTATCTTCCAGACAATCCAAAACTTGCCCAAGGTTACTCTTTATGATCTCCTCCAGACCAAGGTCTGGATTGACAGTGGACCACTTCCGGGTTAACCCCTTGTTTTTAGTATAAGACATAGGTAACACTCTGGCTGGCGTGATTAAATCGTCAGATGGAACCACCAGTATTAATGTTAGTGGATAATGATCACTAAAATGTATTTTAGGTATGTTAAAAATCACTGATTGTGAGTTAAAATAATCAGACAAAATAATAAAATCAATCAGAGTGCCTTGGCCTCTACCCACATATGTTACCACATCAAGTTTTGACAGCTCTATAAAATCTAAAGTTAAAAATAGTGAGAATTTCAACAACAAAGAATTAAAAATGTTCCCACAAGGACTATGTTCAAAATGATAACCGCCCACCATGTCCCTTGCTAGACGGTGGCATGCCCCACGTTTGGACAGGGAGCATAATTTACAATTAAAATCACCCCCCAAAGTACTACAAAATCCAATGAAGTATCAATAAAGATATCAGCACAAAAAGTATTCAGAAATGAGTTAACTGAAATAGACGTAGGCCAAAATCTGAGTTTTTCCTAAAACAAAAGTACAGCTCTACTGAAAAAATGTTATGAAACCTTGTGAAAAAGCAATGAAAAGGAATACCAGTAACAATGCTTTGAGACCACTCATCTTCATATTTCGATGAGAATGCATGGTTTTTCTACAAGTAGACCCTAAAAGAAATTGTCAAGCAACCATATGTCCTTTTGCCCAAAGAAGATACAGACCGGAGCGCAGGGAAATTAAAACAAGTATTATTTCTCAGTGGGTAGATTGATGGCCAGGAGGTTCTTGAAGCCAAACTAACAGAGATTAATGAAAGGAGCTTCATCATTTTAATAATAATAAAAAAATTAAAAAGCATTCATTGGGGTTAAAAGGTGTTGATTCAGAAGAGCAGTGGTGACCTACCATATGGTCCCATATGGTCCCAATCAGCCCATCTTAAACTATCATGTACAGAACACTCCCAAGGATCACATAACTACAAGTGGAATGCTTGCATTGAAGCCTACATAGCATATGTCAGCACTTTGCACCAATCCATTCAAAAGGGCCGATATGCAGGATCGAGCCATAGGAATCCCCAAGGACAGGCATATAAAGAAACTTTTGTAGGGTAATATTCAAAGTTGAAACCATGTGGTTTATCCCAAAATTATGAATCATTATAGAAAGCAGAAGAAGAGTTAGTCAGTTTAAATCAGCATTCAAATAATTCACAAGTAAGTAGAAAAGTACAAGGCCAAATAAACAGATTGTCATGGAGTCTGTCTTAGTGGAAGCAAAGCCTAAAGTCTAATACCACAGGGCTGAGCTAATAAAGTTATATGACAAACCAATCAATATTGCAGTGGTGTTAGGTAAAGCAGGACACTTTGGAGACCTCCCAAATGAATAGATAATGATCCTATTCCCCTACATATAAAGAACTGACAGCGCACATCTGAACAATAAACCATCTAAAATAAATTGACAATACAGTTTTGACTGCAGGCAGCAATCGGAACATCCCTGACATGGCTACCTTCGAGGGACAAATTTGTTACAGTCCGAGAAGTAGTGCCACCAATTGAAATTAATCCCATTTCAACTATTTTATGAAAAGCAAAAACACAGAAAAGTTAAAAACATGACGTAGAAAAAGTACTTGTTCAAACTCCAAAGACCCACGTTTCTTTAGCAGTCAGTGCAAACAGACAAAGGCCTAGTAAATTATTTTGCGGCCTAGAAATGTTAACTTAAACACATGTAAATAAAAAAAAGAATTCTAATTAATAAAAACACTATGTCACCTATGTACACTCCACACAAAGGATCAAGTTTGTGCAAAATAAATTATTCATTTTAGCCTCGGACTGGGCAGACAGGGTCGGTCTTGGAAGCAGTTAACAAAATTCTGCAACAGGCATGTATTTTTTGTTAACAGATCAACCAAGTACCTTAAACCCTGAAATTGCTACCAAAGTTGACACAGTCCGCCCCACAGCCCTACCTTCTACCATTACCAACACTGGCCATGGAACTTCTGACCTAATTTCCCCATTATTACTGCAGTCTCAGATCTTCGTGTATTGTCCACAGAGGAGGTAGGGGCTTCGGTGCCTGCTTTTTCTCAGGTACCTCAAAAAACACAACCCAGAGCATTAGTAATAGTAACACCACTGGTGCAGGGAAATCAGCCCAGATATCTTTTTTATCCTTTTTCAAGCCTGATCAAGAGGTGGCACCCTCCTTGCCTGGCTGATTGAGGAGTAAGCTCCATGACTGACTGTTCTTTAACCCCTTCCCTGCTCATGACGAGCTCAGCTCGTCATGCTGCTGTGAGCGGGCTGTGCGCATGACGAGCTGAGCTCGTCACGACCACGCCCGCGATTGGAATGTCCTGCACCTGGCTGGAATTCCGCTCGCAGCGAAGGCGTTAATGGCATGTAAATCTGTTACACAGAGCTCTGTTGTTTCATCAGGAAATTTGGTGAACTCTTTTTTGATGATGTCTCTGACTCTATCTATGGTTGTGATGAAAGCAGTGACATCATTAACACAATCACCTTCCACGACCTGATTGAAGGACCCATCACCAAGAAGAGTCTGTGACCTCTGCACGACCTGTGAGGTATGGCAGGAAAAACAACCAAGCTCGAGGGCCATGAGATTGTTAATGGCCATTCACCCATCATGCCCAGGCAGGCCGGGTGAAACACCTGTGCTCAGGAAGGCGCCGTTAGCCAAAGTATGGATGATTATCCATTACTATTTCTAGTTCTCGAGACGATTAACACTATTGCAAAAACTTGAAACTGGCGCCGCGCTGAGAGTTAAAGTATAGTTAAAGGCTTTTAAAAAATTGAGGTGGGCGAGCCGCACCATGCAGAACAAAGGCGGGTTCGCCACACTTAAAGAAATGTAAGCAGGAACAACATGGTAAGCTTAATGCATTATCACTTATTATTTATGACATGAGTATGGAGAGGGAGGCGCGGCCGCAGGGTGCCAACGGCTGAAGGGGCGGAAGAATGCTCTGAGCTCTCGCCGTGTTGTGGCAATGAAGTCTGGCTGGAGCACGGCATGCTGAAAGATTAAGCCACTGCCAAGCGTGCGTCATCCGGCTCGAGCCTCAGCGTCATGATAAGCGTGTGAAGTGTGTGTTTAAAAACTAAAAATGCCACTGCAATACCAAGCTGATTAGTGCGGTGCAGAACAAAAGAAAGGAGCGGCCATACTTAAAGATAAAGTGCATGCCGAGCTAGTAAATGTAAGTAAGTCCCTTTTTATATAGCGCAGCTACTCACCCTTACGGGTCTCAAGGCGCTGGGGGCCGTCGTGGAAATTAAGTGAGCTATTGCCCAGAGTCACATGGTGCTGAGCTGCCGCCGGAGCCGGGGATCGAACCGTGAACCCTGTGCTCCGAGTCAGCTGCCCTGGCCGCTGCACACACCTCTCCAGAGCTAGTAGTGCTTGGTGTCAATGTAAAACAAATAAACAGAACAGTTAACGAGCAAAGAGGCAGGCCAACTAAAAGAAAGAGTTCTCTCTAAGTAGAAATAACCTGAACAGTAAGAAGGCATGTAAGAGGGGCAGTCCTAATGGGAGGATACAAAATTCCAAAAGGATGGACTACTAAGTATATTAATCAGTGAAAAGCAGGCCTTTCTGAAGGATGGCAACAGGAACCAATGAAAAATATGGGCGTTTTTCAAGCCCATATCCTAGAAACTGCATGTCTCGAAGAAACAGCCCAAGCGCTGCCTTGGCGAGACCTAAAAAAGGAAAAGATAATGGCCAAGACTAGACACACCCAAAGGTAGTATGAGAGACACCAGTAGAAAACATCACAGTCAGGATCAAAAACAGACAGCATGAGGAAATCCAGGAATTGAATCAGATAGTGCACAGACGGCACGTCTCTAGCCCGACCACAAACATCCAGAGAGCACAGATAGGACCAAAATGTGCTGAGGACAGACCAGAGTACAGAGAAAAGCATGAGTTTAGGCAAGCACTAACAGACTAGGAGACATCGGGAGAGGAATAGAGCACCACCAGAATCAACAAGCATTGTAAAGCCAATAGGTCTGAGTTTAATGTCCTAATGCATAGAGTGTTAGCACATTGGAGGGAGACCCATGCAAGGGAGCCAGCAGAAGCAGACAGAGCTCAGGAGAACTTTAGTTGTCATACAGTTCAATGCAAGGACTTGATTGGAGGTGAAAAGATACACCCAAACTGCTTATTGGCATTAGTTGAAAGAGGGTACTCCCTGGGCTGAGCCAAGAAATGATTAACAGTCTCGAGCTATTGACTGAAAGAGGCAGGTTGAAGAAAGCCAATAGTTGAACGGGACTGACCCAAATCCCACTCTGTATATAATTTGCAGTACATCTGTAAGACAGCTTCTCTGCCAAAAAGCAGACATGAACCATCATCCATTGAGTTAGAGCACTGTCAGATCCAGAGAGAATATAGGAACCCAGTAAGGGAGAACAAAGAAACTAGATAACCAGCATAGACATGAGGAGACACACCTAGGGAATGAGCACCAGTAAGATGGGAGAGAAAAGAGTGTGAACAAATAGGACCAGAGAAACCGAAGCAGCTTTGATTGGTCCATGAAGTGCACAGTGAGACTGCTGGAGAAAGAGTATCGAAAGTTGATGTGAGAGAGACAGCGCAGAATAAATCAGTTTGACATCATAGCAGGGAGAACAGGTAGAATGGGGGAGACCAGAAAAAGACATCTGGAGTTAAAGCGCAGCCCAGAGAGAGTGCGAGCTTCGCCAGGATAAAAGAGAGTACAACCAGGGCAAAATAAACTAAGAGAAAGCATTTACACTCGGGAGCAGAGATACTCAAAATGAAACAGCCAACATAGCATGCATAAAGAGAAAGGTAGAATGGGGATAAGACACCAAGTGACCGGCAAGAGCAGAGACATTCAGAGAGAAGCAGCACAGGCAAAACTAGATGCAGCACGGCTAGAACCCAAGGCATCTAGTGACCGCATAGACAGGAGATAATCAGTGATGGCTAGAGTAAGCACAGAATGAACTAGGACCTTAAACACCCAGACATCCCCATGGCGAATACACAGACAGGCAAAACTACAGAACAGAAACCTGGGGCAGAGACCGAGAGAAGGAAATGAGAGGGCCAGACACACACTCGGCCCTTTCTGTGCCAGTATGCCGCCGGTCCTGGGTGCACTTGAGTTTTGTGGGTGCCTTCTTTCGCATGACATGTGGTACAGACCCCCTCGTGAATCTGCGTTTCCCATGTTGTGTGTGTGTGTGTGTGTGTGTGTGTGTGTGTGTGTGTGTCAGGTGTGGATCAGTGATCACAACCACGACAAGGAGCGCCTGGAGGAAGACTCTGAAAATGGGAGAAGCCATCCACAACACATGAACATACTGGGCACAGGAAGAACACGAGGTATCTAGACAGTGGACGAGAGCAGGGCCAGAGCGAGCACAAGCAGATGGATATAGCCAGGACCGGGCACATCCAGAAAGAGGCAGCTTGGCCAAGACATGAGACATCCAAACACACTGCACAAATTGGATTTGAGAAAGGCATATGAAAGATGCAATTATCAAGAAACAGTACACAACAAGAGAGATGCAGGACAAAAAATGAAAGCCATGCCAAGAGAGCAGACACAACTAACAAGAGCACAGTACATCCAGACCTAAAGACTATCCATGGATAGAACCAGATAAGTGGGCCAGACATACCCAGAGACACCCCAAAGGAGAAACTGAGAAAGAGATGATAGTTGAGACAGAGAGCGCAGCCATTTGTCACCATCATCCAGGCAATAGGAGAACTCTATGACGAGGGAGAGAGTAACCATATTGCATGAAAGACACCTAGCGAAACAGCACTGCCTGGCCCAGAGGCACCCAGACAGAGACCACAGACGGGGCCAAGGGTACACGGAAAGAGCACAGACCCGGAGTTCTCAAGTATCCCAAGCCCGTGCACGAGTAACTCAGCCAGTACAGGGAATTCACTTACATTCTCGGACTTGTACTCCTGGTTTTATAATAGGATCATATAGACTACAAGTCCCAGAATGCAAAGGAAAAACCTGGACTGGCCGAGCTACTGACGCTGGGTAGTTCTGGATACACATGAAAGAAAGGACGCCTAAGTGCGTGCACAGCCCAAGCAGTTAACCAAGACAAGAGACGCTCAGTGAAAGTGTGTATATCCGGGACCAGAGATACAGTGAGGGAGCAGATACACAGATAGAACTGGAGAGAGCACGGCCTGAGCCCGAGGTATCCAAAGAGACTGGATCAGAGGAGCGACATCCAGAACAGCTGTAAAGGAAGGAGCAGAGAGTATATCCATGTAGGAAGCCAGTACACGTGACAAGAAAATATACATTGATACAATAAAATAGCAGAAGGCAAGAAATGGTAAATAATACTTCGCTCCACATTAATGGCTCTGAAATGCCAAGGTATGAAAATTCAGTTAGATATGTTGATGTGCAAAATATGTATTTTCACGCAGAAAGTTCAAAGACTGATGCAGTTTAACAGTTGTGTATAGCTTCTCATAAGACACAAACTCCTGATTAGCATGTTTACATTTTATTCCAATTATTTGTATTTACCGCAGAATGCCCGTATCTGTGGCGGTCCTTTCCGCAGGTATTCGTTGACTCCTCCCCGAGACTGGCAGCTCTCCGCTCTCTTTCTTTATTGGGCCCCTTAGAAGGCCGGGGAGAAGCTCTGACGGAAGAACGGTTTCCGGGGAGTGGGAGGACATGAAAACGTTTTTTTTAGACTTTAACATGGTATGAAAAGCTTTTAGTTGTGTCAGCTCAAACCTGCTGAAATCAAATATCAAGTGCACACTTTTTTTTAATAAGTAGACTTTGTGAAACAAATAGTCATTACCGTGATAAATGCATTCCCATCGCAGGGTGGAAGTTTACAATTGGTAAAGGTTACTTGTGAAGCACTATCTCCTGGACTCTCGTCTCTCCAGACCACCTATCCACTGAAAGCCATTTTGCAGAAGGAAAAGCTTTTATTTACATTTAGCCAAACATTCGTACCCCAATCTGATGGACAAGACCTGGAACACCCTGCCTCTCCACGCTCCACCTAAGGCAATCCCCGTCGTCAACCCAATTCAGGAAGGATCTCAAGACCTGGCTCTTCGACTGAACCCCAGCGCCCAGACGGCTCAGCAGCCCACCCACCCCCTCAGCACCTTGAGACCCTCCAGGGTGAGTAGCCGCACTTTATGAACCCCTGATTGATTGACAAGCACTCACTTGGCTTAGAAAGATGTTTTCCTAATCTGTGAAACAGGTCGGTTTTGCTCCAAGACGTGAATATCATGTATTTATAAGACATTTCTCAGCACCCCCTCCTTCTAGCTATAGCTCCTATCACATCAGTTGTCACCTCCCCCAAGCAGTCCGAAAGGAAGCAGTCAATCTGACTTCGTGTTGCGATACAAAATAACATTTGGGATAATGTTACTTTCTTCGGACTCCACTCCCCCTCCAAGTTAGTTTATGCAGAAGAAAGGCCCATTTAAGAGTGTTTAGGGAATGTCGCTGACGCTGAGCCTGCAGCCTGCTCTCGGAATAATTGACTTGGTGCTAGCTTTCAGGAGACACTGAAAGACCGACAGATGTTCAGATTTCTGGAGGCAGGATGTACGGTTTTACAAGAAGCACTGATTATCGACCCTCCCCGCCCGCTCTCCCACCCACTCAAAATCTCAAAGATCTACTGGGAAAACAAACATAATTCACATTTTAAGCCCAAACATGATCGGATGAAATACATCATCAAGCACAGAGAAAAGCAATTTAAAAGAACGCTTGGCAGCAGCCCTGATGGGACAACGGTTTACGGGGACTGGGAGGACATAAAAGCTGGGCGGGAGAGAGGCCTGGGAGGGTGTGGAACAATAAACAAGGACGGCACGCGTACAACCCTGACATCGAACAAAAACGGAAGCTGAAGCGTGCCCTGCTGGTAAAAGAAAACGTAAGAAAGTGTGGCTGAACAAAAAAGCATAAGTTAAGCGCGACGTCCTGCACTGCTTAAAACAAAATGCGGGAGAGCGTGTCATGCCTGCAACAGCAGCTAGGAGAAAGTCCTTTAAGAAAATAGTGCGCACAGACTGTAAATAAAACCTACTGAGCAAGAACACGTGACAGGGCAAGTCCTCGTGGGAGGTTACAACAACAGAAAAGGAGGTACTAAGAAGGGACTACTAAGCCTACTCATAAATCAAAAGCCACAGTTTACAAAGGCCAGTAAGAGGGGCCAATTGAAAAGATGGGCGGATAATGGGGGAGCTTAAAGTCCATACCTGAATACAGTATATCTCAAAGAGACAGCACAAGCGCTGCCAAGACGAGACCTAAAACAGATAACTATGCAAACCTCTAAGGAGAGGCAGTAGAAGCAAGTGATGGTGTACCTATGCTGTGTGCCACCCGGCACAAATCATATAAGTACCAAGCATAGAACCTCCTCTACTTGCTACTTAACACCCCAACCACCTTGAGCTATGTCTACCACCCTTTCCGTCACCTGCTTGCAGTCTCAGAACTCAAGTCATTTTTCTAATTCCGTGTTCACCTCATCTCCTTGCTCTGTCTAAAGTCTCTGCCATTGGTCCAGTTTCCCGTTGTGACCCAGTCTAAACCCCATGCTGCATTTCTTACACCAAGGTCCCCTCCCGATTTTTGATTTTTATCTAAATCCTTACCCATCTCTAGCAAACGTTTACTCCCTTCACTTCCTTTGCTCCCAAACTACCAGGGTAAAAACTAGGCGTCCATTTCACTGCCCTCCCTTTTCTTTCTGCCCTCTACAATCCATCTAGTTCCCCGTGTTTCTCATTTCCTTTCTCTGTTTAACCCCGAACCATCTTTCTTCTGTAAAAATCAGCATACCCATAGCTCTGGTGTATCCCCTCCCCTGAAACCATCAGTGTTTCTTTCTTTAATGCCTTTCCCATCTTTAGCTGTGACCTAATGGGCCATCAGTGGTTTTCACTGTAAACCCTGCCTAAAGGCATTGTGCCTTCCTCTGCAACTCCTCCTTGCTCCTCCCCACCTGATACATCACTGCCACTCTGTGTGACTCCTCCCTCAGAACCTCACTGCTTCCCTCTGTAACTCACCCTGCCCACCCCCGATACATCACTGTCTCCCTGTGTAACCCCTACCTCGGGACATCACTGCTTCCCTGTGCAACTCACCCCACCCACTCCCTATACATCAGTGGCTCTCTATAACCTCCTGGTCATCACCGACTCCCAGTGTAACACCTTTTCCATCTCTAGATCCCAAGTAATGCTGCTGTGAATGTCTAAGTGTTGTCATCTCTGTCATACATGTGATAGCAGGAGTGTCCCATGTTCTGGTGTCATGGAATGCCTAGATCATATTACACAGTGGAAGACCCTGATGGTTACTTAATTCTATACTTCCTGTGTACATGGAACAGGTGCAACACTTGCCTCTGTGGTCTCTATGGACTTGTTCTCTGGCTGCTGTCCCGCGGGAGACACATACGGATTTGTGAAGTATTAACACATCCTTGGGATGTTATACATTTTTGGAGGCTGAATACTGGTGCAGCCACCTCATACTAACCTCTTGACCAAGGTGACTGTCGTGTTTACTGTAAGTTCATTCTTTTCATCCTATTTTTCCATTCCTCTTTCTTCTCTTGCAAATTTCCTAAAATCTCCACTCTTCCCATCTCTTTATCTTTTTGACTCTTTATGTCGTCTTTCTAACTCCAAATATGTCGCCCTTTCTTTAAGTTGCAATTGATTTTTGACCTTATTCCATAACCTCTCCTTCCTTTCTGTCTATCTGCAGACTTGTGAGATGGCTTTCTGGGGCAAAATGATGGATGAGC
Organism: Calotriton arnoldi; assembly: GCA_963921515.1. NCBI lineage: Eukaryota > Metazoa > Chordata > Amphibia > Caudata > Salamandridae > Calotriton > Calotriton arnoldi. The sequence continues at coordinate 635,724 of CAWUFW010007756.1, read as the reverse complement.
ACATCTGGATAGCACAAGGTAAAAACTTTTCATAAGCGGTTGCTTCTGGTCAAAATCCTCTGTGTCTGCACCCATGCCCTTTCAAAATGCCCTCACAATTTGCTAGATTACTCTCAAGTCTCCATCTAAAAAGATGGAGAATGTTTTGAAAAAAACAAGTTATTACTTCTTGCTTTTGTCATCAGGCCACTGAGTACTTATTTGCTAGATTTATCCTGCCAGCCACATTATTCACGTTTCTTCCTGGATGTCTTCTTATACCACAGTGTACGTTATTAACATATGCAAGTCTTCGGGATCCCAAATCTTAAAAGCTGACCTTTCCAGATTAATAACACAATGTTTGGGGCCCGATAACGCTGCATACATGATCTTTACTAGTCGATCCAGCCAGAATCAACTTTATCGATGGACAAATGTAACTGGCTTTTCTCTGAAATGGGAGCCAAGACTGTCCCACGGATGCAAAAGTAAACAACCTTCCACTCTCTGCCCCCGGATAGAGTGATCTCCATATTGTGGACCCAATGGAGCAATATTTTTGTAAAATATCTTTAGAACACAATCTTTTTGTCAACAATTCTCAGTCATACAATCATTATTTGAGGACAGACTGTCCTGACAGGAAATAACGGTAGCAAGTGCTAACCACTTCTGTTACTGGCCTACTGAAAGCAACCCTGAGTTGTCCATAAAGCCTTGCACCACAGTTTTTTCAGTGGTTAAATTTCTGTCTTAAGTCTGCTGCAGAAGCATGCTACCATCCAATGGGAACATTAAGGTTTCAATCACTGCGGTCAGTCACTGGCACAGTATACATGTACCAACTTCCTGCAGCTTGCATCTTAGTGTGCTGAGAGCCTGGTAAAACGAATAATATCCATAACAGAAGCAATGGGACTCCCTTAATCTCAATATCGTCCACTGACATTAGTTATTTTAGATATGCAGTTCAGTACATGAAGTGTCCTTGTACTAGTTCCATATGTCTAGCAGACGGAGGATCCTGGTGGGCGACGCCTTGCACACAATTTCCTTGTACGCAGATGACGCCTTCATATATCTTCGGAATCCAGTGGAAGCAGGTCCAGTTTTAATGGAAGCCTTGTCTCAGTTCGCCACGATATCGGGTCTCTTGGTCAATACACAAAAGTCCCACCTCCTGCAATTGGGAATATTGGCGACGGTGGACCCCACCTCGCTTCCCCCACTTCCCCAGCCATGGTGCTCGGGGGCGTCCGCTGCCTGGGGATACAGACAGCCACTCAAAAGCAGAGGTTTCTCAATATGAATATTGGCTGGGTGATTAAAGGTATGCGGGCCTCTGTACAATTCTGGAAGGACCTGCGCCTGGCCTTAATGGGACAGACGGCCCTCAAAAAATGGTTATGTTGCCTTGCTGCCTCTATGGACTGCAGGGGGCGCTCTATGACATCCCCTGTAGGTATTTCAGGGAGTTGGACAGTCTTGTGGTGGACCTCTTGTGGGCCACAAATCGGAAACGTATAGGTCTGACCATGTTGAAACAGACTTGGACTCGAGGAGGTATTGAACTCCCTGATCTTGAGCTTTACTATATGGCGGCTCAACTCCAGCAAGCTGTACACTGGTTTGACAAAGGGGATAATTGGGAGGAGTGTCTGCTGGGGAAACTGGGTGGGCCATTTGCGCTTCTCAAGCTCCTCATGGGCGGTGCACGAATACCGAAGGACTGTCCCTTCTTAATTCTGCACAATTTTGTCCAATGGACAAGTAATTTTTTTAAACAATTCTATACCTCTGGGCATTTAATTTACAGGCTCTAGGTAAATGTAGTACTATATACTAGGGACTTTTAAGTAAATTAAATGCGCCAATTAGGAATATGTCAATTTTAGCATGTAAAGTGTGAAGAGTCCTATGGCCAACAAAAATGGATTCTGTAAAGGAAGGCAAAAATCAAGGGGGAATGCGATGCAAAAGATGGTCATTTCCAACAAAGAGAAGCCCCATCAACCTGAGAAGTTAAATCAGGTGTGCCACAAGCAAGGAGAAGATAGCTCACCTCATCAAAAAAGTCCATCATTGCCCAAGAAAATGTTCCCTTTTTAGGTCGAGCATAGACAGCGCTTGCGCTGTCGCTTAGGGACCTGTTGTATATGCTTTGTGGAATTCCAACTCCACCCATTGCTTGTCTTTGCTTTTCATTTGTCTATGTCAGTGTCCCTTAAAAATTCCTTGCTTGCTTGTGGTCAGTCCTGCCTCTTTGTTCCTCCTTTTTCTCTTCCATTCCTCCCACACAGGAAGGACTAAGTACTGTCTAATTACGCTATGGTTCTTAATCTGTTCTTTGAGGGACTATTTTTTCTTGGTTTCCTGCTCTGTTACTGTTTGCCTGTGTTCAGCTTTGATGCCATAGCTGCTAAGATTTAACTATAGCATTTCTCCCTCCCACCTCCTTTTAATGCCACAGTTGTGTTAGTGCTGCCTCCTATGCAGTGGCTCCCACTCCTTTGTTGTATTTTGTTTTAGCCTTTTTGCAATTATCGATGGACACCATCATTTGGGCTTTTTTTTGGTAGAATATTCATATGGTTTTTGGGCTTTCTTTTTAAGGGAGATTGGGCTTGTTTCATTAGTTATGGGAGCAGACCCCCACTGTTATTTTACCACCAGGCAGCAGACCTTTAATTCCGCCGCCTTCTGTTTGCGTGAATGCAACACGGGACAGCGTGCTATCTCTCTCTCTAGTGTTACGAGTAACGGGAAAAGAGAACGCAATTTGCAGTCAGTCGCATACCAGAGGCATGACCCAACCTCCTATAATCACGGAGGCTGACGTGACACGTTCAGTGAATCGTTGCCCCGAACTCCTTGCGAAATACTACATGGCACGTTTCCCCAAGCTGTGACTCACTGGTTTGTGAATGGTTATTCACCGTTTCAATATGGCCGACGAGTTTACTTGTTGCTTTACACAGAGCTGCTGCCGTAGTATTCCTTCGAGCTGGTAGATAGTTTATCCTGCTGGTCCATCTTCTCTTCACGGCCAGCTGGCTTGGTTTTCCTTGTGAGCCTGGAGTTCTGCTTATCTTGCCTCCTAGGTTGCTGCTAGCCCAAAGAAACCATTCCCTGTTGCCACCTTGGGTATTTGTGGCAAACTAAATTATTGGCAAGCGTTCTGCATCAGAAACTGACGGGTAAGCATTACATGGTGAGCACTTCATGGGTAAGCATTTTGTAGCACAGTAACTGACGGACAATTACTGTGCTCTGCGTGCTCGGGCACCCGCCCAGCTTCTCTATTCATGTCGCGCAGGAAGAGCTACAGAGAGCACACAAATGGTAAAAGGTATTTTTCATAATGGGGGCAGGGCTGGCCATGAACTAAAACTAAGGGTTCGAATGCGTGAAGGGCTATATGGTCAGGGTCCTACTGGTTTATGGCAGCCTTGATGCAGGCGGCTACAATCCTCTTTTCCCCTCATTAGCATTGCTACAGAGATTAAATGTGTTGATAAAGTGTGTAGCATATCACAAAACTTTTGACCTTCCTGCTCTGGTCTCCTAATCTTTAATTTAAATGAAGAGCCCCTCTACCTCCCACGCCCAGTCCTGCACTGGAGGAATCCCAATTCTAGTAATTTTCTCTTCACAAAACTACTTTAAAACATAATTTGCCCCATTTACTTTTACAGCAAAAGTGCGTTCTGTGAAATGCCCACCTGTGTGAGAATAAGAAAGTTTGCAAAGGACTAAGAGTACACATATATGTTCACCTCAATGATATTTGCATAATTCTGTTATTCACAGACTCATTCTCTAATTCAGCTTATCAGTGCGGAAGCACTACAACTGGTGCAGCATGTGTAATGTAACAAGTGCTCATAGAAAAAGCTTCAATGCCTTCGGGTGGAGGTCGCGCTGTATAAAACTGCAAAAAAATAGAGAAGGCTGAAACTGTGGACATATTGTTCTTTAAAATGGGATGGGCATTTACACAGTTGTGCACTGAGAAGTGTGGGTGATTGTTGTCCCACTCGACGGGAGCTCTCATGCTGGAAATGTATCTTATAGTCGCTCCTACATTCAAAGCAGACGTTAAAATCATAACAGCATCTAAATATGTGAGACAAGTCTGCACTGCCCTTTTTTGCTGTGTGTCCTGTTCCAAACCTTTCTGTGTCCTTAAAGTCTGGATCCTAGCATTATTCCAGAGCATCCCGAAGCAAGAGAGGTGCAAGGTGAACAACTTTTCATTATCATTTTGAACACGCACCTTTTAAAGATGCAGCTCTAACTGGCTGTTCAGTTTTTCAAGTGCAATTACTCTGCTGCACTATATTTGAATTTCAGACCCTTTACTAACTCCTGGGGCTAGCCTTGACTAATCGCTGTCACTACACTTCGTGACGTGATTGTGTATAAAAGAGCAACATGGTTAAGCAATAGGCCACCCTGAAGAGATGACAGAGGAGAATGTAGTGCTCTTGATTTTGCACACAGTTGTGAAAAGTGTGCACATGAGCATACTGTTTACACACTCAGAGAAAAATAATTAGAGGGAACATTGGTCTTAATCCTCATTCGAGAAATTATCCCTGGTTATCACTGGAACTGTAGTCAGGTTTCCACCTTCCTTCTCCAATTCTAACTTATTTACCCACTCAGTAACATATCATATTGCTGGATTCTGCTGGAAAGTATACTATTGGTTCCTAATACTACATGACCAGCGATGCATTCTTAGATGTAGTGTTCTATAGTTTAAGACCAATGAGAATTGAACAGCATTAAAAGCAACCCTTTATGCAGCTGAAAGAATGATTATGGGCTCTAAAAAAAATCAATCACATGCCACATGCACTGGTTCTGCTTAAATGGCTTCCATCGCACCCCCGATCCATATTCAGATTAGACTGCATCATCTTTAAAGCTCTGAAGCTAAACGTAACTTACTATCTAAGAAACTCAAGTTAACCAGAACAAAAAGACCTCTTCGTACAGTAAACAAGCTCCACTTACTAACCTAAGGCTATAAAAAGACTGCAACAAGTTCTTTCTCAGCCTTTTCTCCTGAAATATTGAACAATATAGTTTGAGATAAGGCAGAGCCTGCTCCTTCTCAAGCAGCTCAACATCTCCTTCTAACCACTGCACTCTGCGCCAATGCACTCTACACAACTGCACTCTTTGACTGACACTTGGAGAAGCACAGCACCAGGTTGCAACTCTTCAACCTAGCGAAGAGAATTTTAGGAATTATTCTCTGATGTTATAGACCCGCAGTATGTGTTCACGGAGCTCTTTGTGCCTTTGAGGCCGGCATTTTCCTTGGGACACATGCCCTCTTCTCCCCCCCAGGTGCTGACTGATGTGAGTGAGGCGCCTTGGTGGTTGGTCTCCCCTGGGTTAAAAACAAGATGATGTTGAGGGGCCCAGCTCGATGATAAGTCTCAGCGTAGATTTGCTTATATGACATACATTGTCGAATAAAGCTTTCTTGAACTGATAAGCCTCGGCTGTGCACTGGGTTGCTGGACCACACCGAGTTCTCCGAGGGGTGGTGGCAGCGACTCACTGCATGCGACCTACGTGGGGTGGCTGGCAAACAGCTGTAGGTGGAGGAAGCCTAAAGGAAATGCCTGTGATCCAGGGGTCCCACACCATACTGGAGGGCAAGATCAATAGCGTGGCTATCGAGGTGGGCCTGCTGCGCAAGGTGTCAGACAGAGTGACCGTCACAGAACAAACGATCGGTGATCCGGACCGGGATGTTTTACCCTTAAGGAACACGTAGCAAAGCTCACTGCCACGGCACAGATGCTTGAAAACAGAGCAGAGGACGCAAAGGGCCGTTCCCGCCGCAACAACTTGTGGCTGATCGGGCTGCCGGAGAAGGCAGAGGGCACTTCAACCGAGCAATTCCTGGAGAAATGGATCCTTGCAAGCAAGCTCAAACCGGATGGCCTCTCCATATGTTTGCAGTGGAAAGAGCGCACAGTTGACAATTGCACCCTTGGCCGGGAGCTCACCCAAGGGCCATTATTGCAGGAATATTTAATTATCGTGACAGGGACTCGACTGTATACTTGAAGTTCGAAAACCACAACATTGCCATTTTCCCAGACTATACCCAAAAAGTACAGTAACAGAGGAAGTCATTTGTGGAAGTTAAGCAAATGTTCAGATCCATGGGGATATCGTACATGCTACTGTTCCCAGCGCAGCTCAGAGTGGTAGCACATTTTAAAAAACAATTTTTTAAAAAATTTATTTATTTTATTTACAAAGTTTTATAAAGCGCGAACTTGACCCTAGAAGGGTATCAGGGCGCTTTACAAATAGTTCAATAAGTAGAAAATAGATAACCAAGAAACATAAACGCTGATATTGTCCGTTGTAAATCAAGAGTGAGACAGTGAGTTATAAACCAGGACTCAGACGGCATGTGCAAGCCCTGGTTGGAGAACTGCGTCATATCAGTATCCAGAGAAAGAGTCAGTGGGTTTAGTTCAGAGACTTGTTCATTAAAAGCAGTTTGACTTCTTTTTTGAATGAAGTGATTGAAGGGATCAGTCTGATTTCAGGGGGCAGGGAGTTCCAGATTCTAGGGGCCAATCCAGAGAAGGCTCGGTTATAGGTTTTTCTCTTCCGATATTTTTGAGGTTTCAACAGTAAGGTGCTGGTGCTTCTGGATGATCTGCCACCGCCGGACAGTTTCACTTTGTCAGATAGGTTCTTCGGTGTGTTGAAGTGTAGGGCTTTGTGGGTCATGCAAGCAATTTTCATCTGAATCCTTGCCTCATAAGGGAGTCAGTTTAGTGCCTTCAGATCTGGAGTGATGTGGTTGTACCTTTTCGATCCAGTGACTAGCCTTGCAGCAGAGTTAAGGGATTCCCTTAGTGGAGCCAACTTGTTTCCCGGCAGACCACATAGTGTAGCACTCCCATAGTCTAATCTGGGGATCACTAGAGCTTACACCGCTGATTTAAGGTCGTCAAAGGGGAGGAAGGGTTTTAATTTTCTTAGAATGCTCATTTGAAAGTTTGCTCTTTTGGTGGCTGAGCTGATGTGTTCCTGCATGTTGAGATTCTTGTCAAGTGTAATTCCTAGTGATCTTGTGGAATCTATAATGTGTGGAAGGCAGTTGAAGGCTGTTAAGTGTTTCATCCAATTTTCGATGTCGAGGGATCTTTTTGGTGGGGCAATTAAGAGGAATTCGGTTTTGAGCGAGTTGAGTTCAAGGTGGTTTCTGGTTAGCCAGTTTTGGGTTTTTTGGAGAGTTGTGTTGAGTAGAAGGATATCCTCAGGGGAGGAGATTTTAAGGTATAGTTGGGTGTCATCTGCATACATGTGGTATTGTACATTGGAGAATTTCCATTAGAGGCTCCATGAACAGGTTAAAGAGAGTAGGTGATAAGGTGGACCCCTGAGGGACCCCTAAAGTGACCGGAGTGGTAGTGGACAAGTATTGGTTAATGTTAGAAATGGGGGTCTCTAGTTGGCAATGGCTGGCCACTGTCCAAGTAGGGACCCTTCTTCCTAAGTCAGAGTGAGAGGGCTACCCTCTTTAATACCCCTGCTCAACCCTGTGGTAACGTAGCACGAGCAGGTAGGCTTATCTCAGAGGCAGTGTGTTAAGCATTTATGACCATATACAGTAACACAGTGAGGCACACTACAAAGGGACATCACACAAGTAGTTATAAAAAATAAGTATCTTTATATATATATATAGACTTATCACAAGACCAATAACTGTAAAAGCCACAATACTGTCAAAAATAGGATTGCTGTTGAAGGACTGTCAAAAAATAGTTCAAAGGTTGCAAAAATAAGGTTCAAATTCAAAGCAGTGGTCTCTGCAACCCTTTCTCTCACAAAGTACCTGGGTTTAGTAGCAAAACCAACAAAATGTCGCAAACAAGCTGTAGCGATGATTCTCGGCACGTGTGGCCGGCGATGCGTTGAAATCCTTGCCGCAAGGGAGGATGATGCGCCGTTCTGCGTGCGGAGACGATGCGACCAACTTCTGCACGCTAGGCCGCCGATGCGATGACTTTCTTGCCGCGAGGGAGAAGTCGATGCGACGATCCTGTTGCGCGGTGCGATCGTGTTGCGATGCGAAGACAAGACGCTCCGCGAGGGAGCGACGAAATTCGGTGCGATGCGATCAAAATGGCGGACGCACGGCGTCCGCAATGCGATGTCTTGAAGCGATGATTTCTTTAGGGGTTGCGAGCGCTCGGCGACAGCAGCGCGATGATTTTCCAGCGCGTCTCGGCTGCAGCGGCTCGCAAAGAGGCGTTAGCGATGGTTTCGTGTTGCGAGCACTCAGCGTCAGCAGCGCGATGATTTTCCAGCGCTCTCGGCTGCAGCGGCTCGCAAAGGTGCGTTAGCGTCGATTTCCAGCACTCTTTTCTCTGAAGCAAACTAGAGGCCCTGGAACTCACAGGAGCCTCATCAGCAGATAGCAGTCCTCGCAGGGAGGAAGCAGGAGGTTGGTGGTGGAGTCTGATGTGCCTGAGACTCCAGCAGGAGGCTAGCTCTTTTCCTAGCCCTTGGGTAATTGCTGTAACAAAAATAAAAGTTCTCTCAAAAGTCCTTTTCTCTCTTCTTCAAGGTCCAGTGGTCACTGCTGCAGGCCAGTGCAAGAAAAACACACAAGCACAAGGACAGTCACTTCCTGCAGATTCCTCCAGTGGCACGGACAGAGTTTCCTCTTCAGATCCAGGGGCAATACCATTTGTAGGGGTTTGAGCACAGATATTTATACCCCAAAAGTCTTTGTTCTCAGAAGCTACAAATCACTGAGCCTAGCCAGAACCAGTTCTGGTCAGTCCTGGAGCACTTTGTTTACCAGGCTGCATCCTTCCTTTCAGAAAGAGGGGGTCTGCTATCAGACACACAGTAGGAGGTGGAGCCAGCATTCACCTTGCCAGGCACAGCCCTATTCAGGTCAAGGAGCCACCCCTCCCCATACTCTAAATGCAGATCTCTCTATTCAACCCAGGTCTGACTCAGCCTGCCCTGCCCCTCCAAAACCAGACAGCCAATACACATAACAGCAGAGCACACTGGAAGGCTTAGGCAAGAAAATACCTACTTTCTAAAAGTGGTATTTTCAAACACAGGATATAAAAATAAACTTCACTAAAAGATGTATTTTAATATTCTGAGCTCAGGCATACTAAATTCGTTTTTCTACCATGTTCCTGGGGTCAGTTAGGACTATAGGATGTAATAGTCAAACTGCCCATTCTAGCCTATGAGGAACAGGTAGCCTTACAGTAGTGAAAAACGAAATTGGGTGTAATTCACTACCAGGACATGCTACACACACCAAGGCATGTCCTACCTTACACATACAATGCACCCTACCATAGGGGTGACTTACAGGATGCCAAGGGAAGGTTCAGGGGCTGGGAAGTGGGTGCACTTCACAGCCAAGATGGCAGTTCTGGACTGCACACAGACACTGCAGTGGCAGGTCTGAGACACACTTTACAAGCTGCTTCTGTGGGTGGCACAAATCAGTGCTGCAGGCCCAGCAGCAGCATTTGGTTTACCAGCCCTGGGCACACACAGGCCACACTACTAGGGACTAACGGGTAAACCAAATAAGCCAATCAGGTATACACCAATTCACATAGACATATTTACACAGGGAGCATTCGCGCTGTGGCACTGAATGGCAGTGGCACAGCGCCCAGAGCATCTAACACCAGCAAAAACAGAGGAGACAACAGCGAAAAATGGAAGGGAGACCCACGCCAATGGTGCCAGGTCTAACACGTGTCCCCTCCAGCTGAAATGTGGGGAGAACTACCCATCCCCTTGGAAGTTCTCATCACTAAGGCGGAAAAAATCTGGACAGACCATCAGCATTGGCGTGTTCTGTACCAGGGCGGTGTTCCACCGTGAAGTCCATACCCTGTAGGAAATGGACCACCTCAACAACTTGGGATTCTCACCCCTCATCTGCATCAACCATCTGAGGGGCCTGTGGTCTGTCTGAACCCGGAAGTGAGTCCCAAACAGGTATGGCCTCAGCTTCTTCAGTGCCCAGACCACAGCAAATGCCTCACGCTCAATTGCACTCCACCTCTGTTCCCGTGGAAGTAACCTCCTACTGATGAAGGCTACAGGTTGGTCTAGTCCCTCCTCATTTATCTGTGACAGAACGGCCCCCACCCCATGCTCTGAAGCGTCTGTCTGGACAACAAATTCCTTAGCAAAATTGGGCGCCTGGAGGACGAGTGCTGTACACATGGCAGTTTTGAGGGCATCAAAGGCTTTCTGACAGGTGTCAGTCCAGTTCACAATCCTTGGCCGCTTCTTGGAAGTCAGCTCAGTCAAGGGTGCAACAATGTTGCCATACCCCTTGACAAACCTCCTGTAGTAACCCGTGAGTCCTAAGAAGGCCCTCACCTGGGTCTGGGTCCTTGGGGGCTCCCAAGCCAGGATGGTTTCAATCTTGGGCTGCAGGGGCGCCACCTGGCCGCTCCCCACCTGGTGTCCCAAGTACACCACAGAACCCTGCCCAATCTGGCACTTACTGGCCTTGATTGTGAGGCCTGCTCTGCGCAGCGCCATCAACACTTCCCAGAGGAGGCGCAAGTGGTCCTCCCAGGAGGAACTAAACACTGCAATGTCATCCAGGTAGGCGGCACTGAAATCCTCCAGCCCAACCAACACCTGGTTGACCAACCTCTGAAAGGTGGCAGGGGCATTCTTCATCCCAAAGGGCATCACACGGAACTGGTAGTGCCCATCTGGTGTGGAGAATGCAGACCTCTCCTTTGCCCCATCAGTTAAGGCGATCTGCCAGTACCCAGACGTCAGATCAAACGTGCTGAGGTACCGGGCAGCCCCTAACCGATCTATGAGCTCATCAGCTCTGGGGATGGGGTGCGCGTCGGTCTTCGTGACCGAATTGAGACCTCGGTAGTCCACACAGAACCTAAGTTCAGGAGTGGCACCAGGCGTCGCAGCTTTTGGTTCCAAGACCACGGGGCTGGAACAGGGGCTGCTAGAGGACTCAACCACCCCTAGGGCAAACATTCTGGAGACCTCCTCCTTAATGCAAGCCCTGACCCTGTCAGTCACTCTGTAAGCCTTGTGCTTGACAGGACTGTCCCCGGTATCCACCTCATGGACGCACCAATCAGTGACACCAGGTACCAGGGAAAACAAATCAGAAAATTGCCCCAACAGTTGGTGACAATCTCTCTGCTGCTCAAGGGTCAGTGTGGTGGAGAGGATCACACCCTCCACTGACCCAACCTTCTCTCCTGCACACAGGAGGTCAGGGAGAGGCTCACTCTCCTCCTCCATCCCATCATCTGTGGCCAGAAGCATGCCCACTTCAGACCTCTCAAAGTGGGGCTTCAGGCGGTTCACATGCAAGACCCGCAAGGGGTTCCTGGGAGACTGAAAGTCCACCAAGTAGGTAACTGGACTTTTGCGCTCCACCACCTCAAATGGACCGGTCCACTTATCTTGGAGCGCACAAGGCTCCACTGGGGCCAGTACCCAAACCTTCTGACCAGGTTGAAATTCGACCAGAGTGGCATTCTGGTCGTGCCAACGTTTCATTTCCTCCTGGCTGGCTTCCAGATTTGCCTCAGCAATCTTTCTGAAACGCCGAGTCTGGTTCCTGAAGGCCAACATGTAGCTAAATACATCTTGGGGAGGTTTCCTGAGAGATTGCTCCCAGCCTCCTTGACCAGACTCAGAGGTCCTCTAACCGGATGGCCATAGAGGAGTTCAAAGGGACTGAACCCTAAGGACTTCTGTGGCACCTCACGGTAGGCAAACAACAGGCATGGCAAGAGGACGTCCCACTTACGCCTCAGGGGCTCTTCTAGGCCCATGATCATGCCCTTCAAGGTCCGGTTGAACCTTTCAACCAGACCATTACCTTGGGGGTGGTAAGGAGTGGTGAACTTATAAGTTACCCCACACGCCTTCCACAGAGACTTCATGTACTGGGAGATGAAGTTGGTTCCCCTGTCAGACACCACCTCTCTGGGGAATCCCACACGGGAGAAAATCCCCATCAGTGCACGTCCCACCACGGGGGCAGTCACTGTCCTGAGCGGGATGGCTTCAGGGTACCGGGTGGCATGGTCCACCAAGACCAGGATGAACCTGTTGCCCATGGCTGTCTTGGGATCCAGAGGCCCCACAATGTCAATGCCCACTCGCTCGAATGGGGTACTCACAACTGGAAAGGGCTGGAGTGGGGCCTTGATCTTCCCCCCACTCTTCCCACTTGCCTGGCAAGTCTCACAGGTCCTGCAATGAGTGTCTGAACTCTTGTGCATCTGGGGCCAATAAAAGTGGGCGGCCAGCCTCTCAAAGGTCTTGGTCTGCCCCAGATGTCCTGCCAATGGAATATCATGAGCCAACCCCAGTAGGAAGGCTCTGAAGCACTCGGGTACCACCAGCACACAGGCTGACCCCGGCTCAGCAGCCTTAGGCTCGCTATACAGGAGACTGTTCTCCCAATAAATCAAATGTGAACCAGACATGTCACCTTCTGCCTGGGCTGCAGCCTGCCGCCGCATACCCTCAAGAGAGGGGCAAACTCTCTGTTGCTCACAAAATTCCTCCCTGGTGGGTCCCCCTTCCTGCTGCCAATGGGTCAGCTCAGGCAGGTCCCCCAGTTCGCCGATCTGCTCCCCGGTAGGCTCCAGGGCATCCCCTTCAGGGTCTGCTCCTTCCTGGGCCGTGGGAACCAAGGGGGCCGGCTTCCCGCGCCCCCTGCCCCTTCTCTCTAAGGCAGGGATCTGGGCCACACTCTCAGGCTCCAGGTCCTTCTCAACACCCTCCTTGGCTGCCATGGACCGAGTGGTAGCACACGCCCACTCAGGCAGACCCAACATCTCTAAGTGAGCCTTCCTCTCCACCGAAGCCCACTGGGAGTTCTCTAAATCATTGCCCAGCAGACAGTCTACAGGCATGGCGGGCCTCACAGCCACCTGAAGAGTTCCTGAGCCCCCCCCACTCAAAGGGAACCTGAGCCACCTCACATTGGCTCTCTGAGTTGTCGGCGGACACTACTGGGTAGAATGCATGGGGGACAACCTGCTCTTTGGACACCCACCGGGAGCTGACAGAAGTTACACTGGCTCCTGTGCCTCTTAGAGCCTCCACTCTATGGCCATTGATGGTCACCCACTGCCTGTACTTTTTAGTGTTAGCAGGCAGTGCAGGCTTGGGGACCATCTCAAAGTCCCCTAATGAGACAAGGGTCAACTCTACGGGATCCCACCCCTCTTGGGCACCCATCTCCTCCTCTCCCAGGGCTACACTAGCAATCTGGTGGGGTGGTGCACAGGGTGGTGCACTGGCCCCCCGTTGGGGGCACTGGGGATCAAAGTATCTGTGGCCCACTTGACCACAGTTGTAACAAGTGGGGGGCCCCCTGGGAACAGGCCTACCTGTTGGGGGCACGGGCCTCCTTTCTTGGGGGGGCTGGGACACCACTGCTTGGTTCCCTTGGGGATTACTTTGGGGCCCTCGGTGGAACTCCCTCTGTTGACCCTTGTCCCCCCCCACTCCTCTGCTGGGGACCCTGCCCACCTTTGGCGAAGTCTCCCACTGGACCCTTGCGAACCCGGGTGCTCACCCAGCGGTCCGCCTCCTCAGCAAGCTTTCTAGGGTTAGTCAGCTTGCAATCAATCAGGTGCTGGCGCAGCTCAGGAAAACAATTACTAGATAAATGCTCTCATGCAATCAAATCATAAAGCTGCGCAAAAGTTTCTACTTTGCTACCTTTTACCCAGCGTTCCATTGCTCTGCAAAAAAAAGACACATATTCAACCCACGTGGTACCCTCTAGCTTCTTGCAGATCCTAAACCTCTGCCTATACATCTCAGGGGTCAAACCATAGCGGGTCATCAAAGCTTCCTTCATGTGGGCATAAACCATCCTACTTTCTGGGGGCAGGTCCAACAAGGCATCCCTCCCCTCACTTACAAAGCGTCCCCACAACCCCGCTCCCCAATCCTTCTCAGGGACCCGGTGGGACACCATGGCTAATTCATAAGCGGCAAACCATTGCCCAATATCTTCACTTTTGTGGAAATCTTTAATAACCTCCTTGGGTATATACACCCTACTCTCAGGATGTACTACAGGTATGCTGCCACCAGAGGGGGAGATCTCCATACTCTTAGCTTTAATCTCCAACTCCCTCAATACTCTCTCATGCTCAAGTTTCATTTTCATAATCTCAATTTCTAACTTCTTGTTCTCTAGGTCCCGGTGACCATCCATTTTAAGCTTAGCCATCTCCATATTATGCCGCCTATCTCTCTCCCTGTCCTCCATCTCTTCTGGGGATAGACCCTTAGCGGACACACTAGTGCCCGGGCTGGAAATTGCTTTATCTCCTACTAAGTCTACTACTTCGCCCTGCTGCTCTCCTGCATTCTCTCCCCCCTCCACAAGCTCTCCCACATCCTATGGGGCATCCCTGGCTTCTAACCAGGCCTTCAGCGCCTTGTAATACTCCTCCCTTCTAGTGAGGCCTGTGATAGGGACTGTGAATTGCTTGCAAAAATATTTGAGCTGCTTGGCATTGTAGGTTTCTAATTTCTCTTCTTCCCAGGAGAGATCCTCCGAGGCATTGGATCTGGTCTTGCCCATTGTAGCAATAACTGGCAATATCAATAAAAGATAGAAGAAAACTTCTCAAGAAAATGTATGCGGGTAAAAAATCACCGGCAATATCAATCACAATATAGGATCCCAAAAAACTCTCAAAAATGTATGCGGGTAAAAAAATCACCGGCAATATCAATCACAATATAGGATCCAAAAACTTCTCAAAAATGTATGCGGTACGTTATGGTCTGCACTCACTAGTAGTGTACACTATAATTACTGTATGTGATCATAAATGCAAGTCCAGATCCTCACCGCTGACCACCAATGTTAGAAATGGGGGTCTCTAGTTGGCAATGGCTGGCCACTGTCCAAGTAGGGACCCTTCTTCCTAAGTCAGAGTGAGAGGGCTACCCTCTTTAATACCCCTGCTCAACCCTGTGGTAACGTAGCACGAGCAGGTAGGCTTATCTCAGAGGCAGTGTGTTAAGCATTTATGACCATATACAGTAACACAGTGAGGCACACTACAAAGGGACACCACACAAGTAGTTATAAAAAATAAGTATCTTTATATATATATAGACTTATCACAAGACCAATAACTGTAAAAGCCACAATACTGTCAAAAATAGGATTGCTGTTGAAGGACTGTCAAAAAATAGTTCAAAGGTTGCAAAAATAAGGTTCAAATTCAAAGCAGTGGTCTCTGCGACCCTTTCTCTCACAAAGTACCTGGGTTTAGTAGCAAAACCAACAAAATGTCGCAAACAAGCTGTAGCGATGATTCTCGGCACGCGAGGCCGGCGATGCGTTGAAAGAAATCCTTGCCGCAAGGGAGGATGATGCGCCGATCTGCGTGATGCGTGCGGAGACGATGCGACCAGCTTCTGCACGCTAGGCCGCCGATGCGATGACTTTCTTGCCGCGAGGTTGAAGTCGATGCGACGATCCTGTTGCGCGGTGCGATCGTGTTGCGATGCGAAGACAAGACGCTCCGCGAGGGAGCGACGAAATTCGGTGCGATGCGATCAAAATGGCGGACGCACGGCGTCCGCAATGCGATGTCTTGAAGCGATGATTTCTTTAGGGGTTGCGAGCGCTCGGCGACAGCAGCGCGATGATTTTTCCAGCGCGTCTCGGCTGCTGCGGCTCGTAAAGAGGCGTTAGCGATGGTTTCGTGTTGCGAGCACTCAGTGGCAGCAGCGCGATGATTTTTCCAGCGCTCTCGGCTGCAGCGGCTCGCAAAGGTGCGTTAGCGTCGATTTCCAGCACTCTTTTCTCTGAAGCAAACTAGAGGCCCTGGAACTCACAGGAGCCTCATCAGCAGATAGCAGTCCTCGCAGGGAGGAAGCAGGAGGTTGGTGGTGGAGTCTGATGTGCCTGAGACTCCAGCAGGAGGCTAGCTCTTTTCCTAGCCCTTGGGTAATTGCTGTAACAAAAATAAAAGTTCTCTCAAAAGTCCTTTTCTCTCTTCTTCAAGGTCCAGTGGTCACTGCTGCAGGCCAGTGCAAGAAAAACACACAAGCACAAGGACAGTCACTTCCTGCAGATTCCTCCAGTGGCACGGACAGAGTTTCCTCTTCAGATCCAGGGGCAATCCATTTGTAGGGGTTTGAGCACAGATATTTATACCGCAAAAGTCTTTGTTCTCAGAAGCTACAAGTCACTGAGCCTAGCCAGAACCAGTTCTGGTCAGTCCTGGAGCACTTTGTTTACCAGGCTGCATCCTTCCTTTCAGAAAGAGGGGGTCTGCTATCAGACACACAGTAGGCGGTGGAGCCAGCATTCACCTTGCCAGGCACAGCCCTATTCAGGTCAAGGAGCCACCCCTCCCCATACTCTAAATGCAGATCTCTCTATTCAACCCAGGTCTGACTCAGCCTGCCCTGCCCCTCCAAAACCAGACAGCCAATACACATAAGAGCAGAGCACACTGGAAGGCTTAGGCAAGAAAATACCTACTTTCTAAAAGTGGTATTTTCAAACACAGGATATAAAAATAAACTTCACTAAAAGATGTATTTTAATATTCTGAGCTCAGGCATACTAAATTCGTTTTTCTACCATGTTCCTGGGGTCAGTTAGGACTATAGGATGTAATAGTCAAACTGCCCATTCTAGCCTATGAGGAACAGGTAGCCTTACAGTAGTGAAAAACGAAATTGGGTGTAATTCACTACCAGGACATGCTACACACACCAAGGCATGTCCTACCTTACACATACAATGCACCCTACCATAGGGGTGACTTACAGGATGCCAAGGAAGGTTCAGGGGCTGGGAAGTGGGTGCACTTCACAGCCAAGATGGCAGTTCTGGACTGCACACAGACACTGCAGTGGCAGGTCTGAGACACACTTTACAAGCTGCTTCTGTGGGTGGCACAAATCAGTGCTGCAGGCCCACCAGCAGCATTTGGTTTATCAGCCCTGGGCACACACAGGCCACACTACTAGGGACTAACGGGTAAACCAAATAAGCCAATCAGGGATACACCAATTCACATAGACATATTTACACAGGGAGCATTCGCGCTGTGGCACTGAATGGCAGTGGCACAGCGCCCAGAGCATCTAACACCAGCAAAAACAGAGGAGACAACAGCGAAAAATGGAAGGGAGACCCACGCCAATGGTGCCAGGTCTAACAGTTAACCTTAATTCTTTGAGTTCTGTTGTGTAGAAATGAGGTGAACCAATCTAGGACAACCCCTGCTAGTCCCATTCTTTGTTCAAGTAATTCAAGGAGGCTGTCATGTTTGACCGTGTCGAAGGCTGAGGATAGGTCTAGGAGGATTAGGAGGCAAGATTTGTTCTCATCTAGCATTTTAAGTGTGTCATCAACTATGTGTGTAAGGACTGTTTCCGTGCTGTGACCCTGACGGAAACCGGATTGGAATTTGTCAATAAGGCGGAACTGATCAATGTGATTGCATAGTTGGGTATGTACGCATTTCTCAAGGAGCTTTGCCAGAGAGGGAATGGTGGGGATGGGAGGGAAGTTATCTGGGTTTGTAGGATCTGCTGTGGGTTTTTTTTTTAGAATGGGGGTTAACTGCCCTGATTTTAGGCAGTCTGGTAAAGCCCCTTGGAGTAGTGAAGCATTCACTATCTTAGTCCAGAGAGGGAGTAAAGAAGTTTTGATCTCATTGAAGATGTTAGCTGGGAGAGGGTCGCAGAAGTGGTTTGAAGGTTTAAGTGTTGTTAAGATATTAAGAATGGCATTTTCATCAAAGGTTTTGAAAGTATACCACGACGCGTTGTTTTTGAGGGTGAGTCCTTGTAGGTCTGGGTGCTGAACGATCATATGCGGGCCTGGGCTATTCGGGGTTATCATCAGGAGGAGCTCAATTGCTGTTTGGAGATCACTTTCAATCTTTTTAGACTTTTCAAGAAAGAATGAGGCAAATATGTTGCAGTTTGGCAGCGGAAGGGATCCCATTGTGTAGGGGTTAGGTTTTTGAGTAGACTGATGTTTGATAATTTCGAACAGTTTTCTTGGACGATATCTGGCTTTGTCTAGTTGAACTCTGAAGAAATTTGCTTTTGAGTTTCTGATGTGAATATTGTATGTGTTCCTCAGTGACCGCAGGTGCTTGAGGTGTTCTAGGGACGGTGAGGATCTACACACTCGTTCGGCTAGTCTCAAATTGCATCTTTCTTCATATAGGCTCCCATTGTACCATGGTTTGGAGTCTCTAGTGGACGGTCTTTTTAGCTGTAAGGGCGCAACTGTATCAAGAATGGTCGTTGTAGTGGTTTGTAAGGTCTTGGACATCTGACATGTCCGCTGGAGGAGGACGTTATTGCCGAGGGATGTCAAGTCATTAAAATCTATGTCGCGAGTGATCCTTTTCCATTGTCTGGTTTTCTTAAGTTGCGGTTTATGTGTCCTCACTGATTCGGTGATGAGAAAGGTGATGCAGTGGTGGTCTGTCCAGTCGCATGGGACGATAGATTTGAGTTGAATGGAGTTTGCTTTAGCAATGATTAGGTCCAGGGTCGCACCCATGATGTGCGTAGGGCTGTCGCAGATTTGGTTCAGGTTAAGGTCTGCTAGAAAGGATTTTTTTCTGTTTACTGAGGGGTCTTTCAGGTTGTTCCAATGAAAGTTGAAGTCTCCGAGGAAGATTTGGGAGCAGTGTTGCCCTACGTTGGTAGTGATAATTTCCATGATTTGTTGGATGAACGAGAGGTTGTTGCGTGGAGGGTGGTAGATCATGTGTAGTGTACATATTGGTTTGTTGTTACTCGCAATGTTTATGCAACGGTATTCACGCGGATAACTCAATGGTTTGCAACTGATTCACTGCAATGTTACTGTGGTGTATGCAGGCAATGCCTCCACCCAGCCCATTCGGTCTGTCTGATCTTATAATGTCATAGCTAGGTGGGACTAATATGTCTAGGATTGGTGCAGAGGAGTCATTTAGCCATGTTTCTGTTAGGAGTAAGAGGTCAAGCTTATGGGCAAGGATGAGGTCAGCAATATCCACTGCGTGTTTCATGGCCGATCTTCAATTTAGAAGCATGCATTTCAGGTGTGGTTTGGTGTCTACTGAGGTTGTCTGTACAATGGGGACCTGCTTAAGGTTGGACTTATTTACTTCTCTGAAGTTAGGCCTAGGTTCTCTGTGTTGGTTCAAGGCAATTGTTAGTATGGGAGCCAGGTTGTCTGGGTTTTGGTGGTGTGCAGGATTATATGGGAGGAGAAGGGAGTGTATGTCATTGTCCGATAGTGGATTCTTAAGCCTGACAGGCCTTGTGGATGCATTGTGGTAGGGTATAGATTGCCATCTAGTGAGAGGGGCTGGTGAGATGGTTGCCAACCTGTTGTAAGGAGTGCCTGTTTGTGGTAGTCATGAGTGGTATGTGTTGGGTTTGTTGATGAATGTGCCTATTACTTTCTGGAGCCCTTTTTGGCCATATGTTATAGGCCAGCTCCAATGTGATATTTATTAGGCTCTGTAGGTCAGACTTGAGTTGGTGAAGGTCTTGTGTAATTTTGTCAAGTCTAGATTCTATTGCGGCGTGGGAGCATGTGGTTGTGGTTTGGTGCAGAGGGCCGGAAGGTGGGGGAGTGCACTGGATTGTGTAGTTGGGTTGGTGCTGGTCTGAGAGAGATGGTGAGGGGAGGTCTGGTTGGAGATGGTTTTAGGCTTGTATTCTGAGATCGGGGTGGGGTCGGCTTTGTGGTTTGGGGCAGAGGGCCAGGAGGTGCGGGGATGCTCTGAATTGTGTAGTTGGGTTGGTGCTGGTCTGAGGGAGATGGTGAGGGGGAGGTCTGGCTGGAGATGGTTTTAGGCTTGTATTCTGAGATTGTGGGTGGGGTCGAGTGGTGAAGAAATGTTCTTGCTATGTGACTCGCTGGCCCTTGTTGTAGCAGTTATTTGTGGGAGCGTATTGGTTTTGTGATTTGATGGGAATGACTCTGGTCCATCAGGAGGTATGGGAGAGTTGGTATTGTGTGGGCTGATTGCTGTGATGGAGTGTGTAGGGGATAACGGTGGACCGTTTAATTTGGCTAGCCTGGGCGAAGACAGTATTTGGGGCGCCTGCGAGTCGTGTGTAGATCTAGGATGATCTAGAGAGGGGGCTGAGTCCTTATTAGATACTGCATGTTTGATGATAGGGAAGAATTTGTTGAATAGATCTAGGTTGCGGTCTGATGACTGGATGAGGATTATCCCATTGTTATAAATGGAGATGGTTAATTTTGCATTGAAGGCGGATGAGGGCGTAATGTATAGTCTTAGGCTATGCAAGGTTTTCCTGGATGTAGAGATCAAGAGCATCGAGTATAGGGCTTTCCTCCATTGAGCTCTTTTTTTTGTGTAGCAGATGAGATCATTTATTATGGTTCCTTTAGATGCGCAGAAGTAGGGGTCAGAGATTAGGGTTTCTGGGTGCAGATTGAGAAGTCTGTGTTTGAAGTTCTTGGAGGCCTGTTTTTGTTAGATTGGGCGGGTATTTAATTTTATGGGCATTGCGGCCGTCGAATTCCAGGAAGGGGTCTAATGCATCGAGTGAAACAGGATCCATATCAGATAGGAAGCTGGACACAAAATGGACGGATCAAAGAGAGACAGGATGTATTGTGGTTTGAGTGGTGCATAAGCAGCATACTGTCAGAGCCGGGAAAACGTCAGATAATGAATTAGATTAAAATCACAGGTTATGGTCCAGAGAGTTGTATAGTCATTACTGTTCTGAGGACAGAAAAAGTGATCCTCAAAATGGCAGTGCGGACCGTCCTGAGGTGAGAGAAGTACCATTAGGCAGGTTCGAGTGTATAGGAAAAGGGGTAGGAGATAGGAGTTGATCTTGTTCTGATCAATAACGAAGGTGTTCTGAGGAACAGTCCAGGTAAAACAAGATAAATTCTCTCTGTCACATTTGACTTCATGTAGCTTCTTTGAGAAATGTTTTTCTGGCAGATGTATGAGTAGGGGGCAAGAAGGTGGCTTTATCACATTTAACTTTGTGTAACTTGGTTGAGAATGGTTTATCTGGCATATGTATAAAAAAGGGCCAGAAGATGGCGCTGAAGCCTCATTTTTCTTCTATTCTGGCTTTCCTTTTCAACAGTGTGCATCGTTTTCGGAGCAATGGGAGCCCGAGTTTCTTTGATTTCGGATTAACAAATGAAATGACCAAGGATGACACTTACAATTGGCAGACCGGCTGATTTAGAAATCACTAGGTTTATTAGTTTCTTTGAAGCAGGTTAGACAATTAGTGTTACACTGTGCAGCTCTCACGTAATCTACCGTTTTGGATAAGGTGTGCCACTATTAATTTTTAGAGTTGCCCTAAGCTCTAGTCACTCATTAGGTCGAGCCTAGCGCAGCGCGCATGCGCTGCTCTAGGAGAGGGCCTCTTGGAATCACTCCAGACTTCCAAGAGACTTCTCCGTGTGGGTCGGCCTCCTCCCACACATTCCATTGGCCTTTGCGTGTGGCTTTCAATAATGAAAGCACGCAAATGGCCAAAGACGGGTGCATGTCCCTCCTTTCCTCTAAACTTTTACTCACATGGCCAAGGCGTCTCGGGAGCGAGCAGCGGCGCGCATTGTGCCAGCTGCATTCCTCCCTTATTGTTATCTTGGCTCATGTTACCTCATATCGCTTCTAAACTTTTGATGTGACTATTGTTCTCCAGCAGTATGTACACACTATTAAGGGTTTGGGGACTGATAATAAAATCCCAACGCCAATTTTTGTGATTATGTTTTTACATTAGTGGAACGGCCGCCTTTCTTAATAGACCAACATTTAAGTTAAAAATTGTGAGGTACCAAGGTGTCTTCGTTTAACAGGGCTATACTCCTCAACTCCGACATGTGACAGTAAGCTTACAGTCTCTTTTCTTTTCAAAACTTCTGAAATATATGAGAGCGCAAGAATGGCTCTGCCTCGCGATAAGCGCTATGGCAATTCCAACAAAATGATGACTGCATCAGCGTTCACATACTCACGGGTCTTTTGATCAATCCCATGGTCGTTTCCAAATTAACATGGGGTGTATCGCCCTCGAATCCACCTCTCTTTGATCTCTGGGTCGATGAAGAAGTTGGATATTAAACTTGACATACTCTCTTTTGTATGGCAATGCCTAGGGAGAGGCGCCAGTGCATAAACTTTGTGACCTCTGATTTTAATTAATGTTACAGGAGACAATGTACAATGCTTAATTAATTGTGACCTCTGATTGTGATTAACGCTACAGTAGCCATGCTTTAATTTAGTGCTGGTTCTCATTTCGAAGAATTATTAATGTTTTATTTTATTTGGGATTTTTGTAAAGCACCACATAACAAATTGCAGTGGCTTCTGAACGTTGTGGGAGATATATATGAAGATGGTGACTGGAGCATTGCATTGGGTAGACTAAAGTATGCAGTAATAACACAAACTGCAAGGTGGCTGGGTTAAATTCTGGTGCAGGCCTAAGTGTACAGTATGAAGTAATAGAAATATATCTAAGTGCGGTGCTCAAAAAGGAAATATGGCCACCATAACAGCCTTTAAGGTTCAACGCAGGCAGCATGCGAGGCAAGGAGGCACCGTGCATAGCTCTTATTCCCCAGCCTCTTATGGCGTTTTCACATAATACCACTCAGTGCCACACAATTACACGCCACATTTACACTCTACTCAATGCAACATAAAAACACTCCACATAATACCCCTCAGTGCCACATAATTACGCGCCACAGCATTACACTCTACTCAATGCAACACAAAACACTCCACATGATGCCACTCAGTGCCACATAATTACACTCTAATCATTGCAACACAAAAACACTCCACATACATTCAGTGCCACATAATTACTCTACTCAATGCAACATAAAAACACTCCACATAATACCACTCAGTGCCACATAATTACACGCCACATAATTACACTCTACTCAATGCAACATAAATACACTCCACATAATACCACTCAGTGCCACATAATTACACTGCACTCAATGCAACATGCACTCCACATAATACCAATCAGTGCCACATAATTACATGCCACATAATTACACTCTACTAAATGCAACATAAATACATTCCACATAATACCACTCAGTGCCACATAATTACACGCCACATAATTACACTGCACTCAATGCAACATACACTCCAAATAATACCACTCAGTGCCACATAATTACACGCCACATAATTACACTCTACTCAATGCAACATAAATACACTCCACATAATACCACTCAGTGCCACGTAATAACACGCCACATAATTACACTCTACTCAATGCAATATAAATACACTCCACATAATACCACTCAGTACCACATAATTACACACCACGTAATTACACTCTACTCAATGCAACATAAATACACTCCACATAATACCACTCAGTATCACATAATCACACGTCACAATTACACTCTATTCAATGCAACATAAATACACTAAACATAATACCACTCAGTGCCACATAATTACACGTCACATAATTACACTCTACTCAATGCAACATAAATACACTCCATATAATACCACTCAAAGCCACATAATTACACGACACATATTTACACTCTACTCAATGCAACATAAATACACTCAACATAATACCACTCAGTACCACATAATTACACGTCACATAATTACACTCTATTCAATGCAACATAAATACACTCCACATAATACCACTGTGCCACATAATTACATGCCACATAATTACACTGTACTCAATGCAACATAAATACACTCCACAAAATACCACTCAGTGCGACATAGTTACACGCCACATAATTACACTCTACTCAATGCAACATAAATACACTCCACATACCACTCAGTACCACATAATTACACGCCACATAATTTCACTCTACTTAGTGCAACATAAATACACTTCACATAATACCACTCAGTGCCAAATAATTATATGCTACATAATTACACTGCACTCAATGCAACATACACACCAAATAATACCACTCAGTGCCACATAATTACACGCCACATAGTTACACTCTACTCAATGCAACATAAATACACTCCACATAATACCACTCAGTGACACATAATTACACACCACATAATTACACTCTACTCAATGCAACATAAATACACTCCACATAATACCGTGCCACATAATTACACGCCACACAATTAGACTCTACTCGATGCAACATAAATACACCCCACATAATACCCCTCAGTGTGACATAGTTACACGGCACATAATTACACTCTACTCAATGCAACATAAATACACCCCACATACCACTCAGTGCCACATAATTACACGCCACATAATTACACTCTACTCAATGCAACATAAATACACACCATATACCACTCAGTGCCACATAATTGCAAGCCACATATTTACACTCTACTCAATGCAACATAAATACACTCAACATAATACCACTCAGTACCACATAATTACATGTCACATAATTACACTCTATTCAATGCAACATAAATACACTCCACATAATACCACTGTGCCACATAATTACACGCCACATAATTACACTCTACTCAATGCAACATAAATACACTCCACAAAATACCACTCAGTGCGACATAGTTACACGCCACATAATTACACTCTACTCAATGCAACATAAACACACTCCACATACCACTCAGTACCACATAATTACACACCACATAATTACACTTTACTCAATGCAACATAAATACACTCCACATAAAAAACACTCAGTGCCACATAATTACACGCCACATAATTGCACTCTACTCAATGCAACATAAATACACTCCACATAAATGCACTCTATGCCACATACCACCAATCAACATAAATGCACTCCACACCAAGACACAATTTCACTAAGCATAATTTCACTCAACACCACAGTTCCAGGCCACACAATTCAACTCCACACATTTCCAATCCACACCACATAATTACACACCAAACAACATATTTCAACTCCACAACTCCACAATCCACAACGTACCTCTAATCCACACCATATAGTGGCACCACCTGAGCACCAAACATCATTCACCACCACCATTTTGCATCAGCGCACCACCTAAGCATCACCTAAACATCACCTAATCATCACTTCAGTCTGCCCTCGGAATCTGGCATCTGTTGATTCTCCCCTAGTGTCCGTCCGCTGCTCGTGTTCTAATTAAATTACTGCTTTCCAACCTCCACTCCCCCGTTATTTATGTCCCGCTCCACTATAACAAAAAAATGTATAACAAACAAGCATGAGAACAGGCAGGAAGAAGTTGCCAGCAGTGCAAGTACAAAAATACTAGAAGACATTTTTTATGTTAAACTCTTTTTTTAATCAGGTTGTTCAGTTGTATATAATGTCGTCTTGGTTTGTATAAAGGTAACAAAAATGCTTAACACTTTTTATTATAACTTTTCAACATGATGCACAGCAGCCACAATGCTCTACAACATAGCCAAAAGTTCTGGCTAAACACATAAGGTCCCAAAGGCGAGACCTATTGGCTATGCCAATGCTTGCTTTTTTTTCCAGTTAATTTTGAAGAGCTTCTATTTGTTTTGTGTAGCAGAAGACAACCTGAATGCAGAAAAGTGAACTGCAGCCGCAGAGTTGTAGTCCTCTTTTGATTGCGACTAACGTCCTCGTCCTTATCACAAATTAGACGGAGACGAATACATCAGGGCTTTGAGCTGGATGTCGTTGATAATGGAGTTTCCCCAGGCTAGAGTGGCGATTGATACTGCACTGGAGGCCTCGACAGGGTCCAGAATCTGCAAATGACGGCAGCGTTAGTAGTTAAGGTTGTGGTGCAGGGCTGGTCAGACGGCCTCACTTATTTCATCTAAGATGGCGGGCTCCCGTAGATTATTGAGCAAGTAAAAGGGTGTAATGCTGGTGGCACCGACTGACCTGCTATCAGCCTCCAGGCCGTGAGTTGTGGAACACAGAGATAGACAGGACCATCCAGCCACCACCGTGTCTACCTGTGTCACCCACCTCGGGTTTGCCTTTGTCCAGGGTTGGGCAGGGGTCGTGAGGCGATGAGTCCAGGGTGAACAAACAGGCGCTGTTTCAATAGGAAACTGGCAGGCAGGCTGCTCCAAGGTTTTCAAGGGGTAAGTAGCAAGCTTCTCTCTTACAGTAGGGCATTGTAGGTTGGCTAGAACAGGGATATAGACTCCGTAAGTGATCCCAAGCCAGAGCCTCTTTGTTGTATCTTAAGACAGGTAGCCAGGAAGAGTTGTGTTGGTTTCTTTATTGGTTCCATGTAAATATATACACCAGTCTTTACTCCAGTTGCCTGCTCTTACTCCAACCCCTTCTGCTCTTACACCAGCCCCACCAGGAGCAGCCTGCCTGCTGCTCAGCCCATCTGCAACTGTCACCACTGATCCACACAGGCACCCATGCATTCCATTCATCACAGACACACCAACATTCCAATGTCAACTCTCACTCTGGCTGAGCAGCTAGGAGACAACTAGGCTGGGTAACATGCATTAACACTATGAGGATATAACATTATCCCCTTCCTTTTAAATGAAAAATGAAAGTGTGAGAAAACATGGGAATAACTATAAACAAGACAAGAAAATATACAAAAGGAGAAAAAGTTCAAACTCAGGGAAGCAAAACTAAATACAACTTCACAAGAGTAAGAACACTGCGTAACCTGAAGGAAAAGGAAAATATTGGCAAGCATGAATAAAACGTTGACAAGCAATATCCCCATCCTTCCCAATAATCAATTTAAAAAATGTAGTAAAGGGTGGGCCACACCCCAAGACAAACACCCAAAACCAATACAGGTAAAGAGGGTGAAACCATTATATACACAGTGTACACACGGTGAGGCGCGAGGCAGCTTACACACAACAACAACACATGAAGCGCAGGGCGACTTACATAGAACAACAACACATGAAGCGCAGGGCAACTTACACAGAACAACACGTGAGGCGCAGAGCGATTTACACACACGACACTAACCAGTGATGCGCGGGGCAACTTGTACACAAGACTACAACATGTGAGGCGCGGGGCGACTTACACACAAACCGACAGGACGTGCAGCACAAGGCGACTTACAAACACATCAAACCAAACGTGCAGACCAAACGTGCAGCGCATGACGACTTACACACATTAATTAAAACCATAACCATCCCTCAAGTAAGGGTACAATGTGACTACCACCCACTCTGTTAGAATTGCCACCCATGAGTAAGAAAGCGTTAACTGTGGCATCACAAAACTATACTAGAAATTCAACTGAAAGTCATGCAAACTCTTATTGAATCCCAACTTGTAATTATTTTAAAACTTGTAAGCCACGTCGGTGAGCGACCTCTCACCCGAGTAGTGTTAACTTAGGAACACTCTTTTCTTGAGCATCCCAATCAAGAGGATAAAGAAACAATCATATATTAATATCCATTAGCAAACAGGCATGGCGTCACCACATGAGTGTTAATCTGAATACTTCTGACAAAACACCCAGCATCTGTAGTCAGACTTAGGCCAATATCAACTGAAGGTTAAGCCTAAAGAAAGGTGGATTGTGGCAGAAAGACACATGGAGTCACATGAAGCAAGATCTTATAATTCACCATGCACTTCTTGGGAAGCGGCAGCACAGCCAATCTCAACTTAGCCCGTATCAATCCACAATGGCCAAAACAAAGTCTGGCGAAATGTCAGCACTAGCAGCTGTGCGCAAACATGAAATTGTCACAAGAAGGCACTGGGAATAAAAACAGGCATCGCAAATGGCCACAAACGCGTGTTACTGAACTGTCAGATAGCCAAAATTTGAAAGCCACAATCCGGTACGGGTACATTACCCATTAGAAGAAACAACTTGCGTGTAGAAAAATGAAGAACACTCACACCGACAGTGAGCTCCAAAATAGGAAACTCCAGAGGTCCGATACCAGAGTGCTGCTTCTCACAAGATGGCAGCACGCAGCTTTACGTGCGCCAGGTGGCTCCAGGCGCGTTTGTGCAGCAGAACGTCCCTCAGCAGCCACAAATCTGTGGAGAGTCAGAGACGTCACAGAAGACCCGTGAGGAGCCACGCGCGACTCCTAAACAATGGTGAATAGCTCGTGCATTTTTAAACTTTCAAACCACTGGGCAGCGGTTAAATGAGCCACACTTGAGACGCGCGTTTCGATGGAGCTCGCAACTGTTACAAAAAAAAAAACTCTATACATGTCTACTGTGGCCATTACGATAACACCCTTCTTCCTCCAGAGTGAAGGCCAACCAGACAAAGCAACACAAATCACAAAAAGCAGCACTAGTGTAATGCGCGATGTACTCTGGATAAACAAATATATCGAAAGGCACAGCGAACTCGATCTTGAACCCAGAGTGACGAGTACTGTACCATTCAAGCTGGTGGCAAGAAAGTTGATCCTTTGATCGCACGCTGTCCCAGACAATGTGAAGGGGAGACCGGCTTCAATTTGAAAGCAACACCGCGAAAATAAGTCACAGCTGGGAGGCTCCGCATACCTAGTGCTTGGGGTTTCCAAGCATCTCCAAAGCCGTAAATGAGCACAACCACACCGCTCCTGTGTGGCTACTGTGAAGACCTCTCACTGAAGCAGTCCAAGCAAACTCCAAACTAAGTAAAAATAAACCATATTCTGCTACTGTGCAGCCACTAATTTCTTTCATATAAGGTGCATCAAAGTGGCAGACGCATTAGGTTGTAGAATTGCTGAGTAACCAAACTAACATCCACTAGCATAAAAGTCCTTATGTGAAAGTCAATGGAGCATGTCCAGGCTGGGGCTGTCCGTTGGAAAGGACACTGGTGGGTGGGGCTGTCCGTTGACAAGGACACTGGTGGGGCTGGCTTGCCTGTAGCTCAAAACTTGACGCTTTACTCTTTGTTTCTTGGTTTCTTTAGTTTCTCCAAATTTATAGCATAGACAGCTAGTGTAAATCCAATAGTACGCTTGAGTCCAGCTCCAGGTCGTCGCCAAAATATGTTGTATCTTAAGACAGGTAGCCAGGAAGAGTTTTGTTGATTTCTTTATTGGTTCCAAGTAAATATATACATCAGTCTTTATTCCATTTGCCTGCTCTTACTCCAACCCCTTCAGCTCTTACACCAGCCCCACCAGGAGCAGCCTGCCTGCTGCTCATCCCATCTGCAACTGTCACCACTGATCCACACAGGCACCCAGACATTCCATTCATCACAGTCACACCAACATTCCGATACCATCTCTCACTCTGGCTGAGCAGCTAGGAGGCAACTAAGCTGGGTAACATGCATTAACACTATGAGGATATAACACTCTTAGAGGCTCCACCTTCCGGCGGCCATTTCCTGTTATGTTACAAGGTAAAACCAATTTCGAGCGACCTGAAAAGGCATGGGCCTGGCTAGAACAATGGGACAAAGTGCCCCCGGGGAGAGCGTGGCTTGCAGAGGAGTGGTCGGGGTGGGCGTGCAGGGCGGCAGAGGGCGACGCACTGGAGTGTCTCCCAGGGACAGTCCTTGGCGGTAGACGCTGCAGACTTGAGAATTGAGATGCAGGAGGACGGCATGCTAGCGGAGGTACAAACGGACGGTGATGGCCTGATAACCACCCAGAACAGTGGGGAGGAGGACATGGTGCCGACTCAGTAGGGGTCTACTGGGCTTTTTTCTGAGTGACATTGCTGCCCAAATCCTGCTGTGGTGGCCTGGCCTTGGTCTTGGTATGTGAGTATGCTCGTGGAAGGGGTGGGTCCGGGGGGGTGGGGGGAGAAATAAGCTGTCGGATGGCCACATGGGACTCCGATGCGGCAGGAAATGGGCAATTCACCTACACTGACTGCTGTGTGTCATAGAGTGCTGATGTTTTCATTTTAATGCTGACTCCTACGAAAGATTCCAATCAGGCTATAGTTGGGGTAGTTGGAGCGAGACCCCGAGTAGATCCACACTCCATTCGGGGTAAGGTGAAACACTGGTTGGACTCACCCCAGTACTGCGAGGGGTTTAGTTTAGCCAACTGTGCAAAGGTTGAGGTCTGATCTTTAGGACAGCATACCAGCCAATTAATCTACAGAGGGGTGGGGACTGAGGGTATCTGGGCCATCGCAGCTCGGAATGGTGGGCGATCTAGACTGGTTTGTTTATTGTTGTCATATGATTGTCAGGGGTGGGGGTGAAGGGGGATTTTGTTAATATTTATTTATTTGCAAAGTTTTATATAGCGCTGGCTAGACCCGGAGGTATCAGAGCGCTTTACATGAGGATCAGTGAGTTACAGGTTACATAATTACATAGACAGGTATAGACATAGGAGAAACAAAACATGAGAATTACACAATAATGTGAGTTATAAGCGCGTAAACACGTCTTATGGGGAGTGAAAAGGTAGAGGGGGAATGGTAAACAGGGGTAAGGAATGCAGGTAGGAAACACAACGGGGAGGCGAGGAAAACAATGTCCGATGTCCGGCTGGGTAGGTGCCAGCCGAGGGGTGAACCAGAGCCAAACTCCTCTACAGCTGCATAGGACAGCTCCATCGGGCATCAGCCAAGGTTGCTCGGGCACCGCGGTAAGTACAGACAGTTATGGTTTCCACCCAGGGGGCATCGTCAAAGTTCCATCAAGAGCACCGGTCACGGTGTTGCTGGGAAACGCCGTCCGCCTCATCCTCCAGCTCGCCCCAGGTCAAGAGTGGAGAGAGGAGAGGTGGAAGGGACAGTTCCAAAGTCCGCAGATCTTCCCCATTCCCAGCAGCAGTGGTGAGTGTGGGGCATTTGAGCATGGTCCCAGTGGTAGGGGGACCCTGGGCGCTTCGGAGTACTCCTCCCCCACATACTCTGGGGCAATCTCCCTGCATACTCCTGCAGACGTACCTCTCTCGGAAGCTCCGCTGGGCGCTCTTACTAGCTTCTTTTGTCATTTGTATCCTAGTCCCTGTAGATTTACTCCTACGTTTGGTGTAAATTTCCAGCTTTTTCGGAATGTAGAGAGCATTTCCATGAATCCTTCCGAGAAACTGCACCACTTGCGGTTTCCCACGAATAGCTCTTAGTCCACCGCAGGGCCCCGTTAAGGTACTCTCAGGTAGTCCAGTAGTACCCTAGTTCCTGGGTCGCAATACTCCTCCCCGTCAGAGGACACTCCGTGGCAGCGTCGCTGGTAAGACGCAGTTATCAGCACGGCCATCAAACAGCACAACAAGGCTCTCAGGGATGCGTCCACATACCAAGTGGCTCAGATCTGTAGGCTCCAGCTTCCTGCCACAGGGATCCGCCTCAGGGCCAACCAAGTCTCGCAGCAGGCCGGGGATTGAACCACCAATACAGGGGTGTACTACGCAGGCCTCGCACCTCCCAAGGCCCCACACCGGTTCACCAAGATATGCGGGGGGCCGGAGTCTTCAGTCTAGTCAGCGGGTACCGCAGCAGCACTCTCAGGCCATCACCCAAAGCCCAGACTTTCCGCACCTAGGATTCCCCTGAGGCCTCCTCGGCCAGCATGGTACATGTCATGCTATGGAAAGAACAAAACACGCATACAAGAATGCAGTCAGGGTTATGAGGGAAGACTGGCACCCAGGAAAGTGCGCATGGGAGAAGTGGGTGGGGACGGGGTACTGTTTGTCGGCCTGGGCAGTTATGTAAAGCGATAAAGAGTGCCCCCCTATCTAAGATGGATCAGGGTGAGCATTGCATGCTTACAGGAAACACACCTCACGGACACCGAGGCAGATAAACTGAAGAAAAGATGGAACTGATCACGTCCACTTTCTCCTCTTACTCCTGAGGGATGCTGGGGTCTGGATAGCACCTGGGGTCCCCTTCAGAATGATCTACACTGAGGCAGACACACATGGTCAGTATGTCCTGGTGCAGGGGGCGTTGGATGGAGTGGGTGTCACTATCCTGAATGTTTATGCCCCAATTCGAATAATAGGGATTTTTCCAGTGCATGAAATCATTAGTGACTAATAATATGGTGGAGCGCTTGCTGTGGATGGGCGACTTTAACTGTGCCCTGTATGCAAATTTGGACAGGCGACCCCCCTCCCCCAGGTGTTAACCAAACCAGGAATGACGAGAACATTGGTCGAAGTCATGCATAATTTGGGTTATGAGGATCCGTGGCGGAAACAACATCCCACGAGGATGGAGCACTCCTGTTGCCACTCATGGCACAACAGCCGACTGGACCGAGCCTTAGGCACAGCAAATTTGAGGGCAGATGTGCGGACAGTCGGCTATCTGGGCAGGTTCCCGTCTGACCACTCCCCTCTGCTGCTGGAGTGGTGCGCAGGCTAGAAGCAGACAAAGGCATTGGCACATGCAGTCAGATGTACTGATTGATGCTTCGTTTATGCAGGCCCTGGGAGAAAAGATTACTGAATATCTGGAGGGCATGAACAGTAGAGGCACTGAATGGGAAGCATTAAAAATGGTCATTAGAGGGGAATGTATTGGGAAGGTATGTGGTCTCCGTAGACAATTGCAGAGAGAACTAGGTGACCTGGATAATGACTTGATGTTTGCTCAGAGGAGGGATTCTGGAAAGCACAAAGGAGGACGGATCAGTTGTTACGCTCCGACACTCTATCAGGGAAGCATGGGACAGGCTGGACAGGTTTACACATCGGGACTATAGAGAAGGCTACACCGAGAGGGAGACAAGCCTGGAAACTACTGGCCTGGCTGCTTAGGAGGAAGCCGGAAAAGATCCTGATAGTGGCATTGCGTCGACGGGACGATGGCCACTACCCAACAGACCATTAATGATGCTCTGGGATCCCGTCTGTCTGACCTTTATGGGGGGGGCAATGATGTGCTGGTGACCGAATATTTGGGAGGGGTGGTACTGCCGGTGCTACCGCCTATGAGGCGAGAGGCACTGGAGGCGGACATTACTCTTGAGGAGGTTAGGGAAGCGATGGCTAACATGAGCAGAGGTAAAACACCGGGAGGCGATGGTCTCCCTGTGGAATTTTACCAAGCTTACGTGGCGCAGCTGGCAAAGCCCATGCTCAAGGTGTATCGTGAGGCGCTGGAGAGTGGTATTCTGCAACCGATCCTTAGGGAGCGGGTGGTGTTTATGGTCACAAAGTCTGGAGGAGACGCAACACACCCATCAGCATACAGACCTCTCACCAGCCTTAATGTAGACAGCAAAGTTCTGTGTAAGGTCCTGGAAGAGAGATTGAAGGGGGCAATGGGAACGCTGGTGCATGAAGACCAGTGCGGCTTTATGCCGTGGCAGAGCACGGGCTTTAACCGGCGGAGACTCGCGCATGTGATACACTCTGTCCGAGGAAGTGATAAGGAATTGGTTATGGCCTCAGTGGACGTAGCCATGGCGTTCGCCACGGTTGAGTGGTACTACCTGCAGCTTGTGCTTCAGAGGATGGGATTTGGACCCGTCTTCTGTAAATGGGTGAGGGTCCTTTATAAGGCGCCTAGTGCAGAGGTGTGAAGTGGGGAATGGTGTCAGATAGATGGGCTGTGCAACTGGGCACAAGGCAGGGTTGCACGCTCACAATGCTTCTTTTCGCTTTGGCGATGGAGCCACTGGCAGCAAAACTTCGGACCGACATGGGGGACTTCGGCATTGTGATTGGGGACACCACACACCTGATATCCCTGTATGCAGACAACATGCTGTTTTACTTGCAGCACCCAGCAGAGTCTGTAAAGCTGCTGCTGACAGGACTGGAAGCCTTTGTGGAGTGTTGAGCCAAGGTATCAACAGGGAGAAGTCACTACTGCTCCCCCTGGGAGCATTGGAGGCATTGCTGGAGTCGAGCCTAGCCCCGCTGGGATTAAGATGAAGGTCATCTCCTTCAGGTATCTCGGTGTAGTGATGGTCCACAAAATAGAAGACCAACGGCGATATTGTGTGGAACCGTTGGTGGATGGACTGATGAGGTCTGTTCGCTTTTGGAACACACTATCTCTGTCTTTGGCGGGAGGGCTTGCAATGGCGAAAATGGTGTTTCTCCCTAGGTGTCTGTATGAATCACAAAATGCCTTATACACACTGCCATGCAGTCTATTTAAGACTTGGACAGCTTGCTGATCTCCTTGGTGTGAGCTGGAAAACGGAGCAGGGTGGTGTTGGTGCAACTCAAACGAGCCATGGTTGAGGGGGGTATGGGTCTCCCGGACTTGGAGCTCTGTTATTATGCATCAAAGCAGCAACATGCTGCTAAATGGGTGCTGAGGAACCCAAATGGAAGACGAGGCTCCTATGGGGCACTTACGGCGCACATTCTTTAATGGCTCTACTCATGCAGGGTTCATGGGCATTACCTCGCATCCCGTATTTGATCAGACAGAGGTGTGGGAAAGGGTTGTTACCAGAGTATTAAGGAGGCCGCTATTTGCCAGGTAGCTAAAGGTGTCGATGCTGCTCCCTTTTAGTCATATTGGAGAGGACATGTTGGTGGTGAGGTACAGGGTGGGTGGATGCGAGACGTTAGGAGATCTGTAACCAGGAGAGACAATCCTTTCTTTCGCCGAGGTGAGAGAGGCGTTGGCGGTGGGAGGGGGCCAGTTCCTACAATACGCTAAGTTGGAGAGTACGGCACATGGGATCTGGACCGAGTTCCTAAACGCCCCCAAACAGACGGTCATGCTGCAACTACTATTGACGACAGGCTTGACGAGGCACATGGTGACACATGTACATAAGGTGCTCAGGGAGGACAGGGCCTGACCAGAGCCTGTGGCATGACGGGTGTGGGGAGATGATTTGAGGATACCCTTGATAGACTCTGAATGGAAAGCGACCTGTGACTTGGTATGGAGAGTCTTGTGCAATGCAAGATTCAGATTGGCTCATTTCAATTACGTGCAACGGACATACCTAACACCGATCAAGCTCCGTAGAATGTGTGCAACAAATACCAGATACTAGTTTTTGTGCGTCTCAGACATTGACTGCTCTTGTCTATGAGCAGAACGCCGACGTCACATGCCGCAGACGAGTGCTGTTCCGAGAAGGAAGGGCGTGGCTTCCACCTCGGAGCCCGCTCCACCAAAGGACCGCTCTAACAAAGGACCCCACTGTCCCACTGGGGACCCTTAAACGGGTGTGGCAAGTCAGCGGGGGCCTTAGGCGGAGCCCGCCCCTCCAAAAAGGGCTCCTCCGGTGCGGTGAGGCAAGTTTGTGCCTGCGAGAGCGGTAACCTTAGGCAGCCAACGCGGAGAGCGAGCCCCGGAGTGCTCCCACTTGCAAGGCACCTCAAGGCGCCCGCACTCGAGCATCCCGAGGCATCCACCTGGCAACTGGCATCAGCAATTCAGCTTCGGGGGGAGGGGGGCCAGGCAGAACCCTCACAGAGAAGCACAGAGCCCCTCAGCTACAGTTCGCCAAATACCAGGACCAACACCCATTGGACCCAGGAGCCCGGTAAAAGAGGAAAACACAGCAAGGCACCGCGGCGCACATCCGGGCTGTAAGGGGGGGTGCAGAGAAGGCGAGGAGTGATCAGGTGTGACTGGCAGAACAGCCCTCCTGAGAGCCTTACTGCTGCAGGAGGCCATGCCAAGCTATCACCCCCACTGCCCCCGCCCCCCACACCACCAATCAGCCTCCATTCCAGCCCAATCCCACTAAGCGGCAACTCTGCTGTAGACCAAGCACACTCGTTCCGGTTAATCCAAAGCCAGCGGGACGGCCGGATAAGCCCTGGGAGGGACTGACACAAAGAATAACCCTCCACCAACTAGCCCTTACCACCCACTTCACCTTACGTCACCCCCGGAGCACCCTGAACTTTGTCTGGTGGATACTGACTACAGATCCCCGCCGCGCCTGGCAGAAACTTTCGCATTATTATAAAAGCAACCCTATTCCCCCCCCCGGCCCCCTCCCCCTCCAAAAAGGACAAGATGTCCCATAGGAATCCTGTTACCAGGTCAGAGTCTGCATTAGATAGAAAAGAGGAAGCAGGCCCATTAGGACAAGACTCAACGTTCACAACCACCACTAGCACACGGTGCACCAGCTTGAACCAAGGATCTCCTCAAATGAGACCTAACTCAAAACACTTAGCTCCCAACCTGATTACCAAATTTTTACTTCCCAAGCCTCCAAATGGCCCCCCGTCTTCTGACAGAAAAGATCTCTCAGAGAGCAACCCAAGTACCAAAAGGGAGGCCATTTTTACCAACAACCAACAAGAAAGCTTGCCCCTGGACCTCCAAGACAGGGGCCCCAAGGCTTTGAAGCGCCGATCCTACTCCCGCCCAAGAATGCAGGAGCCATCAGACCCAGTCTATCGCACCCCTGCCAGACAAAGATCCACAAAATCTCAAGACTCCCACCCCACTGGATCAGGATCAATCCTCTACAGTCAAACATTCAGTGAGCGCCCCAGTAAAGATCATATCAACTGTAGCCCAAATCCATCAAGCGCCAATATCTCCCACTCAAGATACAGCACTGGACACAGCCCGAGGTCAGTCAGAGACGCTCCACAAACGAGATCCGCATGATCTATCGACATAATTTCTACAGAACATAGAAAGCATAATTGAACAAACACTGGAGCACACTCCACAGCTGTTCAGATCATACAACGGACCAAACCAGTCACACCTTGGCTCCCAAAACACATATAACTCCTATACGATGGCCACCTCCGAATCTCCAACATCCAGTATCCCTCAATATATAACCGCCAAAGCTCTGTTATGACAATCTTCCAAAATGGAACTTCAAATAGACCTTCTTCAGTCTATAGCTTTGCGTTTGGCGGATCTGACCAAAGAAATTGACCTCTTTGAAATCAGGTATCTCATCTCGCAAAACCAGTGCTCCTGCTCATGTGCAGCAATTATCGAACAGTGGGCAACCTTACCGTCAGTTTTGACAGCTCTGGCCGACTCAATCTGAGGCATCAGCGGACCCCCATCATTAGGACTCCATCTAGTTGCAAGCCATCCACAACAATACACTGAACCTTTGGATCACCAAATCAACCTAGCAGAAAGCCCCCTAACAATATCAACCTCTAAATCACCCTCACCACTTCAGGATACTGCTCTACCTGGCTCCCTAGAGGTCAGGCTCAGAACACTCACCTGGCCACAGGCAGTGGATGGGGATAACGGTCCAATGAGCCCCAAGTGGCAGGAAGGGTCACCCTCCAGGAAGGCAAAGAAAAAATTGAGAAAACTTCAAAAAAGAGCTAAAGCAAAAAACGGAGCCGCGTCCCTCGCCAATCGCTAACATGCTACAGGAAAAGGCCCCGTTCAGTTTTACCCAATTTTTGCAACAAAGACAGTTGGTAACAACCCCAACGACTCATCAGTCAAAGAGACATGCATCATCCAAAGAGCGCCTGATGAAACAGGCGGAAGGATAAGCCCGGACCCGACTCTTGAGCCATACCCAGGTGCAAAGAAGGTGGCTGTCTGCTTTTATGCTATCCAGACTGCCCAAACGGATGACGCAGCCGTAATGAGGAGACCGGACATCGGCCCTATAAACACTCCTTCAAATAGAAGAGGAAAGACTGACGCTTGCACCCAAGCTTCCCCGAATGTGGAACGTAGTGCACACAATGGTGAGAGACCCAACTGGGGTCCCTAAAACTCGAAACACCTATCGTCAGATCCATCCCACGGCACCGCAATCCACGGACAGCCAGCAACACCCCGAAGCATAGTGGTTCCCGAGGGTCACATTCATGCATCCAACTCACAGAGCAGCAGCCCCTCGAAGTTAGAGCACGGCATCGTCGAGGTGGCCTTTACACCAAGATACCACATTAAAGGCAACCATGACATCCTGAATAGGGGCAACATACTACGCCTAATGACACACATACCGTCCTTGGCCAACATAAGACTGGCAGATCTTGCCTGGGTCAAATTTCAGTGTCTTCCAGGGGACACCCATGGCGAGTCCACCCTGGTCGGGCTGTTCCAGCAGCCACATCTGACGGCAATGTAACAAGAAGCCAACCAACTGTCGGACTGAGGGATTGACATCAAGCACCGTCCACAAAATAGATACCCCCACGTCCTTAACATTGAAGCACAAAAGCCAGCGACATACTCCATCCTCAAAGGCGCCGACGGCAACCACACAGGTGACTCCCTCTCTAACAAGCAGCACCAACATGACGCCATGAGAATCACACGCACATGAGAACAAAAGACAGTCTTTTCCGGGAAAACGGGAACTTGCAATTACCGCAGTCATCAGGCTTTGCCAGGCAACCACAACTTTTGACGGCACCCCCAAACCACCTAAATATCATTTCGCCACCCGCCAGAATTGGCTAAAAACACACCTAACCATCGTTTCCTGGAATGTGACAGGCATCTATAAACTCATTGTTGGACTTGGCCCTTCTTGGCAGGTTCACCCCTAAACTTTTTGCCTTGTCTGTGACCTGGTGTTGGTGATTTTAGGCCTCTGAGCACTTTCGCACTGTGGTCCAGTGGAAAGTGCGTGCGCTCTTTGTGCACATTTAGTGAGATTGACCTGCCTCCCATAGGAATGCATTGGGGATCTGTGTGCCAGTGGTAATTCCGGATATGAGAGGAGTGCAGGGGCGAGTTTAGTATGTGCGAACTCGTGAGAATAAATGCTGCGCGATGGTGTGCGCAGATTTATGGTGACTGGTAGAGAAATGCCACTTCTAGAAGTTGGCATTTCTGTGTGCTCTGTGTCTGCCTGCCTGATGTGAATTGCATGTCTGGCTTTGTGAGTGACAGGGGCTGGGAGGTGTGTGTGGCTCCAGGAGCAGGGTGAGTCAGCGCAGGGCTGAATGGAGAGATCTCCATGTAGATGGGAGGGAGGAGTTGCACCTGGGACCTGAATAGGGCTGTGCCTTCCTTCTACAATGCTGGATCCACCCCCTGTGGTGCATCTGATGTCCCTAGCCTGTCCTGTGAAAGGAGAGAGGAGCTGAGCAAAACAAAGTGCTCCAAAGCTCCCCTAAACCAGTTCTAACTGGTATCCCCCAAGCCCTGCACCTTTAGACAAAGGAATTCTGTGTATAAATGTAGGGGCTGTGACCCCATAAGGTTGTTCAGTTCTTGGTTGCTGCTCCTGCGGGGCGTGCTGCTGCTGGGGCCCAGGGGGGGCTGCCATGAGGGCTTGCCTCCCTGGGCCCTGCATTGCCCCTTGATGCCTGAAAGGACTCTTTGTAATTCTAGCGCCTCGTGTGCGCTTTCTTTCGAATTTCCCCAAAGAGAGGAAGAGCGTGGGCTACGCAGCGCTGTGCTGCCCGTCCTTTTGGGGGGAATCCCGACGTGAGGGATTCCCCCGTGATGCTGCTGGAAGCGGGAGCCCACCCCGTGTTGGGAATTGTTTGCGGGTGCCCACCCCGCGTTTTGAGCTAATTGGCGGGTGCCCACCCCGCTTATGGGTGATTTCACGTTGGCGAGCGGGTGCCCACCCCACTCTCATGCTATTTGGATAGCGGGTGCCCACCCCGCGTTTCACCGCCGCGGCCCGTGCCGCGACCAGGAAGCCAGGCAGCCTTGCCTGGTTGTGGGCGGGGCATAGCGGCCGGCTGACCAATTGCAGCGCAGCCGAGAAAGGAGGTGAAGGAGCCTCGCGGGCTCCATCTCGAAGTCCCGGTCCCAGGAGGGGGCCGGGTGAAGGAAGGAGTGCGGCCGGAGCAAGCAGCGACCCCGCAGGCCGCCGCAAGAGGAGTCTGGTGAAGTGGAGCTGGTGCGGAGGGGGCGCGAGGCACATTGTCGGTGCCTGCCCCTCCGCGCTGGGGGAGAAGAAGCGGAAGGCGCCCTGGAGCCTCGCGGGCTCCACCTTGAAGTCCCGGTCCCAGAGGAGGGACCGGGCGAAGCCAGCTGATCGGCGGGGCTCCCGTGAGTGAGGGAAGCCCCGCGCCAGGAGAGAGGAGACCGGAGGAGTCCCCGTGCAGTTCGGTGAGTGGCCGCCGCCTGCTGGGTGTTGGGGCCTTTCGAGGCACGTTGCCGGTGCTTGGGGGGACTTGGGGCATTGCTGGGCACAGTTGTAGTGCCGGGCCCCTATGTTTCTTTACAGCTGCCCCGCTTGCTAGTGGGCAGCTGCAACGTTTGGGCATCTTGGTTTTTAGAGCCCCTGAGGGCCACAGAGGCCCGGGGGCATATCGAGGCACATTGTCGGTGCCTGGGCGGTCCCGCAAGAGAGCGGGCCGCCCCAACGATGGGGGCATGTGATTTAATGCCACTAGGAGGGTCCAGAGGACACAGAGGTGCCGGGCCCCCCTCCTTTATGCAAAGTGCCACGAACTGGGCACAATGGAGAGAGAGTCCCTGAGAGGGACCAGAGGCACAGAGGTGCCAGTGAGTTTCCCAGCTGCCCAGCAAGTAGTGGGCAGCTGCTACGTTTAGGTTTGCGCAGTGGCGCACCCTTGACTTTCGCTGCCTAGGCAGCAGCCCTGACTCTTGGACATAGGGCATTTGAGCCCCTTTTGAGATGGCCAGTTGGCCAGGGGGACTGTTAGGATTATAGGGCGCCAGGCCCTAATGTGATTGTGGTGCTAGGAAATGTAATGTATGTACTAGGCTTTACGCACCCTGTTTATACCTCTAATGTACTTTCATGATTATGGGGTTTTGCATAATGTGTTTATGCTTGTGATTTTATTATTACCTAAGGCGTTTAGGTTGTGAGTTATTCTCTACTGTGAGTTATGCCCCTAATGTGAGTTATACTTAGGAGGTTCTGGTCTAAGAGGTTAGACTGATGAGGTTGGCGTACAATAGTTTTGGCGCCTATGTGATGACTGCATAATATGATTTATGATTGCAGGGTGATG
The DNA here is from genome assembly GCA_963921515.1 of Calotriton arnoldi. NCBI lineage: Eukaryota > Metazoa > Chordata > Amphibia > Caudata > Salamandridae > Calotriton > Calotriton arnoldi. The sequence goes on along the minus strand of CAWUFW010007756.1, from coordinate 594,873 downwards.
CTGAGTACGAGGTTTTGCCAGTAAGTACTGGTTGTATTCTACATCTACAATTTGTCCTACATTTATTATAAGTTCTACATTTACTACGTTCACTTTGTGATGGTTCTGACAGTGGTCCATGTGGCCCTGTCCTGTGTATATAATCCCCTGTAAATATTGCCCAGTGCCAATTGGCACAGTGTATATTGTGTGATTACCATCTAATGTGTTTTATGATAATACAAAGGCTATTTTTTATATAACCTTGTGTGGAGTTCCTTTTGTGGTGTGCCTAATATGTTGTGGCTGTGGGTGTGTTGCGCAAACGCTTTACACATTGCCTCCGGGATAGGCCTGACTGCTCGTGCCAAGCTACCAAGGGGGTGAGCAGGGGTTATCTTGGATGTGTAACTCCCTTGCCCTGACTAGAGTGGTGGTCTCTGCCTGGCTTTGGCGCAAGCCTTAGCCAACCAGAGATCCCATTTCTAACATTGGTTGTCAGCGGTGAGGATAGGACTTGCGTTTGCTCAATACAGCAGCGACAACTGGTTGCACTACAAGCTCTGCATTTTAGATAGTCACATGTTTGGGGATTATTGTGTCTGAGTTTGTTTTAAGTGTCATTTCTTTTTGAAATGTGTTTTATGTTGCACTATGAGTTGGGGGTCCTGCCAAGGACAGAAACCAGAGAATCTGGAGGAGTTGTACTGCCCTTGTGCAGACTGTTACTTTTGGGGTGGCCCTGCAAGCGCAAGCTGGAGGAAGTTACTGCCCCTGTGCTGTCTGCTATTTCTAGGGTTGGCCTACAGTGGTAACTTAATTGGCATGGAGTAACTAGCTCGGGAGGGTAGATTATCCCCTGAGTGCAGTGTGAGTTTTCTGGAATTCCCAGTAAGGGTGGGATCCAGTGGTGGCAGCAATATGTAGTCCAGTGCAGGAAGTCCCATTCCCAGTTCCCATAGTATGGTACCTGGTTCCCGGTTAAGAGGGGGACAGGTTGTGTTTCAGGGGCAGTAAGATGCTGTCTCACCAGTCTTGTGGGGGGGGAGTGTGGATGAATGTTGGGATGCACTGGACGTTTGGGTGATTGGTTAGCACGGTAAATGGTGTTAAAGGGCTGTTCAATCTGTTTTGTCAGAGAGAACATGCCCCGTAATTGTTTTCCAGAGTCGCGCCAGCACCTGTTGGAGTGTGCGAGTTCTTTGATTCAAGGGAGCTTGCATTGGGGAGTGAGAATAGAGGAATGGTGCAGGTGTCTTCCAACCCAGAGTGGTGGAAGTGGTTCAGAGTAGCCCAGCTAGGTGACCTTATAGTGAGGAGGTTGTAGGGACTCACATCCTGTCTCGCAGGAGAAGGAGTGAGATTGGGCTGTGTCCCAAAGTGCCCGCACCTCAGTCTCCAGTACTGGATGGTTCTTAGAGGGAACACCAGGTAGGGAGCCTAGTCTGTCCTGTTGGACCGTTCTTCGAGGGGGATCTCCCTGTGTTAGGTGAGCTGGGAGTGCCTGTAATCAGACCTCCATCAGTTCTAGTGTCTGGCAGTACCGCTCCAGTTGGGAGGGTGCAGAAGTCCAGAGTGAGGGGTGAGAGGGGGAAAGAGTCCCCAGTGGAAGAACCAGTGGGTCAGGGGCCAGCCAGAAGGGCTGAGTTCCCATTGATTGGCCATGGTGACGCCACTTCTGTGCTGGGGCATCTTCACGCACTGTCGGAGGGACAGGAGGTCGTGAGCTCTGCGCCAGGTTCCTGGGGCATCTTCACGCACTGTCAGAGGGACAGGAGGTCGTGAGCTCTGCGCCAGGTTCCTGGGGCATCTTCACGCACTGTCAGAGGGACAGGAGGTCGTGAGCTCTGCACCAGGCAGACTGTCACATGACACATTAGGTATGTGTCAACCTCAGGAAGTCCTGGTTCGCCGGGCAATTGTCCAACAAAAGGGTACCGTCCCTGGGTTGGGAGGCCAGGTTCAGGTGTTTCCTGACCTGGAGGGAAGGGCAACTGTAATCAGTGTCCTGACCGGGTTGCCTTCTAGGGGTACCACTCCAGTTGGGGGGGTATAGGGCTCTGGAAGGGGGTGCAGAGGGAGGGAGTCCTCGCCTCTGACCCCGGTGCAGCCAGTGAGTTTAGATCCCAGGTGGTAGTTTGGAACTACACTGAGAGGGAGAGTGGAGAATGGCTATTAGGTGCCAGGGGTTACTGCCCCCCACTCTGTGGATTGGCAAGGACCAGTGGCATCTGGGTGGCCTAGGGCCTGGTCCTGGCCGTGGACAACTAAGGAGTATCGGTGGGGTAGCCTAGTTGGTCCTGAGTTTTTTTTTCTTAGATGGATTCCATGGGTTCCAAGTGGCGTAGAACCGGAGGGTGTCCCTGCAGTGCGGGCCCGCGTCCGTGTTCTATCGCCCCAAGCAGGGAAGCCCGTCAGAGTGGTGATTGGTCTACCCTGCGTTTTGGCTGGAAGGGGGTTGTGTTGGACTTGGCCCTTCTTGGCAGGTTCACCCCTAAACTTTTTGCCTTGTCTGTGACCTGGTGTTGGTGATTTTAGGCCTCTGAGCACTTTCGCACTGTGGTCCAGTGGAAAGTGCGTGCGCTCTTTGTGCACATTTAGTGAGATTGACCTGCCTCCCATAGGAATGCATTGGGGATCTGTGTGCCAGTGGTAATTCCGGATATGAGAGGAGTGCAGGGGCGAGTTTAGTATGTGCGAACTTCGTGAGAATAAATGCTGCGCGATGGTGTGCGCAGATTTATGGTGACTGGTAGAGAAATGCCACTTCTAGAAGTTGGCATTTCTGTGTGCTCTGTGTCTGCCTGCCTGATGTGAATTGCATGTCTGGCTTTGTGAGTGACAGGGGCTGGGAGGTGTGTGTGGCTCCAGGAGCAGGGTGAGTCAGCGCAGGGCTGAATGGAGAGATCTCCATGTAGATGGGAGGGAGGAGTTGCACCTGGGACCTGAATAGGGCTGTGCCTTCCTTCTACAATGCTGGCTCCACCCCTGGGGTGCGTCTGATGTCCCTAGCCTGTCCTGTGAAAGGAGAGAGGAGCTGAGCAAAACAAAGTGCTCCAAAGCTCCCCTAAACCAGTTCTAACTGGTATCCCCCAAGCCCTGCACCTTTAGACAAAGGAATTCTGTGTATAAATGTAGGGGCTGTGACCCCATAAGGTTGTTCAGTTCTTGGTTGCTGTTCCTGCGGGGCGTGCTGCTGCTGGGGCCCAGGGGGGGCTGCCATGAGGGCTTGCCTCCCTGGGCCCTGCATTGCCCCTTGATGCCTGAAAGGACTCTTTGTAATTCTAGCGCCTCGTGTGCGCTTTCTTTCGAATTTCCCCAAAGAGAGGAAGAGCGTGTGCTACGCAGCGCTGTGCTGCCCGTCCTTTTGGGGGGAATCCCGACGTGAGGGATTCCCCCGTGATGCTGCTGGAAGCGGGAGCCCACCCCGTGTTGGGAATTGTTTGCGGGTGCCCACCCCGCGTTTTGAGCTAATTGGCGGGTGCCCACCCCGCTTATGGGTGATTTCACGTTGGTGAGCGGGTGCCCACCCCACTCTCATGCTATTTGGATAGCGGGTGCCCACCCCGCGTTTCACCGCCGCGGCCCGTGCCGCGACCAGGAAGCCAGGCAGTCTTGCCTGGTTGTGGGCGGGGCATAGCGGCCGGCTGACCAATTGCAGCGCAGCCGAGAAAGGAGATGAAGGAGCCTCGCGGGCTCCATCTCGAAGTCCCGGTCCCAGGAGGGGGCCGGGTGAAGGAAGGAGTGCGGCCGGAGCAAGCAGCGACCCCGCAGGCCGCCGCAAGAGGAGTCTGGTGAAGTGGAGCTGGTGCGGAGGGGGCGCGAGGCACATTGTCGGTGCCTGCCCCTCCGCGCTGGGGGAGAAGAAGCGGAAGGCGCCCTGGAGCCTCGCGGGCTCCACCTTGAAGTCCCGGTCCCAGAGGAGGGACCGGGCGAAGCCAGCTGATCGGCGGGGCTCCCGTGAGTGAGGGAAGCCCCGCGCCAGGAGAGAGGAGACCGGAGGAGTCCCCGTGCAGTTCGGTGAGTGGCCACCGCCTGCTGGGTGTTGGGGCCTTTCGAGGCACGTTGCCGGTGCTTGGGGGGACTTGGGGCATTGCTGGGCACAGTTGTAGTGCCGGGCCCCTATGTTTCTTTACAGCTGCCCCGCTTGCTAGTGGGCAGCTGCAACGTTTGGGCATCTTGGTTTTTAGAGCCCCTGAGGGCCACAGAGGCCCGGGGGCATATCGAGGCACATTGTCGGTGCCTGGGCGGTCCCACAAGAGAGCGGGCCGCCCCAACGATGGGGGCATGTGATTTAATGCCACTAGGAGGGTCCAGAGGACACAGAGGTGCCGGGCCCCCCTCCTTTGTGCAAAGTGCCACGAACTGGGCACAATGGAGAGAGAGTCCCTGAGAGGGACCAGAGGCACAGAGGTGCCAGTGAGTTTCCCAGCTGCCCAGCAAGTAGTGGGCAGCTGCTACGTTTAGGTTTGCGCAGTGGCGCACCCTTGACTTTCGCTGCCTAGGCAGCAACCCTGACTCTTGGACATAGGGCATTTGAGCCCCTTTTGAGATGGCCAGTTGGCCAGGGGGACTGTTAGGATTATAGGGCGCCAGGCCCTAATGTGATTGTGGTGCTAGGAAATGTAATGTATGTACTAGGCTTTACGCACCCTGTTTATACCTCTAATGTACTTTCATGATTATGGGGTTTTGCATAATGTGTTTATGCTTGTGATTTTATTATTACCTAAGGCGTTTAGGTTGCGAGTTATTCTCTACTGTGAGTTATGCCCCTAATGTGAGTTATACTTAGGAGGTTCTGGTCTAAGAGGTTAGACTGATGAGGTTGGCGTACAATAGTTTTGGCACCTATGTGATGACTGCATAATATGATTTATGATTGCAGGGTGATGCTGAGTACGAGGTTTTGCCAGTAAGTACTGGTTGTATTCTACATCTACAATTTGTCCTACATTTATTATAAGTTCTACATTTACTACGTTCACTTTGTGATGGTTCTGACAGTGGTCCATGTGGCCCTGTCCTGTGTATATAATCCCCTGTAAATATTGCCCAGTGCCAGTTGGCACAGTGTATATTGTGTGATTACCATCTAATGTGTTTTATGATAATACAAAGGCTATTTTTTATATAACCTTGTGTGGAGTTCCTTTTGTGGTGTGCCTAATATGTTGTGGCTGTGGGTGTGTTGCGCAAACGCTTTACACATTGCCTCCGGGATAGGCCTGACTGCTCGTGCCAAGCTACCAAGGGGGTGAGCAGGGGTTATCTTGGATGTGTAACTCCCTTGCCCTGACTAGAGTGGTGGTCTCTGCCTGGCTTTGGCGCAAGCCTTAGCCAACCAGAGATCCCATTTCTAACACTCATCAAGGCAAATTCAACACCTGAGTATCTCCAAAACAGCTACATCATTTGCCTGCAGGAAACCTGGGCCAGGATAGCTACAACATTATCGAATTATTTTGAAATTCATACCCCAGCCATAAGGCGTAACATATTTGGGCAACCAACCGGGGGTCTCTCCATCTTCATCAAACACGCACGAAGGGTGGATGTCACAGTAATCCCAATTTCCACATTTGGAACACAAGCATTTCTCATCAACGGAAAAAAAAAAATACTGGTTAACTGCTACGTTAACCTGGCACTTCACCAGAAGAACCAGGCCCTAGACGACCTGGCAGACATCATTGGTGCCCTGTCGTCAAATATCCCCATCACAATCCAATCATAGCAGGGGACTTCAACAACAGATCACTGGGAAAGCTGTCAAACAGCAACAAGCTACCAAAAGAGGTTGTCCAACTACAGGCCCTTTTTGACAACCACAGTCTACACTCCTTACACAAGCTTAAACAGACCAAAGACCCAGCATGGCTTTTGCTCCCTACTTTCAGGAACATTTATACAATCGATTACATTTTTATCAGTGAACTGCTAGCCCTACACCTCTGTGATTTTGACATCGACGACAGAGAAGAGAGCGGCTACAAGAGAGCAATATTCGGACTTACCACAAAAGATGCATTGCAGTATACAGAAATTAGGGAACTCATGGGGGTTGAATGCGACAAAGTACTCCGCAGAATAAAATGGTCGCTGATTCTAGGTCCCAAACTAACCACCTGGATAGCAACTAACAAAGAACTAGCTTTAACACAAAGCACAGACGAACTCCTGGAACACTTGGTCGATAGTTTAGCAGATCTACAACTGGTACTGAAGGGTACCCCGGCTGCCCACAAACATCAGCTGCAGATCCAATCAACCGGTCCTCAGCACAATGAAAATAAGGAGAGGTCGGCAATAAAGCTGAAGCTCCGAAAGGCCTTTAAGGCAAGAAGGAGAGGTGCAAACACAATCCAGGGCCAAGACCTCACAGCCCTCCGAGCTGAGTATAAGAAAAAAGATTGGGAGCAACGAACCAAATAGATAGATGCGCAATGGCAAAAATCTTTTTTATCCTTAAAGAAAAAAATATAGCCTTATTTTGGAAGCATATCAATCAACTAAGTAATCACGGCCATTCCAAAGAGAAAGAAGTAGCAGACAGGGTATGGGTCAACTACGTCAAACAACTTTACAGCAGTGAGACGGTTGAAACACCAGCAAAGCATCTCACATTGAGAGCTAATCTCCAGGGCATGCAAGACTTTGAAATCCCAGGAATCAAAATCATTTAATAAATGCGAAATAACGGTGCACCGGGACCCAATGGAATACCAGCAGGAGTGTTCAAATCAGCTCAAACATTCTGGGCAGGGCTCCTCACGCCCCTCTTTAACTACGCCTTCCTCATTGCTGCAATTCCACCAACCTGGCAAGGATCAATCATATTTCCAATTCATGAAAAGGGCGATCGAGTGAATCCAGTCAACTATCGGCTAATAGCCCTATTGGATATCGAACCCAAAGCTTACACTCGCATCTTACAAGGTGAACTGGAAACCTGGGTAGTCGAAAACAGCATTCTCCCTCGCACCCAATCAGGATTCAGATCAGACTGTTCAACCACAGATAATATACTGGCGTTGGCCTATCTATCAAAGAGAGCCACATGAGACAAACAACCACCACTGTTCTGCTGTTTCATGGATTATAGCGCCGCATTCGACAGAGTCAACCGGGGAACTCTATGGCACAAATTAAGCTGCTGGGGGATTCCCACCCAACTCCTCACAGCCATAATGTCATTGCATCATGGGACATGGGTTATGGTCAAAACCAGCGCCATAAAGGCGACCGAAAAAATCTACACAAATAACGGCTTAAAACAAGGCTGCGTGCTAGCCCCACTCCTCTTCAATCTTTTCACTGCCGATTTACCAGAGCACCTGAAAGACGCATGTTTAATTACACCAAGACTAGCTCGCGTCTGCGGACACTACAATACACAGATGACATCATCATTATGGATCACACAAAAACGGACTTACAGAGAGCCCTTGACGTTCTCAAGGCTTTTAACTTGGTGAACAAACTCCAGATGAACCAGTCTAAAACCAAGGTAATGATCTTCGGCAAGCATCCCCGAAAGAAATCTGCGCTATGGCAAATAGGTGAACAGCGAATATCCACCTGCACCAGTTACAACTATCTGGGAGTCTGGTTCAATGAAAGGGCAACCCCTGGGGCCCACCTCAAACATCTAAGGTCAAAGGGTGACAGGCTCATACATAGCCTGAGATGCTTAAACCGCCAACTACACAGTCCAACAGCCGAGACAATACTAAACGTTTTACGAGGCAAGCTGATGCCTACTTTGTCATACGGTTACCTAGCCCTTCCAGGGAAACTAGGCCAGTGACTAACGAATTACCAAATACAGGCGTACAAACAAATATTTGCTTACCCTCTGCAGGCAAGACGGGCTAGATTGAGGCTGGAGCTGGGCCTGGCAAGCCCAGATCACCATTGTCAAGGAGACTTAATTAAATATTACATCCGCACTCTGCATGCCCCAGCACTGTCTCTGAAAGCCTAACTACATACCATATTTGTGTATGTGCACTCCCCATGGAATTCTCAATTGCTACAAGCCATGGGCACCCTGAAGATTGAAACAACAAACTTGGCCAACCAAAGCATCTCCCTGCCAACGTGAAAAAGGGCAATAAATGCACAAATTACTCAAGTTTAATTTGAAAGGGACATTGAAAGGCTTCAATATAAGCCCCTCTTCACAGCCTCGGATGACTCTTACATAAAGGGGAAAGCTCAACCATATTTTAAATATTCCCTGTGCCCACGCTCCCGAAATAAAATCACACATATGAGGCTGCTGGTCCTTCCAATTGCCGATTTCAACCCACTTTGGGTCCGCAGAGATGTGCACGCATCCTGCAGGCTCTGCGATTACCACCAAGAGTCCTGGCTACATCTGTTATGAAGCTGTCCCCACCTCGCTAACGATCGCCGACGCCTCCTAATCTCACTCTGTCGAAGCAATGAACTTAGATGGTGTTGGGGTGTATCCGACCTGTGCTTTACTAATAAGACTTTAAAAACTCTTGCAAGACTAGGAAAATTTACCAACAACATTCAAGCCGCGCTGCACACAGCCAACCTTAGTGCACGGAACAAGGAAAGGAATGGCGAAACTTCTGGCGAAGAACATCCAAGCCTGGATCAATCAACCATGAGAACAGAAACTAGATCCATAGCGGAAACAAAATACCAAGTCAGTCAAGAGCTTGATCAGGATACACACACCAGAGCTCAGAGGGCAGAAAATGAACAGCAACGGTGACACTCTAGGCAAAAAGACAACAAAGCCTGACTAAGTGCCCCTGAGAATGGAAACCGCATTGTAAGAGCTACATGCGAACTGTCACCAGTAACAGCGAACTAGGCTCCCCCAATAATACTGCTCTAAACTGCACAACACCTAAATTCGTATCAATAGGTCCACAGCGGAGTCAAGACTACAGCCTACTGAGAGGCACACCGCAAGGGACTTTCCCATTAAGTACTACGAGTATAACAGTACAGGGACAACCCACCTTGCTCTGGTTCCTCTTTCTCTCGCCCCCTCAGCACTAAAAGACGTACTTTCGACGTACCTGTTCGTAACACCTTGTGTACTTACTTTTAATATTATATATTTTTAAAAAAAGAAATGACTTTTTAAATGGCGACGTATTCTTTTTAAGCAACAATATATATACACACCCTCGTGACTGCATGCTGCTAACAAATGGCTAATTTGCACCTACGGGTAACCGGCTAACCCCGGGCACCCACATGTAATGATTTTAATTAATCGATCATGAATAAAGAAAGTAAAATACAAAAAAAAATGTATGTGATCAGGTGGGCGTATTGTCCTAGGTGGGGGGGGGGAGGCTTGTTTCTGCATATGGCATGGGAGAGCCCAGGGGTTCATGCTTACTGGATGCAGGTGGTTACAAGACTCTGGTGCTGGCTAGACATTGAGTGGCCATGGGATGGTTGGGTGCGAGAGCCCCTTCAGTTGCGTACTGGCACAGGGATGAGTGGGCGATTGCGGAGGAGGTGCACATGAAACTCACCCGTAGGGATAAGTTACAGGAGGACCAGGAGACCTGGGCCACACGGATGGAGAACCTGCAGGTGGACCGGGAGGGGGAACAGCAACAGGATATCCAAATGAAAGCACGGACCCAGGGCACAGTACACCTGCCGACCAGAAACATATCGTTAAGGAGGAGGGAGAGAAAACGGGAGGAGACATTTAGGACTCACTGTGCATGGTGGTACCAGGGGATGGGGGGATGAAAGAGGCAAGCACACCACCGGACGAATGTTATGCGTATATGTTTATGTGGACTATTTAATGCCACACTAGAGATGTGGGAGGGGATAACATCATTGAGGGAAAGGAAATAGGGATGGTCAAGTGACTGTGTTTCTTGCATTGCATTACTTTTATGGATGTTGGGAACAAGAAGCAAAATGACTGTACCGCTACAGGTTATTATTATTGTTTTGATTATTGGTTTCATTCTTTTGGTTTATGATGGCGACTCAAGCAGCATTGAGTGCAACTGTTGTGTTTTATATAACGCCTCATTGCAGGGCGCACTGTTAACTGAAACTTAATAAACAAAATGCTTAAAAAAACAAAAAAAGTCATCCATCAATTAAATGCTCTTGGCCCTGCCTTATTACTGTCATTGTCTGTTGTGCAGATTGAAAATACACATGTATCCACCTCCCAGACCAGAACACCCTCACCCTACCAGTAACTGCACCCGAAACTAGTCCTCTCACTTTTCAGTGTGTGCTGGAATATGCCTGGGCTAAAAAATACAAAACACCTTGATTATTTGGACCAAGCCCTGCATTTCTCTGTAAATCCAAAGCATAACATTGTGAGACATTTTATTAGAGAGGTTTTCAAATTTCTAAAGATACCCTGATCTTTGGCTTGCTCTGTCATCCTGTCAGGGCCCAGAAAGTAGAGTACTGTCAGCCCTTTGAGACAATAATGTGCTATTCATCTGAACTTTCAGGACATACATGCACAGAAAAGATATTTTATTTGCCTGGGAGCTTGCTGGTGACTAGATATCAACAGACTGGACAGTAGAGGGTGTATTCCCAAGCACACCCTTCAAGGTTCCATGTAGGCAATGTGGTCGATATCAAGAATTAGTGCTGAATCCCAATAACCTTGCACACCACGGGGTCAAAATCCATTAGTAAGTACAAACCATAGTGAATACAAGGTTATAAGATACGGCAGCAACACAATATAGTCCACAAAGAAACCCGCCTATTCTATACACAAAGAAATTTGTCTATTCTTTACATACATATAGATCGACTTATCATCAAAAGAAGTCAATATATTGTAAGTGCATGGAAAAATACTGAAACACAGCAGACGCACGTCTCCCCCTCTGTCCCCCCCCAAAAGTTGGGGTTTCTTCAAGGCTGTCAAACCTTTTTACTTGTAAAATATTTAGTGACAGTTATGTATGCTCCCCAACATGTATATAGAGGGACAGTGAATACAAACGTCACACAAGTATCAAGAACTTTGTAAACAGGAACTACATGAAGAATACTTTTTGTATGTACTTGTGATGTATTGAAGATTTATTTTTACCCTCCCCATTCCCAAATGGCGGCCGCTTCACAACATTTTATTTCACTTTGCTAGGAGTGTAAATCATAAACGTAGGCATATACAACAATATATTTAAAATGGTATCTATGCCGACAGTGCGCGAGTGATGCCAGTTATACATGTAATGTGGTCTATCTTTTGTATCAGATTTGCCTGCAGCGTAGCGCACTTATTCCATTGAACTACGTTCAACACCAACACCGCCAACACCAACAGATGCCAACATCGCAGCTCGCAACCTTCACCGATAGATCTCCAACTGCGCCGACATTCTCGCAACACTCAAGAAGACACCAGGCAAGCAACACTCCAAGAAAGCCAGATGGTTCACTCCCACCCTCCACGAGTCCAGACGCACCTTCCGACGACTTGAGAAGAGATGGAGCAACATCCAAACACCCGGACACCCACGCTACCTTAAAATCCGCCGTCAACGCACACCACCTTCTCATCAAAAACACAAACAAAAAGTCTTTACAGGACAGAATAAACACCAATGCGCACAACAGTAAAGAACTCTTCGCCATCGTCAAGGAGTTCACCAGGCCCAACAGTGAGACCACAGATGTCCCACCCTCCCAAGACCTCTGCAACCAACTCAGCACCTTCTTCCACCCCAAGATCAGGCAGATCTATGACAGCTTCAACACCCAAGACCCCGCCACTACGCCCACCACCACCGCACGCAACCACGCCTCACCCCAACAGATCGTGCTCAACTGGTCTCTGCTCACCACAGAGGACACACTCAAGACCATGAAGATCATCCACTCAGGAGCCCCAACGGATCCCTGCCCGTACCACACCCTCCATAGACCAGCCGCCTCCATCGCCCCCCAGCTTCGCTGCACCATCAACTGCACCATCGAAACCGCCACCTTCCCAGATGACTGGAAACACGCCGAGATCAACCCCCTGCTGAAGAAACCGTCCGCCGACCAGACAAACCTCAAGAACTTCAGACCCATCTCCCTTCTCCCCCACCCAGCCAAGGTCATTGAGAAGGCCATCAACGCCCAACTCTCTGATTTCTTTGAAGAGAGCCACATCCTGGACACCTCCCAATCCAGTTCCCGAAGCAACCACAGCACTGAAATCGCACTCCTCGCCGCCACCGACGACATCCGCTCCCTCCTTTGACCAGAGCAAAACCACAGCCCTCATCCTATTAGACCTCTCGGCCGCCTTCGACAATGTCTCCCATCGTACCTTAATCACGAGACTCCACAATGCCGGCATCCGAGACAAGGCACTGGACTGGATCCACTCCTACCTGACCGGCCGAAAACAGCGAGGCAGACTATCCCCGTTCCTCTCAGAACCTACAGAGATTGGCCGTGGAGTGCCCCAGGGCTCCTCCTTGAGCCCCACCCTCTTCAACATCTACATGGCTCCCGTCTCAGCCATCGTCAGAAGCCACGGACGCAACATAGTCTCCTACACCGCCCAGCTGATCATCTCCCTCACCAACGAACCCACAGCCGAAGAATCAACTTTCACACAGAATGAAGGCAGTTGCTACCTGGATGCAAGACAGCTGCCTCAAGCTCAACTTGAACAAGACCAAAGTACTCATCCTGGGACCCACCCCCTCAGCCTGCGACGACTCCTGGTAGTCCGCCACACTAGGAACCTCTACCACTCCTACGGACCACGCATGCAATCTCGGCATCATACTGGACTTATTGCTCCCAATGAACCGCCAAATCAACGCAGTATCCTCATCCTGTTTCCACACGCTCCGCCTGCTTCGAAAGACATTCAGATGGCTTCCCACAGAATCCAGAAAGACAGTCACCCACACACTCATTACCAGTAGACTTGACTATGGAAACGCGCAAAACGCCAGCGTCACCCAGAAACAGCTCAGGAAACTACAGAGCATCCTGAATGCCAGAGCCAGACTGGTCCTCAACATCCCCTGAAGCAGCCACATGACACAACACTTCCGACAACTCCACTGGCTCCCTATCAACAAGAGAATCACCTTCAAGCTCCTCACACATGCCTACAAGGCCCTCCACGACGCAGGACCAAAATATCTGAACCACCGCCTCACTTTCCACACACCCGCCAGACAACTCGGCTCCGCCCAACTCGCCCTGGCCTCCGTCCCACAGATCCACAAGACCAGAACTGGAGGAAGATCCTTCGCCTACCTCGCCGTCAAGACCTGGAACACCCTACCCCTCCACCTCATGCAATCCGCATCGTTGACCCAGTTCAGGAAGGACCTCAAGAACTGGCTCTTCGACTGAACCTCCGCAGCCAAACGGATCAGCAGCCCCCACCTCCCCCTCACCGCCTTCAGACTCTCACGGGTGAGTAGCCGTGCTTTGCAAACCCCTGATTGATTGATGTTCTAAAAATATATATGGACTATTATTGACCAAAGGGGCAAGGATGTAGCCTTACGACTAGAGCAGCCAACGTCGAAGCTGGGGAACGGGGTTCGAGTCTCGGCATCGATGCTCACCATCCTGTGATTCTGGGCAAATCACTTAATCTACCCGTGCCTATAAAAAAATTAATGTGTCCATCTGTAACAAAACTGGTGCTCATGTAAAGCGGTCTGATACCTGATATCTTCGGGTCTAGTTTGCGCTATATAAAACTCTAAAAAACAAGCATTAGCAATGTAATAGGTCTCGCATTTTTTAGAGTTAGAGCTATTGGCTCTGTAAATGTAAATATATTTTATTTATGTGTTTAGTACTAGTGGATGGATGTGCTGGCAATCGTGTGTTTTACAATTAATCTAAAAGGAAGCGTGTTGATTGTGGGTTCTGGTGTATGGGGCTTACTGGGACACAGTTTAAAGCAAGCCTGGAGTTGTTTTAGCACATGGATGCAAGGCAGTTATTAAGAACACTACGAGAATGCTTTATTACATAATGGGAAATGCCGGGTATGGACATATTGAATCCAAGAGAATCGGGGTCACCCGATTATTTTATTTGTGGGTATTTAATAACGTTAAACAGTATGATGGTGCTAATTTTACCTGGTTTTTAACACCACGTTGGGCGGCTGCTATGAATCTGCTGCGATTACCGCCAGGGATCCACAACGAGCAGAATAAATGCAAAATTCCAACTTGTAACCGGTAGGTTTGTGCGGGGACTAATGAAACATAGCCGGAGGTTGTAATGATAGGATGAGCATGGAGACAGATCCCTGGGTGCGGACACAGACTGGGGATGCACTGGATGGATAGGCATGGGGAGCAGAGACATGATAAGCAGGTCTACAGTGAGACAATGTGAGCTAAAACAGACACAGGAATTACAGGTTATGAAGGCAGCGATCCCATGCAGTGGACACTCACTGGGGGCACAGTGAGGAACCATAAACCAAAGGAGGTGCATTTGGGGGGTGGACACACATTGGAGCACAGAGTATCAACCAGGCATAAGATAAGAAGAGGAGGATGAACAGCCATCAAGGCACAGTTGCTGGGGGCCCAGGCAGTGGAAACAGTGGGAGCGAAGACGACTGGTGAGAGCTAACATATTGCAGGGAGGCAGGGATACTGTGAGCACATACAGCTGTGGAAAAACAGGTTATGTATCTCTGCGTGAACCAATTAGGAGGTAGCAAAGAAGAGGAACACAGGAGTGTCCTGAAATTTAAGGGAGGGGGCAGAGGCTAGTGCCTGAGAGGAGGGAAGGACAATGCAAGCAGGAGTGCTTTAGGTGAAGGAGACAAAGCAAGTGGTCAGGGGAGAAGGGGCAGTGGGGATTGCTTTAAAGGAAGGACATTGTATAAGAAAAACACAGGGCTGGTGAATCACATTTTCAATGAAATGGAGTCATCATGTAAACCTACCTAGTCAGTAAGGACTTTGAGGGTGGAGCCATGTCAGGTTTTCACAATATCCACCTGAATCAGATTTACATACGTTAATGAAAATGGGAACCAGAATGGGTATGTAGTCTGGCCCTCATCAACCTGCGTTGGATGACCCTGATTTATAAAAAATTAGAAAGCATTATCACTATGCTTCCAAAAGAAGAACAGGCATCTTTTAGATGCTAATATTCATATCCGAAATTAAACTGACTTTTATAAAAATAAAAAAATAATGTTCTAGCCAGGAAGGCATGTGGTATTGATATGTATTGAATGACTAGATTATTGTCTTATTAAAAATACAAGCATTTTGAGAACACAAGCTGCCTGCCAAGAGTGCTGGTTATTCCTTCCTCCTCAAGTGTCACACACAGCTCGCCACTGATAGAAAAGTACCCGACTCCTGGAACTGGAAGGCATTTAGCGTATGACAACTCTACAGATGGTTCATTTCACAAAGGTGAGTTTTTAACATACCTCACTGGTTTGAGAGCCCATTTCCGAGAACGGAGCATACTTCAGAGGTCAAAAGGTTCAAACACCAGTTTTACTGAATGAGACCCTCGTTTCAAGGGTCGTGCAAATTTGGCTGTGATAATACTGCACCAAAAAATGTGATACCGCAGGGTACAGTATTTATTGGATGTAATATTACAACACAAAATTATATTTGGATGTACGAACGGGATAACTTATAAATAGCACACGTTTACCACTATTCCGAATTCCTCCGTTTCGGAGCGCGGGCAATGTGTCAATTCAATTCGTACCAGCATTGACCTTGTGCAAATTGTACGGGAAAACACATGTGGTGTAAGTAATTTGCACAACATTTGTAATATCGGTTGAGGAGCAAATGTTCATTTATGTCTGAATTAGGATTAGTCTAGGCCCATGACTGAGGACCTAAAGCTTTCACCTTTTAGAAGTCTAAAATAGGAATTCAACTGTTTGAGAATAACACTTATAACACTTATTTTCCCAAAGGTAACTACATTCTACGCACATTATACAGTATAGATATGTGAGTAAACTCAGCATCTGTTTTCTTTTAGCTAACCATACTTCACATTAGCCAAACTGACAAAAGTCTGTGCCGTAAAATAAAGATTTAATGAGAATTTTTATGCTTGTGGGGGATATTTTATTTTAATCCTTAGCACCACTTTTAGCCACCAGTGTGTTGCATGTGGTGTCAAAATAATGAAGTAATACTATCACAAAATGTGCCACATTATGTTGCATAATTTGGTCGTCCCCTGCCACAGAATACCAGTGGCCCTGGCTATATCCACAAGTCAGAGTTCATGTAGGCCTCTCACGAAGTCGAAAGAACGGTACATACGTCACACTAGTTTAAGTATGCATGTTACATAAAGGGAGCGGAGTAGTTTACAGGTGCCTTGTTGTCCCGGACTCCATTGCTGTTTGTAGTTTTTCAAACCATCTCATTATTTCAAACAGTAAGGGCTATTTTTGCTGCCTTCATCCTTCCTCGAAATGACATGTAATTATCTTGTCCTTTGTACAACCTGATGTGCCACTGCGCCTTCCTGCTGCCTATTAATGACTGCAGTGCACGGTTCTTTGACTACCACAAAGCTGTGTCACAACACATAATACTCACAATTACTAAATTATCAAAAGAGATACAACTTCACCGGAGTTTCTGAAAAACTTTGCTCTGCACTTTTGTCCCAGGATGCTGCTTTTTCTGCCCTGCCCAGCCTGTGACTGAAATACTGCTTAAAATATTTCTGATGATCTTGTTACACTTGTTGGCAGACACACGCCTTTGGGTCTGCGGGCCTGTTGATGCTTCTTCTAACAGAGTGGACAGCAGCATTTGCTTCTGCCTTTGCAGGGGTGACCTGGAGAAGTTGCCGGCTTTCACAATAGCTGTCTGCGGTGTGAGCTTTTCGTTTCATGCACAGTGAGAGGGAGAGCAGTCAGGCCTCATGCCCCTTTATCCGTGGTCTATGCTCGTCAAAGTGCAGCCTGAAATGGACACCTCCCACCACCCGATTGGGAATCAGCCAGAGACGGACTGGGTGAGTCACCAGCTGGTAATTTACAGAATGAGCTTGTCAATTAGCCGTGGTAGGGTAAATGATTCAAGTTAATGCAGCAGGTGCACTAACACCGGGGTCAAGTTAATGCAGGAGGTGCAGTAACACCAGGGTCAGGAGCGTAAGGAGCAGTTAAAGAAAGATACAGAGGTGGGCTAAATGGGTGTATGGATAGGCAAAGCCTGGGCATTCTCAGTAAGTAAACTCACTTTCTCCACCACTGCTTTCAGTCCGGATGGCGCCATCTTCCTTAGGCCAGCTTCTCACTTCCGGGTTTGTGGGCGTGGCCTAGGCTAACCGTGGCGTCATAGCAAAGTCATCAAACGTTGTGTCGGCGCAAGATGGCGGGCCCCCTCGCTGCAAGATGGCGGGCCCCCTCGCTAAGTTAAGAGTAATTAAAATATATATATATATATATATTAAAACTATGCGCAGTAATGCTGTAGCTTATTATTTAATTTTCTATCACGTGAACTGGGAGGAGTGAGTGCCTAAATAACCCTCCCGTGAGTGTGGACTTGGCCTGGAGGCATCAGAGCTCATAACAAAGGGGATACTGCCGTAATTGGAGTGAGCATCACGAAGATAAAATCGGAGGAAAGTGGCGGTGGAAAAGCGACGGGCGGACACAATTAAAAAAAATAGTTCTCCCAAATTAACAGAAAAGCAATGCAAACGTAAGGACACTGTACTATACAGGTGCTCTTTTGAGGAAAAACGGAAGTGATGTATTGCGGCATGAACCAATTAGGAGGCAGCAAAGAAGAGGCACACGGACGTTGAACCAATGGTAAGTAGCATAAGGGAATAGCATTGTATTATTGTTTACAAAAGGTCTTGCAGACAGCGCATGCGCGCTGACGCTCGACCTAAAAAACTATAAATTCTGACACAGACACAAGAGGCTTAACCTCAAGGATTTAAAAATTACGGCTAAGATGGTTCTCCACCAATTCTAGTGTCTTTCACTGAGACAAACAAAGAGAGCAAACTGCTATGAAAGATCCACCACACAAACATACAGGAGACAGATACACCACAAACACTAACATCTTTTTTCTTGCTTAAGATGGCCGACAGGTGAGGAGCTCCGGCCGGGAGCTCCCGGCCAGGGATTGCCTTTTTGGCTTAAATCCCCAGATTTCTCCCACCCTACTGGGACCTTCTTACTCACCTCTGGTCTTGTTTGTCTGCGGTCCTCGTTGCTCTAATCTCCCGCTTGTGGGCTCGAGCTTCTTGGAGAAAAACGGGATCGATGCTTTCTCCCGTGGAGACCGAGCAATCATAGCCGATGCCCGGTGGAGCTGCCCAGACAGCTATAGGGGAGATTGGCTCCGGTTTCTCGCCGCGGCCGTCACCTACCCAGCCGGGCATCGGGCACAGCTCTCCTCGCATCTCCGCTGCTTGTCTTCTTCCTTCCCCGCCTTCCTACGATTCTTTGATGACCTGCGGTCGACTGAGCCAATCTCAGCGATGCGGATGTCTGGTGGATTTCTCCGGATGGTCGTCGATGAGCTGAGGTTCTCCCCTCTTGACCGTCCCCCTGCCTCCGGGTTCGACTGCAGCTGCTTGCCAGCCCTCCTGCTTCGCCTCCCGTAAGACGATTGGGACGCGTAATATCTTGCTTTTTCCAAATGTGGGGGTGTAGCGGAGGTGAGAATTACGGCACTGCGATACGGTGCCCTTTGAGCTTGTCTTCTTCCTTCCGAGCCTGGGAGGCGCGTCCTCCTGGTCCACGCTGCTGCCTCCCTTTCACTGGATTGCTGCCCTGGTGCCCGAACAGACTTCCCTTGACCTGCGGCATACGGATTGGTCTCTGCTGCCCCCGCTGCCCAGAACTTGTGCACGCGGACGGCCCGTTTGTGTTTCGGCAATAGCCAGCCCTCCTCCCTCCTTTGATACTCTGGCTTCTTCCCCCTCTAGTTCCATTCCGTGGAATCAGCTCTCTTGGTTTTGGACTTGGATTTATGTGTTCCCCGCCATTTTGGGATTATCTTCTATCGGCGCACATGACCTGGATCCGCCATCTTAGCGACCTTTGTCCGATCCTCCTCCCCGCTGGACTCTATCTGGGCGACCTTTGAACGTTTCTCTTTTCCGCTGGACTGCTCCACGTTTTCATCCGACTGACCTTTACCTCTAACCCCCCCCCCCAGGTCTCTTACATTCCTCTCACCTACTACTGTCTACAATTCCTACTATTGTTGCTGAAATTTCTGCTCCCGACACCGGTTTGTTTCACTCACTTTCCTGTCCTGATCTGCTTTCCATACCCCTTTTTACTTTTCCCCCCTACCTTCTTTGCCCCTCAGGATGTTTTTGTCTCTGTTCGCCATGCGCTAATAATGTCATTCTACTGTGTAACATTGTTTCATTATGTGTCTTTATTTGCCATTCTCTAGTAACTCGTGTTTTTACTGTGTAACACTGTGTAACTTATTTTAATTTTCTTGTAACTTGCAACTCGCTGAGTCCTCTTGTAAAGCGCTCTGATACCTACGAGTCTAGCCAGCGCTATATAAAACTCTTCAAATAAATAAATCTCAAAGAACTCTGCAAAACCCACTGCAGATTAAACATACCAGTTAACCAGTCATACCAGATTTAGACCAACTCTAATAGGTGGGTATTAGGGAGATTAGCAACATAAATTAAGCTTTTGCAACCTTACAGACGAAGTGGAACACAAGGTTAAAACTTACTACAGAACACATCAGTCTCTAGTCTGCAAAGAAATCATTGGAAACATGTGCAAAGCAACCCGGTGAACCAAGAGCTCTATAAAGTCCACCTAATGGCAGGACATGCCACTCGAATAAACTGTAATAATAAGAGCAAAGAAAGACAGGGAAGAAGATACGGCTCCTGGCGAATATACTGTACAGTGAGAGGACACACGACATTTTATTAAAGGAAAATAAAAGCTCTCACCATCCCAGTGCCAGCTCTGCACATGATTAGGTGTCCGAGGCTATTGACTTCAGGTCACAAGAAGTCCATGCATGTCCTCTGTAAGTCGCAAGGTGCTTAGGTCTTAACTCTGGCGGTTATTAAGAGTCGCAGTCCTTCCTGTACAATTTATTGGAACTTGTGGCCTTTCCTTCCTGTACAATTTATTGAAACTTGTGGCCTTTCCTTCCTGTACAATTTATTGGAACTTGTGGCCTTTCCTCTGCGGGTGATTAAGAGTCCAGGCGTCTCTTCTGCAGGTTAAAAGGAGTCCAAACTTCTCCTGTGAAGGTTATAAAGACTATGATCCTTTCTTCCATTCATTAGGAGGTTATAAGGAAGCCAGGCCTTTTTATAATGTAATAAATGAAGCCAGGCATCTCCTGTGAATGTTTTGCGGAGTGCAGGCCTCTCCTGTGAGGTTACACGGAGTGCAGGCCACTCTTCGGGTTATCAGGAGTCCAAGCCTTTTTATAATGTAATAAATGAAGCCAGGCCTCTCCTGTGAAGGTTATAAGGAGTGCAGGCCTCTCCTGTGAAGGTTATACGGAGTGCAGGCCTCTCCTGTGAAGGTTATAAGGAGTGCAGGCCTCTTATGTGTAGGTTATAAGGAGTGCAGGCCTCTTATGTGTAGGTTATAAGGAGTGCAGGCATCTTATGTGTAGGTTATAAGGAGTGCAGGCCCCTTTTGTGAAGGTTATAAGGAGTCCATGCCTCTCTTCTGGTTATCAGGAGTCCAGGCACCTCCTCTGCACGTCTTAAGGAGCTCAGGTCTCTACACTGCGGGTGATAAGAAGTCCAGGTTTCATCTCCCCAAGATTACTGTGTGCCCCTCGTCGGCTGGCGTGTGGGGGCGGTATCTGAGTAGCATTCAGCGAGGATGACACCCCGAGCCTGCAGCTTCATCCCGCAGCCGCTTCCTCTTGCTGGAGACAAAGACCAGGCTCTGGTGACGTGAGAGCGGAGGAGGCGCAGTCTGCGCATGTCACTGTGAGCAGTGTCTCAACCACTTCCGGATACAGAGGAGGAGCAGTCTGCGCATGTCACTGTGAGCAGTGTCTCAATCACTTCTGGATACAGAGGAGGTACATGTCAGTGAGCAGTGTCTCAACCACTTCCGGGTACAGAGGAGGAACAGTCTACGCATGTCACTATGAGCAGTGTCTCAATCACTTCTGGATACAACGGAGGAGCAGTCTGCTCATGTCACTGTGAGCAGTGTCTCAATCACTTCCGGATACAGAGGAGGCGCAGACTGCACTATTACCGTGAGCAGTGTCTGCACCACTTCCGGCTACAGAGTCTGTCACTGCAAATAGTGTCTCAGTCACTCCCCGGGAGGCTTAATTAAAGATGAGGCGCAGTCTGCGCATGTCTCTGTAAGTAGTGTCCCAATCAATTTCCGGCTGCAGAGGAGGCGCAGTCTGCCCATTTCACGGTGAGTACTCATGTACTTCCATGGACAATCAAAGAGGCGGCCTTTGACCTCCTCCATGGAGCGCATGCGCAGAGGCAGCGTTAAAGGCAGTGTTTACAGTCTCCGGTCCGCACAGGATCGGCGCAAGGACCCCCCAGGTGGGTCTGAAATGCGGGAAAGGGGCATTCAGTGCAGGGTGGGGGCGGATAGTGAAGTCTAATCTGCAGTTTTTGGATTGAGTAGTTGGTTTTGAGACAAGGGATGATGAGTACTCGCTCACTTGCGTCCAGTACTGTGGGCTTGTGTCCCTTGCATTGCAATTGTATTTATATAGTCCTTACTACTCCTGATGAGAGCGAGTAGCACGCTACTCCGGGACCCAAAATGATTAGTGGTGGATTAGCAGGGCTTTAAGTGGGTCGGGTCCTGCTGGTGCTCAGCACAGGCAGTTCTAAAAAGCATTTGCTGAGATGGGTCCCTCTCGGGCTCACCCTCAGGATGAAAAAAATATATCAACGCTGCAGCAGTACCACCCTTCACTGCCTTTGAGGTAACCTTTGTGTTGCTTATTTATCTTATGCAACGAACAACCATTGACAAAGCCAATAGTACTGGCTCCTTGTAGGTCTAATGCTACTTGCTGTGTTATATATCTGGATGCAATGACAGAAGCAGCAACATACCAGTCGGGCGGCACACTAAGCTAAGCACAGATTTTCAGTTTACGTGTTTAAAGCAGCGCCATTAATTACATCTGCCATGCCCCTTTGAGAGATCCCCCCCCCTCCCCCAGTTTTTTCACCCCACTAAGAGCCCTGTGGATTAGTATAGGGATGAGCGGTGGACATGTGAGTCTGTTGGATTAAATAGTTGCTGTTGGATTGAATAGTTGTATTTTTTCCACATACTTTTAATTTGTCCAAATCCGACTTTGGTAGAGGCTCGACAACGTTTCATAAAACCCATCCGCTCTAGATCCGCTCTAGATACGATGCTATTTTAACTCAAGATTTAATTACGCTCTGCAAGTCTCCCCCAAATGAATTTGTTTGCTTTAACTTGTGTAAGTTTTTTAAGAGTTTTTAAAAGTTGCATAAATCTAACAGTCATAAATTCATGTATTTTTATTTGTCAATTTTAATTTACTATGTCTATAATGAGTTTTGAAGCAGTCAAAAGTATAAATAAAACTATATCATATTATGTATTTGTATTTGTTGACCTCAGTTGAGGTCTGAATCACATACAATTTTGAATTTGTATTGAATAGGATAATGGAGGGATAGAAGAGGGAAGAGTCTAGAAAGTGTGATTTGGGAGAGGATGATGAGGTTTGGGATGAGTAAAAAGGAGAGATAGAGGAGGGAAGAGTCTCTAGAAAGGGATTAGGTAGATCATAGTAGTAAAATTAGGTTTGGTATGAGTCAAAGGAGGGATACATAAAGGAAGAATTTGGAAAGGATTGTTGGGGAGATCATAGTAGTAGTGAGGTTTGGGGTGAGCCTGGAGGGATAGAGGAGGGAAGAGTCTAGAAAGGGTTATTCTGGAGTTGTGTACAATCTAGCTCAGGGTGTGTTTGATCCACTCTTTTAATTTCTTGACTGCTCTTGGTGGCTTGTGATACTTCATGATAGCATTTATTGTACTTAATGTATCGCATGTCGTGCCTGAGATCAAGCCTGTACGTAGCACAGTAGAAAGGTTTCAGTTTATTAAATCAGAATGAAGTAAGAAGTGCTGGAAGTGCTTGAAACGTTAAACAGTTACACTACTTGCAGCAGCCCATAAGACCAGACACCTTCTCTATTATTATTATTATTTTGCAATTTTATATATCGCTTTATATAGCGCAGACATGGCCCCAAGGCACCAGAGCGCTTTACAATAGTAGCGGGATAAATGAGTTACAGCTGCAATAATTAAACTCGGGTGTTTACATCAGGTGATGCTTGCAGGAGTTACCACATGAGATAATTACAGCAGTTTGTCAAAGGTCGCACACAGTTAAAGCATCAATTTAGGTGGTGGGGTCACATAACAAAGGTAGTTCGGATCCTGGTGGAGAGAGTACTTAAGTATGGTTGAGGGTGATTAACCAAGGTGTCTGTCAGCTGGGAGGCAATTGGAGTCCTGTTAGAAGGTGACAAGACAGGTGGTTAGGTGGAGGGAGGAAGGCAGAGTTCCAGATTCTTGTGTAACTACCAGAGAATTACTGGCTCATGTATCGTTCTCGAATGAAAGTGGGGGTTCCAGGAGCTGGGATTGGGCATTTCTGAAACCCCTATTTTCTCCTCAGATTTTCAGTTTCTCGTCTAGACAGGAGGGTTAAGAGGAGTGCAGCGTTCTGTGGGTAATGCAGGCGGTTTTGAATTGGGCCCGCGGTTAAATGGCAGGCCATTGGAGGGTAAGAAGAGCAGGGAAAATGTAGTCAAATTTCTCGAGACCTAAAACTAAGGGCGTTGCTGCATGTAGTGTTGCTCTATTTATATTTTATTTTTGGAGACCAGACTGGTATCCTGGCGCTAGTAGCAGCAATTATTTGCATGAGGAGAGAAAGTTAAGAACTGTATCACAACATAAGCATTCAATTATTAAGGAATTCCTGAATAGTCATTATTTTGGGAACAGCCAGGTCTTCAAGGCTTTTCTGAATTTCAACAAATCTGTCAAGGCTCTTAGATCGGACGGTAACCAGTTCTAAAACTGTGCAGCTTTCACTGTGAAGGCCAACGCCCTTGTCGACCCTTCCGGAACTTATATTCCTGAATAATATTTGCATTTGCTGACTGAAGGGCCCTCCCCAGGACATATCTTCTCAGTCCATACTGCAGCGATACTGGACCCTTCTTCTGTAAGGCTGTGAACACAGTGCACATGGATTTTAATAAAATCCTTTGCTCCACCGTTAGCCAATTAAGTTCCCTGAGAGCATTGAAGGCTGAAGATCCCTGTGAAAAGGTGGCCTGGTATATGCTGTCCACTAATTAAAGTGGGCACCCTGTACCAGTCCACACGACCCTTATGATGTATGAGGTCAAAGATAACCTTTAGAAAGCTATCCTAGTGGTAGCTGTGGAGACCAGCCTTCAGGCTTAATCTTGAAGGAATGTAAAGCAGATTGTTTTACCAGAATATCACCTCCTGAATGACTAAATGAAAGGAGAACCACACAGTAGTTATATAACAATATGTATTTATTAATATAACACTCTCTACTAGTCTCTACACAAGATTAGTGCACAAAGCACACAATACTGAATCAATAGAACATTCGTAAGTAGCAAAATACACAGCGGGCTCCAGGGGGAGACCGAACCATATACTAAACAAAATGGTATAACAATCACCTCTTGACTAGACACAGTGCCTAGAGCACGTAGAATCGCTGGGACCCCGAGGAACCACCCAAGCAGTGACACAGGGATCCCACGGAGGACGGGTGCAGTGAGGAAACACGACCCCGTGCTCCGTACAACTCTATGGGAAAGACGCGGTTGCAAAGTTATAGTTTAAGGACACTTCTACGAGGACTTCGAGCAAACCCTTTGGAACATAGGAGGTTCTAAGGCCAACCCACCAGTGAGTACTGAGTTATCCGTATTACCTATCCCAGAGGAGCCGGGTGCATAGGGGTCAAGTGGTGTTGGAAACCTTCGTCGTTTTCAATGGAGAGCTGCAAAGAAGTACTGCTGCCGGGAAGGCGAAGAGTGTCCAGGGGAATCCAAGCCTGGATTCTAGGTGAGAGGAATCTGAAAGCAGAGGGGACAGAGTCTGGGTCACTTCAGGTGACCAGGGGCTCGGTAGTCGAATGCCCACCGATGTCGGGTGCTTCAGGTGCAAAGAAGGGTTGCTTGACTCTGCAGCCACGGGGACCAGGAGACATCGAGGATGACCAGGATCCGGAGGTGAGCTGTCCCACGAAGGATGTTGAGTGCTGAGGGGTCGATGTCCGGCTGGAGCACCAACAAGCCTTGGCAAATGTAACCCACGCAGGAAGGACAAACAGGTTACGGTGTGGACCAGCAAGGTCCAGGGGACTCTCTAAGCAATGGGGAGTCAGGGCACATCTGGAGCAACCAGGGAAGCCCAAGAACAAACAAGATGACCCTCGCCAGGACCCACAGGCCAACGGACCAGGGATCGCGAGGAGACCTCAAGCAAGTCTGCAAAGCACCAGCCCATGGAGCACTCAGTGCGAGGAGGCCGGATTTCTTCAGTGCAAATACTGCTCAGGGTCAGGACTACTCGGAGTCCAATGCACAAGCTCAGGGGTCGCCAACAAGCATATGCACTTGCAAATGTACGCGGTGCACAGGGGTTCGGGTCACGCGGTCCCCACGAGGGATACTGGTCTCAGAATCGCTGAGAGGGCAGATCGACCTCAGGGACCTTCAGAATTCTTCAGAGTCCTCAGGAGCTCAGGAGATGCAAGCCAGTCAGATGCGCGTAGGTGCCTGCTAGTGCAGGGAGTAACTCCTTTACTCCAAGGGAGATTCTTCAGTCGTCCAGCGTCGTGCAGGCAGTCGAAGTACTTGGTTTCTTCTTAGTAGAATCTTGTCCAGGTAAAATCGAAAGTCCTGTAGCCAGGTAACCCACTTTATACCCACGGGAAAGGGTTGGACAGATTCAGGGGACCCTCCTAGGGGAGGGGCAGGACAGAGGGGTGGCTACACCCATGTCCAGTTTCGCGCCAGAGCAGGAGCCAATGGCTCCCAGAACTGGTTTGAGCTGGACTATGCACAGGGACACCAAATGTGCCCCCAGTGCAGACTTTCTGGCACTCTCAGAGTGCACCCACCCAGCCCCAATACACTAAACCTTGTCTGGGAGGTGGTCACACCTCCCAGTGATAGGATGCCTATTGTCATGCTTTCCTCTGCTCGAGCTTGGCTCAGCAGCAGGAGAGCAGAATCGTGTCTGTGGCTGCAGGGTCCATTTTGTGCTGCCCGGGTCGAGAAAGCTGGTACCGGTGACCCACAGTAGTGGTTTCAGAAGGGTGGAATCATACCTCCCACACCAGTTACTGGTGTGGAGGTATGATTCCAAGGTGTTTGACACCAAACACGACATGTTTCTAAGCAGCCGTTTTAAAGTTAGCATTTACCGCGAGGTTATAATGCAACTTAACCTATATGTCTGGCTGCATCACAGACAACCCCGGAGAATGGTCTCCGAAGGCTGCAGAGGGGCTCTGCTCATGCAGGGGCACCCTCTCACGTAAAACCCAGCACCTGCCTTCAGGATTGATAAGGCCTGCCATAGGGGTGACTGATAGGTTTTTAAGTGTAGTGATTTAGATAGATATAGTGAACCTATATCTAAGTAAGTGGTGCAAGCACCACAGGGGTGTGGAATTTTCCAAATAATCTAGTTGTCCAAGGGACAAAATGCCACTGAGATCTACATGTCCTGTAAAATCCACTTGTCCCACCTACTCCCGTCCCACATCAAACATAAGGGCTCCGGCTGACAAACATTAACCCAATTTCCGTTTTTATACACATTTAAAAATAAATACAGATAAGAAAATAAACGGTTTTCTGTCTGTATGTATCTGTAAAAATCAGTAAAAACGGAAAACAGGGAGCCTTAATTATGAAGAAAAAGTTAGCTTTGGTGAAATAAAACATTTGCCCAAGATCACACAATTTAAGCATGGAAGCCATTTTTTTAATTTATCAAGCAAGGTTCTCTTTCACAAAGAGTATCTAAATAGTTCCAGACCGTCAAGAATTCTGCAACATCACAAATAGCAGATAACTACTGTAAATAAACTCTGCACTCAAGAAGGATGTTGCACAATGTCACAACTAATGCACAACTAATTGCAACCAGTACTTACTTAACTCACTGCTTAAAAAAAAAAAAGATCATGATCACTAATAATGAACATCTGTCGCCAACAAGCCACACCTATCCAGAATACTGGACTATCCCAGAGCATGCAGACATATCACAAATAACGGACAGACAAACAATATCCACCTGCTTCAAGTAAGACTGTAGATACAATGACCAAAAGAATCCAGGACTATGATTAAATAATATAACGTGAACGTGCATTTGCAGAGCTATTTGAGGCAGAACTGAAGTGCATTAAAGAGCTATTCATAGAGGCCCGGCCCCCTGTTTCACACAAGTCAGAGTGATCTAGTTGTGTGTTCATTGGCAGAGGCTCTGCATTATGTGTATAAACTAGTGCATACCAAATTAACACAACACCAGATTTGATGTACTGCTGCCAAGTGAATTCAGCATTTTCTCTTCTTCTTTAATGATAGTACCCTTCATATCTTCCTCACCACCTCCTGATTTCACTTGTTTCCAAAATCCCAGCCCGAGTTATTTTAACACTTGACTACACTTGCATATGACCTTGAGACTGAGAGTGCATTTCTAATGAAAGAATTACATTTTTTTTGCAGTTTAATAGCGCAAACTCGACCTGAACGTATTGGAGTGCTTTACATGAGCGCCAGTTATATTACACAACTTGGACACGTTCATTTATTTCTAACTGTAGCACTATTTGCAGCTGCACGAGAAATCATATTAAATGATATGTGAACTTATGCAGAGTCTGCAGAGGGGACATTATTCTGGCAGACGCCGATACAATAATAAGACGATCATTGTAGTTTTCAGAATGAAAACCAAGGTTTCTGCTAGAGGTAAATCAGGTGCCTCCCTGTGACCCCGTCAGCCGCCTTAGGCATTCTCTGCTATGCTCGGAGCGCGGCGCGGCTGAAGTTGCAAAGTAAAACGATGTGTGGCTCACTGTGACAGTCCTCCTTGCACTCAGTTAGGCAGCGCCCTTCCGTACCACATAAGCACACGCCCGCAGTTAACTTTATGCCAATGTAGATCACTAAATGTCACTGCATGCGCTTTCCTTTCCTCGCACCTCCACCTTCGCGTTCTACGTTTGAGGTTTTTAAACAGCTACTGTAGGCGCTCTTCCTTCTCCCTTCAGTGCAGCGCTGCCTCACTTTATCGCGCCGGTACATACAAAGCTGATTGCAGCCAAAACACAAGCACCCCTAGAGATGCCTCCTTGTGGGTGGAATTGGAGAGCCTTTCGTGACCATCATCAGCAGAAATACGGACTTCTAACGTGACATCTAATCCCGGTCACAAAGAGCTTTTTGCCTTCAGCATCAGCACAGCGAGGCGGCAAATTTCACTTTCGCTTTTCAAAAACAAATGTATTTTTAACCCCGCATTCAGATGAGTCTGAAGTCCTGGCATTGATGTGGTGCAAGATATGTGCCTTGCCCATGCCGCCCGCAATGAACTTTGAAGGGAACAGTTCTCCTGAGGCGCCGCTGCAGCTTAAAAGAAAATGCGCACAACGGGCTAAATTAAGCTTGAAAAATAGGCACTGGCCAACTGAGCATTTTCATACACAAATGGGAAAGATATCGCCCTTTTGTGAGGGAAATTGCCCAATCTGTGTCACACGTCTGGTGTGAAAGGGAGTTTTAATCCACTCTGCACACCAATGGAAAAGTGCGGTCGGCAATTAGCAGCAATGAGAGCCCGCGCTTTCTGCAGCCACACTGACGCCGCATTAGACACGGTCCATCAGCAGGCAGACAAGTTCTATTTCAATATTTCAGAGCAATCTGCATGCAAGCTCAGCAAAATAACACTCTAGCAGTGCTATGGCGGGCGCTATAGTGCTTATTTTACCTGAATCTATAATTGCCTCACTCGCGGCAGTCCGGCAGTCCCGAAGTTCAACTGCTTGCTGAGACTGGGGTGACGTTTCACTCCCCAGCCAATCACTGGCTAGAGCCCAGTGAAGTCATGGGCTGCTGGCCAATCAGAGGCCTCCAAAGGCTCTCGGCAAGCTTTTATGATTGGCTGTGAGCCCCAGAGTGCTCACAGCCTGTTTTATTTCCGTGATTTAATGTCTACTTGTCCGTCGGACAAAATAGACATTAAATCTTCTTGCCCGATGATAAAAACAACATGGTTCGGGCGTCGGGCGATATGATTCCCCCACCCCTGCACCAGCTTACACAGGCTGCTGTAGCAGACCTGTGGTGTCATTTTGAATGGCCTCTCAGGGGTGGCATAATACATGCTTCAGCCCATGGGAGGCCTCTGGGGTACCTATGCCCTAGGTACATGGTGTACCATATACTAGGGACTGATAAGGGTACCCCAGTATCCAATCTGGAGTGTACCTAAAGTACATACATAGCAATTTAAGGGAGAAAGCAAATAGACTGGGGTCCTGGATAGCAGGATCCCAGTCAGACTTGTCCAAAAACAGTGTGACATCAGCAAAAAGTGGGGGTAACCATAAGAAGCAGATACTACTTTCCTACACAACCCCCCCCCCCCAAACGCAAGGACATTAAACTAACCTTGACAAGTTGAGTCTTCATGTTCTAAGTGGAAATATCTGGAGAGTCCATCTGCATTGGCATGGTTACTCCCAGGTCTATGTTCCACTGTATAGTCCATCCCCTGTAGGGAAATGGACTACCTCAAGAGTTTGGGGTTTTCACCCTTCATCTGTTTTAGCCATAAGAGGGGCTTATGGTCCGTCTGAACAATGAAGTGAGTGCCAAACAGGTATGGCCTCAACTTCTTCAGAGCCCAAACCACAGCAAAGGCTTCCCTCTCAATAGCTGACCAACGTTTCTCTGTGGGGGTCAGCCTTCTGCTTATGAAAGCTACTGGCTGATCCTGACCCTCTTCATTCAATTGTGATAACACAGCCCCTACCCCCAATTCAGATGCATCTGTTTGAACGATGAATTGTTTGGAATAATCAGGACTTTGCAGAATGGGAGCAGTGCACATGGCCTGCTTCAGGTCATCAAATGCCTTTTGATAGCTAACTGTCCACTCAACTTTCTTAGGCATTTTCTTAGAGGTAAGATCATTTAAGGGGGTCACTATAGATCCATAACCCTTAACAAACCTCCTGTAGTACCCAGTCAGGCCCAAGAAAGCTCTGACCTGAGTCTGGGTAGTTGGAGCAACCCAATCCATTATGGTTTGGATTTTGCTCTCCAATGGTTGAACCTGGCCTCCACCCACAAGGTGGCCCAGGTACACAACCTTACTCTGCCCTATCTGGCACTTGGTGGCCTTGATAGTGAGGCCTGCTTTTTGCAGGGCCTCCAGAAAATTTCTGAGGTGGACCAGTTGATCCTCCCAGGTGGAGCTAAAGACAGCAATATCATCCAGATAAACTGCACTATAGGCTTCCAGGCCTGTGAGAACTTTATTCACCAGCCTCTGAAATGTGGCAGGTGCATTCTTCAATCCAAAAGGCATCACCACAAATTGGTAGTGCCCACTAGGGGTTGAGAATGCTGTTTTTGGTTTAGCATCCTCAGCTAATCTAATTTGCCAGTAACCAGCTGTTAGGTCAAATGTACTTAAGAACTTGGCAGAGGCCAAGGTGTCAATAAGTTCATCCGCCCTTGGAATTGGATGAGCATCATTCCTAGTGACTGCATTGAGTCCCCTGTAGTCATTTCCGGTATAGAGGGAGGTTAGCACTCTAGTGGCTACCCCCTCTATAAAACCGGATGCTAGCCACGACGCGCAGCGGACGCGCGCAGCGGGCGCGCCGGCGGCACGCCCAAGGCGCGCCAAAGGCAAGCCCGTCTGCGCCCGTCCGCGCCCAGGAGTCGCCAGAAGCCAGAAACCCTGGTCTTTTCTCTTCTGATCAGGAATGCCCACTGAGACGGATTTATTCCACCAAAGAGATGGTAGAGCTGAGGCTCACCCCTTGTCCTGCTGGTAGGGTGGACTCTTGGCCCTCTTACGAGGGTCCTTTTTCCTGTCTGACCTGCCGTTTCCAAGGCACTACTGATGGGAAGATACTCAGTAACCATGCTATGGCTAACATATCACTCTGTGCCCCCTCAGCTAATATGTGCAAACCCCCCTCCAACCTGCAGCAGGGGTGGAAAAGCCTATTGTGTAATGTGAGATCCCTCCCCAAGCATTCTGCCGAGGTTTGGGATCTCCTTTCATCGGTGCAGCCTGACTTTGGGTTTTTAACCGAAACTTGGTTGAAGCCCCATTCGGTTCCCTCTATAGCTCTTGCTTTGCCAGAGGGTTACAGACTGGTTCGCATGGATAGACAGAACAAAATGGGAGGTGGAATTGCCATTGCACATAGAGATAGTATTAAGATCACTGAGCTGGAACAACACAGTGACCCGACCATGGAAGCAATGGTTTTTCGTATAGACTTTTCGCCCCATATGAGCTGGAAGGGGGCCTTGGTATACCGGCCTCCTGGTCCGCTGTATGATTTCCCTCTCCAACTTACCGAATTAATCGCCCCACATGTAATTGCGAGTACCAATTTTTTGCTGCTGGGCGATTTTAACATACATAGTGAGTGTGGTTCTAATGCGGATACAGGGTCACTTGTAATGGAGTTAGCTACTCTAGGGCTGACCAAGCTTAATGAAGGTCCCACACATGTAGCTGGCCACACCCTGGATATTGTTTTTTCCAATTCCCCTAATGTCTCCTGCAAATCCCCTCAGTTTATGTCTTGGTCTGACCACGCGTCAATTGAATTCTGCATTCAGGCGCCTGGGAAGGGAACCTACATCACCCATGATACCCCTCTTTTTTTTAGACAGTGGACGAGAGTTACGCCAGAGGGCTTTAATCATTTTTTTGAAGAGCCACGGATATTAGAATCAGATGACATCGAAGAGGCTCTCGACAAGTACAACTTGGCAGTCTCTAGAGCTGTGGACCAGTTAGCCCCTCTGAAACCCTTCCCTAGCACCCCTAAGCATTCTCAGAATGCCTGGTATTCCCCTCAACTTCGCGCCCAGAAACGAATCTGTAGGAAGCATGAAAAACGGTGGCGCCTCACCCATGAGGAGGAAGACAAGGATCGGTTTTATATAGCTCTGGCCAACTACCATGGGGAAATCAGGGCAGCCCGCAAAGCTCATTTAGCTCAACAATTAGATCAGGCTAATAATGACCCTAAGGTGCTATACCGCATACTACAGTCCTTTACCAACCCTAAAGCATGCGAGAACCCAATGGCCCCTACACAAAAATTGTGTGATGACATTAGCACCTTCTTCACACAAAAAATTGAGATTATCTATGATAAAATAGTCCAATTAGGAGAGCATCCCTCTTCTATTATGATCCCCAAAGTACCTGGGCAGACTGTTACCCAATTGTTGGGAAGTTTTCCCTCAGTGACGCAGGTGGAGGTAGACTCACTGATCCGTTTAGTCAAATCAGGATCACCTCTGGATCATATTCCGGCAAAAACCACCACCTCTCTTGCCTGTCACCTATCCCCCTCCATTGCACATCTCCTCAATCTCTCTCTGCGAGGAGGCCTGGTCCCTTTGGAATGGAAAGCAGCACAGATCATGCCTATCCGGAAGAACACCAAGGCCCCGCTAACGGAGTTCTCCAATCTCCGTCCTATCTCCCTCCTACCGTTCCTGGGCAAGCCATTGGAGAAACACATAAACATCCATCTCTCCAACCATGTCGAACGGACGGGTAGTCTTGATCCTTCTCAATCAGGCTTTCGCCCTAAATACAGCACAGAATCGGCCCTACTAGCGGTCACCGATAACATCAGGATGACCCTAAATAGAGGCCATTCCACGATTCTGGTGCTGCTGGATCTATCCGCCACGTTCGACACGGTTTCCCATAAGATTTTGCTCAGGAGATTGGAGGAGATTGGACTTAGAGATTTGGCCCTCCAGTGGTTGACGAGTTTTCTTTCTTCCCGCTCACAGGCGGTTAACCTTGGCCCGTATCGTTCTGCTGTAACAGAGTTGTCCAAGGGAGTACCACAGGGCTCTTGTTTGAGCCCGACTCTGTTTAACATCTATGTGGCTCCCTTGGCCAATCTGTTAAGGAGTAGCGGGTTTATCCCCGTCTCCTATGCTGACGATACCCAGCTGCTCTTTCCATTTGCAAAATTCACTCCTTCAGTGCAGGCCGCCTTCTCTCTGGGAATGAGAAGTATCTCACAGTGGATGAGGAGTAACTTTCTTCAGTGCAATGTGGGAAAGACGGAGATCATGCTCTTTGGGGAAGCTCAACTACTGTGGACCCCCGATTGGTGGCCCACAGACTTGGGCACCCCCCCTGTCCCTAAGACCTGTGTAAAAAACTTGGGTGTTCGCTTGGAGCAGACCCTCACCATGAAGGAGCATGCCGCACAGACAGCTGGCTCTTGTTTTCATGTGCTGGGCCTACTGCGTCGCATCCTTCCCTTGCTCCCTGATTCATCTAGGAAGACGCTAACCCAGGCGCTTATTTTAAGTCGCCTGGATTACTGTAATAGCCTACTGTTGTCCGCTAACGAGGCTGCTCTTAACAGACTGCAGGTTGTCCAGAATACGGCAGCACGCTTGATCCTGAATAGGACAGCCTCCCGGCCCCTGCAGCTCCACTGGCTCCCAATACGGGAACGAGTACAGTTTGAAATCTGCTGTACCATACACAAGGCCTTGTCCAATTCGGACCCCAGCTATCTTGCGGAGAAATTCATCCCCTATACACCTCTGTGGTCTCTCCGCTCAGGATCCAAATCCTTCCTTGCAGTGCCCAGCATTAAACGGTCCAGACAAGGTGGGAAGGCTCTTTCCTATCTAGGCCCCTGTTATTGGAACAAGCTTCCTGTGCACCTCAGACAGTGCACGGAACACTCCCATTTCAGGAAACGGCTCAAGACCTTCCTCTTCCGCTTCTGATTCCTAGCAGATTGCCTTTCCACAGGTGGCCCGTCCCGAGCGCAGAGATACCCCTTCGGGGGGTCGATTCTGGCGCTTTATAAATAAATAAATAGTCAACACAGAACCTCATCTCTCTCTTACCACCCTGGGTGTGAGGTTTTGGTACCAAGACTACTGGACTAGCCCAAGGGCTATCTGAGGGCTCAATCACTCCCAGTTCCAACATCTTCTGGACTTCAGTCCTGATACAGTCCCTGACATGATCAGGTTGCCTGTAAATCTTATTTTTAACAGGCAGACTGTCACCTGTGTCCACCTCATGTGTACACCAGGTAGTCTGACTTGGAGTCAGTGAAAACATGTGTCTGTACTGATTGAGGACCTTCCTACAATCAGTCTGTTGCTGTTCAGTGAGGCTGCCTGCCAAGGCTACACCATCAACTGAACCATCATCAGGGTTCTGTGAGAGGAGGTCAGGGAGTGGATCACTCTCTTCCTCCGGTCCCTCATCAGTAGCCATGAGCAAGCCCATGTCTGCCCTGTCCACATATGGCTTGAGCCTGTTCACATGGAGCACCCTATGGGGGCTCCTGGGAGTTCCAAGGTCCACCAGGTAGGTAACCTCTCCCTTCTGCTCAAGAATGGTATGGGGCCCACTCCACTTGTCTTGGAGAGCTGCTGGGGCCACAGGCTCCAACACCCATACCTTCTGTCCTGGCTGATACACAGTCAAAAAAGCCTTTTGGTCATGCCAGGCTTTCTGTAATTCCTGGCTAGCCTCAAGGTTTTTGGATGCCTTCTTCATGTACTCAGCCATCCTGGAGCGGAGACCAAGTACATAGTCCACTATGTCCTGTTTAGGTGGTTTGAGAGGTAACTCCCATCCCTCCTTAACCAAACATAAGGGACCCCTAACTGGATGGCCAAACAGAAGTTCAAAAGGGCTGTAGCCAACCCCCTTCTGAGGAACCTCTCCGTAGGCAAAGAGAAGGCAGGGCAAAAGGATATCCCATCTATGCCTAAGCTTGTCAGGGAGACCTTTTATCATGCCCTTGAGGGTTTTGTTGAATTTCTCAACTATCCCATTGCATTGTGGGTGATAGGGTGTGGTGAATTTGTAATTCACTCCACACTCCTTCCACATAGCAGTAAGATAACCAGACATAAAGTTTGCATCTCTGTCTGATACTACCTCCTTAGGGAAACCCACTCTGGAAAAGATTCCCAGGAGGGCTCTGCCCACAGCAGGAGCTGTGGTGGTCCTAAGGGGTATTGCCTCTGGATACCTAGTGGCATGGTCCACCACCACTAGTATGAATCTGTGCCCAGATGCAGTTGGAGGATCCATGGGACCAACAATGTCAATCCCAACCCTCTCAAAGGGCACCCCCACTACAGGTAGTGGTATAATGGGGGCCTTTGTAGTACCACCTGCCTTACCACTGGCTTGGCAAGTGATACAGGAGCGACAAAACTCCTTTGTGTCTTCTGACATGTGAGGCCAGTGAAAGTGAGGGACAAGCCTGGCCAAGGTCTTGCTTTGGCCTAAGTGTCCTGCTAATGGGATGTCATGTGCCAGTGTTAATAGGAAACCTCTAAACTTCAGAGGTATAACCAACCTCCTGGTAGCACCAGGCTTGGGGTCTCTACCCTCTGAATATAGAAGCCCATCATCCCAGTAGATCCTGTGGGACCCACTGGCACTCCCAGCAGCCTCAGCAGCAGCTTGCTGTCTGAGGGGTTCAAGAGAGGGGCAGCTCAGCTGCTCCTGGCTCAGATCTGCCCTGGAAGGGCCCCCTGTCCCCAAGAACTCAACCTGGTCAGGTTCAAGTTCCTCTGAGACAGTTCCTTCACAGGGACTGAGATCATCTCCCTCAGGAGACTCATCATCACTCTGAGGCAGGGGCGAAGACACTGCCTTACCCCTACTGCTCCTTCTCTTGGAAGGCACCTGGTCCATCCTTTCAGGATCCAGGGCCTGTTCAGTGGAAGACATTTTTGCCTGTGACCTAGTCATGGCAAACAAATCTGCAGGGATGCCCAACATTTCTGCATGTGTCCTGAGTTCCACTTCAGCCCAGGCTGAAGTCTCCAAATCATTGCCCAACAAGCATTCCACAGGGAGGTCTGAGCTAACCACAAGCTTCTTAGGGCTAGTTACCCATCCCCAGGTGAAATTCACAACTGCCAAGGAATGGTCTGTCCTGACATTGCTTGCATTGGTCACTTGGCACATCTCACCTAGTATGATCTGTTCTGGGTCCACAAGATCTTTTGTCACCATTGTGACACTTGCACCTGTGTCCCTGTATGCCATGGCCTCCTTACCATTGATTAAAGGTTGTTGTCTGTACTTGCCCAGATTACTGGGACTGACAAATAAGGAGGCAATATCCATGCCCCCATCACAGACCAAAACAGCCTGAGTTGGAATTCTGACTAGGGAAGAATCCATCTCAGATCCCAAGGTTAACCCCACTAGTCCCTTGTTCTGTGTACCACCACTTGAAACTGTGCTAGGGGGGACAGTTGCCTTAGGGGCAGTGGTGGTAGGAGTAGAATCCTTGGCCCTTGGACAATTGGCATCCTTTGTCCAATGGGTCTTCTCTTTACAGATATGACACCAAGGTTTCTTTTTGCCTTTTCCCTTGTTAGATTGTGACTCCCCTCCAGATGCAGGTTTTGGGGCCCTTGTGAAGACTTCTGGTCTTTACCCTTTTCCCCACCCTTATCTGAAGTTTTAGCATCTTGCTTCTTTTGGTCACCACCTTGATTCTGAGTTTTCTGCTTCACCCTGGTTCTGACCCATTTGTCTGCCTTCTTTCCCAATTCTTGGGGAGAGGTCAGATCAGAATCAACCGAGTACTGATGCAACAACTGGTTTTGGCAATTATTAAGGATCTGCTCCTCATAATTAAATTGTACAATCCTTTAAAATCATTCACTTTACTGCCAAGTAACCAGCCTTCCAGAGCCTTAGTAGCACAATCTACAAAGTCTACCCAGTCCTGAGGCTGTGTCTTCTGGGTGTCTCTGAACTTAATCCTGTACTGTTCAGTGGTTAAGCCAAACCCATCAATGAGAGCACTCTTCAGGACTGAATAATTGTCAACATCCTCTTCTCTAACAGTGAGGAGCTTGTCTCTACCTTTGTCAGCAAAGGAGAGCCACAAGATAGCTGCCCACTGCTCTTGAGGGACCCTCTGTACCTTACAGGCCCTCTCTAGTGCAGTTATCCATTTGTGGATGTCATCCCCACTCTGGTAGGGAGGGACTATCTTGTTCAGGTTCCTATGATCATGAGTATACTCCTTAACC
The DNA here is from genome assembly GCA_963921515.1 of Calotriton arnoldi. Lineage (NCBI taxonomy): Eukaryota > Metazoa > Chordata > Amphibia > Caudata > Salamandridae > Calotriton > Calotriton arnoldi. Next base: position 557,457 of record CAWUFW010007756.1, on the reverse strand, counting down.
CTAGGGACGCTGTTGCTGCCACCATGGGACTCTAGTCCCAATCTCTTTGTAGCTCTCTGGAGCTCTAGGGATTCCCTGTCTAGGGCCAACTGCTCCTTCTTGAGCCTAAGCTTGATTTTCTCAAGCTCCAGAAGTTGGCACTGTCTATCATAAGAGGATTCCCTCTTATTTGATATGGAAGTCCCTACAGAAGTTCCTGAGTGTCGAGATTCTACAGAGGGAGACCTGGATCTCCTAGGTAAACTCTGTACTCTTCCTGGTGGAGTAAAGAGAGGGCCACTGGGGCCTTCTCCCCCACCTAAAGGAAGATCTATGTTGCCCAGGTTAGAATCATCCTGATTCTCCTGGTCAGGGTTTGAGTCCAGGTCAAAGAAGGTTTCACTTCCTGGCCTTTCCTCATTCCCTGCCCCACCCACTCTATCTACCTCATCAGACCCTGGGGTCTTCCTAAGGTCATCTAAGAGCAAAATCTCAATGAGACGTTGGGTGTTTGCACTTCTCCCTGTCCTCAACTTCCTAGACACACACATGGCTTTCAATTCTTGAAATGAGAGGCCATTGTACCTAGTTGGCAGAGAGCCACTGGCTTCCCCTCTAGAAGACATACTAGTGTTATATGGTGTAGGCACCTACCTAACCTAGTGGAGACTAAACTCTTTTGAGTTGGAGAAAGGGTGTACTAGACCCTTTGCTTACCCAACTCCAAGTTCAGTAGAACTTACTTATTCAAATCTTGATGTATTATATGTGTCTAATACTTAGTGGTTTTCAGTTAATCACTCAATGAGATTTATCTGGTAAAACAATAGCAAGCTTGAATCCCAACCGCTGCACACCAATGTGAGAAGGTGGCCTGGTATATGCTGTCCACTAATTAAAGTGGGCACCCTGTACCAGTCCACAGGACCCGTATGATGTATGAGGTCAAAAATAACCTTTAGAAAGCTATCCTAGTTGTAGCTGTGGAGAGCAGCCTTCAGGCTTAATCTTGAAGGAATGTAAAGCAGCTTGTTTTACCAGAATATCACCTCCTAAATGACTAAATGAAAGGAGAACCGCACAGTAGTTATATAAAAATATGTATTTATTAATATAACACTCTCTACTAGTCTCTACACAAGATTAGTGCACAAAGCACACAATACTGAATCAATAGAACATTCGTAAGAAGCAAAATACACAGCGGGCTCCAGGGGGAGACCGAACCATATACTAAAAAAATGGTATAACAATCACCACTTGACTAGACACAGTGCCTAGAGCACGTAGAATCGCTGGGACCCCGAGGAACCACCCAAGGCAGTGACACAGGGAGCCCACGGAGGACGGGTGCAGTGAGGAAACACGACTGCGTGCTCCGTACAACTCTATGGGAAAGTCGGGGTTGCAAAGTTATAGTTTAAGGACACTTCTACGAGGACTTCGAGCAAACCCTTTGGAACATAGCAGGTTCTAAGGCCAACCCACCAGTGAGTACCGAGGTACCCGTGTTACCTATCCCAGAGGAACCGGGTGCATAGGGGAAAAGTGGTGTTGGAAACCTTCGTCGTTTTTAATGGAGAGCTGCAAAGAAGTACTGCTGCCGGGAAGGCGAAGAGTGTCCAGGGGAATCCAAGCCTGGATTCTAGGTGAGAGGAACCTGAAAGCAGAGGGGACAGAGTCTGGGTCACTTCAGGTGACCAGGGGCTCGGTAGTCGAATGCCCACCGATGTCGGGTGCTTCAGGTGCGAAGAAGGGTTGCTTGACTCTGCAGCCACAGGGACCAGGAGACGTAGAGGACAACCAGGATCCAGAGGTGAGCTGTCCCACGAAGGATGTCGAGTGCTGAGGGGTCGATGTCCGGCTGGAGCACCAACAAGCCTTGGCAAATGCAACCCACGCAGGAAGGACAAACAGGTTACGGTGTGGACCAGCAAGGTCCAGGGGACTCTCCAAGCAATGGGGAGTCAGGGCACATCTGGAGCAACCAGGGAAGCCCAAGAACAAACAAGGTGACCCTCGCCAGGACCCACAGGCCAACGGACCAGGGATCGCGAGGAGACCTCAAGCAAGTCTGCAACAGTACCAGCCCACGGAGCACTCGGTGTGAGGAGGCCGGATTTCTTCGGTGCAAATACTGCTCGGGGTCAGGACTACTCGGAGTCCAATGCACAAGCTCAGGGGTCGCCAACAAGCATATGCACTTGCAAATGTAAGCGGTGCACAGGGGTTTCTGGTCACGCGGTCCCCACGAGGGATACTGGTCTCCGAATCGCTGAGAGGGCAGATCGACTTCAGGGACCTTCAGAAACCCACCTCCTGTGTTGCAGAAATCTTCGGAGTCCTCAGGAGCTCAGGAGATGCAAGCCAGTCAGATGCGCGTAGGTGCCTGCTAGTGCAGGGAGTAACTCCTTTACTCCAAGGGAGATTCTTCAGTCGTCCAGCGTCGTGCAGGCAGTCGAAGTACTTGGTTTCTTCTTAGTAGAATCTTGTACAGGTAAAATCTAAAGTCCTGTAGCCAGGTAACCCACGTTATACCCACGGGAAAGGGTTGGACAGATTCAGGGGACCCTCCTGGGGGAGGGGAAGGACAGAGGGGTGGCTACACCCATGTCATTTGTCCAGTTTCGCGCCAGAGCAGGAGCCAATGGCTCCCAGAACTGGTTTGAGCTGGACTATGCACAGGGACACCAAATGTGCCCCCAGTGCAGACTTTCTGGCACTCTCAGAGTGCACCCACCCAGCCCCAATACACTAAACCCTGTCTGGGAGTTGGTCACACCTCCCTTTGACAGGATGCCTATTGTCATGCTTTCCTCTGCTCGAGCTTGGCTCAGCAGCAGGAGAGCAGAATCGTGTCTGTGACTGGCAGCGTCCATTTTGTTCTACCCGGGTCAAGAAAGCTGGTACCAGGTAGACCGGTGACCCACAGTAGTGGTTTCAGAAGGGTGAAATCGTACCTCCCACACCAGTTACTGGTGTGGAGGTATGATTCCAAGGTGTTTGACACCAAACACGACATGTTTCTAAGCAGCCGTTTTAAAGTTAGCATTTACAGCGAGGTTATAATGCAACTTAACCTATATGTCTGGCTGCATCACAGACAACACCGGAGAATGGTCTCTGAAGGCTGCAGAGGGGCTCTGCTCATGCAGGGGCACCCTCTCACGTAAAACTCAGCACCCTGCCTTCAGGATTGATAAGGCCTGCCATAGGGGTGACTGATAGGTTTTTAAGTGTAGTGATTTAGATAGATATAGTGAACCTATATCCAAGTAAGTGGTGCAAGCACCAGCTTACAAAGGCTGCTGTAGCAGACCTGTGGTGTCATTTTGAATGGCCTCTCAGGGGAGGCATAATACATGCTTCAGCCCATGGGAGGCCTCTGGGGTACCTATTCCCTGGCTACATGGTGTACCATATACTAGGGACTGATAAGGGTACCCCAGTATCCAATCTGGAGTGTACCTAAAGTACATACATAGCAATTTAAGGGAGAAAGCAGATAGACTGTGGTCCTGGATAGCAGGATCCCAGTCAGACTAGTCCAAAAACAGTGTGACATCAGCAAAAAGTGGGGGTAACCATAAGAAGCAGATACTACTTTCCTACAATCCCAGTGCTCTACTCAGCATTAGTTTAGCAGCAGCCACTTCGACTATGTATAACCTCTTAATCAGGAGCTCCCAAAAGAAGAGCATTACAGTAGTTGAGTCCACTGATGATAACACTCCGCTCAATTAAAGCTTTAGCATGAGCAGGCAGATCCGGAAACACTTTTCTGAGGCCACGAAGCAATGCAAAGCAGACACCAGCCACTTTATTGACATGCTTCTCTAAAGACAGACGATCATCAAAGATAACTCCAGATTACATACTGCCTCCGAAGGGGACACCTCAGTCTCAGTAGGTAATGGCCAAAGATTTGAGGGAAGTGACATCGGGATTTTATTCGCCGAACAGCACAGAAATTCTGTTGTCCCCATTTAGTTTAAGGGAGTTTGCACTCATACATTGTACAATATCCACTAAACAGGTCTGAAAAGTTTTTATATCATCCGGCTGTTTGTTTTTAAGAGACAGAATCAACTGCATGTCATTTGCATAGTTAATCAAGGTGATGTTCTGCGTTTTGTGTCAAAGAAATTAGTGACTTTATTTACGTATATTAAACAGCACAGGACTAAGCGCTGATCCTTGTGGTACCCCAGGTTTAATACATCTAAAGTCTGATTGAAACAGATAGTGCCGCAGCCTGACAACGATCTTGCAGATAGGATTTTATCCACTTCCATACGGTCCCACCAGCACCCTAATCCGCCAACATTGTTAGCAGAGTGTGGTGTTTGACCGTATCGAAGCTGGCCGACAAGTCCAACAAGACAAGCACCGCAAGCACCGTAGACTAGCTATTGTCTGTCATCATACGGATCTAGTCCATAGCAGTCACTAGTGCCGTCTCCATTCCATGGCCAAGTCTAAAGCCAAATTGTTCTACCTCAAGCAAGGAGTAGGATTCCAAGTAGGTGGTCCTACTGAAATAACGCTCCAAGATCTTAATCGGGAAGGGAAAGAGGGAGTTAGGCCTCTAACTGCTCAAGACTGCCGTATCTGCAGAAGATATCTTCAGCAGAGGCGTAACTACAGCCTTCTTCCAGCTACGTGGCACCACACCCATTTCCAGAGATTGATTACAAAGTTATAACACAAAAGGCATCAACTTATCCACCCATTTTTTCCACTGTTTGGGCGAGAGAGGATCTAATGGTGATCAAGACATCATGGACAAGGCAGTTAAGAGTGATTGTTAGACATCCTTGTGAAGATGTGAAGAGCCTAGGACTTTCCCTCTACCCTGTCACCTCACTCAAGCTACCCTTCCTGCCCATTACCATTCTCTGCAACTCTTTCTCCCCATAGGTAATCTGGGTAATCCACCCCACCAGCCTGATTGTCAAGTAATCCAGTACTCTTGATAGTGTTCAACTTCAACGTGTTGGCCGTCAAGGCTCCAAGTATTGCTTTTAGTGGGAGTGGAATTTAATTTAAAGACATGAACCTCATTGGATTAATATTTAACGTCAGTAATGAAGAGAATGTGCCACAAAATAGACACTGCTGTATTAAATGGCGTACATGTTAATAATGCTTACAGCTGGTTAAAATTTTATCCGGGAATCCAAATCTGGCTGTGATGATCACAGTAGCTTTTTCTTTATTGTCACTTTATTGAGCATTCTTTTAGACCTGCATATTTTTTGCTGATATTTGTTTAACCCTGAAATACATTTCAGGACAGAATGGAGGAAGGTACACAATTGCTTAGTTTTAAATTGCTATATAGCGCAAATAAAGTAAAATGTGTGAGATTTGTTTTCTGATTTGTTTATATTCAGAATATTGTACTTAGACTTGTAACTTCACAATTATATGCTGTAATTCAGTCGTTATATTTCTAAGGCTTATTAGACAAGTGGTCTTATTCAAGAAGTTAGAATAGTATTTGCATGTTGGAAGTTGGGACAAGAAATCACATATCATACTACTTCAATAAAACCTTAGCCTGTGTAATGTCTGAAACTAATAATAATACAATGAACCTCTTTCTTTCAGCAGCTAATGAAACAGTTATCAAAGCTGAGATCCTGCAAGAAGCATAAAGTGGGATATCCAGAGGAAGTTTACCCATACTACTGAAGTTTGAAAAGGAGAGTTCACTGAAATGGACATACTGACAAGAAATCCAATGCAATGCATCTGTATACAGTGTGGGAAATGCTTTACCATCTAGGACTGTGTCCTTAGGTATCAGATTTGCCATGTTAAAGCAACTCATGCTTTCAACCTGTGCTATATCTGAAGATCACATCGAAGATCAGGGATTTTCTGGAAGTGATTGACACATGCTTTTGAGATAGAACTAGTCTAATCATATACAACAAATCGCATACATCACCCTGGAATCGGCTTTGTTCATGCCATGGCATGTATGCAAAATCATACCCAATCTACAACTTTACAGAGAACCTATAACTGTACAGACTGTGAGAAAAGCTTCAATCGCACTTCTGAACTGTACCGGCACCTGAAAACTCATACTGGGGAGAAGCCATATCAGTGTACTCAGTGTGAGAAAAGCTTCATTCAATGGTCTGACCTTTGCAGACATCAGAGAATCCATACTGGAGAGAAACCGTACAAGTGTCCAGATTGTGATAAATGGTTCACTCGCAGTGGAGATTTGTGCAGGCATCAGAAGATTCATACTGGAGAGAAACCCTACCAATGCACAGAGTGTGAGAAAAGCTTCAATCAGAAGTCTGCTCTGTACAGTCATATGAGGGTTCATACAGGGGAGAAACCATACCAGTGTACGGAGTGTGAGAAAAGCTTCAGCGTGAGCTCAAATCTATGCCAGCACCAGAGGATCCATTCTGGGGAGAAGCCGTACCAATGTACAGAGTGTGAGAAAAGTTTCACACGGAGTTTAAACCTATGCCAGCATCAAATGATCCATACCGGAGAGAAGCCCTATCAGTGCACAGACTGTGGTAAAAACTTTGGACGAGCGTCATATCTGAAGCGGCATCAGAGATCTCATACGAGGGAAAGACCGGACCAATGTACTGAATGTGATAAAAGCTTGACAGAGAGCTCTGGTGTGTGTAATCCTCAGAGAGGGCATAATATAGACAATCGGTACCAGTTTACTGTTTGTGAGGACAGTCTTGTTAAGAGTGAGCTAAACCAGCACGAGAAAACCCATACTGTGGACACTAATCCTGAGATAAAATAATACTAGTTCATTAAGTCCGAGGAGAAACTTCACAAAAAGCTCAGTTGTGAGCAAGCATCATGTGATTTACATTGGGAAGAAGCTCACTAGTGAGCAGAATTTATTGTACACCGGAAACGTAGCATGATTTCAAAGTAGCAAAAAAACTAACCCCAATGTTACGACTGCACCAATCATGGTAATAGTTCCAAGTGAGACGAAAGATAAGGACATTTTCATAAGGTAAAATGATTGTGCCAATTGTATAGAGTGCAATAAAAGCATTAGAAACCATGCAAGCTTTTCTAGACCTATGACCTCTAGTTGTACATGATAAAGAGACCATGTTTAGTGTAATGCAGATACTAAGAAGAGTTAACAATGCATATTATTAACAAGAACATGCATTAGCTCTAAAGAAAAAGGATTAGCTTAATTCCGGTGGTGGCTATTGCACACAATGCACCCTCCGTGTTGATAATGACTTGGTGAGGAATGGAACCATTTTATAAGCGCAAAAAGAAACCATTCATTTACAAACTTGGCAAGCTCTATTAGTTTTGTCATTTTTTTAGCCATGTTGTACACCAGCATGACTGGTGTGCAGCATTGTGGGGGGAAAAGCAATATGACAGAACTACAGTTTTTTTTTAGTTTATGTAAACGATTGCGAGGTTACTTAAAACCATTGCAATAAAAGTTGTATGAGAAGATACATATTTACATAGTAAGACAATTAATAATTCCATAATAAAATCCTTACAATTTAAAATATGACAAATAGTAAAAAACTGGTAAGAGTCACAGCTTTAAGGTGGGAACTGCTATTGTACAGAAGAGCATTTCAATTCATGTGTCTGCCTTCAAGGGGATTTGATTCGAAAGTCAACAAGTCTGCCCCTGCTAATGCCTTGGGAAACACTATGTTATTCATAAAAGATGATATGGCCGTTGAATAATAACTTGTATATTTACATAGTATGACAAGGTTACATAGTAAGACACAGTTAATAATTCCAATGATAAAATCTTTAGATTCAATTTAAAATATGTCAAGTAGTGAAAAACAAGTAAAAGTCACTACTTTAGGGCTGGAAGTGCTATTGTAAAGGAGAGCATTTCAGTTCGTTAGTCTACCTTCAAGGGGATTTGATTCGAAAGTCAACAAGTCTACCCCTGCTACTGCCTTGAGAAACACTATGTTGTTCCTAAAGGATGATATGGCCACTGAATAATAGCTTATATCGGCTGCACTGAACAAAGTACGTTTTCTGTAATCTTTGCTCCACCTTTAACAAAAATTTTACGAAACGGCAATTTAACTGAGGGTCCCCTGGGTCAAAACAGGCAAAAATTGCCTGTTTTCTTGTTAGAATTCCTCTTTGGTTGAAAGCCTCGATTAATAGTTGTTTTCTTTCTGCCATTACAGTATTACAGGAGACAACCAAGTGCAGCAGATCTTCCTTGCAGCTCCCACAGAGTCGACAGGTGGCAGGTAGATTTCCGCATAGCCAAGGTGCCATGTGTTCGTTAACTGGTAGTAGCCCCAGCCGATATTTTAAAAACTGCTGCTTGATACAAGCTGGGTTACCCGTGGCAAAATAATCTTTTTTTTTTTTTTTAAATCTATTTTATTGAATTTTGTACTTTTCCATTTTACTCAGAATTTGCATGTACAGACATTGTTGTTCTTTTTGGCACATACAGTTGGTATGGTACATTATACATCTGCAAGTCTCTATTACACTTCAGGCGATAATATAGTTGTTATACTGATCTTGGTACTCAATATGTTTACCTAAAACATGAGGATCCCTGCTGCTAGTGTTGAGACCTTATTGTCCTTTGGACTATGCTTATTATTACATACCTACTACTGCCTGTAGTTGCACTTGTTTAAATACAGATGAAGTAATAGTACAGGTTCATGTAACTGACCTATTGGCATTAGTAGATTAACAAGAAAAGAAAAATGCAAAAAAACTAAGAACTCGTGAAAACACTTGCTCAGCCCATAGTGCTTCCTCGCTTCCCTGCATAGATCTTATATGCTGTTTCTGTGTTTGCTGACTGCTCGTTGCCCCTCCGCTCCCAGCGTGTAAATCAGTTCAATAATACAGCCAGTGTGCAATTGCTAGTAAATAGATGTTGTGGTGCATACACAGTTGCGGCATGCATGCATGGTGCCTACCTACGGGTTACTCATCAGAGGAGTCCCCTACAGCCGTGTCCATACTACGCTGCAGCTCAGTATAGAGCGCATCCCAATATGTTGCAATGGGAACCTGCCAAAATCCCAGGGTTTCCTCGCGCCTAATGGCGAGACTTTCCGCCTTGGCCCATGCGAGCAATGAGCTACGCCAGGCCTTTACATGAGGGGGGTCTGGTGCTTTCCATCTTTTAGTTATCAACCTCTTGGCCACTACCAATGCTAAATCTAGGAACCTGGATGTTACTTTGGTGTTAGGTGTTCTGCGGAATTTGTGTAGTAGGTATGTTGGCCAATCGAAAGGCAATTCCCGCCCAGTACAAGTGTACAATATAGTAGCTATTTCGCTCCAGTATGCGTCTACGTGGGCGCAGCCCCAAAGCATGTGTATCAAGTCAGCCCCTTGCTCATCACACCTTGAGCACTTTGCGTCCTCGCGACTGAAATACTGATTAATTTTTGCCGGCGGGAGGTATGCCCTGTGAATTATATATAACTGGATTTGTCGGAACCGCATGTTCCTAGGTATGCGTGTCGGACTCCCAAGCACCCGAGCCCACTCTGCATCTGTGAACTGGTGGCATAGGTCTTGCTCCCATTTGTGGCAGAGTCTATCCAGGCTTATCGCTGCGTGAGTTCTGAGCGAGGCTGCGAACCAGCGCGTGAGGTGCCCACCCTGTCCCATGACATGTAGGTCATGTAGGTATTGTATAGTGAGGTGTGATCGTGGTTCTGTGGTGATGTCCCCCCATTTGGCTGTGAGTGTGGCTGTCAGCGATCGGTGTACTAGAAACTGCCCCGACGGGAGCCCCTCCTCCACCAAAGATGTATATGGTATGAGTGTCCCCTCGCGATACAGGTCTCCAAGCGTTTGGATGCCTTTCTCTTGCCATCCCCTGATTGCCTGTGCTGTGAGTACTGTCTGTCCACTAGGGGTCCCACCTGTGGCAAAATAATCTTGTTGGGCAATAGACTTATAATAATTTAATGTCATCCACCCGTGTTCCCTTCTTGCTAATGTGGCTTTATCCTCTATGGCTGATTGAATTTTAAGTGGCTTCTTAAGTGACAGAACTACAGGGAAGCGTCTTTATCGTAGCAACTGTATAATTTCAAGTCAACCGTTGCAGGCCACCACATATTCTTAACTGCGATGTTTGCTGCGTCACAAGCACTACTCCAGTATAAGGAGAAATGTTCCATAGTTAACTCCAACCCACAAGGTTCACTCCTTCAAAGAATGGCTAACGTTCCAAACACAGCAGAAGCTGTAAAATAGCAAAAATAATTTGATAAGTAGAACTAAGAGGAAAGAAAATATCAGTCTAAAAGACATTGGGAAATAGAAATAACAGCAGATGCCTTTTGGTTATCGGAATCATAAGTTATAACAAAGTCTGCGTGCTCATAGAAGTTGTTATGCCTAATCCATATTTTTTGAGTCATGGTCCTAAAGATGGAAGGTGTCGGCCATCATGGGCTCCAAAACCTGTAGCCTACAGCCTACACACTTTTCTCTATAGCACACAAATAATCACTTTGAGTCATTACACAGCCCTCTAAAAGAAATGAAACTTAAAAATGAGAGGTTATTTTCGGCTGCTCAGTACTGTATATGCGGCTCAAATGATTTCCTAAAGGTTTAGAGCAAACAAGGAAAAAAGATAAATGTAGATTCTTCAGATCATTTTACTCTATTGGTACTAATATATTTGCAGGTTACATGCAGATTTATGCACTGGGCACAGCAATCGTACACTGCACCCCAGGATATAAATATGAATACCCTATGTTATGCTAAAAAACAAACACCCTTGCATTCTAGAAAAGCATGGACTGGCTGTTCTTGGCTAAAGGAAAAATAACAAGACCCATAATGAAACCCTGTCAATCACCTTCCACCAAAAGACACATTAACATCACTCCAATGATGGTTTTAATTTTTTTTCCATTTTCAGAGATTGAATAAACTATGGAACACACAATACGCAATGTGGTGTACATATCTTGTGACTGTGTACTGCTTGTACTTATTAGCGTAGGTTTATGCCTTTGTAAATCAGCTTAGACCCCACAAGAAAAGTCCTTATACAGAGAATATTTGTGTTGGAGGATTAAGCAACCCAGCATCTGTACCGCAAGTGTACGATGGTGCAACCCGGATCATCATCTCTGAGACTATGGCGCCTGAGAAAGTGAATGTTAACTGTGCAATGAAAGTTTCTGTGTGTGCATGCTTGCTTCTGAGCATTCCTTGTGCATGATACAGCTTGCCAGCAGGATTGTTCTGCTGTGTTCCTGATCCTCTGTTTCTAGTGCTCCTCTCTTAGTTGTGCCATCTGCTGCTCTAGCACTCTTGTGTAAAGAGACTGATACTCTCACCACAAGAATCCACTTGGTGCTGAGATGGCAATGTGAGGAAGCCTTTGAAAGCTTGTGGAGAAGAATGAACAACCAGGGTAAACCATCCTGCAAGCGGTTTGCGCTGTCTCTGTGTGATGCCTATAGCTATGTCCGCAAGAGGGAATGGATAGACTGTATGTAAATTAGAGTGGTCCTGAGGTGCCAAAAATCCTATGATTTACTTACTTGACTGGCAGCTATACAATAACAGGAGCTGCCCTTTTCAAAAACCACCTTGAACCAGAGGCAATTGACACATATAAAACAACTGTCCTATCTTGTAGAGCTGTAAATGATTCAAAATGTAAATCACAATAATTATGTAATTCAAAATAATTCTGAATCTCTGAGAACCAGTCAGTAAGAAAAGCAACGCACTTTGAAAAACAACAAAACATTTTCTGCTTCATATTAAAGTGCTTGGAGCTCTTAAATACTTACACTGTCTTACATAGACCAACAGATGTAGTGTGCTTAAAAGCAAAAAGACAATGGAGCAGCAATATTTTGTCAAAAGTGGTACTGTCAATACAGCATTCGAATTGTCACTGATCGATTACATTTGAGACTAGCTCCAATTGTGATGTAAGTTGATGATGTTTTGACTCTGGGCAATTACTGGGTCATCATCAGGACTGTGGTTATTTCAAGGAAGCAGCGAGCCATGTGCTACCAAAAATGAGGTAACGTAATTAGATTACTATTTAAGAAAAGCAAAGTGTATGTGAAAGTAAGTGTGCCAGTAGGCTACGTACTGTTGAAAAATAATTTGAGAGTGTAGGATTAATCGAGCACAATAGGTGGGGTAGCAATAAGTGTAAGACAAGTAACACCCAACACAGATACCACACTATGGTGGCTTACTTGAAATAGAAACCCACATACGAGTAGAGACATCTAAGAAAAGAAACGGAGAAAATAAATTAATTGAAGAAATGTAAAACACAATTGAAAAAATGTAAAACCGGATGGGTCCAAGGTAACTGACAGAATTGGGCACTTACTGTGACATGAACATACAGGTTGGTATCTACAACAAAAAAATACATTCAAAATTAGTTCCATCAAAGACAAAGTGGTGCGGCAGTTACTGTCACATGAACTTATTTTTTGACGGCCTCTCTAAGGCATATTAAGTGCACCTTGCAAAATACACACTTTGCTCTTCCTAAGTAACCGTCCTGAAGAAGACCCACTATATGCCTAGAGTTGAAACGTCATCTACCTACATGAAAATTGGAGCTAGTGTTAAATTCAATTGCCAAGTGAAATTTCGAATACTGTATTGGCAGTACCACTTACGACAAAGGGTTGCTGCTCCATTGTCTTTTTGCTTTTAAACGCCCTATGTCTGTTGGTCTATGTATTACCATGGGGGCACTTAAGAGAACTAAGCCCTTTAATGTGAAGCAGTAAATGTTTTATACCTTTGCAATGTGTGGTTCTTTACTGGCAGAGCTAGGGTAAAAGCAAAACAAAAACAGATAGGTAACCCATGAATAGCTCCCTAGAGCATGAGGTGCGCTTAATCTGCCTTTAAGAGGCTGTCATGAAACCTGCATCCTCTAAAGTTGCTGGATCATGTACTACGCACTACTTAATGGACAAATTAGTAACTTGGTGAGGATGAGCAAGTAAAGTAGGAAAGCAGAGGTTAAGGGGACTTGAATCGTGGGGTATTTTTGGGCCCAAGGCACTTAAGAGGCATATCACAAGTAGTGGGGGCAAATTGTATGCTGAATTTGTATGACCTACCTGTAGTTATGTGATCTGACATATGTTCTCGTGGGTCACATAAAATTAGCATTCACAGTTTGCGACTTCCTGTGCTTGGCTACAAACACAGAGATGGTAACCTACAAGGAACAGAACAGCAGATCCATCTGTGCATTCTCAAAAGGGACAGATGCTGCTTTAAAAAATGTTTCCCATTTGGAAAGACATTGGGGAGACAGCCAGTTGTTCCCTAGACCATTGCCTACTCAGTCCGACACCGCTTGACACAGTGACTAAAGTAGAAGCTGTCCAGTGAGGACAGGTACCTCTTTGCAAATGGGTTACCTCCTCCTTTAAAGTGACAGTAACTTCTCAACGATTTGTGGCACAAACCATTTATACATTTCATTGCTTATCATACCCTCTTCTAATTGCAATTTGCAATGAGTTTCAAAGGGGGTTTATTACATAAAAAAATGCTGTTGAAAACCCTCTGATTTTGCAAAACGCAGGGCTTGTGACCGCAAAAGACTTTAGTACATCTGGTCATTTGTTCGCACTCTTCCCTCTGCAACCTATGAAAATGTTCTCCTTGATCATTAGAAGAGTCTAGAAGCATGGCAAAGGTTGAAGGCAGTGTGCTGAAGATGGGCACTAAGGTGATGCCCCAACCTTTAAATCTCAGTTGCCCAACTGGAGGCTGCATGGTTTATTGTTTAAACTCATGACTCCCATTAAACCAAACAACCCTGTCAAGAGCACCCCAAAAACATGCAAACATTCTCGAAACACTCTGTGCCAGCAGAGCCTTTATTGTTTGTGACACAGTAACTGTATCCTGAAAATGGCCTAAACTGCTCACTTACCTAATCTACATTTTTGTCAGAGATAACAGGTGGCTGTTGTATTGTTTACACAACATTGTTTTGCATGATGATGGGAAAGAGTAAAGATCTGCACATAATATTGCACAAACTATTGGAGCCAAGCTTGAACAAGCTCAAAAAGAGAACTTAAGCGAGATGAGATGACATACTCTAACTATACAATTCCTTTAACAAGTGACCCTTGGAGTGTAGATTTTGGTAGATCCACAAATGGCTCACCTTTAATGAATGTACTAGCTGAGTACTTACCTAAAGTCCATATGAGCATATAGTTCTCATGGTTCTCTGTCACCTGAGGACCTGAACAGAAAGTTTATAAACACACCACACCCTTCCCACTTGATGTAATACTCTTTGTCTTTGATGTGATACTTTTTATTGTATTTTAACATGAGGTTTTAATGTAAAATGCTGAATAAAATATTTAATTTGTACTTTGGTGCAATAGGGTTTTTCTCAGGTGTATTATTTGTGATACCCACATTAGCTCATCCCTACTGCTTTGACATCTTTGCTGTAGTATACCAAAACTTTGACATTAGTGCAACTTCACTGATCACCACTTAAGAGCTTATTGTTTTCTTCAAACCTTCTTCCATATACTATATAGTACAGAACTCTTTAAAAAAATCCCAAACAGTAATGTAAACATTTCTGAAGATGAAAGAAAATTGGTTGACTATGTAGTTCGCTTTATGTCTGGAACTGTCACTCTATACTCACATCGCAAATACACTTTTAAAAAGAGAATTTGGGAGTTAAAGACAATCCTTGTGAAAAAGGCACATGTTTGCAATTTATTTAGGCTGGGTTAAAAGTTACAGGAAGTCACTTTTTCACTGGAACATATCTTATTACATACTGAAGCTCCAGAACGTGTCTTTATTGACTTTACGTGAAGTCATATATATTTTCAGAGGAGGAAAAGCTGTTGAACACTTGGGCTGGTGACATTACACCTGTCTGGAAGCTTCAAGAAGAAAATGACGAAAGGAGAGTTGAGGTGGCCACTGTTGATAATGCTGTATAGAGCAGACTTTCCAGCATAGACTCAGGAGGGTTGAATCCATGCAAATTGTCAAGATATCCAATTAAGCTATTTTAAAGTAATTTACATGATAGTTATCTTGAAACTCTTATGTGGATCCAACCTTCTTGATTCTTCTATAAAGCAAAGCAACCGAGATTAATGTTAGAGAGGTAAGCCCTCGCTGGTATTTTAGAAAGAAAAAGTAAAAGACTTAGGGCCAGATGTACGACCTTAGAAATAGCGCCTCGCAAATTACGAGTTTTTTGCGACTCGCAATTTGCGAGGCGCTATTTCCAATGTACAACAGTGTATTTCACACTGTTAGCGATTCCCAATGGGGTCGCTAATTGAGAGGCTCATGAATATTAATGAGCTTCTCGCAATTTGCGACCCCATTGGGAATGGCAGGCCCTCCCAGGTATGGTGGCCTGCTGGGCTCAGCAGACCACCATGACTGGGACTGCTTTTAAATAAAGCAGTTTTTTTTAAAGCAGCCCGTTTTCCTTAAAGGAAAACAAGATGCATTAAAAAAAAAAAAAATTGAAAAGTTTTCGTTTCATTTATTAAGGGCAGGCAGTGGTCCCTGGGACCACTGCCTGCCCTTAAAAAATATTTTTCCCTGCATTTGCAAAGGGGAAGGGGTCCCCTGGGGACCCTTTTCCTTTTGCGAGTGCATTACCACCCTCTTGTAGAGGGTGGTAATTTGCGAGTGTTTTGTGCCCGCAATTGCGGACACAAAACATTCTTACATAGGGGTGCGCTCGCTATTAGGAAGGGAACCCTTCTGCCTAATAGCAAGTCGCAAAACCCTATTTTGCGAGTCGCAAAAAATTGCGACTTGCAAAATAGGGTTTGTACATTCCACATGCTGTTTTTGCATGCGCAAACGGGTTCGCAAACCCGTTTGCGCATGCAAAAATGGTCGTACATCTGGCCCAAAATAGGGTAGATGACGTTTCACTCATTACATGTTAGGCACAATGTACCGCTGGGTCCTAAAAAAGTCATAAAAAGAAAAGTCAAGTTAGCAATCAATTGTCAGGAGGGTAGACTTCCTGCCTGCCTACCTCTTGCCCTATTTGTTCTTAACTAATCCTTACACTCAACTTATTTTCACTCCTTATTTTCATGATATAATCTTCCACAATTTATTGGTGGCGATGTAGTGTGATGTGCGATGAAGTATCAGCACTGGTGTTGATGCAAAGGGAATCGTTGTGGAAGGTGGCACCGAAACTGAAGTCGGCACCAGGCTCGGTGTGGAACCCATTGCTGGTTTCAGGGCCACAAATGATGCCAACGGGGGGGACCCACCAGCGGAAGCCTAACTGGAGGCCGCTGCAGATCCTTGGGGCACCAGATGGAAATGGTACAGTGATGGAACAGTGCAGCATGGCCTACCTAAAGGCCTCCACGTGCTGCAAAGTCACAAACGCACTGGGAAATTCAGGGTACATTGGGACTAGACTCGACTATTGACACCCTTGCGCCTTCTGAGTTCAAGAGTGGCAGGAAGTGGTGTAGAGTCTCAGATGTTTGGTGACATACAACTTTGCCTTGCGGTCCCTAATAGCCTTCAATTCATCTGAGCATAGTCGGCGCTGGCCCTGAAATCATGCTCAGACCGCAAGCACCATAGATACACTTTGTGAGGGTCCACCACAGACCTCTTCTTGCAAAAGTCCTTATTTGACTTAATCCCTGTTGCTTTAGTGGGTGTAATTTTCCCTTGCACACTGTTGTAAGAATTTTGAAAAAGGAAAGGTTAAATAGACCAAGAAGTAGTTCTGGATCCACAGCTGAAGGCATGGAAAGAAAGGAACTGTTCTCCGTTCTGGGTGATGCCTATATGCGACTTCACTCCTCACCTCAAGAGTGGAACAACCTTGGTGTGGAGTTGCATGATACTATCTACCGGCGCACAGGAATATTGCTTTGAATTTTCCAGAATAAGTCTGACACATAAGGAATATTCCTAAGGTGAGGAATCTGCGGTTAGATAGAGTATCCACCAGTAAAAATGCTACCAAAGACCAGTAACTTGTTCATCAGTTGTAGACGTAGAATGGATTTCTTGGGGCGTCCCAGATATATGGAATAGTAGTAATCGATGTAAGAACGATGGCTCGAAGCGCTCTGCAGCAGGAGTTGATGGGGAGTGCAGGAAACAATTAGCATACCGTTTTTATGGTTTAAATCTTTTTATTGAAACAATGCAAGAGACAAGATTGCATCAGAACGGGCTACGCAGAGCCCCACTGCGTATACCAGCATTTACATTGAGATACAGCAGATAAACAATAGATAGCTGAAACATTCCCACCCCACACCCAGAGAAGAGGAAGAAAGAGAAGGAAAACCTCGAAGAGAGCACCTCCCCCCCGGTCCACTGCCCTCTATGTGTCGCTGCGCGGCGCTAGGTGTCGTTCCTGAAACCAGTCCTGCCTATGTGGAGGGGTCCGGTGTGTTAAGTCGCAAGAGGCGTAAATATCTGGGGCAAGTCAGCTCCCGGAAATCCTGAGCAAGAAGGGTCAGGAATGGCTGCCAAAGGTCGCTAAAAGTTGAGCCCTTCCCAGCTACAGTAAGGGAAATCTTTTCCATGCCCAGGACATGCCACAGCCGCTGAAGCCACCCTGTGTGTGCTGGAATTCGGGGGGATCTCCAGTGTATCAGTATGTTCTGGATGGCGGTGCCCAGTGCTATTGTAATCTGCCTCCCTCTCCTAGATTTCAGAGGTTAAGTGAGCGGGTTCGGTACCCCCAGGAGAACATATGCAGTGAGCCGGGGGAGTTCTGTGTCAAGATGCTTGTCGACATCGTCAAGTATTTGCGTCCAGTAAGTCCGTAAGTGTTCACATTCCCATAAAAGGTGGACCAACGTGCCCCTCTTCCCACATCCCCTCCAGCAATCGGGACTTTATGTAGAGTCAGCTTGGTGGAGCCTCTCCGGGGTGTAGTACCAATAGTACACAAGCTTGGTGAGTGTTTTGGTAAGGCCTACATGACTCGCTGTGTGGCGTGCCCTATAACATGCTCCCTCCCACTCTTTGGTACTAAGACTACGGCCAAGGTCTCTCTCCATGCGCGCACAGCCCGCATGATAGGTGTGAGTATAACGAGACAAGAGCATTATGTACAGGTCTGAAGTTAATTTCTTGTCAGAAGACCATGTGATGAGCCATCGTTCGTAGGTGGTGAGGCGCCTACTCGCCTGAGCGTGGTCATCAGGATGCATGGCCCAGTGTCGCACCTGTAGGTAGTGCAGCCGTTCGGATTCTGGGAGGCCATAGTCGGCTCTGAGCTGCGAGAAGGGAATGATATCCCCTTTATCAAATAAAAGACCCAAGGCTCGGCACCCGGCCTCTCTCCACAACGGGAAGGACATCAAGCCCATCCCAGGGCTGAAGTCTGTGTTATCGAAAAGAGGTGTGAGCGGGGAGGGGAAAGACGTCAGGTCGTGGCGTTTACTGGTCTGATCCCAGACCAAAAGGGTGGTGCGCGTCACTTGTGAGGCGTACAGATTGGGCGGGCGTTGGGATTTCCGGAGAAAAGGAATCTTCATAAAGGATGTACCGGCAACCGCGCGGTCCTGAAAGAGCCAGTGTTTCTCTGACTCAGCCCGACTCCATTCGACCAAATGTCGAAGCTGTGTGGCTTTGTAATAGAGCGTGAGATCCGGAATCTCAAGACCCCCTTTGTTAGGTGGTAGAAAGCCGACTATCCTTTTCATCCTCGGCTTGCGCCCTTGCCAGATGAAGAGAGAGAGTTCCGACTGTACCCGGTTCAGCCAGCCCATAGGGGGCTGCAAGGGAAGTGTCTGAAAGAGGTATAGTATTTTAGGTAGGATCGTCATCTTAATAGCCGCAATACGCCCTAGCCACGAAATCGGATAATGTTTCCATCTCTGCAGATCAGTGCGGATTTGCGTGTGTAGCTGGGAGTAATTGACTGTCCTCATGGCCTGCAAGGTTGGGGCCAGCTGTATGCCTAAGTAGGGGACAGCATCATCAGACCACTGCAGGGGGTGCCGGGCCTGAAGGGCTGCTCGCACCTGGGGTGGCAGCGAGAGATTCAATGCCGTAGATTTCGTAAGGTTGACCTTGAACCCGGAAGCCCTCGCGAAAGAGTCCAATTCCTCCAGGAAGGCTCCCAGAGCGGTCACGGGGTCCGCCAGAGTGACCAGGACGTCATCTGCATACAGACTTATAGTGTGCGTGTCCCCTCCAAAACGGATGCCCGTGATTTGGGGATGATCCCTAACTCTCTGTGCCATTGGTTCCATATAAAGGGCAAAGAGTAGAGGCGACAAGGGGCATCCCTGCCTCGTGCCTCTGCTGATGGAGAATGGGGTGGATGTGTGCCCGTTGACCCTCACTGTAGCTGTGGGAGATCGGTAGCAGTTGAGAATGTGTGTCCGCATCTTTTCCCCTATGCCAATGCGAATCATTGCTTGTTCTAGGTAAGGCCAGTGGACCCGATCAAAGGCCTTCTCCACGTCTATGGTGAGGAGCATATAATCCCCTGGGATACGGGAGGCCTTTTCTATGAGATGCATAACTCTCTTCGTATTGTCACTCGTCTGCCTCTGGGGGATGAATCCGGCCTGATCACGGTCTATAAGCCCCGGCATATAAGGTGCTAGCCGCGCTGCTAATATTCCGGTGTACAGCTTCAGATCAATGTTCAGAAGGGAAATAGGCCTGTAAGCCCCGCAGCTCGTCCTGTCCTTGCCTTTTTATTTAAAATTAAAAAAAAAAATTATTTTAAAAGTTTTATATAGCGCTAGCTAGACCCGTAGGTATCAGAGCGCTTTACATACACACTGTAAAAAACCAAAGGAAATTGCATTACATAGTAGGAAGGCAGTAAGGAAGCAAAACAGAGATAAAAAATACAACATGAAAAATAGATAAACAGTGCAGCGGAGGGAGAGAAAACAAACAAAGGTGGTTAACACAGTCCGGTCACCACTATCCTTGAATGTCGAGAGAGAGAGAGGAGTCAACTCGGATATTGAAGTCTAGGTTAGTTGACGTTGGTCAGGAAAGCATTTGTTAAGGAGATGGAGTTTCAGGTCCCTTTTGAAACAGGAGAAGGAGGGGTTGCATCTGAGGACTCTAGGGAGAGCGTTCCATATCCTGGGAGCGTTGCCAGAAAACGATCGGTATTGGGTGTTTTTTTTTTTCAGTTTCGGAGGGATAAGAAGGAGTGAGTTAGAACTTCTCAGCGTTCTGGATTGACCTGCTCTTACCAGTTTGTTGTTCAGGTAGTTGGGGGCCGGAGAGTGAAGGGTTTTGTGTGTGATGCAGGCCAGCTTGTAAATACACCTCCCTTCCATGGGAAGCAAGTTGAGGGAGTTGAGAGCTGGAGTTATGTGTTCAAATCTTTTCACTCCAGATATGAGTCGAGCGGCCATGTTCAGCACTGCCCTTAGTGGGGCTAGGTGAGCTTTTGGAGTCCCTGTTAGGATGGCGTTCCCGTAGTCGATTTTAGAGAGAACTAGGGATTGAACTACTGTCTTGAGGTCATCCTGGGGAAGAAAAGGTTTCAATTTCTTGAGGTGTTTTAGTGAGAAAAGAGCACCTTTTGCAGAGTTTTTGATGTGGGCCTCCATTGATAAGTTCTTGTCAAGGGTGATGCCTAGAGACTTAACTGAGTCGGATAGGACGAGGGGGCAGTTTAGGGCAACCAGATTCTTGAGCCACTCTTGGATTGGTCGATGGTTGCTTTTTGGAAAGAATAGGATTAGTTCCGTTTTATCTGGGTTGAGCTTTAAGTGGTTAGCGTTGAACCAAGTTTGGATCTCGGTTAGAGTGACATTGAGGTGTCGGATGTCGCTGGGAGACTTGATTTTGAAATAGATTTGGGTGTCATCAGCGTAGAGGTGGTAGTTCACTCCCGCTTTTTTCAAGATGATTGTGAGGGGCTCCATGAAGAGATTGAAGAGGGACGGGGAGAGGATCGAGCCTTGCGGGACCCCAAGTGTGACTTTTGTTGGCTTCGAGAGACAGAAGTTGATTTTAATTTGTTGCGAGCGGTGTTGTAGAAAGGAGGAGAACCATTTTAGTACTGTGCCATTAATGCCGGAGCGCTTCGACAAGGTCTCCAGAAGAGCTGGATGATTTACAGTGTCGAATGCCGCAGATAGGTCAATAAGGATGAGAAGGCAGGCATCACCTTCATCTAAAGCAGGGGTCTTCAAACTGTGGGGCGCGACCCCCAGGGGGGCCGTGGAGCGATGCAAAGGGGGTCGCGCCTTCCCAGTCACACTTCTGCTGAGGCCCAAGGGCTTCAGCCCCCCCTCTTCCCCCGTCCTGCGTCTCAGCCCGTGCTGCTGCAGTGCAACTCGAGCTGCTGGGGGCTCAGCTGGGCAGTGTCTGGAGTCTTATCTCTGGCACGCCCGAGTTTTTCACAGGTCTTTAAAGACCATTTGCATATTTACATGCCTTTGTAAACTGGTTACAGAGGCTTAGTTTTTTTCCTGGTTCCAGTACCCCCTGGGCCCCCACTCTGCCTATTCCTTACATTTGTATTTTACATTTACTGCTGCAGTGTGAGAATGCATTTCATGAAAAGGAATATAAAGTAGGGTTGCCAAAAGAAAAATGCCTGCCGTGTTTTGTTTAAAGAGCCTGCAAAGACCTCCTCTTGACACTAAATAGACTTATAAATAAAAAAGTATGTATGCATTCTTTGTGACTTTTCTGTCTTTGTTCTCTTTAATTATCAGTCATGGATCATTGAGGCAGCCCTAGAACACAATTAAAAGTGCTTTCTATTTATATTTGCTGTTCGAAGTATGCACAGATAAGTGCTTAAAATACAGCTTTAGGTGACTGCTTATTTTTGTACCGACTGGGCCATCAAAATAATCTGCTGGCAACCCTAACCATAGGACTGGAAGTTTGTTGCAGGATCAGCACATTATTTATTTCCTCAATCCCCGATTAATGCCATAATAGCAATAGTTTAACTTAGATCTTAAACCCTACGCCGCCGTCCATAACATGCTGAGT
This sequence comes from Calotriton arnoldi, assembly GCA_963921515.1. Lineage (NCBI taxonomy): Eukaryota > Metazoa > Chordata > Amphibia > Caudata > Salamandridae > Calotriton > Calotriton arnoldi. The sequence continues at coordinate 535,443 of CAWUFW010007756.1, read as the reverse complement.
TACTTCAAGTGTCTGGGAATGCACTCTGCATTCAGACAACTCACTCGTCATTCTCGCCCTTCACTTTCACGCTCACCCTGCATTCACAGCGATCACAATGCACTCACACCATTCACCCGCTCACCCTGCACTCACAGTGATCACTCTGCACTCACAATGCACTTGCGCTGTTCATCCTATACCTCACCCTGCAGTCACACGAGTACACTACTCATCCTGCACTCATGTGACACTTCACTCACCTGTCCCCCTCACTGCTCAATATGCAACTCACTCAAACAAGCCCATCAGTAATCATACACTCATTCGTCCCATTCTGAACTTGCATCCGCACCTAAATTCATAAGCCACCTCACTCACCCTGCAGTCACTCCTCTTACCCTACTCTCACACTGTTGCATCGCTCACCGTGCACTCACATGGGCACTCTTGTCACCCACACAGTGCAGAGGGTTAACGTTCCTGCTACAAAGAATATGTACCATGCAGATCACAGAAATGAGTGTGAGTAAACTATGAGTAGCGCTATAAAAAAATGAAATGTTTGTCAGAAAGGTGCTATAGAGAGATGAGGTGAATTGTTGGTGAGTGGCAGTGAAGGAATTCATGGAGAAGGAGGAAACGGGGGTGGGGCACCAAAAAGACTGTTGCACCGTGTGCGACCAGTGTTAGGACCAGCCCTGGCTGGGAGTGTTAAAGGTGAAGTGAGAGGTTGAATGGGGAGAGTTCAGAAGTTGTAAAAAGGGGTGAAAGAAAATGGCCTGCAAAGTGAGAGAGGGATCCGGGGTTAGGAGAGGACAGAGGGATGGAAGGGAGGGGGTGAGAGGAAAGCTGCATGGGTAAACTGCTTAACTCTGCACAAAACCGCCAGGGTTTTAAGGGACCCCTGCTTCTCCCGGCCAGGGCCAAGTGAGCTTCTAATGTGGCAGCACGTATTCCTGCGGAGTGGAAGGCCCTTCACAAAGGTTGACTAGAAATCTTTCTGATGTTAATTGCTGTATTTTGGTTATACACTGGTACTGATGGGGTGAAATCTTTCCTCAGTGTTACTGTGTACACGGCATCACATAACATCATTTACCTTTTCTTCCCACACAATTTAGTCAAGCCTGTCACGTAATTTGGTCCTCACCTGCCTCATAATTCCAGTAGCCCTGCCTACAGGTTTAGAAATTTTTGTCAGGAGGGGGTCCTTACGCCTCAAAATGTTGACAGGGGGGTCTCGGCATCCAAAAGTTTGAAGACCTCTGATCTAAAGCCTTGTGAATATCGTCAGAGATGTTGAGCATAGCTGTTTCAGTGCTACAGCCTTTCCTGAATCCTGATTGAAAGGTGTCGAGGAGGTTGAACTCATCAATGTGTTTGTTGAGTTGGTGGAGAACGCATTTCTCCAATGTTTTCGCAAGGAACGGGAGGTTGGAGATAGGTCTGAGGTTGTTAAGATCATTAGGGTCGGCCCCTGGTTTCTTGAGAATGGGTGTGATTTGTCCTAGTTGAAGGGAGTCTGGGACACAGCCTGAGATGAGAGAGGCGTTGATGATTTTTGTCCAGAAAGGGGAAATGGTGTGGTTGAGTTCTTTTATAATTGTGGATGGGAGGGGGTCCATAGTGTGGGAGGAAGGTTTTAGGGTAGAAATTATACTGAAGACCTCGTTTTCCGACATTAGCTCAAAGTCGGACCAATGCGCATTGTTTTTTAGCTGGAGGCAGACCTGATTGTCCTTGGTAAGAACTCTTTCTGATTGGTCAAGGGTGGTTAAAGTGGGGCAGGTTAAGAGGGAAGGAGGGTTTGCGGTTTGGAGGAAGGATTGATCAATTTTTGAGACTTTATTAGAGAAGAAGGTGGCAATTTCTTCACATCGCTCTTTGGTGGCTTTGATTTCGTTAGAGGGAGTGCAGTTTGTTTGGCTTTTGACAATGTTGAAGAGTTCTCTCGGTCTGTTTTTCACCAGATCTAGTTGGTTGCGGAAGAAAGACGCCTTTTCACTGAAAATGTGTTTTTTGTATGCCTGCCGAGCAGATCTAAGTTGCGCTAGGTGCAAGGTCGAGGGGTTTAGTCTCCAAGACCTTTCCGTTTGTCTGAGTTGACGCCTTTCGTTATTCAGATCCACATTGAACCAGGGTTTAGATTTGATTTGCCTCATTTGTTTGAGTTTGAGTGGAGCTACTTGGTCTAAAACCTCTGTCATTTTTGAGTTAAAGTGTGTAGTGAGGTCATCGGCCGTCCATGATGAGGGTTGGAGTTGTAGATGTGCATGAATCCTGGATTCAAGTTCGGGTAAAGGGACTTCTTTGATGTTTCTGGTCCAGTGCTTAGGTTTGTCATCACGAATAGGTTGGTGTCTGACAAGTGCATCAATCTTGAACAGAATGAGGTGGTGGTCTGACCAGTCAATGGGAGAAATCGCTCTCAGAGAGACCAGTTCATTGTTGGTAATGATCGCATCCAGTGTTGCACCTTTGATGTGAGTTGGTTCATTGCAGAGTTGTTTGAGATTGTATATTTCAAGTAGGTTGGATAGGTTCTGGACAGTGGAGTCTTCTGGGTCATTCCAGTGGATGTTGAGGTCACCCAGGAACACGTCTTTTGTGTCTGTCATGGAGAAACGTGTTATTAGGTCTGTTAGTTCTTCGGGGAAAAGGGTACGCTCTCCAGGAGGATGGTAGATGGTGTGGAATTTGATGGGAGAGGTGCCCTTGGCAGTGAGTTCGACACCCAGGTATTCAAACGAAAGGTATTCTGCAGGTTTAAGTTTGGTAATCTGTATTCCAGCTTTGTGAATGATGGCTAGTCCCCCCCCAGTTTTGATTGGCCTGTCTTGTCTGATGATGTTGTACCCTGGAGGGATGAGAATGTCAAGAATGGGGGTGGAGTGGACATTGAGCCAGGATTCTGTGAGGAAAGCGATGTCAATTTCTTCAGCGAGTAGAGCTTCAGCAATGTCTGTGGCGTGTTGTACTGCTGATCTGCAGTTTAGGAGCATGCAGGAGAGAGGGCGGGAAGCCTTGATGGTGGGGGGAGTTAGATGGATAGAGGAGTATTGAGCAGGAGGTCTAGGCGAGTGGACAGTTTTAGGGATTCTGTTAGTGCCAACAATAACAGGGATGTGGAAAGGGGCTGACTTCTGGCTCAGAGCGAGGTAAGAGTCGTTGATCACATCAGGTTTCAGTACCGAAAGGGGTGGCGATCCCGGTTGGGTCGAAGTGCCTGACTCGTTGACGGACTGGAGGGTCGGGGGGTGCTCTGTGGGGCCATGGGAGAAGTATTGAGGGGGGTATGAGCAAATCTACCCGGGGAGAGGGAGCACGGTGGCTTGGTCCTGTTGAGAAGGTCTTGTTGTAAGTATAGGAGATCGACAGCAAGGGAGTTAATTTTCTGCTCCATTCTGTTCAGTTGCTGTGTTATTGAGCTGAAAAAGTTTAAGGTTTTTGGCAGGGGTCGAGAATGACTTGGGTCTATGGAGGGAGAGTGAACAGGGGTCAGGGATTGGACGGAATCAGTGGGATTAGGAGAGGGGAGAGGTTGGACGCGGGGAGCCGGATTAGTAATGCTCCCATTCAAGGAGTTCAGAGGAGGAGTAGAGGGTCTACTGTCCAAGTGAGGAGGGAGAGAAATTCTAGGTAGGAAGTCAGAGTTCCGGGGAATGTCAATGAGATTAGCGGTGGAGGCAGGTTGTGTATGTGGGTGTGCGACGGCGGATGGGGAGTGGGCAGTGATAATAGGGGGGAAAGTGTCTGCTGGATAGGTGAAGACGTTGGACATGGGGAAGTCACGGGGGTTGTCAGTGAGGTGAGCGGTGGAGACAGGTTGTGCCTGTGGATGTGGGACATCGGAAGGGGAGTGTGCAGTGGTGGTAGGGGGGAGAGTGACCGCTGGATTGGAGATGACGTTGGACAAGGGGGAAGTAAGGGTCGGGGGAAAAGGGTCTGTGTTGGAGGAAGGGGTAGTTTGAGAGGGAGGGTTCAGATTATCAGGGGTCGAGAGGGGAGTGCCTGTGGGGATTTCAGTCGTGGGAGGGCTGAGGATAAAGTCCGAGCTGACAAGTTCGAGATCGGCCTTGTGGTGTTTGTTAATTGTGATTTTGTTGTTCCTGGTGTGATCAGTTGATGTAATAATGGTGGGTGTTTGGCGGCGGAGAGTAATGATGGGGGTAGTGTGATTGTAGTGAGTGATGGTGGATGTCCAAGAGTTGAAGAGAGGTTCTTCAGGGCAGGGAGATTGGATCAGTTCCACGTTATTCGTGAGGGTGGTGGGGGATAGGGGAGATAGAGTTTGGTGGCTCAGTTGAGTTAACGAGGAAAGAAGTGTGGGGAAGTGGCGGTCAAAGGTGGTGAGGTGCGGGTCGGTGGCCTGTATGAGAATGGTTCCAGTTCTGTAGATGGAAATGGTGAGTTCCCCTTTGAAGGTCGGAGAGATAGTGGTGGAGATTTTTTCACCAAAGGGAATGATTACTGACTTGGCGACTTTAAGGTGAAGAGAGAAGGTGTTTTTCCATTTAGTCGGGCGATTAGTGTAAAAAATGAAGTTAGTTTTCGTGTTGCCGTTGGTCGCTGTGTGGTAGTTATCTACAATGAGTGTTTCCGGGTGTTGTTTTAGAGTACTGTGCTTGAAGTTCTTTTTTGCATTACTGGTCAATTTGTCTGGGTAGTTAATGGACCAGGAGTTGGGTCCGTAACGCACGAGATTCGAGTTCCGGGTGGGGTTAGGCGGGCGCATGGTTGAATGGTAGAAATGCCGAGGCGCAATCAGGAATCAAGCAGTAACCATGCTTTTACAGTAAGCATCATTTGGCCCAGACCAGGGGGACACTCCAAACGCAGGGGGGAGTATCAGCATTTTTCAATGCCTGCCATTGTGCAGAGGTGTGGTGCAGCGGCCAGGGCAGCTGACTTCGGAGCACAGGGTTCACGGTTCGATCCCCGGCTCCGGCGGCAGCTCAGCTCAGCACCATGTGACTCTGGGCAATAGCTCACTTAATTTCCACTCCGGCCCCCAGCGCCTTGAGACCCGTAAGGGTGAGTAGCTGCGCTATATAAAAACGGACTTACATTTTTTTTAATTTTTTTTTGCCATATTGGGAGGAGACAATGTCCACAAGCCAATTCCAGTAACAATCCCATAAGCAGGGAGTGTAGGCAGTCAGCCCTTATCAGATTCTATGGTCTGAGCAAAGATACATTCTCTCTATCACATTTGCCTTCATGTAGCTACTTTGAGAAATGTTTTTATGGCCGATGAATGAGTAGGAGGCAAGAAAGGTGGCTTTATCCCATATAACTTTGTGTAACTAGTTGAGAAATTATTTATCTGGCAGGTGTATAAAAAGGAGGCAAGACGGTGGCTTTATCGTTGATAATGAATGCGTTGGATCCTGAGGGATCAGGACTTATCTTCATTTTTTTTTTCTCTCTTTTTCCTTCTTCCCTTTTCTTTCTTTCCTTTTTTTTTTATTTCCCTTTCTTTCTTCTATCTCAAGACATCTACGGGTCAAGCTGTGGACCCTGTTGGTGTTAAGTCAGTGATCTTTTGGACAATACCCTCGTAGGAAACAGAAGTTAAGGAATTGCTATGGCGTGTGAAAAAAAAAGCAAATCCCAGTATTTCTTTTAGAGTCCAATAGTTCTTACCATAAGGACTATAGATTGACAAGGCCATTCCAAGATGGCCGCCACCTTATCGAACCTGGCTCAGCTTGCAGCTGTAGTCCCTTGTTTGTTTTCCTATTGCAGTCCTCTTTTAATGCCAGTTGCTACCATCATAGAGGGGAATAGAATCGAGGTAGTAATCTCACTGTGGGGGCTCAGTCCTCTGCTCAAAATGGCAGGGGCTATAAGTTTGCTATGCAGCTGTACAACAGTTGTGTTGTACCACTATACAGTTTGTTATACACCTAGCACAACATTCTGGACAAATAGGGGTTTCACTACACCTGTGATCCCTGCATCAGCCATCCCTCCGTCCTCACATGGCAGATGCAAATGTCATTCCCTGGTTTGGGGATGACAGCTATCACTGCCTCCAACATGGAGGAAGGAATTGCCCCAGGCGACGCAAAGGAGTTAAAAAGGCGGGTGAGCAGGGGGGTAAGCGTGGAGCAAAATTGTTTGTAGAAAGCTGCCGTGTAGCCGTCGGGGCCAGGGGATTTGGCTAACTTCAAACGAGCAATGGCCGCTATGACTTCCTCTGGTCTTATCTCCCTCTCTATGTGGGCTGCCTGCTCGGGGGTCAGAGCAGGAAGACGAGCCTGTGTCAGGTATGCGTCTATGTCCGCCCTCTCTAGAGGCTGCTCATCGTAAAGTTGAGCATAAAAGGTGCGGAAGGTCTCGGCGATAGCCGCATCATCCGAGCGTAGTGCTCCCATGTGGTCTTTAATCTCCTGAATTCCCTCACGCTGTCTAACCTCCCGGAGCTTGTGTGCTAATAGTCGCCCACACTTGTCTCCCCCGACATAAAAGGAATGTCGCAGACGCAGTGCAGCATATTCCGCTTTGTCACGGTCGATGGCAGCCAGTTGCGCCTGAGCTGCGGTCAACTGTCGCCAGATGCGTGGGGCGTTGGTGCATTTGCTCCCATTCACGCACTTTTTGTGTCAGGTCCTCCCTCTTCCTTTTACGCTCTGCATTGTCTGCGGAGGAGATGGCGATTATTTCGCCTCTAACAACCGCATTTAGGGCTTCCCATCTGGCAGACAGGGCTGTGTCAGGGTTATCATTGTGTAACAGGTAATCATCCAGTGTGCGCTGTATCTGAGCAACCGTGTCCGGTCGGTGAAGGAGGGCGTCACGTAGGCGCCAATGTCTAGCCGGTCGTTGAGCCGGTGGGAGAGCCAGTGTAACCACCACGGGGGCGTGATCGGACAGACCCGCAACCAGGATATCCGCGGAGAGTGTAATGTCCCGGAGTGCCTTTGAGCCTAAAAAGTAATCTAACCGGGCATAGGTTTTATGGGCGTTAGAGTAGAACGAGAACTCTTGTAGCTGAGGGTGATGGTGTATCCACAAGTCCACCAGACCGAGATCGCTCAGCCTAGAGAGCCCCGTGCGCGAGAGGGCACCTACTTGGCCTGTGCGATGCGCTGATCCTGTTGGATCCTGAGGGATCAGGACTTATCTTCATTTTTTTTTTCTCTCTTGTTCCTTCTTCCCTTTTCTTTCCTTTCTTTTTTTCTTCCTTTCTTTCTTCTATCTTAAGACATCTACGGGTCAAGCTGTGGACCCTGTTGGTGTTAAGTCAGTGATCTTTTGGACAATACCCTTGTAGGAAACAGAAGTTAAGGAATTGCTATGGCGTGTGTAGGAAGGTGGAATCTGACTATATGGTTGCCCCCACTTTTTTTATGGTGTTTTGCTGGTTTATGACTTAGTTGGACTGGGATCCTGCTATTCAGGGCCCCAGTCTATCTGCTTTCTCTGTAAAAAGGTTTCCATGTGCCTTAGGCACATCTCTGATTGGAATCTGGAGTGCCCTTATAAGTCCCTAGTATATGGTATACTATGTACCAAGGGCATAGGTACCTCAGAGGCCTACCAGGGGCTGCAGCATGTATTGTGCCACCCCTGGAAGGCCATCCAAACTGACACCGCAGGTCTGCTACTGCAGCCTGGGTAAGGTGGTGCATGCACCCCTTACTGTGATATAGGTTACCTATATCACTACATACATACACACATATAAACCTATAAGTCACTCCTATGGCAGGCCTTATCAATCCTGAAGGCAGAGTGCGTGGTTCCTATGTGAGAGGGTGCCCCTGCATGAGCAGGGCCCCTCTGCAGCGTTCGGAGACCCTTCTCTGATGCTGTTTGTAGTGCAGCCTGACCATATACTCTTAAGCGCATTATAACCTCGCGTTAAATGCTAACTTTGGAATGGCTGCACCTAAACATGTCGTGTTTGGTGTCAAACATCTTGGAATACTACCCCCCGCCAATTCATTCCACCCTTCTAGAGGGAGAGACATGTTAACCCTGGCCTGGCCGGTAACTTCTTTCTAAAGCCTGGCATCACAAAATGGATGCTACTGCCACAGACACAAGTCTGGCCTCCTGCTGCTGGACGAAACTCCGGCAGGGGAGGCCTGGACAATAGGTTTCCTGTCCCAGGGAGGTGTGACCACCTCCCCAGACAGGATAATGTGTATTGGGGCTGGGCGGGAGCACTTTCGGGTGCTTTGAAGTCCTGCACTGGGGGCACATTTGGTGTCCCTGTGCATACCCCAGTTCAAACCGGATCAGGGGCTTGCAGCCCCTGCTTTGGCGCGAACTGGACAAAGGGAAAGGGGTGTAGCCACCCCTCTGCCCTGACCCACCCATAGGTGGGGCCACAGAGTAGTCCAACCCCTAAACTTAGTATAAGTATAGGAACCCAGTCCTTAGGACTTTAGATTATCCCTGGACGAAACTCTGAAACTGAATCCTGGACCTTCGACGCTCTACTCACGATTAGAGGACAGAAGAATCTCCCTTGGGGTCAAGGAGTGACTCCCTTGCTTGGCAGGCACCAAAGAAGCATCTGTCCGGTTCGCATTTCTGAAGCTCCCGTCGGACGCCGAAGTCATCGCATCACCAGAGGTGGATTCTCAGACTTCCCGAGGCTACCCTGAGTCCCCAGCAAAGCTGAGGCCCGTAGCTATCGTGGGTGACTTGAGACCGTGACCCCTGGACACCGAGCACATTTGCAAGTGCATCCTCTTCTGGGTCTCCCACGAAGTCGTGCTTTGGGCTCCGAGTAGCCCTAGCCTCCAGCACCAACTGCACCGAAGATCACTGGCCTCCACTTTACGAGTGTCCTGTGAGCAAGATCCACGTGCGACGTCTCGAGGCTCCTTCGCGGTCGCTAGCCCGTTGGCTAGTAGCCCTTAACGAAGGCCAATCTTTTTCTTACTTGGTATCCTGGTTGCTCCAGGCCTGCCCTCACTTACCCTCGCTGGGTGAGTTCCCCAGACCTTGCTGGTCTGCACCATCGACGATCTTCCTCTGCATCGAGACTTGCCGTTGCCAAGGCTTGTTGGGTCCAATCCGGTCGCCGACACCTCAGCACTCGACAGACATCGTGTACCAGCCCGAATCCTGCTCCTGGTCGCCGACAACGCCTCCTGGACCTCGTGGCTGAAGAGTCAAGACGACCGTCAACGCACCTGAAGCACTCGACATCGGTGGGCATCTGTCCATCGCCCTCCTGGTCACTGGCTAATGACCCAGACTCTGTCCCCTCTGCTTTCAGGTTCTTCAGATCTCCGATCCACTCTTGGATCCACCCGGACACTTTCCACTTGGTCGCCAGCAGCACTTTGCAGCAGATCGCCATTCAAATCGACGACGAAACCCGACCCCGAAAGGCACCTATGCACCCGGCTTCCCTGGGTGAGGTAACACGAGTACTCCGGTGCTCCCGTGGGTAGAGACTCTTCAAAGTCCTAGATCTCAAAGGGTTTGCTCCAAGTCCTCCTTTAAGTGTCCCTTTCCTCTAATTTCCCGATCACGACTTTCTCCATAGAAGTCAACGGCGTATCGCGGTTGTGTATTTACACTGCACGTGTCCCCCGTGGGTCCCCTGTGTCACTACCTTGGGTGGTTCCTTGTGGTCCAAGCACTTCTAGAGGCTCTAGGCCTAGTGTCTAGTTCAGTCGTGGTTCTTATACCACTTTATTGGTATATGGTTTGGTACACCCCTAGGGCCCAAACGTGTATTTGTGCTATTACTGTGTTTAAATAACTTCTAACTTATGTACTTCGGAAAACTCTAGCCTCATAAAGAGACTAGAGGGGTGTGTTTAGCAATAAATACATATATTTTGAATATATACCTGGTGTGGTGCTCTTTCATTTGGTCACTCAAGAGATTATAGACTGGTAAAACAAGCTGCTTTACATTCCTTCAAGACTTAGCCTGAAGGCTGCTCTCCATAGCTACCACTAGGATAGCTTTCAATAAGGTTGTCTTTAACCTATCTCCAATAAGGGGTTGTTTGGACTGGTGCAAGGTGCCCACTATAATTAGTGGACAGCATATACCAGGCCAACTTCTCACAGCGTGTGAGTCCAATAGTTCTTTCCATAAGGACTATAGATTGACAAGGCCATTCCAAGATGGCCGCCACCTTATCGAACCTGGCTCAGCTTGCAGCTGTAGTCCCTTGTTTGTTTTCCTATTGCAGTCCTCTTTTAATGCCAGTTGCTACCATCATAGAGGGGAATAGAATCGAGGTAGTAATCTCACTGTGGGGGCTCAGTCCTCTGCTCAAAATGGCGGGGGCTATAAGTTTGCTATGCAGCTGTACAACAGTTGTGTTGTCCCACTATACAGTTTGTTATACACCTAGCACAACATTCTGGACAAATAGGGGTTTCACTACACCTGTGATCCCTGCATCAGCCATCCCTCCGTCCTCACATGGCAGATGCAAATGTCATTCCCTGGTTTGGGGATGACAGCTATCACTGCCTCCAACATGGAGGAAGGAATTGCCCCAGGCGACGCAAAGGAGTTAAAAAGGCGGGTGAGCAGGGGGGTAAGCGTGGAGCAAAATTGTTTGTAGAAAGCTGCCGTGTAGCCGTCGGGGCCAGGGGATTTGGCTAACTTCAAACGAGCAATGGCCGCTATGACTTCCTCCGGTCTTATCTCCCTCTCTATGTGGGCTGCCTGCTCGGGGGTCAGAGCAGGAAGACGAGTCTGTGTCAGGTATGCGTCTATGTCCGCCCTCTCTATAGGCTGCTCATCGTAAAGTTGAGCATAAAAGGTGCGGAAGGTCTCGGCGATAGCCGCATCATCCGAGCGTAATGCTCCCATGTGGTCTTTAATCTCCTGAATTCCCTCACGCTGTCTAACCTCCCTGAGCTTGTGTGCTAATAGTCGCCCACACTTGTCTCCCCCAACATAAAAGGAATGTTGCAGACGCAGTGCAGCATATTCCGCTTTGCCACGGTCGATGGCAGCCAGTTGCGCCTGAGCTGCGGTCAACTGTCGCCAGATGCGTGGGGCGTTGGTGCATCTGCTCCCATTCACGCACTTTTTGTGTCAGGTCCTCCCTCTTCCTTTTACGCTCTGCATTGTCTGCGGAGGAGATGGCGATTATTTAGCATCTAACAACCGCTTTTAGGGCTTCCCATCTGGCGGACAGGGCTGTGTCAGGGTTATCGTTGTGTAACAGGTAATCATCCAGTGTGCGCTGTATCTGAGCAACCGTGTCCGGTCGGTGAAGGAGGGCGTCACGTAGGCGCCAATGTCTAGCCGGTCGTTGAGCCGGTGGGAGAGCCAGTGTAACCACCACGGGGGCGTGATCGGACAGACCCGCAACCAGGATATCCGCGGAGAGTGTAATGTCCCGGAGTGCCTTTGAGCCTATAAAGTAATCTAACCGGGCATAGGTTTTATGGGCATTAGAGTAGAACGAGAACTTTTGTAGCTGAGGGTGATGGTGTCTCCACAAGTCCACCAGACCGCGATCGCTCAGCCTAGAGAGCCCCGTGCGCGAGAGGGCACCTACTTGGCCTGTGCGATGCGCTGATCTATCTAGGTCTTTGTCGCACACTAAGTTGAGATCACCCCCTATCAATATGTGGCGCTCCTGAGTCGCCGTAGCCTCCGTGAGGGCCTCATGTAGAAAGCGTTCCTGGCCCTCATTAGGTGCATAGATAGACCCTATAATCAGTGTGTAGCCCCCTATGGTAAATTGGTATGTAAGCAGTCTGCCTTTTATCTCGGCCTCCTTCTGCACCACCTTCCCCCTAAAAGCCCTTGAAACCAAGATAGCCACCCCTGCGGTCTTAGAGGATCTAGAAGAGAAAAATTGTATCGTAAAGGCGCGGGACCGATGCCGGTGGCAATCTTTTGGGAGCAGGTGTGTCTCTTGTAAAAGGCAGATGTCCGCTCCTGTGCTATCTAGGTAGGAAAGGATTGTCCTGCGTTTGATGGGGTTATTGAGCCCTCTCACATTAAGTGTGAGAACTTTAATTGAGGGCGGTGACATCTAGGTCTTTGAAGTGGATGTGCCGTGGAACATAGGAGCCTGAGGGGCATGAACCCCAGTCAGGGCCTGCGAGGGGAGACCCTCGACGCTAGCACTGCAAACGTGTAAGCAGCTATACTCAGTGGACCGAGGGCCCCACCCGAAGAGAGAGAAGGAAAAAGAAGGAAAGCAAAGAGAAAGCGGAGACAGAAAGCCCACATATAGTAAAAAAGAAAAGGCACAACAGAGAAAGTCTGAAGTTCGATCATCAGTCCGTCATCCATAGATGAGCAGAATTGGAGTCCACTGGAGTGTCGTGTGACCAATTGTAGCCCCCCACCCCCTCCCCCCTCACCACCTTAGGCATCAAAGGAAGAACACACCGCTTGGTCCGGGCTCGGTCATATGGTCGATGTCTTGGCCAAAGCTTCTGGCAAGGCCTCATGGGCGGCCTGCTGCTCTCTCTTGATTGCCACGGGATCCGGTCGATTAGTGCGACGTCTCCGCCTCTTTTGTCTCCATCGTGGTCGACCGTCGCCTGACCCATGATCGGAGTGCTCACCATCGTCGGTGTCATCCGGGATAGCAATCCCTAATAGTCTGCTTGCTTCTGACAGTGAGCGGAGTTGATACAGCTTGCCATCGTGCCGAAAGATGAGGCGGAACGGGTGCCCCCAGGAGTACGTGATATTGCGTTGGCGCAGGGCCTCCGTGATGGGCCGGAAGGTCTTACGTTTCTGGAGCGTGATGGCATCTAAGCCTTGGAAGAGGACGGGCGACTGGCTCCTGAAAGTGATCGGGTGGAGCGATCTGGCCTTGCGCAAAATCTCTTCTTTAGTGCGGAAGTCTTGTACACAGACTAAAATGTCTGCCGGGGGTGCAGCCGCCACTCGGGGTGGACCCACTCTGTGCGCTCGGTCCAGCTTAAGATCAGTGTCCAGCGGATTGCCCAGTACGTGATTAAAGAGCTCTCTCACGTATGTAAAGATGTCGCCAGCCTCTTCGTTAGTGCGCACCCCTCGGATTCTGATGTTATGGCGGCGTGAGTGGTTCTCGAGATCCTCCAGGTGAGATTGAACGTCCACCTGCTGATCATGTATGCGAAGCATCTCCTGCTGCAGGGTAGCCATTTCGGTGTCCCGGCGTTGCTCTTGTCCTCCAGTGCTGCCACTTGCTCCCCTATGCTGTCCACATCTTTGCGGATATCCTTGATCTCTGCGGTGAGTTCGCGTTTTACTGTTTGGAGGTCATCTCGCAAGGCCGAGAACAGGGACTCCAGGAATGCCCGCGTCACCGGTTCCTTTTTGGGGGCACCCATCTGTGCCCCGGTGTCCGGCAGCACAGGATCCGCCGCCTCTCGGCCCTGCGCCCGTGCAAAGAGTTCTTTGAGTGATTTTTCTTTTTTGCCCCGGGTGGAGGTCATGATCATCGCCCACCAACACCGCCAGCACCGTCCACTAGAGACCTGGCCCAACGATGACCTTCAGTGGTGCAGCGTCTCCAGGCTCGAGAGTCCTAAGCAACTTCACTGAAGACCAACCGAGGTACGAGCGGGGGACCCACGGCAACCCACAAGCCGCACCCAGGCCTAGCTGGGCCGCCTCTGCGGGGCGCCGGGCCCACCTCTCTGCAACCACCTCTAACGGAGGCCACGCTCGAGACCCCGCGCAGAAGCTAACTCCAGGCACTGTAGGCCCCTCCCGAGGTGTGGTAAATCTCTGCGCCGGCCTGCGCTAGGTTTATCCCCCTGACAGTTCACTGGGGGAGCCCCTGCTATCTGGGCCTCAGGCACTCTCAGGCCACGTCTTGCACCAGGATAAGGCAGATCACCAGTGCCGGCGATCCGTCACCAGCTCAGGTCCATACCCCAGGGGGTTGGGTGGGTTCACGAGGAGGGATCCAAGTCCGATGCTCCCCAAGCATACGAGAGTGCGTAGCAGGGGCCCGTGCAGCAGCCGCCCGCCTCAGGGCTCGCTCGACGGCGCAGTGCAGGCTGCTCCAGGCTCTGCACAACAAAATGGCGGGATGGAGCCGCCGACAGCCCTCAGCCCGCCCCACAGGCTCCAATAATGGGGTAAGTCCAGCCTATTGGGGCCTCCCGGATAGGTGCCAACCCAAGGTGTCTCTCTCATGGGGCCCAGGGTGAAGCGTATAACTGCAGTCCAGAGATCGGGACAGAGGCGCCGTGTGATTAAGGGAGGCAGCCGTGATCGCAGAGGAGGCCCTGGTTAGGTCGGGGCTTAGCAGAGGGAGTGATGGACTCACCATGGCGTCTCTCCCGGACCGCTCCGAGGGTAAGGTTGTCTCCTGCGAGCTCGCTCCGCTCTCCGCAGATCCCAGGGCACTTGTGGGCGGCCGCCGTCCGCCCGGCTCCCGCACTGGAGGGTCCACCGCCCAGGACAAGATGGCGCCTCAACTCCCGTTCCGCGGTCGGCCTCCGCCGCTAATGCTCTGTCTTCAGGTCCGGTGCGGCGGGGTAGATCACAGCCTCCGTCCGGAGCCCTCGGGAAGCCGACACAGCCCGGCGACCACAAGTGCAGGAGTTCAAATACCGCAGCCGCGGTGACGCCACTTGCCAACGTGCTCCGCCGCTCAGTCCTGGCGGGGAATCGGGAGCAAGAAACTCGGCCGCAGGGCTCCGGAGCCGGTCTCCCGGTGGCGCAGCCGGTGCTTGGTCAACAATGGCAGCCTCTCATTGACTTCCGTGCTTTACAGGGCTATAAGCCGGTGCTGAAGAACGGCGGTCGGAAGAGAGGCGTCGAGACACGTCTTACCTCGCCGCCATCTTGGCCACGCCCCAGCATACCGTTTTTAAATAGAAAACATGTAGAACTGAGAGTGTTAGTTTTCTTTATAAATGAAAGTGTAATGTTGAAGAATTCTCCTAATTTCATTGCTGATTCCTTTGGTGATGGAGCATTGCCCAGTGCTGGCAGCTACCAAGATGGAGACCAAATTCAAGATGCCCCTCTAAAGAGCAATATCTCACTGTTGTCACAATTGTGCTTAAGATGGTGATTCATCTGGATGTAAGCACAAGTTAAAATTGTGGCAGAGAGAAGCTATAACTACAGTTAAGACCCGCTAATAGTGTCATGTAAATATTAAAAAGCCTATGGCCCAGTGAGGAGTCCTGGGGTGACTCTGCACACTTGAGGCTACGGGTTTGAGCAATAAGGTGTTCGAATAACTAGCTGAAAGCAAGTGATACGGAAGGAAGAAGGACACTTCAGTGATTGTTCAGCAATCCAGATTGACTATATAACCTGTGGCAGAGTAAATCATGGGAGACAGTATTGAAGGTTGCATTGAAGTCTAGAAGAATAAGCGTAGCTGTTGGGATGGGAATGTTCCCTGCATAATGTACAGTCATGTTCCTCTGCCCTGAATGCCCAACAGAGCACATCTGGTATCCTAGTTAGGTCGAGCTTAAACAGCGCTTGCGCTGTAGGCGATCTGTTATCTTTACTTTGTGGGGTCTGACTCCTCCCACGTTTTAGATTGGCTTGTATGTGTGTCCTTTAGAAATGGCTACTGGGGGGTGCATGTCCCACCTTTTCTTGAAAATATACTCCCACGGAGTATTGCTGCGGGAGCGAGCAGGGACGCACACACTGCGTGCATGGCTTTTTTAATCTCTTTGCTCCCATGCCGCGTTTAAACTTCAATAACGGCAGCCACACCATTTCCTTATAGCGCGCACTGCCAAAATCCTTTTTTTATATTTATGATTTTTCATAAAATGCGGCATGCCAAGCTTGTGCATTCTTGACAGCACAACGTTGATTTCTGAGGGCGCATGTCCGTCCTCAGTGTCCCAACACAGGCGCACGTCAAGCAGCTGGCCTGCTCCATTGTGGACCAGAAGGTAAGGGACTGGCGGCCTCACTTCCTATTTCTTCTCACAGCGAGCGTGCATTACACAGCATAGTGCCGCTGAATGGGGCAGATAATCATTTTCTTCTCACAGTGAGAATGTAATGGGTGCATCACACGTTGTAGTGCTGCTGCAGTGACAAATTAAGCATTTTCTTCTCATAGGATGTAATGCATGCAGTAGTGTTCAAGGACAAGGGGTCCTCCTCCACCTGGGGGTCCTTTTACTCCTGTTCTAGGGCTGCACTCTTTAAAATCCAGGATAGCCTGACCTCGCATGCGGAAATGGCTGCATTTAAGAGTGGGGTTCATTGTTGTTGCACCCGTAATGGTGTTTTATGCTTACTAATCTCACCCTACATATGGGGTACATATTTCATCCATTAGTTGCACACATCCGAAGAAGGCAGGCCCTCGTACACAGTTGTGCGTCATGCTACCTTCAGGGATCGGGCCCTGAGAGCACCCGTGCTCTTCCTGGGGCATCTGACGACGTGTTGTTCCCTAAGTGACATCAGCTGCGTGGCTCTAATGTAACAAACATAGGCGCAATGCTGACACTTGCGCTTTTCCAAATGTGTGACTTTTTAGGTCGAGCCTAGCGTTGCAGCGCATGCGCTGCTCGCTTTGCGAGGCATGCAGTATTTAGTATAGCGTGGAAGCTTCGTGGAAGCTCCGCCCATCTTTTTCATTGGCTTAGGTCCTAAATGCTGCCTTCCGATTGGTTTTAGGCTCATGACGGCCATGTCGTCATTTGTATCCTTCCATGGCTACTGGCCCCTTTACTTAAAACACTATTTTCTTCTCGTACTCCCCCTCCCCCCTCACGCTGTCCGTGACTTCTTGGCCCCCCCTGCTCCCCACCCCCCCAATCCCGTTCGTGTCTTCTCCTCCGCCCGCACTCCCGTTTCCAATGTAATAGGTCTCGCGTAAATGCGAGTCCTATTGCATTGCAAATGCTTGTTAACTCACCTCGCCCTAACCCTCTCCTCGCCTCCTCTTTCCCAAGCCCTGCCCCATCCTCCTGTCAGCGCGTGTACATTCCATGTGCCTCGCACCCCGAGTCTCAAAAAGACAAATGAAAATCAACTTTATTGACATGCTATCTTATATCAGTGGCGGCACCTGCTGCGCGAATACATATCAATACTGCGTTTTGACACAGTTACTTTCTTGCCCTTCCTTCTCTTCAGCCCTCCGCCGCATTGATTCATCCCTCACTCAGCAACCCACCCACCACCTTTGTTCACATTGCCTCTTCTCTAAGTCGCTCCCTTTCGCTAATTTCTTCCCTTGCATTAAATTCAAGTTTTTGGGCATGACAGGTTATACCCAGAGGTAAAATAGGCTATATAACCAGTTTACACAAGCAAGTTGTCAGTGACCCCATGCCATGCATGAATAGCTCGCCTCGATCAGATGTTTGCCTTAGTTTCTTCTGCTATTTGTAGTCCTGTATTTATAATGGGATAAACCATGAAAAGTATGGCAACTTCTCGCACACTGGAAACTTGAACCCAATGGAGGCGTGGTTGTTTATTATTTTTCACATGCCCATATAACCTAGTGCAATTACATATGTTTATGATTAAATTCCTGGTCTAAGTGCGACAGGATGTAACACATCTGTCAGCTATTTCTATCCATTCTTGTGATACCCTAGCACGTTTCTTCGCTTTTGTTTCTGCTATGAAGTTGTATTCCTTCTCCGAGGAGCTACTCACGACCTTTGTCCAGCTCCACCTCCTGTCACCCTACTCCCCTGTCCTCTTGCCTGGGTCCATCCCTCTCTATCCACCTTTCACCACTCTGTCCCGCCCCCATTCCTCCCCTCCCTCCCTCCCTCCCTCCCCCGGGCCCCAGTCCATCCCGCCCCTCCTCGGTTCTCGTCATCCAGGCAGAAGCTTCATAGTTTGTTTGTCTTCCTTCTGCCCGGGCTGTCTGTCCCTCTACACCCAAGGGCCCCCAGGGACTCCACCTTCCCAGGGCCATGGCCGGGGCCCGCCCGGGGGTACATGCGCTTCAGCTGAATCCCATTTCTGTGCACGAGACCATCAAGAAGGACAGCAAGTTCATCAAATGGGACGAGGTGAGTGAGAGTTGGCATCTTGGGGGCGGGGCTTCCGGGAAGCAACCAGGGCAACAACTGGAATGACAGGGAAGTTGCGAAAGAGGGGTTCGAGAGCAGTTAGGAATCGAAAGGGGTAGTTAAGTGGGTGGGAAAAGCAGGGTGGGGGGAAAGATAGGCTGACAGGTTTAAAAGAGGGCAATGGGGCTTTGGGGGGGGCGGCCGAACGCAAGTGAGGCTCGCATCCCCAGGGTTCTTTGGGCGGTGGAACAGCCTGGAGGCTATTGGGCTTGCGTTGGGCTATCTTTGGGCTGGCGGGCGGGGTGTTTAAAGCCGGCCATTTCAGTCGCCGTGATACCATTTTAGGAAGGTGACACTGCGACCGGCTAGGTTTAGGGTCAGCTCCTTGTTTTGTCAGCTCCTGTTGTATTTTGCGATCTTCGCTGAAGCGGAAGAAATCGCTGGTGTGCCGCGCGTGGGGACAGCAAGTGCAAGGCATAGCGGAGATGCAGGCAGAGAGAAAGGTGCAGGAGGCCATGCAGCTGTTGGCAGAGGCCGTCCGCATGTACCTCTTCAAGACGCCTGTGATGGTGTGGCCGCCGCGATGTGTGGCCGGGGGTGTGGCAGCGGCGGTATGGGCGTGTTCCCCGCCACGGCAGATAGGAGGGGAGAAGGTAGGTGCGAAGGGTGGGGGCCGCGGGATGAAGGCGGCCCGACAAAAAGAAGTAGAGGAAAGGCAGGGCAGGGTGCCACTCGGCGCCCAGCCCTGGAGTTTGAGAAGGGAAAGGGGGGGGCACTCGGGGGAGGAGGGCATATGAGGGTCCAGCAGGCAGGAGAGCTGCTGGTGCCACGGACTATAGGGGTGTCAGTGGGCCCAAATTGGGGAGGGGGCAGGGGAAGACTGCAGGAGAGACGGGCACCAGGGGAGGGGGCAAGTCGGGACTGGCGGGAACCTGAGGGGCCAAGGATAGGAGAGGGGAGGGGCAGAAGCATATGGGAGACATGAGAGGGGAAAGGGGACAGGGAGCCGGGCCCTTGGAGGTCAAAGTGGGCGGTAGGAGGGCGGGGGGCTGTGGGGGTTTCCAGGATTCGGTGGATGGGGCGGCGAAGGCTTTAGAAATGAAGGTGTGGTTAGATAGGGCCCCTTGGGGGCTGAGGAACAGGTGGCTGGAGAAGGAGGGGTGGAAACGGGGGGTGGGAGAGGCCTTTAGGGGAGAGAGGGATCCCCGGGGAGGAGCCCGCTGCAGGGAAGTGGGGGCAGGGAGACGCTTGGCGTCACTGCTGGAGTGGAGCGAAGGGGAGCTGGGGGGAGGAGGAGGCAGAGAGGATAGACGTGGGGATTGGGGAGGGGGGGCCCCGGCGTAGGAGGACAGCATCTGGTGGGGGCCCGGTGCGCAGGGGGGGCACTCTGCAGGAGCGGGGAGGGGAGGTCCGGCAGGGTGGGAAGGGGAGGGGGGTCAGTGGCAAACTGGCCCGCGCAGGAGCAAGGGGCAGATGGGCAGCGAGAGCCCCTGCGGCATTCAGTGCTGGAAATCGAAGAGCTTATCTGCAGTAGGCAGAGAGTATGGAGGCACGCAGAGGCCAACCAGAGCAAGGGGGAGGAGCATGGGAGGACATGCAACTGGACTACGACGAGGACAGTTTAGAGGAGGGGGAGATAGTGGAGGAAGAGAGGGAGAGGCCACAAGGGGTGAGGGGGGAGAGAGGAGTAACGACATGTGAAAAGCAGCGAGTCTCCTGAGATCCCCAATGCTGCCCGGCGCAAGGTCACCTTTAATCCACTTTGGATTCGCTATCTAAAATAACGAGGCAGGCGCTGGAAGCTGGAAGGCAAGAAAAAGGTTTATTACTCTTAGAGGAGACCACGTCAACTGCTGACACCAGGATGTCTTCAGGGAGGTGTTCTACTGGCAATGCTTTTGGCTCTTCCTTTTATACAGGTTTTACACAATGTATTTGTTTCATTTATCATGGTTACAAGCTTGGAGTCTCCGCCCGGGCAGGTTGTCACACAAGCCCGACATTGTTTCATCAGCATGGTTACACAAGCCCAACATTGTTTCATCAACATGGTTACACAAGCCCAACATTAACTCTCCTCCCGCCCAGGTCAAAAACAGACAATTTAATTGCAGCTGGACCTTGCTTCAGGGTCTAAACACAAGTGAGACCGGCCAGATCTAAGAGTCCGTTCTGTTGATAAAAACAGGTCCCATTGTTGGCAAAAAACAAGTCTTGCTGTGTGCAGTGCAATAAACCATGCTTGCAAGAGTCTGTTTGGTATTTGTAACATGTTTGTGCAGGGATGAGAGGAAAGACGAGTTTGAGGCAGCAGGTGATGTTGATGTTTGTCGTGGAAATAGTTTATAGCCCCCAGCACACATATCAGGTTTGGTCAGAGAGTCAGAAGGCTGCTAGAGGACAGGGTGAAATGAAGGTGACCAACAGAGTACAAAATGGCTGTGGTCAATCAGAATGACTGTAGTTTATGTGCACGTAGGAACTTTCATCAGACAAGATGGCGCAGAATGTTCATGATTGTCGTTTTGTTCTTAACAGTCGCCCCTTTGAACATAACTAGCCATCTCGTCAGTCTATTTCGATCCATAATGTCCTGTATTTCTTGTTCATACATTACTCTCATTTTTGTTAACTGAGTGTCCATATTCTTAGGGCGCAAGGCACTTATGCAAAGAGAACACAAAGGTGGTATACAGTGTACACCCAAACAGCAACCACATATTGCCAATACTGGGACCAAGAGAAACATTGATATTTTCCAACCCCAGTCCTTCAAGATGCCCCAAAGCCAACTTCCAATTGTCCAAGTCTCTGATCCTTGATGAATTTCTGAAGACAGTCTGTGGAGATGTTCGATTGCTTCATAGACAGAGGGTGAATTATCAGGGATGTATATGCAGCAACTGGCACCAATGATGCGACATGCTCCTCCACGATCCGCTAGTACCACGTCCAGGACCATGCGGTTTTGTAGGGCCACCAGACGGACCGCTTGAAGCTCGGCAGTGTTGTTGGTGAGGATGCCAGCTGTGACGTTCAGGGCGGTTTCTACCGCTTGAGACAGATGTCTGATGGCTCGGCTGTTTGCCATCGGACCCCATAGCGGGACGAGCCTTTTTGCTGCGTCAACGAACTGTGATGCGGCAGAGTCTGCTTGATCAGTGTCTTTAGAACGCTTTTCTCGATGATGCTCTGCAGGGGCTGTGTAGGTCGGTGGTAAAACAAAAGCGATGTAGCACGTGCCCCCCCAGTTTCTTGGGAGCCAGGTGTAGGCTTTGGTTCCACAGACAAAGTACATATTGGGTGATGCAACAAATGCTGGAGGGTTGGCAGTGTTCAAAGTCCTTACAATGTTACAAGTGCTGTGACCCACATTCTTAGTCCCACGGCCTTCAATGCATACAAGGCCAGAGACGTTCACCACAGATAGGGCCACAGTCAGTGTTGCAGCAGTTCTTTTTCTTCAGGTAGGAAAATGTGGCTCTGACAGGATTATTGAACACTTGTATTTCCACTCGTTCTTTGGAGGGGACATTCATTGGGAATGTCGTATTGGAGGTGTGAGGGCAAAGGGAGCTGCTGTTCTTCCTGTTTGGTTTAGCCAGAACTCGTTGTAGAACTGAGCGATTGTCCCATCGGAAGTGGCATTGTCTTTGTAACTTTCTTGTAGGAGCATCATCCAGGCAAGGCAAGATCCATGAACAGAAAAGGGTGAAGGGATGAAAGGGATGGAATGTTCAGTGGCATGTGGTAGCAGCCCACAGACCCAACAGTTAGTGGCATTGGTGGCAAGATTGTGCTGGTGCAGCATCTGTACGAAAGAATTATTCCAGAATTCTTTGCGTCGTTCTCGGAGATGTGGCGGTAGTGATACCAGGTAGTGTTCTTTCTTTGTGATTGGTTGCATGGTTGGTGACAATGTTCTGTATGCAGGTGCATTCTCTTCAATGATCCAGAGTGTGACCATTAGTAGGAGGCAGGTGAGAAATGCAGCTACAAGTGCAATTGTCTTTGTACTGTGCAGTTCAAAAGTCTTGGTGTCTTTGCGGTGGCTTTGCAGGTGTTCCGTTTCTTCCATCATCTTCGAGGAGCTCACCAACTGTTAGGACCACAGACTTTTGTCTGGTGTTTTTCCTGGTAGCGTTGTTTGGCTGTGCTACCGATCTGAGACTCTGACTCAGTTAGTGGCCTGGTTGTTGGAGCTCCCCTTTTTGTCGATCTTAGGTTGTACCCTTCCTTGGATGGCACCGTGGGGTCGGGAAATTCAGACAGTTGGAGGGTGTCTTCTTGTGGGTAGCAACTCAGAGCTGGTCGGTCTTTTGCGAGTACTTCCTCTTGCACCTCCATCTCTTCACAGGTTGCCAGCGTTGGAGGGACTTTCTTGCAGTGGTGGGCGTGCAGCCAATTTCTTTTTCCTTCCACTCGGAGGGCAGTTCGAGTGGTGATCAAGACTTGCCAGGGGCCCGTCCACCTGGGCTCCAGATTCTTCGTTCTTTGGAAGTTGCGAACTAGGATGAAGTCCCCAGGCTTTATCACATGTCCTGGGCCCCTGGATACGTCAGGCAAGGCTTGCTGCACCTGTTGGTGGATAATTGTTAGCTCGTTTGTCAATTTATGCAGATAGTCTGACATTAATATGTTCGGGACATCGTTAATGGAGGTGGGTCTTGGTGCCGCCCAAATGTTCATAGGCCTGCCGAAGACCACTTCATACGGGGTCAGTCTGTGTTTGGTCGGGGTGGAGCGCATTGATAGCAATGCCAATGGAAGGGCGTCGGGCCATTTCAACCCGGTTATTTTGGCTAGCTTTAGTTTCAATGTTGCATTGTGTCTCTCTACCAGGCCCGCTGATTGGGGGTGGAAGACAGAATTTTTGTTTTACCCCCAACCCTTTCAGTATGTTCTGTATCACTTCGGCTACGAAGTGTGGGCCGTTGTCGCTCCATAAAATTCTGCAAAGGCCGTACCGGGGGAAGAATTCTTTCAACAATACATTTGCAGTGGCTATGGCAGTATTGTCGCGGGTGGGATATGCCTCCACCCATTTGCTAAAGCGCACACAACCACCAGGACATATTTTAGACCATGGCATCTCTCTAGTTGGATGTAATCCATTTGAAGGACTTCAAAGGGGTGATCAGGGACTCCAAACCCTCCCCGTGGTACTACTGTCCCTTTCCCTGGGTTGTGTTGTAGGCATACTATACACTGTTGTACTAGGCGCTTTGCAGATTCTGTTATCTTGACATTATGCCATACTCTTGTGATTAGTTCAATCATGGGGGTGGAGCCTATGTGTGCTGGTAAATGTGCCATGGTCAATATGGGGATGAGGTAGTGTTGGAAAGTGGGTTATTGGTAGGGGCAAATGTAGGTCTGCCACTAGTAATAAGACCACAAACACTGGATAGGACTCAGCATAGGTCTAAGAAAATTATTCCCATGCTCAACCCCTGGTAACGTGGCTGCGAGCAGACAGGCTTAACTTCAAAGACAGGTATGTAAAGCATTTAAAAACACCAATTCAGTAAATAATTAAAACACAACACATAATAAAAATCCAACACCAATTTATAAAAATAGGAAATATTTTTATCTTTAAAATGACACCAAAACGACAAAAATCCAATGTAGGGAACCGGAGATATGAATTTTCAAAGTTTAAATAAAATCTAGCACTTAGAAGCATATAGCACCATATTGGGACATAGCCTCGCGATAGACCGGGCCAAAGTCAAAGTTTAAGGCCGACCGCGATGGAGCCCTGAGCGGATACCCCACGCGGAAGGTCCCGGTCAATGTTTTTACCTTCGCACTTAGAAACTTTTCTGGAGCTTTTCTCCTCGAGGCCCCTTGACGCTCTCCGTCAGTCCGGATCCGGTGCGGCTCCGCCGGGCAGCCTTTCGACGATCTCCCGGTGAACTTCCCTGGAGCGGACTTAGAAACTTTTTCAAGATCGCTTCAGCGGGCAATCCAACAATCCAGGCCGACACGCGATGGAAGGCAGGCGGATAGGCGCTCGCGGTTGCTCCCGGTCGATTTCTTACGAGCGGACTTAGAAGCTTTTCTGGAGCTTTTTCTCTTGGGGTCCCTCGATGCTCCTCATGTAGCCGGATCCGGTGAGGGTTCGCCGGCTTCAGATTTTCGCTAGTCCCGGTCAATCTCTGGAAGTCGATGCGATGGAGCTTTTAGCGGGACGAACCTGGTGGGCTTGGCCGACTCGCGGTTGAAGGCAGGCGGCTTGGCTGACCAGGATGAGTCGGTCCCCCTATGGAGCTTTTTTCCAAAGTTCCTCCAAAGTTCCCCAAACTTCCTGAACTTCTTCCTGAAGTTCCTCAAAGGGTCCCAAAGTGTCTCAAACTTACTCCAAGGGTCTGGAAGCTCCAAGATGGTCCTTGAAAGTTGAGGACTTCAATTCCCACAATGCACTGGACGTCACCCTTACAAATCCACTGGTAGTTCCCCAGGTTGGTGATTCTTGGTGGTGAGGGTCCAGATGAGCTCTGTTAACCTGTAGCTTGCAGGGAGTCCACTCTTGAGTCCTTTTACTCAGCACAGTTAGTCCACAAAGCTGTAGTTTCAGGGGTGCAGTCTCCAGAGGTCAGGCCTTAGAAGTCTTTGCACAGCAGAAGTTCCAGCAGGGCCAGTCTTGCTTTCTTCAGTTTCAAGCAGCAGATCTGAGGGGCTGGGCCTCTCTCAGATACTTATTCCACAGTCTCTGGGTCATCCAGGAGGTCACGCTTCACCAATAGGAGTAGGGTAACTGCCCACTTGAGTGACTACTTCCTGCAGAGTGTGGCATTATTTTATCCCAGAGTGCAACAAAGCTTCCAAATCCATAATGGCTGATTTTCCAGCAAGGAGGTAAGAGCTGGCTAAACACTCCCACTGAGTTGGCTAATTAACCTAGCCTCTCCTCCCTACATCTGCACATACCTTCCTTAATCCTGCCACCTGGCTGGGGTGGGGGTTCAAAGCTGTTAATGACACTGCTCTGGGCTCTGCCCCTTTGAAGCTCATTGTTTACGACCCCTCCCCTGGCCTGGCATTCCTGCAGAACAGCTCACTGCCCTCCCAGTCCATCTGGCTGACCCCAGGGGATCTTTATCACCTCTTCAGGCAGGCTGGCTAATCCTCTTAACTCTGACCAATCAGGGCAGAGCACTGGCAGGCTGGATTTGGAACTACAACTAAGAAAGTGTTATAACTTCTTGTCTGTTCACTTTGGGAAAAATTCAATAACATCATATTGTAGGATTTATCCATACCATTCTAGTGAGTCTTTGAATGGAATCTTTATCCCTGTCCTGTTAATAGTTATTGTTTAATAACTTTCCCCATGTTAACCTATGGGCCATGGGGTTTGCAATGGGAAAAATGACGTAGGCCATTTTTCCAGCACCAGGACTTACAAAAACATATTTTATAAGTACTTGGCTTATTTTCACAGGACCCCCACCCTATAGGTCACCTAGGGGAGACCCTAGGGGTGTTGAATCTGTAAAAATATTGCAGATCCTCCATGCCCAGTGCCCCCAGCATCAAAGTCGAATTTGGGCAGCACTTTAAACAATGGGGAGAGTGAAATGTGAATTTCACTTAACCCAGGGCATTTATAAACTCATTTTATAAGGGTCTACCTTATAGATACCTGACCCCCACCCCTGGGATACCTAGGGAGACCCTGGGGGTCATTATTATGCCAAAACATTTTAGGTTGACCAGTTTTAAGTGCCCCAAACCCCAAAGTCGAGTTTGGCCACAATTTGCATGTTTAAGAGCAGTCCTGGCACCCAGGGCTGCTTTTAAACTGACCACAGGCTTCAGCAGTGCACACATGCAAGTGCAAAAGGCTGCTGGCCTCTAAACTGCCATGCCCCAGGATACTGGGGACTTCTAGGTAGTTTCAATCCCCTGCCCTATTATATACTAGGGGCTCATGGGGTAGGTCATGCCAATTACAGGGGTACCCCAACCCAAAGTGTACCCTAGTGTATGTAGGTGCTTTACTGTTATCTAAGTGTTTCAGCATGGCACTGGCCCTGGGCCTGGTTAAACAGAGCCCAGGGTCAGTCAGAGTCAGTTACCACCAGTTCCAGTCAGCAAAAAGTTGGGGGGTGCCCAGGGCACAGGATGACTTTCCAACAGGTAGGCATTGGGAACAGCCATTTATTTCCGTCTTTAGTTCTCCAGCAATCTTCCTCGTCTTTTAGTCCCACCTTTTCCCACTCGGTCAATTCGTCTTGTGTGCCTGTAGTCTGTATGTCCCTTACAGTGGTCCTAGCATCAGTCCATTGTTCAGCTTGTGACCTGGTCACATACATTCGTGTCATAGTTCTGTCTTCTGCCGTGGCTCGGGCAGTAACGTCTGCTAGCGCATTTCCCTGTCCAATGAGATCTGTCACTTTCCTATGTGCTTGGCATTTTATCACTGCTAGCTTTTGGGGAGGAGGACTGCTTCCGTCAAGGCGGAGACTAAATCTCCATGCAGGATGGGTGTACCGTGTGAAGTCTGGAACCCTCTTTCTTTCCATAGAATCCCGAAATGGTGAACCACCCCGAAGGCGTATTGGCTGTCGGTGTATATGTTAACTGTCGTGCCAGCTGCTAAAATACATGCTCGTGTGAGGGCAATGAGTTCTGCTGCCTGGGCGGAACGTTGGGCAATACGGGCTGTTTCTAGAATGGTTCGGGCTGTGGTGACAGCGTATGCAGCTGAGGTGGTGCCGTCGGGAGTTTGATGCACGAACCATCCACCCATAGTTCTCCATCTGGCTCTAGAAAGGCGGTGTCTCTGAGGTCTACTCTACTTTTTGTTTGTTCATCGGTTAGTGTCACACAGTCGTGTAGTGGAGCCACGTTAGGATCGTTCTCGGGTAGGGGTAACAGCGTGGCTGGATTGAGGGTGGTGCATCGCTTTAGGGTAATGTGCGGTGCTAGCAGGGTCAACTCATATCCTGTCAGTCGGGCGCTAGTCAAGTGTTGGGTTTTGGTCTGGTTCAGTAGTGTGTCGACTGCATGGGGTACTAAAACAGTGACTGGATTGGAGAGCACTATTCCTTCGCTCTGGCGTATTGATACTGCTGCAGCTGCCACAGCGCGCAGGCACGCTGGCAGTGCTTTGGCTACTGGATCGAGGGTGGCAGAAAAATATGCACAAGGCGTTGTTTGTGACCAATTGATTGTGTTAGGACAGACAATGCACATCCCTCCCTTTCGTGTGTGTAGAGGAAGAATGGTTTGGAGTAATCTGGGGTTCCTAGGACTGGTGCTGAGCAAAGGGTATTGCGTAGTTCTTTAAAGGCTGTCTGGCATTCGGGGGTCCAGGGGAGAGATGAGGGGATGTCCTTAGCTAGGAGGGAGAGAAGGGGTTTGACAATGAGGTTAAAGTTCGGTAACCACTGTCTGCAAAACGAGGTGAGGCCTATCAAAGAGCGGACTTGCTTCTGATTTTTGGGGACAGGGTGCCTAGAATTGTCTGGATCCTGTCAGGCGTGAGTTTTCTCCCTTCTTTTGATAAAAGGTGACCCAAATAGGTCACTTGTGATTTACAGAACTGCAGTTTCTTTCGGGAGACCTTGTGACCATTCTCAGCAAGGAAATGGAGTAGTTTGATGGTGGCTGTGACGGCTATTGGTATGGTGTCTGCTGCTAGAAGGATGTCGTCTACATATTGTATTAGTGCCACTCCATCTGGCAATTGTATGGCGTCCAACTATCTATTAAGCGCCTGGCTATAGATACTTGGGCTCTCAGTGTACCCCTGAGGTGCTCTACAAAATCTATACGAACGGGAATTTAGGGTAAATCCAAAAAGATAGCGGCTGTCCTCGTGTATAGGTATGGAAAAGAAGGTGTTCTTGAGGTCGATCACAGTGAAGGTGGTGGCAGTGGAGGGGATTAAAGTCAAAATTGTCGTGATGTCGGAAACTACTGGGTATTGTGGTACTACGATTTTGTTTACCTCCCGCAGGTCAATGATGAAGCGGTAGGCTTTCCCATCTCCCTCTCCCTGTCTCTTTACAATCGGTAGTATGAGACTGTTACAAATGTTGCTCACTACTTCCTCTACCACCCCTGCCTCTACCAAAGAGTGTATGATCTCTGTTAGTGCTTTCTCACCCTCTGGCGATATTTTGTACTGCGGTACCTTCGGTAGGGTGGCGTCCTGTCGTATTGTTACGTGTACTGGGTCAATCATCATTCGTCCTACGTCTGAATCAGCCCTAGCCCATAAGTGTGATGGCAAAGTGTCCAGTAGGGATGTGTCAGTCTCAGAGATGGAAAACATGTGCTGAAAAGGGTTCTCTCTATGGCGTTGGGGGTTGTCATACAGGATGACACGCACTCCGTCTGGTGAGCATCTGATAGTCGCATGGAAGTGTTTCAAAGGTCGAGGCCCATAATGGCGTCTCGGGTGTTAGATGAGAGGAGGAATGTCGTTTCGACGCCATTGCTGTCAAGATTAAAAGGGATGGGTCGGGACAAAGGGTTGGTGGAGGGCGTGCCGTCAAATCCTATTGAGGTCACATGTGAGCCTGACAAGGGTGCCCTTGGAATCAGTCGTTTGGATAGTGCACTACGTGTTGCTCCTGTGTCTACCAAAAATGGCGACCTTGTGCCCAGGACCTCAGCGGTAACATAAGGGCCTTGCTGATCAACGCAGAGCTCGACTGGATCCCTTCCTTGCCCCTGGCTGTCCTATGCAAAGTCGTACGTATTGTCATAATCTGTCTGTTGGTACTGATTCTGTCTGAGATGGTCAAATGCGTTCATTCTTCCTGGCCTTTCCTCGCTTGCTTCACTCGCGTACCCTCTTCCACGTCCTCTTCCTCTCTGTCCACTTGCTATTTCCCTCGCCCCTCTGCCCCTAGCAGCTCCTAACAAAGCCGGGCATTGGGATTTCCAGTGTCCATATTTTTTGCAAAATGCACATTGATCCTGTCCTAGGTCTTGGCGTCCTACATATGATGTAGATGGATTGTTCCTAGGGGGCTGTACTCTAGGGGTATTCTGCTGGTTTCCTCCCCTATATTGCTCCCTTCCTGTATTCGCCCCTGGAGTTGTGCTATCATTACCCTTTCCTTCAAGTCCTTCTTTTTCCTTTCTGTAGCCCTGTCATTTTCGTTTCTCTGATGCTCGTAGTACTGGGCCATTTGGAGAATGGCCGTCGGTTTAGATGCTGCCCAACTACTTTCGCTGGCTTGTAGTTTCTGGGATACATCTGGCAGTAATCCTTTGACGTAGTTCTGCACAAATAAGTGGTGTCCGGTTGCGGTGGACATGTCTTGTCCACTGTAATCCAGAGAACACAGTTTCAAATCTGGAGAAGTACTCTGAGACGTCCTCTTGTGGTTTCTGGCGGCATGCGGTTACTATGGACCAGTCTATCTTTTTCTCTGGGATCAGCGTTTTCACTTTCTGCACTATTTTGTCAGGGAGGTCTAATATTGCTTTAACTGGTTTTTGACCAGGGTTCCGCTGTTTATCTAGTGTGTCGAGTTGTTCCCAGGTATGACCAAACAGTTCGGTATGGTCTACTTTCCTAACCTGTTTCCACACATCTGCTGGCAAACATAACCCGAAGAACAAGTCTATGTCGGCAAGTGTCATTATTGTTGATCCCAGAGCGGTACCTAGCTCGGTGTAAAAGGCGGTGGGGTTCTTTCGTAAATCCGGCAAAGATTTACGGACGGTCAGGATGTCCTGTCTGTACCATGGCTGATACACCCAATTGTAGACCACCCTTCCTCTAGCGTCTTGATGGTTTATATCGTCATTAGTCCCTTGTCCTCTAGGAGGTATCCAGTAAGGGGCAGCTTCTTTTATTGGCATCATGCTATCTGTTTTTTCCACTGGGGGTCCTGCTACCTTAGTTGTCCTGTCCCTATCTATCTGTCCTTGTTCTATGAGGTGACGCAATACTTCTAGTGTGGATGAAAATAGTTCTGCAACATCGTTGTCGCCTTCATCTCCGATGTCTACCTTCCTGTAGAGAGCCACTAATCGCTCGGGCCCTACGTCTTGGTACTTCTCTTCATATGCAGTAAGGGTGTGGTAACAGAGACGTACAATAAAGTATCGTTTGTGGTTTTCAACATAGGAGTTGCATATGTCAGTTACATGCTCTTCTGTCTCCTTCCTATCTATGAGGGATTTAACTACTTTATCAATGCCTGCTCGCTCATTTTTACTTAAACGCGGGACCCTGGGCGCTCCTTTTTCTTTTGATCCTAGCTCTACTACTGTATCCTTTGATGAGGCATTTGGTGCGGGTGACTCGGTGGGAGCAGAGGCGGTGGAGACTGAGGCGATCGTGCCATCTCCGGCTATACTTTGGTGGTCCTGGCGTTGTACTATGGGATGAGTAGGGGCGTAAGGGGGTGCCATGTATATCATTGGGGGACCTAACAATAAATCATCATCTACCCCCTGTTTTGCTGGTAACTCGGGGTAAAGAGTTAAGGGCGTTCTAACAGGGCATTGACCTGATATTTTTGATTCCTGTTCCTTTTTATCGATTTCCTTTTCTTTTAGTTCTTCTTCTAACTTTTTACAGGCTTGGTAAGCTGATTTTCGCGTTTCTTTATCTTGTCTAGCTTCGTCTTTTTTCTTTCGTTGAGCTGCCTCTTTTCGCCATAAACCAAAACTATCAAACATGGCTGGTCTAGCTTTCTTTTTGTGGAGAGCTAATTCTAACGTTTCTATTTTAGCGGGATCGAAAGATCCCAGTCAGTGACCACTGATTTACCCGGTCCTTCCTAGTGTACTTATGCCATAGTTTGCTATAAGCTACGGTGGCTAATCCATATTTCACGTACATGTCCTTGTTAGGGTGCCTTCCGGCGGTGCCGGATGACTGACCTCTAACAAATGGTCCGGTCCAAAACAATCAAACAATCTAGAGAAAACAGGCATGACGTATTTAGCGGTCAAAATGAATATCTCAATTAATGTTAGACAAAAGTCTGCACTACCTGTCCTTCGCTGTCTGCAAAGAGAGAATATTCCTATTCTACGTTGTTTGCAAGCAGGGAATGTCTCAAATAACTCAAAAAGGAATACTAGTATTTCTATCAATCAATCAATTTAAGTCATGTTTTCTCACGACCTTACCCGGACCGTATGGACAGTTCTTCGTATTCCCCTTCCAGCGCCTGGTTGTCCTCTTACTCCAACAATCAATGCGGCGTTCCTGTAAGGCCCCAGTCAGGACCGCAGGTCACTCGAGAGAGGTCCGTTCGGAACCGGTGAAGTTCAGTCGATTGGCAGCCAGACGAGGGTCTCTTTCAGGCAGGTGCACTCCAATCATTTAGTTGTTCACTCCGTCGTTAGGACCTCTCTACTGGACCCACGTGTCTCTGATGGGCCCCCGTTGGGTCGCCAATTTGTGAAAAGCAGCGAGTCTCCTGAGATCCCCAATGCTGCCCGGCGCAAGGTCACCTTTAATCCACTTTGGATTCGCTATCTAAAATAACGAGGCAGGCGCTGGAAGCTGGAAGGCAAGAAAAAGGTTTATTACTCTTAGAAGAGACCACGTCAACTGCTGACACCAGGATGTCTTCAGGGAGGTGTTCTACTGGCAATGCTTTTGGCTCTTCCTTTTATACAGGTTTTACACAATGTATTTGTTTCATTTATCATGGTTACAAGCTTGGAGTCTCCGCCCCGGGCAGGTTGTCACACAAGCCCGACATTGTTTCATCAGCATGGTTACACAAGCCCAACATTGTTTCATCAACATGGTTACACAAGCCCAACATTAACTCTCCTCCCGCCCAGGTCAAAAACAGACAATTTAATTGCAGCTGGACCTTGCTTCAGGGTCTAAACACAAGTGAGACCGGCCAGATCTAAGAGTCCGTTCTGTTGATAAAAACAGGTCCCATTGTTGGCAAAAAACAAGTCTTGCTGTGTGCAGTGCAATAAACCATGCTTGCAAGAGTCTGTTTGGTATTTGTAACCTGTTTGTGCAGGGATGAGAGGAAAGACGAGTTTGAGGCAGCAGGTGATGTTGATGTTTGTCGTGGAAATAGTTTATAGCCCCCAGCACACATATCAGGTTTGGTCAGAGAGTCGGAAGGCTGCTAGAGGACAGGGTGAAATGAAGGTGACCAACAGAGTACAAAATGGCTGTGGTCAATCAGAATGACTGTAGTTTATGTGCACGTAGGAACTTTCATCAGACAAGATGGCGCAGAATGTTCATGATTGTCGTTTTGTTCTTAACAGACATGTCTAGTCTTTTACAGAATAAAGGATAAAGAGATTTTCACCCGGCTCTGGCAAAGCAACCCGATGCACGACTGGTTAGGCGGCTGGTTCCGGTTCGGACACCGACCTTGACACCAGGTAAGAAAGGGGGAGAGTATGTTTGGCAAGCCGGGTGCAAGCGCAAAGTGTCCACAGGGACTGATGCGAGCGGAGCAGAAATTGAAGGGGAGGTCAAATTACGGAAAGGGCGATATGTGCGGGACGCGGGAGTAGGGACGGAAGGGCAGGAAGCAGAGGGAAAGGGGAGACGGGCAAGGCAACGGGAAAGGTAGTCAAAGACAGGCAGAAGGATGCAGGGGAAATGGACAACGACAAGGAGGGCAAGACAGGAGACGGGGCGGTCAAACTGCCAAAAATACCATACATGGGGGTGACAAAGCCATTGGGTGCCCATCTAATGCTGGCCACGACGGAGAAAATATGGAAGGGAGAGTATGTGGAAATGTTGAATCTCCTGCACAGGGAATTGAGGTCCAAAGAGGGATCAAAGGAGGAGGAGTTAGAGCTCTCGAAAAGGCCCAGGATACCCATGACCATAGAAAACTGGACGGCAGCTTTTCTGATATTTGCAAGTGTGTACTGTGAAAAGTACCCAGACAGTGTGTCCCTTTTCAAGTATATGGACGTGGTCAGGAGAGCACAGTTAACGTACGGGGGATATGCTTGGTCACATTACGATGAGGAATTTAGGGCCCGGCTAGCTTGGGACCCAGAGGCAAAGTGGGGGGAAATTAACTCTGACTTATACCAGCAACCCATGGGGGCGGTGAAATTCAGGAAAACAACTTATACGGCCAGCGGACTTCCTTTAGTTTACCGGCCCTTTCAGGCCCCTCCCACCCGGGGGGGTGGGCTACACATCAAAATCCGCGGGCAGTGGGCCTGGGGCATGTTGGGACTACAACAAAGGGACTTGCTCCAGGGACTTTTGTAGATTTAGGCAAAAATGCTCTAAGTGTGCAGGAAGGCACCCACTGGTGCAGTGCTTTGGACCAGGATACACGGGACAGGGCCAACAAGGGCAGAGCGCACAGCTGCACGGGGCTACAACAGTCAGCAGGGCCAACAGGGGGCGGGGGGCAGAGGCGGAAGAGGAGCACAGGGATATATGGGAAAAGGCGCATACGCCCATTGATATGGGGTGTCTGGAAGCCTGGCTGAGACATTACCCAGATGAGCAGGACGCACGAATTTTGAGTAATGGGTTTAGAGAGGGTTTTAGGCTGGGATACGAGGGACCACGGGCAGCAGGCTAGGCAGAAAACTTGAAGTCTGTAGCGGCACACAAGGCAGTAGTTTGGGACAAATTGAGGAAGGAAGTTGCGGAGGGGCGCATGGAGGGCCCGTTTGAGGAATGCCCGATCAAGGACTTGATCATTTCCCCGGTGGGGGTGGTTCCCAAAAAAGAGCCGGGCCAGTATCGCTTGATTCAGCATCTGTCCTGGCCAAAAGGGGGATCAGTGAATGATTTCATAGCTGAGGAGCTAACATCGGTGTCATACTCGTCAGTGGACGTAGCCAGGGGACTGGTGGTAAGGGTTGGCAGAGGTGCTGAGATGGCAAAATGCGACATTAAAGCTGCATTCCGGCTCCTGCCAGTAGACCCTGAGGACTTTCAGCTGCTGGTTATTCAGCTGGACGGGAAGGTCTTTGTGGATAAGGCCTTACCCATGGGATGCTCAATTTCATGTGCTCTATTTGAGAAGTTCAGTTCGTTTTTACAATGGGTGTTCTCATGGAGAACAGGAAAAGAGACGGTGACACACTACCTTGATGACTTCTTCCTAGTGGGACGGCCCGGTTCTGCGGACTGTCAGCAACAGCTGGCAAGTTTTAAAGAGCTCATGGGGAGACCAGGGGTGCCGCTGGCGCCGGAGAAAACACAAGGTCCAAGTACGGTGTTGTCATTTCTTGGTATTGAATTGGATTCTGTAGCCATGGAGGCGCGTCTACCGACTGACAAAAAACTGCAGATGAGATTGTTAATTGACGACATGTTAGCTAGGAAAAAAGTGACAGTAAGGACAGTACAAGTGCTGTTATTACATCTGAACTTTGTCTGCAGGGTGGTCAGGACAGGGAGAACCTTTTGCAGGAGATTGAGCAAGTCACTGGCGGGTCTGACGTTGCCACATCACCACATGAGACTGTCAGCAGGGACGAAAGAGGATCTACACGTGTGGTGCAGATTTTTGGAGGAATTCAATGGGATCCCTCTGGCCGACCCGGCCGATTGGGTCTGGGATGTACAGATATTTTCAGATGTAGCAGGAGCCTGTGGGTTTGGGCTGTACTGGCAGGGCAGGTGGTGTGCTGAGGAGTGGCCGCAACAGTGGAAGAATGGAGGGAGGAGTATTGCCTTCTTGGAGATGATCCCATTGGTAGTGGCTGTGACAGTCTGGGGGATAGCCTGGCACATAAGAAGGTCATTTTCAGAGTGGATAACATGTCAGTGGTGCAGGTGGTGAACAGGCAATCAGCCAGGGATGAGCAGGTTTTAAAGTTGTTGAGAGTGTTCATATTGAGTTGTTTGAAGCAGGACATTCAGTTTCGAGCAAAACACGTCCCTGGGGTGGACAATGACATCGCTGATGCTTTGTCTCGTTCGCAGTGGGAGAGGTTCCATGGGCTGGCCACGGAGGCGGACATCCTCAAGACCCCGGTGCCGGTGGGAATGTGGTCTGTAGGAGACAAAGGATGTTGCAATTGGTGGTAGGGTCGTTAGCGGTTTACACGAGAAAGGCATACGGCCAAGTGTGGCTGGTGTTTCTGCAGGGGAGGGCACGGAGAAGGACAGGAGGCTGGGCAAGGGAGGAAGATGTCATCCAATTAATTATGTACATGATAGAGAGAGGTTTATCGAGAGTCACCATTGCGGCAAAGTTAGCAGGGATCGCATTCATGGGCAAGCTGTGGTGGGGCTATGCGCCATCAGCAGGGGAATTGGGGAAGCGCATGCTCGAGGGCTGGGCCAGGCAGTTCGATAAGGGCCAGAGAGTCAGGAGGCCGCTGTCAATTGGGCTGTTGGCCAAGATTTCAGCTTCCCTACCGGAGATATGCTACTGCCAGGAGGAGGCTATCTTATTCTCAACCTTAATGTCATGGTTATATTTCGGGGCTTTTAAAGTCTCAGAGCTCTTTTCGGAGGAGGGGGACACCAGGGCTTCTTTGGGAGGAAGTAGTGGTGCAGGACATAGGAAGCAGGGCTGTTCATATCTTTCTCAAGCGATCAAAGGCTGACCAGAGAAGTGCGGGGAAATGGGTAGTATTGAGAGACAGCAAGGACACAAGGGTATGCCCGGTGAGGTGGGGGAACTCTTTGAAGGGAGGGTATGGGGGGAGGCAGGGGAAGTTTTTCGCAGAAAATCAGGACAAAGGGTGACAGCAGCTCATCTTTTGGGGGTCATGAGAAGGGCTCCGCAACAGGTGGGAGAAGTTCCTGGGGATTTTGGCACGCATTCTTTCAGGATAGGGGTGACCTCATACGCTGCGCGTGCGGGGTGGGATCCAGAGAAATTAAGGAGGCTGGGACGCTGGTCCTCGGATTGTTATAAACGGTAAATCAAGAAGGGAGGTGGGGATAATGTTGCTATGTAGTTTTCCTTTTCTCACGCATGTGTCTTTTCAGGTGCAGTAGCGGGGCCGGAGTCGGCGTCACTATCAATTTGGATAGTTGGGCACTCTTTCGTGAAATGGGCGGAAAAGCATGAGATTCAGAAAGTGAAAGGTGTAAATCTTGGTTTGTACCTAGCACTGTTTAGCATTTGTTGGCACGGAAAAGGTGGCATGCATTGGCACGAACTGATACCAAGTTTAAACTTGTTGTTGCATCGCAAGATATGTCCTGATGTTTTAGTAATTCACTTGGGTGAGAACGATTTGGTGGTGTCCAAGGGTTTGGCATTGATAAAGCAAATGAAAAGGGATTTGTTAGAGATTAAACAGCGTGGTCAGGTTGCCATGTAATCTGGTCCGAATTCATCCCTAGAAGGCAGTGGAAGGGGGCCGAAAGACCCGCCGCCATTGACAAAGCCAGAAGGAAGATAAATAGGGACATGAGAGTTTTCTGTAGGGAGGCAGGTTTCGGGAGGGTGGAGCACCCGGAATTGAAATATACAGCGATATATTTTTTCAGAGGGGATGGAGTCCATTTGTCGCGCTACGGTATGGAATAGTATCTTATACAGATTAAGGAAATATTGGACAGGACGTTAGATATTCGTAGTTACCCCAGAGTTTCCTAAAGGGGGGGTCAGAAAAGTCTGGGACTGTTTCTGAATGGCGTCTGGTTCCTAGTTGGTTAGGTGAGATTGGAATGCCCCTTTACACCGGGGGTGTTACACTCACGGTACTCTAAGCTTTATTGAGGGTCTCACTCCCCCTGGGGACTCCTGGGAGGGCTATCGTGTAAAGCACGGGCGGAATCGACTCTTGCATGGAGTCTTTTAAAGGACTGGGGTCACAGTAGGGGCGCCTGATTGTAGCCAGAGTATAGAGGAGAACACCGAAACTTCACTGGGGTAGAGAGGCACACATGCCTGCAAGGTGCTTAGGTGACCTATGGGGTGTGGCTGTAAAGTGGGCACAGAAGTAGGACACTGCAGGTTGGATGCTGGGTTCAGAGGTCACCACTGGAGTATGGCTGTGATATGGCCACATAAGTAAAGATTGGTTGCATGGTACTGCAGTCACCATGGGAACCTGGCTGTAATGCGTACAGAGGTACACCGTGATTGTTGGCTGCAGGGAATAGAGGTGATCATTGGAGCACGGCTGTTATCTAGGCAGAGGTCAACACTGAAGACTGGCTGCTGGGTACAGCAGAGACCCCTGGAGCATGGTAATAACATATGCACAAAGGTAAACACTGACTCATATCTGCAGGGTTCTGAGGTCACAACTCGAGCATGGCTGTGATATGGGCACAAATGTAACCACTGAAGACTCGGTGTAGGGTACAGAGAGCACCATTTGAGCTTAGCTGTAATAGGGAATCAGAGGTACCTCTTGAACACCGGCTGCAGGGTATAGAGGTGATCATTGGATCTTGACTGTTATCTGGGTACAGAGGTCAACGCTGGAGGCTGGCTGCATGGTCCAGCGGTGACCATTGGAGAATAGTTGTAATATGGGTACCGAGGGTCACTGTGAAGAGCGGCTGTAATAAGGGTACAAGTGTGAACACTGAAGATGGGCTGCAGGGTATAGAATTCAGCGTTGAACAGTTGTCTCTACGCAGGCTCTTGGGAGAGCAGTGAAGCTTGGCTGTAGCATATAGAGTTGGACATTGATGCTTTCTTTAGGCTACAGAGGATATTGAAAGGTGCTTGTAATAGGCTGCAGGAATGTCTTATATCGCTTCTCTGTACGGTACAGTATGGTTTCGAGTTCCACATTGACGGTGAGTTGTAAGCATGGTAATCAATCTACCACTGAAACTTTGCTCTTTGGTAGAATACAGAGGGACCCAACGATTGCCCTCGGGTACGGTGTGGAGTCCAACATCAAGCTTGATAGTCGGTAGGGTACAGTAGTGAAGACCTACTCTCAGCTTAAGGTGGAGTATACAGTCGAAGACTGAAGCTCGGCTGTAGGCATTGAGTAGAGGTCAACAGTGAGGTTTAGCTGTGGGAGAACTATCGAGGTATCACCAACGCTTTGCAGGACGTACTGTTCAAACTTAAGCACTGAAGCTTGGTTGTTTAATGGGGTGTAGGTGAACACTACATCTTGGCAGTCGGGTTTTAGAAGCACAGAGTGAAGACTGAGTGCTGGGTATAGAAGTAGATTGATACTTTAGTATCGGCACAATATAAACTAAGGATAACACTTAAGCTGGGATATATAGGCAACCATGAAGCATAGATGTGAGGTATTAAAGGAAACACGAAAGTTTGGCTGTAAGCGTGGCATAGAGGTCAACACAACATTGCTTCAGTGTACAGGGGTGGACATTGACACTTTTGTTGGTGGACATGTAGGTGGGTGTTCATGCTTGGCTCTAGGCAGAATCTAGAGCGTGGCACAGAAAGATGCTTGTGGGTAGGGTATAGTGAGGGGTGACTCTTTGCCACAGGGTATAGCAGGGAACATGGAAGTTTGGCTGTTGTCGGAGTATTGAAGCTTGGCTGTCAGTAAACTATAGAGTTAAGTGTGAAGCTTCGTTTGGTAGGCGGGGGAAAGAGTTCAACATTGAAGCTGCACTGTAGGCAGGTATAGAGGTGAATATTGAAGTCTAGGTCTGTAGGTCTAGAGTGCAGCTCAGCTATAGGAAGGATATACATGAAGGCTACTGAGGTAAAAGCTGCTGCTTGACTGAAGGCAGGGCACAGAGACAGACATTGTACGATAGCTATAGACACATAATAGAGGTAAACCCAGGGTACAGAGGTAAATCTTGAAGCCTGGCTCTATGCTCTATACAGAGGTAAACTCCGAAGCTTGGTTATAAGTAGGGTGTAGAGCTTGGCTGCAGGTGGGATATAGGGATAAACGCTGAAGCTTGACTGATGGGAGCATAAACCTGTAGATGTTGTGGCTGAACTGTAGATAGGATACGTGGGTAAACGTTGAAGCTTGGCTGTAAGCAGGGTACAGAGGTAAGTGAATCATGGCTGTAGGCAGGATACAGAGGGAAACAGAGCCGCTTGGCTGTGAGCAGAGTGCAGCGGTAAAGGCTGGAGTCTGGATGCAGGCAGAGTATCGGGGTAAACCCCGAAGCTTGTCTGTAGGCAGGATACCTGGGTAAATATTGAACCATGACTGTAGACAAGACTGCAAGGATACACGTTAATGCTTGGTTCTAAGGATACCAAGATGCAGGGGAATGCCTAGGACAGAGGGACACGCTGCTGCTTGAGTGTAACTAGGCAGAGCAGAGTGGTAAATGCATCTGCTTGACTGTGGACAGGGTGAAGAAGCGGTCAGCGGAGCTTGGCTGATCAGGCGAACACAGAAGCTGTTAAAGGAGATTTTTTAATATTGTCACCCACCAGGGGACCCTTCCTATTTTATTCTTGATGTCCTTTTAGTTAGCTAAGGCTGTCAGGATGTGAAAACTAATTGTTGCGTACAAGAGACAAATCCTGCTGGATGATTGTAAATAGCACAATGAGCCAAGGAACCAGGTTTATGTAGGAGTTAAATCCTTGATCCAGTATTTGGGTTGGCTCGATGATGTTACTTGTTTGTAGAGGGATTACTGCCACCGTTAGTTCACTTCAAAGTCCTGAAGGGAGTCGGCAGTAGGTGGAAGGTGCCAAGAAAAGGTAGGAAAGTAGGAGCGGAGAGATGAGAAGTATTGTCCGTTTTTCTATCCAATAAAAATTATTAACTCATCGACTTGTGAAAGAAGTGAAAACAGCAAAAGTTGATGGGTGGGATGCTTTTAAAAGTCTCAGCAACAGTAATCATTAGAGCAGTGGTCTTCAAACCTTTTAATGCTGTGCCCCCTGCACCCCACCAGTAAAAAAAAAACCATTGGGCCCACCTCAGAATTTTCACAATTACTCTATTATATTGGCAATGTTTAAATATGTCTAGACTTATTTAAACATTGAAGTTAAGATCTGTTACTGTTTTAAAAATACAATTAAGTACATGATTGCCAAACATACTATTCTGGTCAGGCAGGCCTTACTAATGTGTAAAAGTATCCACAACGTGATTATTAGAAATGGTGGTGGGGGGGTTTGAAGAATATTTGGAGTCCCTTCCCTTATGACACATACTCCCAGCCAGGATATAAATGACAAGAGATGTTAGTGCTGCTCATTTTTGTAACAAAAGCACTGTTATCAGCATAATATTTCTTTTGGCCAGAGCCTGGTGTCCCCCCCATCACTTGCGGCCCTCCCAAGGCGGCCTGCCCCCCAGTTTGAAGACCATTGCATTAGAGGATGGATTACAGCCCATTATCTTTTTGCCCACTGCACCACTACCTCGTCCTCATGTTCCTCTTTGGTCCTGCTGCATTCCGAGGCTCCAAGGCAGCAAGGAGTCTCTGAGCTGCTCCCCTATCTAACATGATGCTGCTGATAATGTTAGGCAGCACGAGAGAAGCACCAGCATTGGCTGGAGCGGGATGCCTTGACGCTCCCCGAGGCACTGGAAGCCTGTGCCTGCTCTCCACCCAGCTGTCTAAGACAGTGAGTGGAGAGGTTTGAAATGTGCATGTCAGGCTGGTGATCGCAAGACAGCCGGACAAAGTGGGATGCACAGTTTAAACTGGAGCAGGCAGCAACACTGCTCCCGCCTGTCAATCAGGATCTATGGCCCTGCCCAGTGCTGCCACTCGGCTGAAATTAAAAATAAAATGGTAATGAAATCTCTTCATTACCATTTTATATTTCATGCTTGCTGCACTGTCAACGGGTGATAACACTCCTCCGCTCCAATGGAGGAACCGCCGTCGGGCATTTGTGGCCTGGACTGGAGGCTCCCTTGATGTGCAACATACAACACATATGAAAGGAGATTTTTAAACCAGCTCGAGTTTTTAGTGGGACAATAAATAACAAGGACAGGTATAAAGTTTGAATTACCGTTAACAACTTGTGATATCACAGCCTAGCATATAACAGAACCATACTTTTTTTTTTTAACATGTTTTTATTGGCATTTTGTTCCTTCATACACATCAGACATTTATCTTTATTACATTACATTTGTTACATACTTATTAACTCTATCTGTGTCATCTGTATACCTGCTGTAACATAGTTGGGATAGTTTACATAACAGAACCATACTTATATCGTTTTTTTCTTTTTTGGGAATTTTTATTGCTTTTCCTAGTATACACCTTACACCAGTGGTCTTCAAACTTTTTAATGCTGCGCCCCCCGTGAAAAAATAAAATTAATCGGGCCCCCTTCAGAATAATTCCATTAAATTGGCAATGTTTAAATATGTCTCGACTTATTGAAACACGAGACATAAACATTGCAGTTAAATTCTCTTACTCTTTTAAAAATGCAACCAAATACATGATTGCCAAACATACTATTCTGGTCAGGCAGGCCTTACTTACGTGTAAAAGTATCCATAGCGTGATAATTAGAAATGGGGTGGGGGTGTAGAAGAATATTTGGAGTCCCTTCTCTTTTAACACCTCCCAGCCAGATATAAATGACAAAAGAGGTTAGTGATGGCCCATTACAGAGAGGATTACTGCTGCTCATTTTTTTCCCCTGCTTAAAACAAAGCACTGCTGTCAGCATAATGCTTATTTTGGCCAGAGGGTGGCACCCCCCCTGAGATCACTTGAGACCCCATAGGAGGGCCCGCCCCCAGTTTGAAGACCTCTGCCTTATACGGTAAAAACAACAATATGAGTAGCAGCTTGTATACAGAATCACATGAAAAATGCATCTTATTCGTAGTGGACATTATTGTGCAACACAAGAATCCTGGTCATTAAAGAGCAGAGCAAAATCAAAATTGGACATCATAATTCGAATGAGGCTTAATTCAGAGAACCGCCAGGCTCTTCATATTCACAATAGGGTTGCCATTGTGGCCATATTTTGATGCATTTGTGTGAACAACCATGTTCCTCATATACCTAGTTTTCGAGCCCTAAAATGCTCAGCCCCACCTTCTACATTTTCCCAAATGTTGTGCTAGTGAGGCATGCCACATTTGGGCAACATCTCTCTTTGTAATCACTAGCCCTATTGTAATAAACAGGTTGGCGATCTATTAGTGTGCAATTCGGTCACAATATTCAGTAAGGCCCACCGTGAATCTCATTGGATTCTTACATTTGTAATCTCAGAGCGTGAGAAGTACGCCTGTATTTTCGTGTATTCTCAACATGCTGTGTACAAACGAGCCAGTACACTCAGCACATCTCAAACAAGTAGAGGCCATTTCTTGCCCCATCCACCACAAGCGTTTTTACTGTAGTATGCACAACAGATATTTAAACTTGATAAGTCTGAGATGAGCCATGACAGCAATTTCAGTGAAGGCCATGAACGTCCCTTACCATTTATCATCTTCAAGAGTGCCAATATCAGTTTCCTAGAATTGTCTCAAATGTATTAAAGGATCTGAGGAATTGAGAATTAGGGTTTTGCATATTTGGAAAAAAACTTTGTGGCTAGTGCGCAGGTAGTAATTTGGCCTTGAGGACTACATTCAGGAATATCGTCAAGAACAGTAAGGTATGGTGCTATTGTGTGCCTCAACTGTAAATATTGGAAAGATTGGTTGGACAATAGCCCAAATTCCTCCAGAATTTCCCTAAAAGTTCTGAACAGATATTCGTTGTTATGTGACCTAGGGATGTTATTCCCAAAGTATTCCACCATGGAACCCTTGTAGCTTTTCTACATCGGCAGAGGTACCCACCCACAGAAGGGTCTGTTCAGTGAGTTGAGATTTCTATTCCAGTTCTCGAGTGAACCTCCTTCAAATCAATCAGCTGTTCTGGTAGCTGGGGTATCCCTGTGGGATAGACCCCCCCCATTCACGAGGTGTTTTGGGTCTTTCCTTCCCAGTACTCCACGTTCACTAGAGTGGGTAAGGTCTGTCCGTTGTCCTAAATACAGACATTTATAACAGCTAGATGGGAGGCTCTGTAATGTGCCCGAAAGTTAGCCATCCCCAAACCTTTGTCAAAGGGGAACTTACAATATTTTCACAAATTGACTTGTGGAGTTTACTGTAAGAAGGAAGGAACTATTGAGGCTACCTGTTTAAAAATGATTTTGATATTTTCCAAGGAATGTGCTGCAAGGAATATAACATTCTAGGTAAGGAGATCATTTTTATTTGAGCTATTGTGCCCATGGAGGATATAGACAATTGCATCCAGTATTGTGTGTACAGCTTCTAAAGCGGTATGGCCACGTTATCATTTCAAACAGTCCTCATCTATTGATACATGCATATCTAGGTATTCGTGGCTCATTGCAACAAGTGGCATGGAATATTGAATCATTCAACAATTATCTGTGGCTTTATCCCCACCAATAGAAATGTTTGACTTTGCCCAATTGGCCTGTAGGCCTGAGAAAGTCTCAAAAGCATGGAGTGTCTCCATCACCATGGCTCTAGTAAGTATATTAAAAGGTCGCTCACATATAGGGAGATTTTATCAATCCTGTCACTGTCCTATTCAAAGCCAATGCCGCCATGCACCCACACCAAAGCTGCAAGAGTTTCCACTACGAGCGTCAAAAGTAGCAGCGATAGTGAACATCCATGTCGAGTACGTTGGGCAATAGAAAGGGGCTGGAACAGTACAACACTGACCAGTACTCTAGCCGTAGGGTTAGAGTATAGCAGATTTGTGTATGCATTGAATGCATCACCCATCCCCATTCTCTTCATAAGGGTAAACAGATAAGGTCAGTTTACAGAATCAAAAGATTTTTGAAGGTCAATATGAAGAATAGCTTCTGAAAACTCTACCCTAGGAGCAAGTGCAATAGCATTAAATAACCTTTGTATATTGTGTCTCATAGACCTGTTGGGCATAAAGCCTTATTGGTCTCCCGAGAAAAGAGCAAGGTCAATTTAAGTCAATTGAAATATTTCAGCTATAACAGGTTAGCGCATTAAACAAACTGGAGATTTGTGGTTTGTTCACCTCATTGTTTATTACAAAAAAAGAACTATGGAATAACTTGTGGTACCTTCGAAGAAACAAAAACTTTCTACAACTCCTAATGTGAAGTTCGACATTTATTGCTTGGAGCCCTCCAGGGGTTAGATCTAAAACTGTGTGCATTCCAGGATTCAGTTTTATGCAAACAGATTGTATCTGAAAAGAGTACTCTAAGACTTTTGCAAGAAGCATTGGCCTATGTGAGAGCTGTTGGCTTTGTCAATATGTTTTAGCCATGCTGTATAGCAGCGTGGCTGCTGTGCATCTGTCACAACCTCCAAGTTGTGCTGTAACAACTGTTTCTTGGGTCTCCGAAAATGTTAATTGCAGATCCTGTGTGAACGTGCGTTTCTAATTGCTGTCTCAAGTTGTTGAACATTAACAATTGCTATAGGGCACTGGAACAAGACCAGTCTCACAATTCTGTTGGCTCTAGGAAGATGCACGAGATTGGCATCCAAGGACTCGCTCTCTGGTGGATCTGCTTCATCTTAACAGATAGAATAACAAGCATTCAGCCTGGCACCTTACTCCTCGGAAGCCCGCAAATTTCCCTGCAGAATGCCTCAACATTCATCGCTCAGCCTTACCTTCCTCAATGCATACATGATCCCTCTGGCCAACATCATCTGCGTAAACGACAACAAAATCCTCACCAAGAAGACACACA
Source organism: Calotriton arnoldi (assembly GCA_963921515.1). NCBI lineage: Eukaryota > Metazoa > Chordata > Amphibia > Caudata > Salamandridae > Calotriton > Calotriton arnoldi. Next base: position 490,969 of record CAWUFW010007756.1, on the reverse strand, counting down.
ATTCATACTTTCCCTCTCGGACAACACCCCCAACACAAGAATTAAGTTCACCTTCTTCATGACCGAAGTGGCAAACTAGATAAATGCCAACTGTCTCAAGCTCAACATCGACAAGCCAGAAGTAGTGATCTTCAGCAAGAACAACTCACCGTGAAACTTCAACTGGTGGCCGGCCATACTGTGATCCACACCCAGAACCCACGCAAGGAACCTCGGAATAATCACCAGCAAACTGCATAATTCAACGCAGTGGGTGCATCCTGCTTCCACACCCTGAAGATGCTGAGGAAGATTTTCAAATGGCTCTCAAGCAACACTAGAAAACCTATCATTCATGACCTAGTCACCAGCAAGTTGGACTAGAAGACTACAAACCATCCAGAAATCGGCAGCCAGACTCATGCTCAACCTCCCACACAGAACTCACATTATACCACTCCTCAGGGAACTACACTAGCTCCCGATACACAAATGCGCTCAATGTAAACTCCTCACACACACATACAAGGCACCATAGAACTCTGGCCCCACCTACCTGGACAGTCACATCTCCTTGCTCTATCCACCCAGACACCTATACTCTGCAGGACTCTTACTCATACACATACCATTCATACACAGATCCAATCAGGAGGACGGGCGTTCCCTTACATTGCTTCTAAAGCATGGAATGGCCACCAACTCCACATCAGAGCCTCCTCCTCTTGTGAATTTTGCAAGAAGCTGAAGACCTGGCTGATCATCTAACCAAAGTTCCATAGGCAGAGCTAGACACACAAACCTGCTCAGCGCCAGGATACCCTCATGGGCGATAGCACACTTTACAAATACATATGACTTTAGACGTCCTAAGGGGACTTATACAAAACACCTTTCGCTTTTAGTAAGGATAGAAGTACATGACAAATATGCTCCAAAAATTGAGATTCATGATTGAGCAGCAAGGAAGATGGCCAAACAAGAGGGACTGCACTGAGTCTTAGGGCAACTTGATAGCAACTCCACCGCAATATGGTGTCCATTCAAAAGACTTGGCGTATCAAATCCTGGGTCCAGTAGAGACTGCTTAAGTGTCACACCTTTCATTTCAACCTAGACATCATTTTATCTCCAGGGCCATTCGCCAGTCACTGGGATAGTGACTAGAACCAATTAAACCACATAAAAAACTAAGCATTACATGGATGCTATATGTTTATTATGATACCAATGAATATTTTAGATTTTGAAGGCTGCCTCCTGAAATAAGAAATAGGGTAGTGTACACAGTTAAACAGAGTTAATATTTTAACTCTTTATTATTGGCTAAATAAAATGTTAACAATACATTATGACATATTTATCTTGAAAAATATCGCTATTAGCTGTCACCATTGATATAAGCATTGTTAGAACTGGTCAAACATTACCCTATACATAACAGTCTGCTGAATAAAAACCTGCATGTTGACCATAATGTATGATGAAGGTATCATATCAGAATCTTGTACTACTGAGTATCCAAAGTACGATCTAACAAAGATTGTGGCCAGGGATGTCCTCAAACCAGAAAGTAAATATATTAGTCAAGCTCATTGGCCTCCGTCAGTCTAAACCTTTACTTAAAAGCGCATATCTTAAATAGACTTTTAGTACTTATTTAGGTCACAAAAGGAGGAATGTTTCCTCGATTACATATAGTTTAACTGTAGCAAAATGTAATCTACAAATTTAGTGACATTAACAATTCGCTGCACATTTGTTCCTGCTAGACAATGATGCATTATGTTTGAACTATAGTATGTACTCAAAGGAACATGGTTTCAACAATTTACACATTCCCTTTGAAAAGCTGGGCTAACACATAAAACATGTGAAACTGATTCCACAGGAGACCCATGCACCCAACACCAATGGCAGTTAGAGTTTCACTTGATGAACTAATATGAAAATCAGAAAGAGATAACAAAAAACATATGGAAGCTCATAAATGACCTGATTTTTCAGAGCAGTTGTTCCATAAATCTGCTATAAAGCTTCCACCCTTTTCAACTTCATAAATATCTGTATTCTGAACATATTGTGAGAAGATCTACACTCGTTATTGCACCTGCGAAGAACCCTCCTTCCAGCTTAACCAATTCTAGGTAGAAGTAATCGGAGCATGGAGGTGCTGGTTTGCGATCTTGCTCCCATAGAATAGATTTAGAAGAGCCCAATGGGGCTACATAAAGGTTATAGCAATAGTTGATAACAAGAGAGTCGACCAACAGCCCTATCTTAAAAAGGCCAAACGCTAAGTTACGATGGATACTAGGAAAAGACTTTGGAAGGATAAAATGTGTGTTAGACATTTGCCCATAATATCCTTCAGAACAGGGCTCATCCTGTCTCCAAACATCTAGAGTTCATAATTGTTAATATTGGCTCTGCTTTTAGAATATCTACTTAGTGTTCTAAGACAGTGTTGCAAAAACAATGCAGAGTTTGGAGTTTTTGGAGCAGCTTTTTGCTCATATCAAACCCCTAGAAAGTTGCAACTGTGAACGTTTCTCACTACTAAAACACAATTATATGATGAGTGTAACAACCAACTCAAATAACACTCGTGAATTGAAGGGGTCTCCGAGACAAAAGATATTTACAGTGAGAAACAGTATACATGTAGTGAGAATTATAAAAAAAAGCTCTTTCAAGTAAAGGCTACTTATCTAGTATCTGCGAGTGAGGCACCTGTTCATTGTGGTTATAAATTACACCTCTGTATCACAAGAAGGAATCCTCTTGCTTCATTGGCCATTTACTAACAAGTTCTTGTATGCAAGCTTTGAGAAATGAACAAGCATAGTTTCATTGTTATTCAAACAGGACAATGTTACTATCAACAACACTGGCTGCATATTGTGCAACACAAATAACACAGCTATTATAAACAGCTTACACACCAGACTTTACTAGAGCTTAGAAACTATCTTTCATGTTTCAAACACAATAGCATCAGTTTTTCATGGAAAAGCAGCTGAGAATGGAATATAAGATGCATTAAAATACAGTAGGATCAGCTTTGCAAACACTAGGATATTTAACGTCTTGTTTTCTCAGTGGATTGGTTCAGATGCCAATACTGAGTGGATTTTGAACTTGTCTCAGTGTGACTGTTGAAGAAGTGAATAAGCACAGTAGACCAAAGAAGGTGCTTGAACTGTGAATCAAGAAACAGATAAAGAAGATAAACATCTACAAAAAAAATACAAGTCATTTGAAAATTTTCTGTGCTTCTGAGCATCTGTCCTGAGAGTTGTCATTCCACAAAAATGCATCAGGAGTGAGTCTTAGCACTCCACCAATTCTCTGAAGAACAGCACCATGAAGAACCGGTGGTCTGAAGCCCGGAGAAGTATCCAGAGTACCCGCTGAGCATGTTTTTCTACTCAAGAGCCATATCCAATGATCTAACATACAAGTTATCCCACACCATATTAATGATAGCTTGAGTGATAGATGATAGATGAGTGTCAACTGTTTTTTAAGTCTGCGTACAAGACGGGGGGGGTAAATGATTGACAATCATGACGGTTGCCACGCAAGATGTGTGTCAAGTGTGTTGTATTTTCACGATACAGTGTATATTAGATACAAGTCTGATTGCAAGTAAATATTATTGGATTTAATATATCAGGATGTGTGTCACAGACACTGGACATAGGAAAGCAGACTGAACAGTGAATATTTGATCGGCATGTTTTTAGTTTAGAAACTCCATGTTTTCAGACACCGTTCAACCAACAAGACAGAAAGGTAAATTTCCACTTTTGTTCAACTCCTCGCCCCATAAGACATCATTGGTCTTGTTTTCTCAGGGGATTGGTTCAGATCCCAATACTATGTGGATTTTGAACTTGTCTCAGTGTCACTGTTGAAGTGAATAAGCACAGTAGACCAAAGAAAGTGCTTGAACTGTGAATCAAGAAACAGATAAAGACAAACATCTTCTAAAAATACAAGTAACTTAAAATGTTGCTGTGCTTCTGAGCATCTGTCCTTAGAGTTGTCATTCCACAGAAGTGCGTCAAGGAGTTTTAGCACTCTACTGATTCCTTGAAGAACAGCACCATGAAGAAACGATGGTCTGAAGCCCGGAGAAGTATCCAGAATACCAGCTGAGCATGTTTTTCTACTCAAGGGCCATATCCAATGATCTAACATACAAGTTATCCCACACCATATTAATGATAGATTTTATGAGTGTCAATGTTTTTGTTAGTTTTCGTACAAGACGGGGGTAAATGATTGACAATCATGACGGTTGCCACGCAAGATGAGTGTGTCAAGTGTGTTGTATTTTCACATGATACAGTGTATATTAGATGCGAGTCTGATTGCTAGTAAATATTATTGCATTTAATATATCAGGATGTGTGTCACAGACACTGGAAATAGGAAAGCAGACTGAACAGTAAATGTTTGATTGGCATGTTTTCAGTTTAGAAACTCCATGTTTTCAGACACCGTTCAACTAACAAGACAAAAAGGTAAACTTCCACTTTTGTTCAAGCGTTGTAACCAGTGACCACTCCTCGACCCATAAGACATCATTGGTGATAAGTGTATATGCGGTATCGGAGCGAGGGCTGGGTTAGAGATATAGACTGGTTGCTGAGGGGCGATGCTAAATGACTGAATTACAACTACTGACCTAATGACAGGATAAAGAATATGGGGAAACTATAAAGATCTTGACATAAGTTAGGCTTAATGAGAAAATAGAGTCAGATGGTTCACAACATTTAGGCACTGTGGGTACGGAATAGAGTAACAGGTTAGGGATGTGTGAAGATATTTGGTTGGGAATTAATTTTCATATGCCCTCATTTGCATAATAGCTGCATGGATATTTATAATAATAATCATCATTCACATGATTTGCCAACAAATTATATCATTGTGTATGCACTGATTTTGAGATAAAAGGGAGTAGCTTCACTGTATAATCACCTACAGATAAGAGATTTTGTGATAGGTTTGTCGGACTCCAAAGACTCCATCTAACAGATTAGTTTGCCAGAATAAGCGTGAGTGACACCTGCAGTATTCCTTTTCACTGAAAAAAGACAAATCCTTTTGGAGCTAAGGGGGACTACCAATTGTGATCCCAATAATATTGGGGTAAAAATGACACTGCAGTTAGTTGCGTAGGTTTATTTCTTCTAAGTAGGCAACAATTTGATCCTCCTGTTCCCTACTCTTTTAGACAGGTAAGCATGTGGTGTGCTTCAGGGATCTTCCCTCAGCCACACACGTTAACATCTATGTGGCTCCTCTTGCTATTCTAATCAGACAATTTGGATGTTTTTCAGAAACCTAGGAATATTTATGATCACAAGCATTCTTTCAAACCACAAGTCATAAAGCACTCTTCCATCTCTTTTTGGTTTTGCAAGATGTTAAAGAAGACCCTCTGTCTTCGCCTTCTGGCTTGTGACAAATCCATAATCTAGGCTTTCACACACTCGTGCATAGAATATGATAATGCTATGTATTTTGGTCTTCCTGCCTATCTTTTATGCCAGCTGCAGATGATCCAAAATACAGCTGTTAGTCTCGACTTTGGTCTTTGTCTCAGAGAGATACCATAAATATGTTCCCTATACTTCTCCTCGATGTGGCTTGGTTCATCTACTCTATGTTCCATGCATTAAGAAGACCACTCCAAGAGGCAAAACTTTTTCAGACCTCACAGCATGTTGCTGGTTCTCTTTTGCTTGGACCCCCCTTTTTTGCAAAAAAATGGCCAACCACCTTTCATTTTAGAAACTGTTCAAACCCTGGCTGTTTTCTAATGCAGGGACTGTTTCACTTTGTTGTGGTTCTAAATGGTCTCTAGCACCGGGACACCACAGCGAGGTTACTGTCACTCATTATATAATCCACTTCACTGTAAAAGCTCACCTGAATGTGATTTCATTTACTACTGTACTCCTCTCTGTTTTTGTGTGTAGTAATTACACTTTTCTATTGGCATCATTATGCTCAGTCGAGTTCTTTAATTATGCATGCTTTTTTTCTCATGACAAATGAGATTTCTTTTTTTAGTTAATTTTTTTCTGCATTCATTGCATTGATAGGGTTTCTCACCTGCATGTGTTACTGCATAGATAATAGGATGACTCTTTTGTCTAAAGTGTTTACCACAGTCTGTGCATTCGTAAGGTTTCTCAGCCGTGTGAGTTCTCTCATGAATAATCAGATGGGTCACCTGACGGTAGCTTTTCCCACATTCATTGCACTGATAAGGATTCTCACCTGTATGTGTTCTCTGATGACTAATAACAGATCCCTTATGAATGAAGCATCTTCCGCATTCAATGCACAGGTAAGGTTTCTCTCCAGTATGTGTACTCTGGTGAGTATTGAGCTTTGGTAACATTTTTCGTCTGTATTTGCTCTATGGTGCCTAATGAGATATCTTTTGTGGCTGAAGATTTTCCTACATTCAGGGCATTTGCTAAGGTTTCTCACCTGTGTGCTCTCACATGCTCAAAAATTAATGTCCTGTCCCTGAAGCTTTTCTGACACAGAGTGCAATGATGATGTTTATCTCCAGTATGAATTCGCTGGTGGCGCATGAGAGTTCCCTTGTAAAGGAATATTTTTTTTCACATTCAGTGCAGTGATACACCTTCTCACCTCCCACTTACCACCGTGGTTACGCCCCCAGTTACCAACAAAATGCCGACTTTGCGGGAACGGCAAAGAGAACACCGTACATCTCATCGCCATCTGCAGTAAACTTACTCAAGAACGTCGTTCCCTCTTGAGGCCACTTTTTAACAACCGCAAGATACGGACCTGTAGACAAGCAGTGCTGGCTTGCTTCAAAGGTGACGACATACAACTGAGCTGCCGAATGGTGAAACTCCTTGAAACGGCGGAAACCCGCTTTAAAAGCATGAAGGATAGCCCAAAACCTAGCGGCACAGCGAAGGATGAGAGGATTAATCCACTCTAACTCTCAAAGAGTAAGCACCAGTTGGCACGGGCAAAGAAACAGGTGGCATTATGTCGGCATGAGGCGCGTCCAAATACCCCTAAGCAACCACAAACCAACTTTAGGAGAGAGTGGCCCCGGCAGGGAAGCTGACGGGCACCAATGCTTACTGCTTCAACCATCAGGAAAGACAACAGTAGCACTGAGTGAGAGGAATATACGAGCAGCCCACCGAGGATGCAAGCAGGCATGGACCCCACAGATGGACCATCCAGTCTTTACAAAACCATCTGTTGGGAACGTCCAGGAACACTGCACCGCTTTTAATCGCACCCCCTTGAGTATTGAGATTCAAAGAGTGCTTGCACCAAGGTCTAGTCTGCTCCTGACATTTGGTGAGGACGAATAACAAGCTGCTTCTTTTGGTCCAATCCAAGCAGAAGGGCCATAAATCAGGCCTCTGAACTTTATTCAAACCTCATGTTGCCACCCGCCAAGTCTCGATTTTCACTAGGTGGAGGATAGTGCAGAAAAGCAAACAGCTACCTCGATCTATACTGATTAACTATGACCACATTACAGGGATATCCTGAACTGTCAACATGATTAATCTCCTTTTCTTTTTAATGGAAATGTGTTTTTATTGATGTGGCACTTTTGAAAATGTTTTTACTGCACCGGCACTTTACTGCATTACCACTCAGCTGGCAACAAGTATCAACTTACTGCATTGCAAAATAGGCTGTATAACGGAATTTATACTTTATTTTAACCTTGCTGCTGCTGTCTTATTATGCTTTTACTGAAGGATTTATTGTCTTAATATGTATGAATTCGACCTTTGTTTTATTAATTGAATTTTGGCTTACATTGTAAGGGTTTTAAATAACCATGTACAATAAAGCATTACTTACTTACTTACCTTCTCACCTAAATGCATTCTCTTGCGGCTATTAAGATGCACCTTCTCAGCGGAGATTTTTCCAGTCAATGCATTAAGGTTTTTTCTCCTATATGCGTCCTCTGATGACTTGAGCGCACCCAATCCACTGTACCTTTTTGTATATTCGGAGCATGCATATGGTTTCTCTACTGTATGTGTTCTCAGATGGATATTGAGCGTTCCCTTGTGATGAAAGGTTTTGGAACACTCAGGGCAGTGATAAGGTTTCTCTCCAGTATGTAACCTGTCATGTATAATTAGGTGTGATTTCTGACTGAAGTGTTTCCTACATTTAGTGCATTGATAAGGTTTCTCTCCGGTATGCAATTTCCAATAAATAACAAGTGAGCGCCTATAAGCAAATCGTTTGTCACATTCAGTACATGTATAACGTATCTCTCCTGCATGTGTACTTTGGTGACGCGAAAGATCGATCTTTTGACTGAAGCTTTTCCCACATTCAGTGCACAGATAAGGTTTCCCTCCAGTATGTATCCTTTAATGGTTGATAAGACTTCCTTTAAGTGGGACTTTTTTCAAACATTCAGTGCACTCTTAAGACGCCTTTCGAGTGTGTGTTCTGATATGAACAAACAGATTACTCTTCTGACTGAAGCATTTACCGCATTCAGTGCATTGATAAGGTTTCTCTTCTGTATGTGTTCTCAGATGTATTTTGAGAGCACCCGATCCACTGCACCTTTTTCCACATTCTGTGCATGCATAGGGTTTTTCTCCAGTGTGCGTTCTCCGATGGACAATGAGATGTTCCTTTCTACTAAACGTTTTCCAGCACTCAGTGCAACAATAAGGTTTCTCTCCAGAATGTATTCTCTCATGACAAATTAGATTTGCCTTCCGACTGAAACATTTACAGCATTCACTGCATTGATAAGGTTTCTCTCCTGTATGTGTTCTCAGATGTATTTTGAGAGCACCCCATCCACTGCACCCTTTTCCACATTCTGTGCATGCATATGGTTTTTCTCCTGTATGTGTTCCCAGATGAGTTTTGAGCGCCCTTGATCCACTGCACCTTTTTCCACATTCTGTGCATTCATAGGGTTTTTCTCCTGTATGTCTTTTCAGATGGGAATTGAGATCTCCCTTTTGACTAAATGTTTTACAGCACTCGGTGCAGCAATAAGGTTTCTCTCCAGTATGTATTCTCCCATGACGAATTAGATATGCCTTCTGACTGAAGCATTTATTGCATTCAGTACACTGATAAGGTTTCTCTCCTGTATGTGTTCTCAGATGTATTTTGAGAGCACCCGATCCACTGCATCTTTTTTCACATTCTGTGCATGCATAGGGTTTTTCTCCTGTATGTGTTCTCAGATGGACAGTGAGCTCTCCCTTTTGACTAAATAATTTCCAGCACTCAGTGCAGCAATAAGGTTTCTCTCCAGAATGAATTCTCTCATGACAAATTAGATTTGCCTTCTGACTGAAGCATTTATCGCATTCAGTGCATTGATAAGGTTTCTCTCCTGTATGTGTTCTCAGATGTATTTTGAGCGCCTCTGATCCACTGCACCTTTTTCCACATTTCGTGCATGCATATGGTTTTTCTCCTGTGTGTGTTCTCAGATGGACAATGAGATATTCTTTTCTACTAAACGTTTTCCAGCACTCAGTGCAGCAATAAGGTTTCTCTCCAGAATGTACACTCCCATGACGAATTAGATGTGCCTTCTGACTGAAGCATTTATTGCATTCGGTGCACTGATAAGGTTTCTCTCCTGTATGCGTTCTGTGATGGATAGTAAGATTTTCTTTACATGTGAAATTTCTCAAACATTCAGTAAACTGATAAGATTTATCCATGTTATTACTGTCTATAAGTGGATTATTGTCTACACAGGAAAAAGAAGAAATAATTCTCAATATAGCCTCAGAGCTCCCAAATTTGTTCCTCCTTACCGAAAAAGCTATGCCTTACAATGAAGCATTGATACATCTATGTGAGCTACTTACTCCTTAGCACATTTACATTCATGGCGCTCATGTAAAACATTTCATTTGTCACTTTTGTTTTAATGGTTGGGATAGTTATTCATTTGTTACCTGAATATGGTTTCTAACGTGTCTATTTGTTTGACTGACAAGAAAACAGTTTTCATTAACCAATTTTTCTCATACTCTCGAATCTAGCTTCCAAAATCGAATTCATCGTTTCTCACTCACTAAGTCACCTTATTCCAAATTAAATTAAGGTCTCAAGGGTTTCTCTTTCACAAATCTCTTTCCAATATACAAATCTTCGCCCACATTCAGCAGAAGCATCTTCTTTGCTTTCTTCTTTTTGTGCCAGACAACCTATTGACAAAAATAAGAGAAGTCAATAACTTTCTATGCACTAGACACCGCATACAAGATTAATGAACCATTAACAGCTCTGGTTGCAAACATGCAGGTAATTGTATGTTTTGGTTTAAATGGAGACCAAAATGATCTCAGGCTCTGCAGAGAAATAGGTCTTTGGAGTGAAAAGAACTGAATCTACACATACTTGTGACTGATTGAGTAATTGTATAATGCACCTTTCCATGTTCAAATGACTGATATATGCACACTGACTATTTACTTTTGCAAGAGAATGAAGGGAAAAATCTAGTGAGCACATTCTGGGTGTTTCAACAGTATGTGTAAGAAACTAGACTCATGCATGCTATGGCTTTTGTACAACATGATGGAATAAGGTGGCCCCCAAAATTATGGTATGTTTGCAGAAGGGCAAAAAGTTGTCAGATGATGTACCACTGACTACGGTTTAATACAGTAAATATAAACACATTTGCCATTAGTTTGCAAGAGAGATTATGGCAGAAATTGGCAACATGGTTGCATCTTAAATACGGAGACGCTATCTAATATACATATCATCTGACCATTCTACTTACTGAATGACAAATTTAAAAGTATGTGGAAAATCAACTAATTATCTCAGGTTTATACTAGTAACAGCAAATTAGAGCTGAACATTAAAGAATTCATAAAGAAATAAAATAGACCGCATATGATGGCAAGAAAAGTACAGATCTCATAATTCATATTGATTCCACAGTGCCCTAATGAATGGCAACATCAGGATTCTCAGCCAAAATACAGCAAGAACAATGATGTCAATAGAAACTGGTGAACGCTCAGAAATTACAGAAAAGGGACACCTAAATGGAGACAACCCAGACCAAGGATTTACATTTCCTAGAAAACCTCTACCAGAGACCAAAAGCATAAAACAATACATGTCTATAATCAAATCAAAGTCAAATTAATTATTATTTGAAACAATCAAGAAATAGTGCAGTGACAATAATCAGAAAAAGTCAATAACAATTAAATGTGTAATGTAGAACAAACTAAAATACAACTTAGATAAGCCAACATAAAATACTCCATCCAAAGAACTCATCTTCTCAAAAGTCGAATGCTAATCATGCAATTCTCAGAAATTAAGATACGGTATAGAATTGAGGCACATCTGCTAAGAGGCTCTAAGAATCTGGGTAAAGACAATCGCTGCTACTCCTGTGCTTGACAGAAAGGGGATACCTGATTTGTCCCTATTTGCACTACTGGACTACAGTACAGGCTTCAAATATGCTTTTCACAAACAGGCCAGAAGGGGACAGGCCAAAATGAGATACTGTTTCACACTGTATCCTTCCCTCTAGCATATTTGTCTCTTGATCCTTAGCCTACAGCGCGGTCTGGCTCATGCCAAAGTGGTTTAATGCGTTGTAGACAAGTTGGATGGACTGCCAAAAAATAAGGTTCAAGTGCTTCTTGTAAAAAGAGTCCAAAGATTCAGATCCCCAAGCCTCCTGCATCATAAGTTCTCAGACTGAGTACCGCACTCAGTTTTCATTTCTGTCAAACGCAATACCAAACTGAGGCTAACGGGAGGAGAATGCTTAACATATGAGAGACTTTGACTAATATGAGGCTTTCCCATTTTCACTTCTTATCTCAGCTTGACTGTATAGATGCAAGTGGGTAAGTAACAATCTCACTACAAACAAAAGAGGTCCTATTCCCATTTGCTCTATAACTGGGCTTAGTACTAGTTCTGCAAACATTGGAACAAAGGAGTCCTTTTGAGGATGACACAGACAACGCAGGAAGAATTTATTTACTACACAATTTTTCATGCAGTAAATATAAACACTCATTCAGCCACTTGCAGGGTTCATTGCAGTTTGTTCCCGATAGTCTTCAAGAGACCACTAGACATTACCATCCTCAAAGATTCCCTCTGTTCAGCCACTGGGGACTTCCACCTCAAGACACTGCTTTATACTTAGCTGTATTAATGAGCATTTTGTTCAGTCACATACATTTCTGCAATGAGCGCAGAACAATTACTCATCGCAATAGGGGCTCCAGTTAGCAGAACTGTCTCATCCTCAAAGAAGAGCCCTGGTATTCCTATCCCTTTACTCTCAAGGACATCCATACACTCTCTATAGATGCTCAACCCACAAGCTCGGCACAGTTTCTCACTCAAGTTGCCCATCAATTCAAAGAAAAACACATGCTACCAAGCTAGAAAAGCCACAATGAAAGGACCTTTCTTTCAGATGGACATACTTGTTCCAGTTCAAACATACCAACAGCCAGTGATCAATGGTCCAGACCCCTTTATAAAAGCCTGTATGAAATTCTGATAAAAAGTCCCCTTTCAGCAGCCACTCTGGGTCTCTGCTCCAGAGAATACAGCTGTGAACATTTGCAATGTGGCCTGTGCCTTACTCATTTCTGCTGCCATAGAGAAAGGCAGAGCACAATAACAGTTAATGGCTTTAATAGGAATAGGGACCCCACTATCAAAATGGGAGTCCCTGGAAGAGTATACCCGCAAAGTAGGTCTCCCTGCTCAGTGGCAACATAAAAAAATGCCCTATTAGCTGTTGCCTATAAAAAAAAAAAAACTAGAGGACCATACCAAACACTTACAGTGGGCCTACTGATTACCACTGGCTGGCTTTGTCACTTTCATTTACTTGCTTCTTTTTAGACAGCTTGCCTTCCTCTTCTTGGGTGTGTCCCTCCCCTGGAGCATAGCCTCTTTACTGCCTTTTCGATTGGCTGCCTTGTATCCTGCCACTGCTCACATTTAGGGAACTAATTGTTTATTTTCATTAAGAATTCAATGAGAGTGCATATGTTTTCCTGCTCTCTCTTGTGTGCTACTTACCTACTCAAATACACACCCTCCACTGTTTCCACCCCTTCACCCCCCCGTTACACCCTCAACACTAGCGGTCCTTGAAACAAATGTTTTCATTTACTTTTACTCTTTTGGGAGGGCACAGCAGCTACCATTTGTTGCTTAGGCACTCAGCATTCCAAAGCTTTCATGCACCTCCGTTGTTCCCTTACTTCCCCTGCTCCTCTGTTGCTTTGTTTCCCGCTACACACACTACTCTTTTGCTCCACCAGCAATCACGGTCAGTTATATTTTTATAAGTTTGTTAGAAAATGCCATCATTTGGTATGCGTGTGGATGCGTAGGGATACGAGTGTGCATTCATCATGCTTATGTTTCCTTTTTTTAGCCGAAGTTGCACACAATCGGTAAAAGCATTTTGCTTTCTGCCACTGCTGCAAAGAACAGATGTGGCCAAAACATACTGACAAAGCCAATAGGTCAAAATGTATTTTTTGCTTTTACTTTGCCAGTGCTTGTTTGTATTCCTTATAGCCTATATCAGTTTTTCTACATCAAGTCTTTGGGCTTCCCTCAGTTTCATGCTAACAAAATCATGATAACTTACACTTAGGTCTGCAACACTCCCCAGATCAAACCAGACTAACCAGGGCCAGCAGGACAGGGAGGAAGAGAGAGCATGTCTGACTGTCTAAAAACAGCAGTCGAATCAGGATTTGGGTTTGGGTTCTTAGGATAAAAATCCACATCACTTCTGCAAGGATCAAGAACATTAAGTTTAGTACATAAGTGAGCCCTGACACCGGCAGAGTAACAAAGGTCTCTGTTTTGCCTGTTTTTGAGCTAACCAGACGCCATCAAAAAAAGTTTAGGGACCTGGGGCAGTATTAAACATTATACCCTGAGGTACAAGGAACATGTGAGCCCGCTTTGTGCAGCCCCAGGGCACTTTGATATTACAGATGCTTGTGCGGCCCCTTCTATAATATTAGTTGTGTTGGCGCACATGTAGCACCAGAGCTATTGCATGGGGGCCTGGCTCTATGCAAATAAGGGCGTCACTAATTTCAGTCGGTAATACGGCGCAGATGCAGAGTCAAATATGTCCTCAGGAGGGGAAAGTGTGCCACAACAAGGTGGCACACTTTCAGTGCACCTCCTAAAGGCAGCCCTCTAGAGGGGAGAAAGGGGGTCCCCTTGCAGGCAGGTGCAGTCACTTACTGCAAAAATCTTATCACATACAAGCAACCGCTGCTCTTAGAATTCTCCTCGGGAATTCTGTTTTTTTTTTTAGACGGTCAGGATGTGGTAAACTCCCTCTGCCTTATTCTGAAGCAAAGGGGTATGCAAAGATATTGGAGTAGACGCCTCACTCACTTATCGTGACATGCTTCATCATTGGCGTCTATCCACACCCAGGTAAGATGATACTTCCTGGGCGGACTCAACCATAGATGAATGGGATTTCTTAGATAAAGCAATACTGGATAAGCAGGGATCCAGATGAGTGATATTTAAAAATACCTCAAGGTATCTCCAAAGGCTATGCTTTATTCGGAGGGTACCTGGGGTATGAATAAAAACGTGATTTTTTTGGGTTGTACTGAATATGATTGTTCAGTTGTACCCCTTTTCCTACGCCAACATGTTTCAGCCCACGTGGGTCTGGGGCGTTCGTCATGGCTAATTTACTGTTCTATTGTCCCTGCTTCTATACTGTGCACACATTCCATGCACTCATGCGAGGCCTAATGCGCTCACCTGTCTTCTTTCTGTCTTCAGTAGATTTTCCACTGGTCTCTTTTTTCAAATGGCATGCGGATCAGGTGGAAGGTGCTGTCTTTTAGTCACACATTCATCAAAGATTCAGCACCGCGGGATTACCTACAGGAACCCACTCCGTCCGCCGCCGTGTACTTACTGCAACAACCCACAAGGGGTATCTCTCCTCTTTTCAAAGTGCAGGCAGCATGCCGTCTGCACCATTAAAAACGGTGCAGCTTCGAAGCAGCTGCTCTGTATTTCACTTGAATGTGCTGCCTCGAGGTCACACGAGTTGGAGGCTGCCCCAGGTCAGCGCATTCTTTGTAATACAGACCACTGTCCCTGTTTGGGCCTGGTGCACCTTTCAAAAGGAGTGCCTGGCCCAAACAGAGAAAGTACGCCATAAAATACAGCCCCTGAAGGTTTCCATCCAAGTGCGGCACAATTTCCTGCTTAACAAAAAGTGCCACAGGATATAATGCAATTGTAGTTAGGGGAATGGGCTACCCATCACGTTTGTGATGGAGCATCTTGTCCGCCGAACTCTAAATCAGGCAGCCAGATCTTTTTTTTATTTCCTAGAATATTTGCAGTAGCGGGCGCTTACATCATAAAACAGTAGAGTGAAATTTTTGACCCACTTACAGGCACTATGAGAAAACCAGCAGAGCTCTTAATTGCGGTCCGTTATAAACAGTGTTTATAATGGCGCCACTATTGACAGCGCTGGAGTTGATGCTGATCCAATCAATCGAGGATTTATAAAGTGCAGCAAATCACCTGCGTGGGTCTCAAGGTGCTGGAATTGCTACTGCATAGTGGTAATCTGTTCATTTGAAGGAGTGAAAACGAGTAAAAGCAAGGAGAAGGCACTCAAAAAACTGGGGGAAAAGCAAAGAGAGCACTGAAAATGAGGGAAAAGCGAGGAGAAGGCACTCAAAAAAACAAGGGGGGGAAGCAAATAGAAAGCAGTGAAAAGCGAGGAGAAGGCCCTCAAAAAACAAAGGGAAAATTAAGGAGAAAACAGTGAAGACAAGGGAAAAGCAAGGAGAAAGCATAGTGCCTACATATGGGTATGAAAGCATTTTTATAAAAAAATATAATAAACGACGTACCCACTATCTCGTCCTCGTGTTCCTCTTTGGTCCTGCTGCAGCCCAAGGCTCCAAGGCAACAAGAGGTCTCTGAGCCGCCCCCCTAACTAAACCTGATGCTGCTGATAATGTTATGGCTGGAGCGGGATGCCTTGACGCTCCCCGAGGCACTCGAAGCCTGTGCCTGCTCTCCACCCAGCTGTCTAAGGCAGTGAGTGGAGAGGTTTGAAATGTGCATGTCGGGCTGGCAATCGCAAGACAGCCGGACAAAGTGGGATGCACAGTTTAAACTGGAGCAGGCAGCAACACTGCTCCCTCCTGTCAATCAGAATCTATCACCCCGCCCAGTGCTGCCACTCGGCTGAAATGAAAAATAAAATGGTAATGAAATCTCTTCATTACCATTTTATATTTCATGCTTGCTGCACTGTCAATCGGGGATGACACTCCTCCACTCCAATGGAGGAACCACCGTTGGGCATTTGTGGCCTGGACTAGAGGCTCCATTGAAGTGCAACATACAACACATATGAAAGGAGAATTTTAAACCAGCTCGAGTTTTCAGTGGGACAATACATAACAAGGACAGGTATTAAGTTTGAATTACCGTTAACAACTTGTGATAAGGAGATCACTTATATAGTTTTTTCCTTTTTTGCGAATTTTTATTGCTTTTCCTAGTACACACCTTAAACCAGTGGTCTTCAAACTTTTTAATGTCACGCCCCCGCCCCCCCAGTGAAAAAATAAAATTAATCGGGCCCCCTCAGAATTTTTCAGAATATTTCCATTAAATTGGCAATGTTTAAATATGTCTTGACTTATTGAAACACGAGACATATTTAAACATTGCAGTTAAATTCTCTTACTCTTTTAAAAATGCAACCAAATACATGATTGCCAAACATACTATTCTGGTCAGGCAGGCCTTACTTACGTGTAAAAGTATCCATAGCGTAATAATTAGAAATGGGGTGGGGGTGTAGAAGAATATGTGGAGTCCCTTCTCTTTTGACACCTTCTCCCGGCCAGATATAAATGACAAAAGAGGTTAGTGATGGCCCATTACAGAGAGGATTACTGCTGCTCATTTTTTCCCCTGCTTAAAACAAAGCACTGCTGTCAGCAGGGAAACAGCGTGTCAATACCACGCAGGTAGTTAACAACGCAGTCGTTACAACGACCGCGTTTTTAACACGCGTGGCATTACATCGCAAGACGTTTCAACGACTTGCGCTAGGTGGCGTGCAACACCAGGGAATGTGTTGGATTTTAAATCCAACACCTTCCCTGCTGTTGCGCTAACTGAAGTAGGATTAGTAATTTATACTATTCCTAAGTCCAGCGCGCCACCAAGCGCAAGTCGTAGAAACGACTTGCGATGTAATGCCACGCGTGGTAACAACGCGGTCGTTGTAACGACCGAGTTGTTACCTACTGCGTGGTAATAGCACGCGTTGTACGTGCTACATTCCGGTCAGCATAATGCTTATTTTGGCCAGAGGGTGGCACCCCCACTGAGATCACTTGAGCCCCCCCTAGGGTTGCCCGCCCCCCAGTTTGAAGACCTCTGCCTTATACGGTAAAAATAACAATAAAAATAACAATATGAGTAACAGCTTGTATACACAACCACATGAAAAATATATCTTATTCGTAGTGGACATTATTGTGCAACACAAGAATCCGGGTCATTAAAGAGCAGAGCAAAATCAAAATTGGACATCATAATTATAATGAGGCTTAATTCGAAGTACCGCCAGGCTCTTCATATTCACAACCACAGTCCTCATATACCTAGTTTTCCAGAACCCTACATTGCTCAGGCCCACCTTCTACATTTTCCCAAATTTTGTGCTAGTGGGGCACGCCACATTTGGGCAACATCTCTCTTTGTAATCACTAGCCCTATTGCAATAAACAGGTTGGCAATCTATTAGTGTGCAATTCGGTCACAATATTCAGTAAGGCCCACCGTGAATCTAATTGGATTCTTACATTTGTAATCTCAGAGCGTGAGAAGTATGCATGTATTTTCGTGTATTCCCAACATGGTGTGTAGAAACAAGCCAGTACCATCAGCACATCTCAAACAAGTAGAGGCCATTTCTTGCCCCGTCCACCACAAGGGTTCTTACTGTAGCATGCACGACAGATATTTAAACTTGATAAGTCCGAGATGAGCCATGACGGCAATTTCAGTGAAGGCCATGAACGTCCCTTACCATTTATCATATTCAAGAGTGCCAATATCAGTTTCCTAGAATTGTCTCAAATGTATTAAAGGATCTGAGGAATTGATAATTAGGGTTTTGTATATTTGGAAAATGTTTTAGTGGCTAGTGCTCCGGTAGTAATTTGCCCTTAAGGACTACATTCAGGAATATCGTCAAGAGTAGTAAGGTATGGTGTTATTGTGTGCCTCAACTGTAAATATTGGAAATATTGGTTGGACAATAGCCCAAATTCCTCCAGAATTTCCCTAAAAGTTCTGAACAGATATTTGTTGTTACGTCACCTAGGGATGTTATTCTCAAAGTATTCCACCATGGAACCCTTGTAGTTTTTCTACATCGCCATGAGTACCCACCCACAGAAGGGTCTGTTCAGTGAGTAGAGATTTCCATTCCAATTCTCGTCTGAACCTCCTTCAAATCAATATAACTGTTCTGGTAGCTGGGGTATCCCTGTGGGATAGACCCCCCCATTCACAAGGTGTTTTGGGTCTTTCTTTCCCAGTACTCCACGTTCACTAGAGTGGGTAAGGTCTGTCCGGTGTCCTAAATACAGACATTTATAACAGCTAGATGGGAGGCTCTGTAATGTGCCTGAAAGTTGGCCATCCCTAAACCTCTGTCAAAGGGGAACTTACAATATTTTCACAAATTGACTTGTGGAGTTAACTGTAAGAAGGAAGGAACTATTGAGGCTACCTGTTAAAAACGGATTTTGCTATGGTGCTGCAAGGAATATAACATTCTAGGTAAGATCATTTTTATTTGAGCTATTGTGCCAATGGAGGATAGAGACAATTGCATCCAGTATTGTGTGTACAGCTTCTAAACCAGTATGGCCACGTTATCATTTCAAACAAAGTTCTCCTCTATTGATACATGCATATCTAGGTATTTGAGGCTCCTTGCAAAAAGTTGCATGGAATATTGTATCGTCCAAGAATTATCTGTGGCTTTATCCCCACCAATAGAAATGTTTGACTTTGCCCAATTGGCCTGTAGGCCTGAGAAAGTTTCAAAAACTTTGTGCCAACACCATGGCTCTAGTAAGTATATTAAAAGGTCGCCCACATTTAGGGAGATTTTATCAATCCTGTCACTGTCCTATTCAAAGCCAATGCCGCCATGCGCTCACACCAAAGCTGCAAGAGGTTCCACTACGAGCGTCAACAGTAGCAGCGATAGTGAACATCCATGTCGAGTACGTTGGGCAATAGAAAGGGGCTGGAACAGTACAACACTGACCAGTACTCTAGCCGTAGGGTTAGAGTATAGCAGATTTGTGTATGCAATGAATGCATCACCCACCCCCATTCTCTTCATAAGGGTAAACAGATAAGGTCAATTTACAGAATCAAAAGCTTTTTGAAGGTCAATGTGAAGAATAACTTCTGAAAATTCTAACCTAGGAGCAAGTGCAATAGCATTAAATAACCTTTGTATATTGTGTCTCATCGACCTGTTGGGCATAAAGCCTGAATGGTCTCCCGAGAAAAGAGCCAGGTCAATTTAAGTTAATTGAGAAATTTCAGCTATGACAGGTTAGCGCATTAAATAAACTGGAGATTTGTGGTTTGTTCACATGTTTATTACAAAAAAAACTATGGAATAACTTGTGGAACCTTCGAAGAATTAAAAACTTTCTACAACTCCTAATGTGAAGTTCGACATTTATTGCTTGGAGCCCTCCAAGGGTAGATCTCAAACTGTGTGCATTCCAGGATTCAGTTTTATGCAAACAAATAGTATTTGAAAAGAGTACTATTGTAACTTTGAATTGGTCTATGTAAAAGCTGTTGGCTTTGTCAATATGCTTTAGCCATGCTGTATAGCAGCTTGGCTGCTGTGCATCTGCCACAACCTCAAAGTTGTGCTGTACCAACTGTTTCTTGGGTCTCCGAAACTGTAAAATGCAGATCCTGTGTGAACCTGCATTTCCAATTGCTGTCTCGAATTGTTGAACATTAACAAGTGTTATAGGACACTGGATCAAGACGAGTCTCACAATTGGCTCTAGGAAGACGCACGAGATTGGCATCTCTCTCGCTCTCTGGTGGATCTGCTTCTTAACAGATAGAACAGAAGCTTTCAGCCTGGCACCTTACTCCTCGAAATCCCTCAAATTCCCCTGCAGAACGCCTCAACGTTCATCGCTCAGACTTTCCTTCCTCAACACATACATGATCCCTCTGGCCAACATCATCCGCGTAACAACCCTGTGGAAACGTGTAATATTTTATGTTAGCATAAGCGACAGCCATTTTTGGCTGTGGTGTCCATTTTGCTTCCTTCGTAATTCTGTCGTCCTCTGCTGTTCGCCTTTTCACCCTGCTTGTGTCATCAACTTTAGTTGACCTCTTTCGACATGGCTAAGCAATGTACGTGCTGGGGGTTTGTAGCTGCCGGTGCACCTGGTCTTAGAGGCTATCTATTGACCGTTTACTGCTGCCATAAACATTCCTGCTCCCCTTTCTTATTTGCTGACCAAGTGGTCATCCATCTGCCCTTGTTTGCTGATAGCTATTTTCTGTGTCTAAACTCGCTCTTTCCATTTCTGTCCATATGCTTGCATTGCAACAAAATTGTATATAAGGACGATGGTTTGTGAATTCAGTGTACCTCCTCCTACAATACATGAGTGTTGTGTGGACGTGGTCCCGCTCATGAGTGATTAATAAACCTGTTGTTTTACTTCAACTCCAGTGCCGATCTCTTTTTGTTAGTCTTTGGACCCGTGGACGAGAGGGTGACCCTGCACCAGTGTGCTCACTTTTGGGTACATTTCCACAGTTGGCGCCCAGCACGTGGGTCCCCATCGGAGACGCGGCTGTCCGAAGGAGTGGTCTCGACGGAGGATCGAAATATTACTGAGGATGCGCACTGCATGAGGAGACCCTTGTCTTTGCAGGCCGACGTGACTTTTCCGGTTTTCCCGATTTGACCCTCCGGGTGGTGGCCGGTCTCGACTGGGGCTTTCTTTGGCGTATTCTGCAGTGACCATTAGGTCGACCAGAGATCGGCAGGTGGGAGTTGGAGACTTCTGTTTGGTAAGGTCACTGAAGCGGCACTCTTGATTTGCTTGGTTTGGTTTTGGTATTCATTCTTTACAAAGACTGAAGGCAGGTAATGTGGAGATTTTTCTCCTTTTGGAATATTGGTTTGGAGTAGTAATATTTTACATATACTTGTGAAAACATGCCTGTTCTCAGCACACACCGTAAGTGGTGTTGCTGCTCTTGTGGTACCAAGAATGCTTTAGAACAAAGTCAGCCGGCTCCTCCAGAAGGGACGCCAAATAGAGAGATGTATATTAAATATGGTATTTGTCCCATAATGTACGGTTCATTGTGGAACAAATACACAAAGAAAGAGTCCGATTTACAATGGCCAGTGAATGGGTAATTCGATTCTAAAAAGTTCAGTATGTAGAACAGTGTTTATTTAAAAGAAAGAGTAGACAGGATATGTTTGACTGTGTACGTATGTGGGATAAAGAAGTGCGAGAAAGAGCAAAGAGAGCGGAAGCAATAGCAGAGAAAGAGCAGCGAAAGACAATATATCAAAAAGGGGTGGAATTAAAAGACAAAGAAATGAAGGAAAGAATAGAAAAGGAAGATAGAGAACGTCGATTAGCGATAAATGGCCAGTATCCTATTAGGCGCCCTATCTATCCACTACTTAATACGCCTCAGGATGATTGCATCCTATTAGAACGACCCCCACCCCCGTATAAATTTCCCGCTCCAAGTGCCCCTGAGGATGAGGCTTCTGATGAGGAGCTCTCTTCCTCAGAGGATAAAGATAAAGACAAGCAAGTTGGGCGACAGACTCGCTCTACTTTGACTAAAGCAGAAAAAGATACATTAAAAAGCACTGCTAAAGAGGAAGCTCGTCGGACTACTACAGCGACAATCCTCATAAATATGGTTCAACCTTGGAAAGATATAGACCAGTTATATTTCGTAGAAAAATTCTGTTGGGAGGTAATATATGGTTGGCGGCATATTTCTGACGAAACAAAACCAGCTGATCTGAACGTTGATTATAAGCGGTTAGTAGATGGGACTTACCTTTTTTTCAGATATACCTGATACTATTAGACGAATAGTTAAATTACGAAATGAAACATTACATTTACGTAAGGAGCAAGAATTAGCTAGAAAGAGTAAAGTAGTAGAAGCAGTTCAATCCCAGGCAGAGAAAACAGATGTTCCGGTGAAAGAAGGCAATTCCGGCAGTAATAAAGTTACTATGAAACCAATGCGTGAAGCCGCACCCCTGTATGCTCCCCGAAGGGTGCAGGAACAAATGATGATAAAACTTCGGATGATGCAAAGGGATATTTTATATATAATTGGGTTTACACTCCTTGGAGTAGAGCAGATGTTATGGCTCTTAAGGCTGCTTTGCCCGACCCCCGGAAAAATCCCGCCGCCTTCTATGAGGAGGTGGAAGGAGCCATCAGCTCCTGCACTATGACCTTGCCAGATATCGATATGTTCTTCGGGCTTATTTTGCCCCCTGATATGTGGAGAACAATATGTAAAATAGATGACAATGTGGCATTTGGTGATACCTGGGAACATTTAGAAGAAATAGATGCGGAAAGGGAGCCTGCGCAGAAACCTCAGAAGGAGATATTAGATCTTCCTAAAGCTATTGTGACTAAGTTGAAGACTCTCATACCCCCTAAGAAAAATAGATTGGACTACGTTAGCGTCCTGTAAACAGAAAAAGGATGAGTCAGTTTCTGATTTCTTTTCTAGATTTGAGGAGACATTCCATGATTTTAGTGGCCAGTCACTGGCCGATGACACGGGTAAACATTTGTTTGTCGACAAATTTGTCGCTAATATGTTACCGGAAATAGCTAGTCGCCTTAAAGCCAGTGAGAGTTCTTGGACCACGTCTTTCCCAGTTTCCCTTTTGACCATGGCCCAATATTATGAGCAACAGGAACAGGAAGCGAAAGGCAGGGAGGATAAGAAGGTTAAAGACTTAAAGGCAAAAGTTATGATGGCTCAAGTATATGGTCCACCATATAGGGGAGGTGGAAGAGGCGGACGTGCAATGTATACACCCGGAGCACTCCCTCTTCCTCGAGCAAATTTGTCTCCTGATCAGTGTGCCTATTATAAAGAGACTGGGCATTGGCGTTCTGAGTGCCCTCTTTTGCGAGGTCAGCAGTACCAGCGGGGAAGGGGAAGTATGAGAGGACGCCCAGGGAATTTAGGAAACAGGGGAGGTGTAGGAGCTCGTCCCAGGTTTGAGGCAGTTGAACAAGGACCAAATTACTCTAATACTTTTGATAGACGAAATCAATACCAAATGTCTGATTATTCTGCTGATGCACTTGCAGATTCCGATTACGCATAGGGATGACTAGGATGGGGTAAGGGACCGGTAGAGGTGCCAGTAGATCAAATGGGTCCTTATGTTGACGCAAATGTCTTGGGATCTACTGATCGGTTTCTGGTTGATACAGGGGCTACCCGTAGTGCTCTGTCTAAAAGATTGGTTCCTAGGGCTCCCCTGTCCGGCACAATAACATCGATAGGGTTTGATGGAACACTTACACCTAGCCCGCTTTCACAGCCACTTGAATTCGGACTTGACAAATTCACTGCAGCATGTCCATTTTTGCTTTCCCCTAACACGCCAGACAACATTGTGGGTATCGATATGCTTAAATATTTTCGTGCTACAATACATTGTTCTCCGGAAGGTGTGCGTGTTATTTTGAATGACAATTATCCAATGGTTGAGAGATCCTGTCTTATCAATGAGGATGCCGCTCTGGCGTCCCTACCTTGTACCTTGTGGGCTAGATCAGATACTGATGTGGGTCAAATGGTTATTCCACCAGTGCAAATCCAAGTAAGGGAAGGTGTTTCATTGCCTCGACTGACCCAATACAAAATATCCCGAGAAGGTGAAGAAGCATTAGCAAACGTTGTCCAGGATTTGATCAAAGTGGGGGTAGTGGAAGAAGTCCCCTATAATACTTGCAATAGCCCTATCCTTCCTATTTTGAAAAAAGACACTGACACTAAAATTTACAGATTCATTATTGATTTGCGGGAGGTTAATAAAATTGTAGTGCCCCAATATCCGGTAGTTTCTGATATCACAACCCTTCTCACTATGGTCCCTCCCACTGCCACTACATTTTCGGTGATCGACTTGAAAAACGCATTTTTCTCAATACCCATTCACCCCGAAAGCCGTTATCTGTTTGGATTCACATTGAAAAATAGATCCTTCCGGTTCTGCAGAGCTCCACAGGGCTAAACAGAGAGTCCTAGCATTTACAGTCAGGCATTAAAAAGACAGCTTGATTCCTTTCCTGTACCAAAAGGGGTGGCCCTTATCCAGTACGTCGACATCTCGTTAGCTGCAGATACCCCTGAGCAGTGTGAAGAAGGAACACTTATTTTTATCATTTCTTGCCTCCCATAATCACAAAGTCTCGCAAAAGAAATTGCAATATTGTAGACAGCAGGTTACCTATTTAGGTCACCTCCTGTCTAAGGAGGGACGTGCACTCACACCAGATCGCATTCAGACCATTTTAGATACTCCTGTGCCCCGTACTCAGAAGGATGTCCGTGCACGGATTGGCCTAACATCTTTTGGTAGGCAGTGGATCCCCAGTTTTTCGCACATTATTAAACCTTTATTGGCCCTTTTGACTAAAAACACTCCGATGCCCCTCCCATGGACTGCTGAATGTCAGAATGCCTTCCAACTGTTACGCCAAGCTCTGCACCAGTATTAGGAACTCCAGACTAAGTGTAGTGCACACAAGAAAGTGACTGATAAAATAGGAGCAGGTAATGCCTTTGCGGGTCACACAGCCCGTGAGACCGCAATGCAGCGAAGCACCACATCTATGTATGTGGTTAAGTCACAAGCTGAACGTTGGCATGATGCCAGGCAGGAAGTGCTGGACATGCAACAATCTGCCTCTGCTGACGAACTAGACCAATGGTCTAAGGAGGGAACACTGGATGATGAGGGCTGCTGGAGGAATAAAGATATAAGCAAATGGAGGTTACCCACAGCATACTTATACCCCTTGATTCACATGGCACATGGGCCGGCACATGTTGGTGCATCCTCAATGGCAAAACAACTCATGCAAGTTTGGGATCATCCTGATATTGCCGGCACTGCTAAAAAGATAGTCCAGTCTTGTCTGGTCTGTCTCCAGTATAATCCTGGAAAGGGAACGCGAACTCCAACTCCAACAGGAGGGTTTGCGACACCATCTGCACCTTTTGAGGTCCTGCAAATGGACTACATTCAGTTTGAGCGCTGTAATAATTATTGGGCAAGTTGTAGAATATTTCATGAAAGGGTTGGGGATTAAGCAGAAATTTCATGCTGTTTTCCACCCACAGTCAGCAGGCCTGGTGGAGCGTTACAACTCCACCCTGAAACTGAAATTGGCTAAAATACAGGCTTCCACGTCTTTGAAATGGCCCGATGCACTGCCCCTAGCCTTGCTTTCTATCAGCTCGATACCACATACACGATCTGGCCTTAGGCCACATGAGATCGTCTTTGGGAGGCCCATGAATATTTGGGGGGTCCCTAAGCCTCGCCCTATACATGATGTTCCCCACATGTTGATGAGTGACTCTTTGTCCCAGTTAACTGACAGCTTGTCTTCTATTTATCAGCAGGTGCGGGAAGCTCTTCCAGACAGGTCGCAGGGTGATGGTCATGATCTGCGGCCTGGAGATTTTGTCCTTACGAAATCGTTTCAACGGACAAGTTGCTTGGCACCTCGCTGGCGTGGCCCAGAGCAGGTCCTCCTTGCTACCAGAACTGCAGTGCGAGTGACCAACAGGAAGAACTGGGTACACGCCAGCAACTGCCGAAAGATTCCGCATACCTTCGTGAGCCCTGCTGTGCTGACAGATCATCGCGACATTCTGGTCACCGAGAGAGGACGAGCTGCGTCACCTGAAGGGCCTGAGGAAGTTTTCCCGGACCATACGATCCCTGGTGCATCTAGATATCTGCTTTGATCCAGGAAGAAAGATGCTTCATCGCAAAAAGAGACTGTTTGAGCCACTGTCCTGGGTGGTTAAAGACTGACTACAAAGGGGGGTAGCCTTTTAGTGAATACTCGTCTCAACGTTAGTGAAGAAACCAACGCCTGCCCAGGACCTTAGGGCATCATCTATTTTGTTGTTTGTCGACGAGATGAACATGCCTGAGGAGAAGAAATCAAATGCTGCAAAGATCTGTAGCGGCTGCACAATGTTTATTACTGGATTTACTTTGACTGCTGTCATCATTGCTGTGGTAATGTGGGTTGTGGAGGAAGTAACTCCGGCTCGAAACTTACTGCCTGCTACTACTCCTGTCCCCACGGAACATTATTACTTCACTCTTCCCTATCATGAAAAGAAGCATCGAATGTCATATCTCAATAACACTTTCATACAAATGTTGCATCCTACTCATAATGCTACGAATACTACCAACTGCTGGGTATGTGGAATGATGCCAGCCCATCAGAAGAAGGGAGGAACGCCTCTCATTCCCCTATTTTCGCACAATGGCTCGTGTAGAGCCTGGTTCGCACTTTTGTGGGCCTCTGAAGTTAGTAATATTGCTCCAGCTGATGTAGGAGGACTTAATACACAGTTAAATAAAGTTTGTTACCCTGATGATGAAGGCCTCCCACAAGCCAAAGGAACTATATGGGAAATGGAGGAGTATCGCAAAGGAAATTCCTCCGCAAGCTACGTTTTTCCCAATACTCGAACGGCCAAGGGTAACGGGCCTCCTGTTATCGCTGTTACTAGAGCCCAAGCAAATCTTTGTGTGAGCAGTTTTGGCAGTATCCCTGTGGGAAAAAGTGACTGTACTACAGTATTGAATATCACTGGAACGAACAATAGCAGTTTTCTATCCTCACATAACACTTATTTCATTTGTGGAAGTAAAGGTTACTATTATCTACCAATTGGATGGTCTGGAATATGCTATGTGTCCTTCTTGATTCCCCCTGTGTTCTTAGCACCTGCATCTTATCATAAAGATCAAAAATTGTTTAATGACATTTCCTTGAACCGATTCAAAAGAACTATAAATAATGATGAAGTGGATCAAACTGACACTGCATTACGGCAATATGTTGACTTTAATTTGGGACTCTTTTTCTTTGTTGGTGCGGCCTTGAATAGTAGACAAATAAGACGCTTGACCCGAGTGGTAGAGGCAGTGACTAATCAAACAGCGATGGCTCTTGGAAATATTACAGAAGAACTCCAAATCACGAGAATTGTGACTTTGCAAAATAGAATGGTTTTAGATGTAATATTAGCTGATCGTGGTGGAGCATGTCGCATTATCGGGTGTAGCTGTTGTGTGTTTATCCCTGACCACGCCCCTTCTGTTTATGCCATTTCCAAACTGCATAAAATAGCCACTGAGATACATCAAGACCCAGGAACATGGACTTGGACTGGATGGTTCTGGAACTTATTTTCTGTATGGGGTCTGAAAGTATTGTCGGCCCTATTCATAATTATAGCAATAATCTTCTCTTGTTGTTTATGCATACAATGTGGACCAATGATCTGTTCCCTCTGTATTTCCACTTGTACTACTTGTGTACCATCTAAAACGAATGTCCAAAATGCAAATGCCCGTTTAGCAATGGAACGAAAAATTTGTGAAATGATGTTAATTGATATTCACGATGTATATCATACCCCTTAGAAGGGACAAGAAAATTTCTTAGCTTATGCTAAAAGGGTCGTCTGTGGAAACGTGTAATATTTTACGTTAGCATAAGCGACAGCCATTTTTGGCTGTGGTGTCCATTTTGCTTCTTCGTAATTCTTTCGTCCTCTGCTGTTCGCCTTTTCACCCTGCTTGTGTCATCAACTTTAGTTGACCTCTTTCGACATGGCTAAGCAATGTATGTGCTGGGGGGTTTGTAGCTGCCGGTGCACCTGGTCTTAGAGGCCATCTATTGACCGTTTACTGCTGCCAAAAACATTCCTGCTCTCCTTTCTTATTTGCTGACCAAGTGGTCATCCATCTGCCCTTGTTTGCTGATAGCTATTTTCTGTGTCTAAACTCGCTCTTTCCATTTCTGTCCATATGCTTGCATTGCAACAAAATTGTATATAAGGACGATGGTTTGTGAATTCAGTGTACCTCCTCCTACAATACTTGAGAGTGTTGTGTGGACGTGGTCCCGCTCATGAGTGATTAATAAACTTGTTGTTTTACTTCAACTCCAGTGCCGATCTCTTTTTGTTAGTCTTTGGACCCGTGGACGAGAAGGTGACCCTGCACCAGTGTGCTCACTTTTGGGTACATTTCCACAACCCTATCCTCACCAAGAAGACACACAATTCATACTTTCTCTCTCGGACAAGACCCCCAAAACAAGAATTAAGTTCACCTTCTTCATGACCGAAGTGGCAAACTGGATGAATGCCAACTGTCTCAAGCTCAACATCGACAAGACAGAAGTAGTGATCTTCAGCAAGAACAACTCACCGCAAGACTTCAACTGGTGGCCGGCCATACTGTGATCCACACCCAGAACTCACGCAAGGAACCTCGGAATAATCACCAGCAAACTGCATAATTCAACGCAGTGGGTGCATCCTGCTTCCACACCCTATTGAGGAAGATTTTCAAATGGCTCTCGAGCAACACTAGAAAACCTATCATTCATGACCTAGTCACTAGCAAGTTGGACTAGAAGACTATAAACCATCCAGAAATCGGAAGCCAGACTCCTGCTCAACCTCCCACACAGAACTCACATCACACCACTCCTCAGGGAACTACACTGGCTCCCGATACACAAACACACTCGATTTAAACTCCTCACACACACATACAAGGCACCACAGAACTCTGGCCCACCTACCTGAACAGTCACATCTTCCACCACCCACCCAGACACCTCTACTCCACAGGACTCTTACTCGTACATATACCATTCATACACAGATACAATCAGGACAGGCGTTCCCTTACATTGCTCCTAAAGCATGGAATGGCCACCAACTCCACATCAGAGCCTCCTCGTCTCTTGAATTCTGCAAGAAGCTGAAGACCTGGCTTATCATCTAACCAAAGTTCCAGAGGCAGCGCTAGGCACACAAACCTGCTCAGCGCCAGGATACCCTCATGGGTGATAGCACGCTTTACAAATACATACGAGTTTAGACGTACTAAGGGGACTTATACAAAACACCTTTCGCTTTTAGTAAGGATAGTACATGACAAATATGTTACAAAAATTGAGATTCTTGATTGAGCAGCAAGGAAGATGACCAAACAAGAAGCACTGCACTGACTCTTAGGGCAACTTGATAGCAACACCACTGCAATATGGTGTCCATTGAAAAGACTTGGCGTATCAAATCCAGGGTCCAGTAGAGACTGCTTAAGTGTCACACCTTTCATTTCAACCTAGACGCCATTTTATAACCAGGGCCATTCGCCAGTCACTGGGATAGTAACTAGAACCAATTAAACCAAATAAAAAACTAAGCATTACATGACTTCTATATGTTTATTATGATTCCAATTAATCTTCTGGATTTTGAAGGCTGCATACTGAAATAAGAAATAGGGTGGTGTACACAGTTGAACAGAGTTAAATAAATCTTTATTATTGGCTAAATAAAATGTTAACAATGCATTATGACATATTTATCTTGAAAACATATTGCCATTAGCTGTCACCATTGATATAAACATTGTTAAAACTGGTCACACATTACCCTATATATAACAGTCTGAAGAATAAAAACTTGCATGTTGACCATAATGTATGATGCAGGTATCATATCAGAATCTTGTAGTACGGAGTCTCCAAAGGAAGATCTAATAAAAATTGTGGCCAGGGATGCCCTCAACCCAGAAAGTAAATATATTAGTCAAGCTCATTGGCCTCCTTCATTCCAACCCTGTACTTAAAAGCACCCATTTTAAATAGAGACTTTTAGTACTTATTTAGGTTACAAAGGGAGTAATGTTTCCCCGATTACATATAGTTTAACTGTAGCAAAATGCAATGCACAAATTTAGTCACATTACAAATTCGCTGCACATTTGTTCCTGCTAGACTATGAAGCATCATGTTTGAACTATAGTATATACTCAAAGGAACAAGATTTCAACAATTTACACATTCCCTTTGAAAAGCTGGGCTAACACATAAAACATGTGAAACTGATTCCACAGGAGACCCATGCCCCCAACAACAATGGCAGTTAGGGTTTCACTTGATAAACTAAAATGAAAATCAGAAAGAGATAACAAAAACACGTGGAAGCTCATAAATGACCTGATGTTTCGGAACAGTTGTTGCATAAATCTGCTGTAAAACTTCTACCCTTTTCAACTTCATAAATATCTGTATTCTGAACATATTGCCAGAAGATCTACTCTCGTTATTGCACCTGCGAAGAACCCTCCTTCCAGCTTAACCAATTCTAGGTAGAAGTAATCGGAGCATGGAGGTGCTCGTTTGCTATCTTGCTCCCATAGAATAGATTTAGAAGAGCCCAATGGGGCTACATAAAGGTTATAGCAATAGTAGATAACAAGGGAGTCGACCAACAGCCCTATCTTAAAAAGGCCAAAGTCTAACTTACGATGGATACTAGGACAAGATTTTGGAAGGATAAAATGTGTGTTAGACATTTACCATTAATATCCTTCAGAACCGGGTTCATCCTGTCTCTAAACATCTAGAGTTCATAATTGTCAATATTGGCTCTGCTTTTAGAATATCTACTTAGTGTTCTAAGACAGTGTTGCAAAAACAATGCAGAGTTTTGAGATTTTGGAGCAGCTTTCTGCTCATATCATACCCCTAGAAAGTTGTAACTATATACAGTATCAATTCTATCTCCATTAGGTCCCCCTTAAAGGACCTGATTTGCTTTACATAGTTTTTTGTCCTAGTTTTTTTCATATTAGGAAGCTAATTTATACAATCTTATTTGAAGATTCCAAGATTATTGTATTGTTAGCTGAAGAAATAGCCTGTACACTTAAATGCAGCTTTAGTCAACTGTGAACGTTTCTCATTGCTAAAACACAATTATATGATGAGTGTAACAACCAGGATGTACAAACAGAAATGTCAGGGCAAGATTCGTTTCCTATATTTTTTATGGAAAAATTCCAATCACACTTTGGTTCGTTTTGTAGAATATTTATAGTTGTGTTTTCTCGATCTTAGTTTTAATAGATTTTAGAATGTCCTGTGTCGGATCACGTGCTAAGAGTTCATAGCATGTGTCGTCTGTAAGTTGTCGATTTGCTTCTAAGATGTAATCATCTATGTGCAGTGCTACGGGGTTTCCTCCCTTGTCCGCTTCTTTGACAACAAGATCCTTCCTATCTTTTAGTTGTTTGATTGCTGTCCTTTCTTCTTGTGTAATATTGTGAGGTAGATATTTAGATTTTCTTTGATATTTATTGTATTCATGTTCTAGATCGTGTATGACTGCCTGGTGGAACGCGTCAATGCTATTGCCGGCATGTAGTTGTGGTGTGAAAGTTGATTTGTTCGTGAGTTCAGTATCTATGGAGATGTTGGTTTCAATTCCTAGTTCCAATGCTGAAGTTGTTATTTGCGGTGGGTGTTCAGAATTATCCATCCAAGATTTGGTACATGTTGATTTACTTACCAATCTTAGTGAGGAGGATAATAACTTGGATACACTTACTACTACAGCATTGGAACTAGGAATTGAAACCAATAGCATTGACGCGTTCCACCAGGCAGTCATACACGATCTAGAACATGAATACAATAATTATCAAAGAAAATCTAAATATCTACCTCACAATATTACACAAGAAGAAAGGACAGCAATCAAACAACTAAAAGATAGGAAGGATCTTGTTGTCAAAGAAGCGGACAAGGGAGGAAACCCCGTAGCACTGCACATAGATGATTACATCTTAGAAGCAAATCGACAACTTACAGACGACACATGCTATGAACTCTTAGCACGTGATCCGACACAGGACATTCTAAAATCTATTAAAACTAAGATCGAGAAAACACAACTATAAATATTCTACAAAACGAACCAAAGTGTGATTGGAATTTTTCCATAAAAAATATAGGAAACAAATCTTGCCCTGACATTTCTGTTTGAACCTTACCTACATTAGGGGGTTAGGGGTTTCCCCCTGTCAAGGGCAAGCACCGCAGAGGAGAATCTTTGCTCAATACCGGCCAGTAAGGGATCGGGACCTTTCACCCCTTCTTCCGATAAAACTAACAACCAGGATGTAGCATTACTGCTAGAGCGGTCGACCTCGAAGCTGGGGAAACGGGTTTGAGTCTCGGCAGCGACACTCAACATCCTGTGATTTCGGGCAAATCACTTAATCTCTTCGTGCCTAACAAAAATGAATGTGTCCATCTGTAACAAAACCGGTGCTCATGTAAAGCACTCCGATACCCGATATCTTCGGGCGAGTTCGCGCTTAATAAAACTCTAAAACTCAAATAACACTCGTGAACTGAAGGGGTCTCCGAGACAAAAAATAGCGGAGATATTTACAGTGAGAAACAGTACACATGTAGTGAGAATCACAAAAAAAGTAGCTCTTTCAAGTAAAGGCTAGTTATCTAGTAACTGTGAGTGAGGCAACTGTTCATTGTGGTTATAAATTACACCTCTTCATCACAAGAAGGAATCATCTTGCTTCATTGGCCATTTACTAACAGGTTCTTGAATGCAAGTTTTGAGAAATGAACAAGCATAGTTTCATTGTTATTCAAACAGGACATAATGTTACTATCAACAACACTGGCTGCACATTGTGCAACACAAATAACACAGCTATTATAAACAGCTTACACGCCAGACTTTACTAGAGCTTAGAAACTATCTTTCATGTTTCAAACACAACAGGATCAGTTTCTTATGTGAAAGCAGCTGAGAATGGAATATTAGATGCACTCAAATACAGTAGGATCAGCTTTGCAAACACTAGGATATTTAACATCTTGTCTTCACAGTGGATTGGTTCAGATCCCAATACTATGTGGATTTTGAACTTGTCTCAGTGTTACTGTTGAAGAAGTGAATAAGCACAGTAGATCAAAGAAGGTGCTTGAACTGTGAATCAAGAAACAGATAAAGACAAACATCTACAAAAAAATACAAGTAATTTGAAAATGTTCTGTGCTTCTGAGCATCTGTCCTGAGAGTTGTCATTCCACAGAAATGCATCAGGAATGAGTCTTAGCACTCCACCAATTCTCTGAAGAACAGCAGCATGAAGAAACGATGGTCTGAAGCCCGGAGAAGAATCCAGAATACCCGCTGATCTTGTTTTTCTACTCGAGAGCCATATCCAATGATCTAACATACAAGTTATACCACACCATATTAATGATAGATTTTATGAGTGTCAATGTTTTGTTAGTCTACGTACAAGATGGGGGTAAATGATTGACTATCATGACGATTGCCGCACAAGAGTAGTGTGTTAGGTGTGTTGTATTTTCACATGATACAGTGTATAGTAGATACGAGTCTGATTGCAAGTAAATATTATTGCATTTAATATATGAAGATGTGTGTCACAGACACTCGACATAGGAAAGCAGACTGAACAGTAAATGTTTGATTGGCATGTTTTCAGTTTAGATACTCCATGTCTTCAGACACCGTTCAACTAACAAGACAGAAAGGTAAACTTCCACTTCTTTTGTTCAAGCGTTGTAACTAGTGACCACTCTTCGCCCCATAAGACATCATTGGTAATAAGTGTATATGAGGTATTGGAGCAAGGGCTGGGTTAGAGATATAGACTAGTTGCTGAGGGTCAATGCTGAATGACTGAATTACAACTACTGACCTAATGACAGGATAAGGAATATGGGGAAACTATAAAGATCTTGACATAGATAAGACTTTATGAGAAAATGGAGTCATATGGGTTGGATGGCTCACAACATTTAGGAGCTGTGCGTAGAGAATAGAGTAACAGGTTAGGGATGTGTGATGATATTTGGTTGGGAATTCATTTTCATATGCCCTCATCATTTGCATAATATCTGCATAGTTATTTATAATAATTATTATCATACACATGATTTCTCAACAAATTATATCATTGTGTATGCACTGATTTTGAGACAAAAGGGAGGAGTTCCACTGTATTATCACCTTCAGGTAAGAGATTTTGTGATAGGTTTGTCGGACTCCAAACACTCCGTCTAACACAGATTAGTTTGCCAGAATAAGCGTGATTGACACCTGCAGTATTCCTTTTCACTGAAAACAGACAAATCCTTCTGGAGCTAAGGGGGACTACCAAGTGTGACCCCAATAATATTGGGGTGAAAATGACACTGCAGTTAGTTGCGTAGGTTTATTTCTTCTAAGTAGGCAACAGTTTGCTCCTCCTGTTCCCTACTCTTTTAGACAGGGAAGCATGTGGTGTGCTTCAGGGATCTTCACTCAGCCACACACGTTAACATCTATGTGGCTCCTCTTGCTATTCTAATCAGACAATTTGGATTATTGTCAGAAACTTGACGATATTTATGATCACAAGCATTCTTTCAAACCACAAGTCATAAAGCACTCTTCCATCTCTTCCTGGTTTTGCAAGATGTTAAAGATGACCCTCTGTCTTCGCCCTCTGGCTTGTGACAAATCCATAATCTAGGCTTTCACATATTCGTGCTTAGATTATGATAATGCTATTTATTTTGGCCTTCATGCCTATCATTTATACCAGCTGCAGATGATCCAAAGTACAGCTGTTAGTCTTGACTTTGGTCTTACTCTCAGAGAGATCATATTTTCTCTGTTACAATGATTTCACTTCATAAATTAATTTCGTTTTACTATTTATGTATCTGTCAGCCAGCTTACCACAGCAATGGTTCATCATCCTGAGATCTTGATACCATAAATATGTTCCCTATAGCTCTCCGATGTGGCTTGGTCCATCTACTCTGTGTTCCATGCATTAAGAAGGCCAGTCCAAGAGACATAACTTTTTCCGACCTCAAAGCATGTTGCTGGTTCTCTTTTGCTTGCCCCCCCCCTTTTGAAAAGAATGGCCAACCACCTTTCATTTTAGAAACTGTTCAAACCCTGGCTGTTTTCTAATGCAGGGACTGTTTCACTTTGTTGTGGTTCTAAATGGTCTCTAGCACTGGGACACCACAGTGCAGTTACTGTAAGCGCTCTTCTGAATGTGATTTCATTTACTACTGTACTCCTCTCTGTTTTTGTGTGTAGTAATTAAACTTTTCTATTGGCATCAGTATGCTCAGTCGAGTTCTTTAATTATGCATGTTTTTTTCTCATGACAAATGAGATTTTTCTTTTCACTTAATTTTTTCCCCATTCATTGCATTTATAGGGTTTCTCACCTGCATGTGTTACTGCACAGATAATAAGATGACTCTTTTGTCTGAATTGTTTACCACAGTCTGTGCATTTGTAAGGTTTCTCAGCTGTGTGAGTTCTCTCATGAATAATGAGATGTGTCACGTGACGGTAGCTTTTCCCACATTCATTGAACTGATAAGGATTCTCACCTGTATGTGTTCTCTGATGACTAATAACAGACCCCTTATGAATGAAGCATCTTCCGCATTCAATGCACGTGTAAGGTTTCTCTCCAGTATGTGTTCTTTGGTGAGTATTGAGCTGTATTTTATAAAGGAAGCTTTTTCCACATTCAGTGCTTTGGTTAAGTTTTTCGCCTGTATGTGCTCTATGGTGCCTAATGAGATATATTTTGGGGCTGAAAATTTTCCCACATTCATGGCAATCATAAGGTTTCTCACCTGTGTGTTCTCACATGGCTCAAAAATTAATGTCCTGTCCCTGAAGCTTTTCTGACACTGAGTGCAATGATGATTATCTCCAGTATGTATTCGCTGGTGGCGCATAAGAGTTCCCTTGTGAAGGAATATTTCTTTCACATTCTGTGCAGTGATAAACCTTCTCACCTAAATGCATTCTCTTGTGGCTGATAAGATACACCTTCTCAGCAGAGATTTTTCCAGTCAGTGCATTAAGGTTTTTCTCCTGCATGCGTTCTCTGATGAATTTTGAGCGCACCCAATCCACTGTACCATTTTGTACATTCGGTGAATGCATATGGTTTCTCTCGTGTATGTGTTCTCAGATGGACATTGAGCATTCCCTTATGACGAAAAGTTTTTGAACACTCAGGGCAGTGATAAGGTTTCTCTCCAGTATGCAACCTGTCATGTATAATTGGAAGTGACTTCTGAATGAAGTGTGTCCCACATTTAGAGCATTGATAAGGTTTCTCTCCGGTATGCGATTTCCAATGAATAACAAGTGAGCGCCTATCAGCAAATAGTTCATCACATTTAGTGCATGCATAATTTCTCTCTCCTGTATGTGTACTTTGGTGGCGCCAAAGATCGATCTTTTGACTGAAGCTTTTCCCACATTTAGTGCACCAATAAGGTTTCTCCCCAGTATGTATCCTCTGATGGTTAATGAGACTTCCTTTAAGTAGGAATTTTTTCAAACATTCAGTGCACTCATAAGACACCTCTCGAGTGTGTGTTCTGATATGAACAAACAGAATACTCTTCTGACCGAAGCATTTACCGCATTCAGTGCATTGATAAGGTTTCTCTTCTGTATGTGTTCTCAGATGTATTTTGAGCCCACCCGATCCACCGTACCTTTTTCCACATTCTTCACAGGCATATGGTTTTTCTTCTGTGTGTGTTCTCAGGTGTATCTTGAGCGCCTGTGATCCACTGCACCTTTTACCACATTCTGTGCATGCATATGGTTTTTCTCCTGTGTGTGTTCTCAGATGGACAATGAGATAATCCTTTCTACTAAACGTTTTCCAGCACTCAGTGCAGCAATAAGGTTTCTCTCCAGAATGTACTATCCCATGAAGAATTAGATTTGCCTTCTGACTGAAGCATTTATCGCATTCAGTACACTGATAAGGTTTCTCTCCTGTATGCTTTCTCTGATGGATAGTAAGATTTTCTTTACATGTGAGCTTTCTCAAACATTCAGTAAACTGATAAGATTTATCCATGTTATTACTGTCTACAAGTTGATTATTGTCTACACATGACAAGGAAGAAATACTTCTCAATATAGCCAAAGAGCTCCAAAATCTGTTCCTCCTTACCGAATCAGTTATGCCTTACAAATGAAGCATTGATACATCTATGGGAGCTACTTACTCCTTAGCACATTTACATTCATGGCGCTCACGTAAAATATTAACATTTGTCACTTTTGTTTTTATGGTTGGGATAGTTATTCATTTGTTACCTGGAATTGGTTTCTAACGTGTCTGTTTGACTGACAAGAACACAGTTTTACATCCACCAATTTTTCTCATACTCTCGAATCTAGCTTCCAAAATTGGATTCCTCGTTTCTCACTCACTAAGTCACCCTATTCGAAAATAAATTAAGGTCTCAAGGGTTTCTCTTTCACAAATCTCTTTCCAATATACAAATCTTTGACCACATTCAGCAGAAGAATCTTCTTTGCTTTCTTCTTTTTGTGCCAGATAACCGATTGACAAAAATAAGAGAAGTCAATAACTTTCTATGCACTAGACACCGCATACAAGAATAATGAGAACCATTAACAGCTCTGGATGTAGTCATGCAGGTAATTGTATGTTTTGGTTTATATGGAGACCAAAATGATCTCAGGCTCTGCAGAGAAATAGGTCTTTGGAGTGAAAAGAACTGAACCTACACATACTTGTGACTGATTGAGTAGTTGTACAATGCACCTTTCCATGTTCAAATGACTGATATCAAAATACTGACTATTTACTTTTCAGTGCTTTTTATCCAGCACACCACAAGAGAATGAAGGGAAAAAACGAGTGAGCAAATTCTGGGTGTTTCATCAGTATGTGTAAGAAACTAGACTACTGCATGCTATGGCTTTTGTGTAACATGATGGAAGAAGGTGGCCCCCAAAATCATGGTATGTTTGCAGAAGGGCAGAAAGTTGTCACATAATGTACCACTGACTACGGTTTAATACAGTAAATATAAACACATTTGCCATTAGTTTGCAAGAGAGTCTCTCTTATGGCAGAAATTGGCAACATGGTTGCATCTTAAATACGGAGACGCTATCTAATATACATATCATCTGACCATTCTATTTACTGAATGACAAATTTAAAAGTATGTGGAAAATCAACTAATTATCTATCAGGTTTATACTAGTAACAGCAAATTAGTGCTGAACATTAAAGAACTGATAAAGTAATACAATAGAGCGCATATGATGGCAAGAAAAGTACAGATCTCATAATTCATATTGATGCCACAGTGCCCTAATGAATGGCAACATCAGGATTCTCAGCCAAAATACAGCAATAACAATGATGTCAATAGAAACTGGTGAACGCTCAGAAATTACAAACAAGCATTTGCAATGCAATAGGTCTCGCATTCACGCGAGTTTGAGCTATTGGCATTGTAAATGACAATGCCTTCTATTTATGTTTTGGGTTTTAAAACATAAATAAAATGCATTGTCATTTACAATACTAATAGCTTAAACTCTTGCAAATGCGAGACCTATTGCATTGCAATAAAGGGCCTTCTCGACCGCCTGCTAGATTGTATATATCAGAGGAAGAGACTGGCCTGCGACGTCTTCAAAGTAGTGATAAATAGTGCAGTGAAGATGTGTAAGTGTTGTAAATTACACAGACACAAAGTGTGAAGTGAGTTACATATGATCCAAGCTATAAACACTAACAAACCGCTCCAACACCTTTCACTCTATGATTACACTGTCGCGGCTCAGGAGGAAGAGCGGGAGGGGGGGCTATTTCCTGCCCTCTCCGTGATTTGAGTGTGCAGTGTGGCATTGCGTAATGTCATTGCTATCTTTGGCCTAACAAAAAACACTCCAGCTGTAGTAGGACCCTGGCTTCACCTCCTGGTGCAGGGCGGGCTGTGCTTTATGGCAGGCGTGGAGGAAGGGAGGGATGTCTCTGCTGCAGCTCCGGCCTCGTACAGTGCCCCTGCTATTACCAGTGAGCGAGAGGCGCTGAGGTATTGGTGGTGGTATTGGTGATGGTACTGGTATTGGTGGTGGCGGTATTGGTGGTGGTGATATTGGTAGTGGTGGTGGTGGTGGCATTGGTGGTATTGGCAGTGGTGGTATTGGTGATGGCAGTATTGGTGATGGTACTGGTATTGGTAGTGCCGGTAATATTGGTGGTGGTATTGGTGGTGGGGTATTAGTAGTCGTAGTAGTATTGGTGGTGGTGGTATTAGTGGTGGTGGTGATATTTGTGGTGGTGGTATTGGTGGTGTTAGTGTTGGTGGTGTTACTGGTGGTGGTATTGGTAGTGGTGGTATTGGTGGTGGTGGTGGTGGTATTGGAGATGGTATTGGTGGTATTGGTGTGTATAGGTGGTGGTGGTATTGGTGGAGGTGTTAGTTTTGATGGTGGTGGTGTTGTTGTTAATAAAACAGGCTTTTGAAAACAACCCGTCAGGTGGCTTAGTGCAGATGACATGTAACACAGATGTGCTGTTGTCAGCTTCAGCCCATTAGGACAGGATTATGTGCTACCTGGAATTCACACGAGTTATTTCGCTATTCATTTCTAAATCCATTTTACTTGGTGGGATGGTGGGGGGGTTGAAACAGACACGAGATAATGGCGGGTTAAAGTGATTGAAAGCAGGCGTCGTGTTATGGGGGCGGCTGTGCGGCTTAAAAAAAACACAAGCAGTTTCAGCTTAAACAGCGCATGTCCGGCCTGCGGTAAGAGAAACTCAATAAAGTAAATAGTGCTTACAGACTAAATAACAGGACCTGTGTAACAACCGAAGTAAAGAGGCCAGTCGCCATGGGAGGGTACAAATGAAGACAAGGCCGTACTAAGGAGGGACTAACAAGCCTATTAACGAATCCGAAGGCAGCATTTGTGAAAGACAATGACACAAGCCAATGAAAAATATGGGAGGAGAGTGGACGCAGCTTCTCTCCCATACTCTACTACAGCAGTCTCGCAGAGCGAGCAGCGCATGCGCGCTGCCACTAGGCTCGACCTAAAAAGGGACACTTAAATTTAGACAACCCAGACCAAGGATTTTCATTTCCTAGAAAACCTCTACCAGAGACCAAAAGCATAAAACAATACATGCCTATAATCAAATCAAAGTCAAATTAATAATTATTTGAAACAATCAAGAAATAGTGCAGTGACAATAATCAAAAAAAGTCAATAACAATTAAATGTGTAATGTATAACAAACTAAAATACAACTCAGATAAGCCAACATAAAATACTCCATCCAAAGAACTCATCTTCTCAAAAGTCGAATGCTAATCATGCAGCTCTCAGAAATTAAAATACAGTATAGAATTGAGGCACATCTGCTAAGAGGCTCTACGAATCTGGGTACAGACAATCGCTGCTACTCCTGTGCTTGATGGAAAGGGGATAGCTGATTTGTCCCTATTTGCACTACTGGACTACAGTACAGGCTTCAGATATGCTTTTCACAAACAGGCTACAAGGGGACAGGCCAAAATGAGATACTGTTTCACACTGTATCCTTCCCTCTAGCATATTTGTTTCCTGATCCTTGGCCTACAGCGGGGTCTGGCTCATGTCAAAGTGATATAATGTAGTATAGAAAAGTTGGACGGACTGCCAAAAACATACGTGTTAAGTGCCTCTTGAAAAAGGAGTCCAAAGCTTCAGAACCCAGGCCTCCTGCATCATAAGTTCTCAGACTGAGTACCGCACTCAGTCTTCATTTCTGCCAAACGCAACCTACTGACACGGCATGGAACATATCAAACTGAGGCTAACAGGAGGAGACTGCTTAACATATGCAAGCCTTTGACTAATATGAGGCTTTCCCATTTTCACTTCTTATCTCAGCTTGGCTGTATAGATGCAAGTGGTTAAGTAACAATCTCACTTCAAGGAAAAGAGGTCCTATTCCCATTTGTTCTATAACTGGGGGGTTTAGTACTAGCTCTGCAAACATTGGAACAAAGGAGTCCTTTTGAGGACGACCCACAGACAACGCAGGAAGAATTTATTTACTTCCCTATTATTCATGCAGTAAATATAAACACTCATTCAGCCACTTGCAGGGTTCGGTGCAGTTTGTTCCCGATAGTCTTCAAGAGACAACTAGACACTACCATCCTCAAAGATTTCCTCTGTTCAGCCACTGGGGACTTCCACCTCAAGACACTGCTTTATACTTGGCTGTATAATGAGCATTTTGTTCAGCTACATACATGTCTGCAATGAGCGCAGAACAATTCCTCATCGCAATAGGGGCTCCAGTTAGCAGAACTCGCTCACCCTCAAATAAGAGCACTGGCATTCCTATCCCTGTACTCTCAAGGACATCCATACACTCTCTATAGATGCTCAACCCATAAGCTCGGCACAGATTCTCACTCAAGTTGCCCATCAATTTAAAGAAAATCACCTGCTACCAATCTAGAAAAGCCACAATGAAAAGACCTTTCTTTCAGATGGACATACTTGTTTTTGTTCAAACATACCAACAGCCACTGATCAATGGTCCAGACCCCTTTATAAAAGCCTGTGTGAAATTCTGATAAAAAGGCCCCTTTTCAGCAACCACTCTGGGTCTCTTCTCCGGAGAAAACTGCTGTGAACGTTTGCAATGTGGCCTGTGCCTTACTCATTTCTGCTGCCATAGAGAAAGGCAGAGCACAGTAACAGTTAATGGCTCTAATGGGAATAGCAGGCCCACCATCGAAATGAGATAATCCCTAGAAGAGTATAACTGCAAAGTAGCTCTCCCTGCTCAGTGGCAACATTAAAAGAAATGCCATATTAGCTCTCGTCTACAAAAGAGCTCTAGCGGACCATAACAAACACAGTGGGTTCACTGATTACCACTGGCTGGCTTTGTCACTTTCATTTACTTGCTTCTTTTTTGACTGCTTGCGTTCCTCTTCTTGGGTTTGTCCCTCCCCTGGAGCATAGCCTCTTTACTGCCTTTTTGATTGGCTGACTTGTCTCCTGCCACTGCTCACATTTAGGGAAATAAGTGTTTCTTTTCATTAAGAATTCAATGAAAGTGCATGTGCTTTCCTGCTCTCTCTCGTGTGCTACATACCCACTCAAGTACCTACCCTCCATTGTTTCCACCCCTTGACCTCCCCCCATTCCACCCTCAACCCTAGCTGTCCTTGAAACAAATGTTTTTATTTACTTTTTTGGAGGGAACAGCAGCTCCCATTTGCGGCTTAGGCACTCGGCATTCCAGGGCTTTCCTGCACCTCTGTTGTTCCCTTACTCAACCTGCTCCTCCGTTGCTTTGTTTCCCCTCCACACACTACTCTTCTGCTCCTCCAGCCATCATGGTCAGTTACATCTTTTTTTATTTGTTCAAAAAGTGGTTTTGCCCAAATTCAATATTTTTTTAATTTACTGAGCTAAATGAGGTTGCAATTTAGGTTGGTAAATAAAAAAAGAAAAACGTCATCTGCATCCTTCAGTATGCACGTGGATGTGTGGTGATATGAGTGTGCATACATCATCATGCTTATGTTTCGTTTCTCTTTTTTGGCTGAAGTTGCACATCATCGGTAAAAGCATTTTGCTTTCTGCCGATGTTGCGTAGCACAATACAAGATTTTTGTTTTACTTTGCCAGTGCTTATTTTTATTGCTAATCCTATTTGTAGCATTCTCAACAGTTCTCTGAAGGAAGGTGTCCTTCCTCCTGATTGGAAAGCTGCTCAAATACTCCCGATCAAAAAAAAAACCAAACTCTCACCTGAAGATGTAACTAACTACCGACCCATTTCTCTCCTTCCCCTGCATACCAAAATGTTAGAAAAACACATCAACACTCACCTTTCCGATTTCATCGAATCCACCAATAGCTTAGATTCTTCACAATCAGGGTTTCGCCCCAGATACAGCACCGAGACAACTCTGGTGGCGGTAACAGACAACATTAGG
The DNA here is from genome assembly GCA_963921515.1 of Calotriton arnoldi. NCBI lineage: Eukaryota > Metazoa > Chordata > Amphibia > Caudata > Salamandridae > Calotriton > Calotriton arnoldi. The sequence continues at coordinate 447,770 of CAWUFW010007756.1, read as the reverse complement.
ATGCTTTTGGATAAAGGTCAGGCGGTACTTTTGGTGCTGCTTGACCTGTCCGCTGCATTTGACACCATATCCCACCAAATTCTACTCAGTAGACTGAGGGGTATAGGCATTACAGGATTAGCTCTGAAGTGGTCAACTAACTTTCTGGCTGAAAGAACTCAGACCATTAACCTAGGTCCTTACCATTCTAAGACCACCAAGGTGACCAAGGGAGTACCACAGGGCTCGTGTTTGAGCCCTACTCTGTTTAACATTTATGTTGCTCCCCTGGCGAGTCTGTTGAGAAACTTGGGTTTCATCCCCATATCATATGCTGATGACACCCAACTTCTACTTTCGTTTGACAAATCTAACCTTAATATTCATACCACCTTTTCTGATGGCATGAAATCCATAGCAGAATGGATGAAATTGAATTTTCTCCAGCTGAACGCAACTAAATCGGAGATTATGCTATTTGGTGAAGCTTCCGTGAAGTGGTCGCCTAGTTGGTGGCCAGAGGAATTGGGTCCCACCCCTTGTCCTAAACAAGTTGTGAAAAACCTGGGAGTTCGATTGGACCAAAAACTCAATCTGAGAGAACACGTTTCCTCCACTATTGGTGCATGTTTCCATAATCTGAGCATGCTCAGAAGAGTCTTCCCTTTTCTTCCACTTTCCACAAGAAAAACCTTGATTCAGGCATTGATCCTTAGCCGCTTGGATTACTGCAACGCATTGCTGATTTCTGCCAATGAAAGAGACATAAATAGACTACAGGTTGTCCAAAATACTGCAGCTCGTTTGGTAAGTAATGCCCCCTCTAGAACACCCTCCTTACCTCTGCTGCAAGAACTTCATTGGCTGCCCATTCGGAAGAGGATCAATTTTAAAATTTGTTGTATGGCTTATAAAGCCGTATACAGTTTAGGCCCGAGTTATCTTAATGACAAATTCATTAAATATGTGCCTTCTAGAACTCTCCGTTCAGGAGACAAAGCCCTGATTATGGTCCCACGCATTTATAAGTCTCGTCAAGGTGGTAAGGCCTTCTATCATCTGGCCCCACGCCTTTGGAATAATCTCCCCATCTATTTACGACAATGTACAGACTACCTGAGATTCAGGAAATTATTGAAAACTTCACTCTTCTAACTTAGTCTCCTTGTGCTCACTTAGGTGCCTATAGCGCTGAGATACCCTTATGGGGTGATTCGTGCGCTTTATAAGTGAATAAATAAATAAAATAAATTCCTTATAGCCATAGTTTTTCTACATCAAGACTTTAAACTTCCATCCGTTTCACGCTAACAAAATCATGATAACTTCAACTTAGGTCTGCAACACTCACCAGATCAAACTAGAGTAACCGGGGCCAGCAGGAGAGGGAGGTAATGAAGAGTATGTCTGATGGTCTTAAAACTGCAGTCAAATCAGAATTTGCTACTGTTGGCGGGATGGGTTTGGGTGCTTAGGATGAAGGTCCTCCTGCAAAGATAAAGAACATTAGGTTTAGAGCATAAGTGAGTGCTGACACCGGCAGAGTAGCAAAGGTCTCTCGCTAGCTCAAAAACAAGCAGAACAGAGTACATCAAAAAAGGTCTAGGGACCTAGGGAAGTATTAAACATTGTGCCCTGGGGGGACAACATGCGTGTGAGCCCGCTTTGTGCACTTCCAGATCACTTTGATATTACAGAAGGGGTCTGCAGATGCTTGTGCTGCCCCTTCTGTAATACTGATAGCACAGGCATACATGTAGCGCTAATGCTATAGCGAAACGGTGTTCCCTCCTGTGCATGGGGGCATGGCCCAATGCAAATGAGTGAATCACTTTGACTTCGGTCGGTAATACGGCGCAGACGCAGAGATAAACAGGTCCTCAGGAGGCGCACTGAGTGTGCCACAAAAGGTTGGTGCACGCTCAGTGCCCCTCCTAAAGACAGCCCTCTAGAAGGAAGAAAGGGGGTCCCCATAGACCCCACCATAAATCCCCCTGCAGGCAAGTGCAGTCACTTACTGCACCTGCCCACAAGTAGATCTCTCCCCTCTTCAAGATGCAGGTAGCATGCTGCCTGCATTGTGAAACACGGAGTGGCTTTAAAGCACCTGCTCTGTATTTCACTTGTGGGTGTTGTAAGTAGTGAGTGCATAAGCTACACTAAACTCCAAAAAGCTAATCTATTTAGGGGTCTTCAACTTTGAATTCATTCAATAGATGAAAAGGCAGCCGGGTTATAGAGAACTGCACTACCTAGGCTAGTCACGTGAAGTGTAGATATTGCCCACCTCAAATGGTCAGCTGCCACTTGACCACAAATAGAAACTTGCAAGGAGGGAGGATGAGAGGCAATATTAGCATGCAGAACGATGTAAAGTATACAGGTAGAAAAACAATCAAAAGTCGTTGGTTGCAGTCTTTGTGTGTCTTTATTTCAAATGCGCTTGCATTGCATCTGTATAGACAGCCAACGCGTTTCGCCCAAACATGGGCTTCTTCAGGGCGATGAAAAGCACTATGTATGTCGTGCTAAGGTAATGGGCATCGGTGATGCGCCCAGTGTGGGACGATTGGTAGTGAAGAGGCCTCAGGCTCAAAGGACCGCCTGTATGTCTTTAGTTGGAAGATCCCAGGCTGAAACGTGTACACACAAGGCCAAGGTATTTTCAAATCAGAACGATAATTTGTATAGTTACGCAGTGTAGCGTGGAAAAGTCTGTGTCCGGCTGGCGACCAAGTCTCTACGGGATAGTCAATAGTTAGATAGATCATTGACTATCCCGTAGAGACTTGGTCGCCAGCCGGACACCTCAGACCAAAGTGCCAACCGAGCCGCAGTGAAGAGTGTAGGGCGGTCGCCAGGTGGGAGTCCCACGAGTGGCAACAAGGGGGCATGCGGTGGGAGGTCCGAAGTTCGAGTCACACATCGCCTCCAACACCGGAGCGCTGTTTCTAGGAGTAAGCCATCAGCCTGCCACCCAGGTAAACGTTGCAGCAAGTAGGCCAGTAACAAAATACCATCAAAAGAGACACCCCCGCAGCCCACTTCAGCCAGATTTGCACTAGCCAGCCATTAAGCAATCCATTGAAGTTGAGCGGCCACGTAATAAAGCTCGATGTCAGGGGATCCAAGCCCCCTTCTAAAATAGGCCGTCGGGGAATGTCCAGGGAGACTGTGTCGGTCCCCATCCCAAATAAGGTCTTGTAACAGTGCATCTAACGGTTTAAGCCAGGAGGGAGGCAACTAATTTGGCAAGTTGGTAAAAGAAACGGGGCAACATATTCATCAATGCTAGTGCTATTCGTGCCGTGATAGGAAGCCGAAGGGAGCGCCAGAAGGCCACACAACTCTTAAGGGAACGCATCACCACTCAAGAGATTGCCCTACTTCAGATCTTATAAAGTACTGTAAACTTGTATGCCCAGATACCGAAATGTGGAATGGGCCAAGTGGATTCTGTGGGTAGAGATCCACGCCTCAGCACATCAGGTGTCACTGAGAAGACACGAGTCATAGCCAGACACACCTTTAGGCCAGATAGAACACCAAAGTCATTGAGTAGCTGGAGCATGAATGGAACATCCATGGCCATGTTGCAGACATATTAGGAAGTCATTTGCATACAGGGAGATCAGAGTTTTGGTGTCTCCCACCTGGATAGCGCGTCCCTGAGCCAGGCAGAGCGCTGCCAGCGGCTCTATAACTAGGGCGAACAGGAGCAGCAGAAATGGGCACCCTTGTCTAGTCCCCCTACAGATGTCATAGGAGGCCGATATAACCTGGCCCGTACAGAACCTGGCTATGGGCTTAGTATATAAAAGCCGCCCCCATGCCACCCACCATGCTCCCAATTGCATGCAATGAGAGATTCCCAGCTGACAGTGCTAAATGCCTTCTCCAGGTCCACTGCAAGTAGGCCAGACCCTGGGTCCTCCACCGGGCCGTTGGCGAACAACACCCAATAAAGGCAAAGGAGATTAAGGGATGTACTATGTTGGGGAATGAATCTGCACTGGTCAGGATGGATCAATCAGAACATGTGGGGCAGAAGACGTATAGCTAACATTTTACTCAATATTCCAAAGTCCATGTTTAACATGGATTAAGGGCGGTACACTGTGGTGAGTGCACCCTGCATAGCTGTTTTGGGGAGAGGGATGACCACTGCGTCCCTTGTAGAAGCCGGGAGATTGACAGTATTCAGGGCTTTATTATAGACAACCGCTAAATGTGGGGGCCAGTGAGGTAACAAAGGCTGAGTAAAACTTCGCCGGGAGCCCATTAGGGCCCGATATTTTGCCCCAGACATGTCTCTGATCGCTCCTCGTACCTCCTGGGGTGTAACAGGACCCCCAGACGTTCGAGCGCAGGGGAAGGTAGGGTCCCAAACTGCAACAGGGTAAGAAAAGCTGCAATATTGTAGTTTGAGGCTTCTGGGCTTTGCCCATAGAGCTGGATAGAATAATCGCGGAAGATCCTGTTGATCACCACAGGAGAATAGACCTACTGCCCAGTGGGAGCCATCACCGGCACTATAGGGTACCCACATAGCTCAGGGTGGATTAGCCAGGTTAGCAATCTGCCCGCCTTACCCTCCTTCTCATGAGCCCTACTAATATAGGCCTTGTAATTGTGACACCAAAGTCTCTCCTGTAAGACACTATACAGTTTGAGCTTCAGCCAGCTATGCCCATGCATTTGGATCAGCACCGATTTGGTTCCCCAAGTCATGCACTGTCCCATCTAACAGCACCAGTTTGCCGTCTAGGTCTCGTCGGACCCCCACGGATGACCCCATACAATGCCCTTGGATCAACACTTTAAATGCTTCCCACTCAACAAGGCAGTTTGAGGCTGTGTCCGCATTACACTGGAAATAGTCTGAGATGGCCACCTGGAGGTCATCCCGGTAGGTGTCATCTTCAAAGACCACTAGGCAAAGCCGCCACATAGATATCGCCGGCTGAGGAGCACCTAACTCAATGCCCCTAAGAAGTGGATTGTGGTCGGAGATGGTGCGACCCAAGTATTCCGTGTGGTAAAAAAGTGGACAGAGGTGTGGAGCAGAGCACCTTAACCAGGCGGCCATGAAGAGCATAAAGGCTCAAGTAAAATGAGTAATCCCTTCCCCTCGCATGCTGCACTCTACATACATCCTCAAAATTCCAGCCCACTGTCCAATCTCGAAACCCCTTTGTCACCCTGTAGGCTATCGCCCCTCACACTACATTTAGTTTGTATTATGTTTCCCAGGGTTTCTCACTGAAAGAGAAGCCTTTCACTTAGTTGGGAATTGCTGAGCTCCGGTTTTAAACAACCCCCCTTTTGTTTTAAGACGCAATTGTATCACTGTGTAGGCAACTAGCCCCCCCTCTTTCCATGGGGAGCTTCTATTTTTCTTCCTTAAACTCATCCTTTTTTTAATGTGCTTTATTGATGTTCAGATTACAGCGCAATACAAGTCCATATTAGGATAACAGGGTGTCACCTAGTCCCATTACAGGTTCACATGCAGTGTTGCTAATACAAGCAGTAGGGTTAATTATGTAAAGAACTATCCCGCCAATGATTTCCAGGCAGTTACAATCCAATTGATAGGGGTAAACAGAGCTGGTGGGGGAACAGCCATAGGAAAAAAGGGGTGCCAGCAAGTGTACACTACCCTGAGTGACAGAGCCAGGGGACCAACGTGGGGGGTGGGACTGAATTGGTCATTAAGGGGGAAGGGTGTCTAGCCCTGTTACCCAGTGAGAGTCCTTGGGTAAGGTCCGGGGTTTCTAACCCTGCGGAGTGGAGCAGGCCTCCTCACTGTGGGGCGGAATGCTGAGTCGGGCCGGTAGCCACAGAATTTGAGTTGGTGCAGTCTGGCAACTATCAGTTGTGACTGCATTACAGCCCAGGTCTGGGCTGTGAGGAGTAGTCACGGTACAGGCCGGAGGCCTCTGCTGTCGCCCAATTGATGAGGGTCTGGGCCCAGGCCTCTGTGGATTCCACTTCATAGTGAGGGAATGTTTAGCTAGGATAAATGCAAAGTCGAGGAATCTCGTAGCTACTTTACGTTTGCGAGGTCATTTGAAAATGCCCAGGGCACCCACCTCCCAATGTTTACCCATAACAAGCATTTGCAATACAATAGGTCTCGCATTTACGCTAGTTTGAGCTATTGGCATTGCAAATGACAATGCCTTTTATTTATGTTTTGGTTTTTAAAACATAAATAAAATGTACTGTTGTTAGACCTGGCACCATTGGCGTCGGTCTCCCTTCCATTTTTTCGCTGTTGCCTCTTATGTTTTTGCTATGTTTTTGCTGGTCTAGATGCTTTGGGCACTTTGCCACTGCTGTTCAGTGCCAAAGTGCAAGTGCTCCCTATTGTAAATTGTTGTAATGGATTAGTAACTCCATGATTGGCTTATTTGATTTACTTGTCAGACCCTAGTACAGTACACCATGAGTGCCCAGGGCCTGTAAATCAAATGCTGCTGGTGGATTTGCAGCACTGATTGTGCCACCCACAGAAGCAGCTTGTAAAATATGGCTCATGCCTGCCATTGCAGAGCCTGTGTGCAGTCTGGGACTGCCATGTCGACCTGGCAAGTGCACCCACTTGCCAGTCCCTAAATCTTCCCTTTTCTACATGTTAGTCACCCCTAAGGTAGGCCCTAGGTACACCTATGGGCAGGGTGCATTGTATGTGAAAGGTAGGACATGCCCTGATGTGTGTGGCATGTCCTGATAGTGAATTACAGCCAATTTCGTTTTTCACTATTGCAAGGCTATCTGTTCCCATAGGCCAGAATGGGCAGTTTGATTATAACATCTTATAATTCTAACTGACCCTAGGAACAAGATAGGAAAATAAAGTTTAGTATGCCTGAACTCAGAATGTTAAAATACATCTGTTAGTGTGGGTGATTTTTACATTGTGTTTGAAAATACCACTTTTAGAAAGTAGGTATTTTCTTGCCTAACCATCCAGTATGCCTCTGCTAGGTTTGTGTATTCCATGTCTGGTTTGTGAGTGACAGGGGGCTGGAGAGGGATTTGGCTCCAGCAGTCTGATGAGTCAGGGCTGGGCTGAATAGGACCTGGGTTGAATAGAGAGTAGGGGGAGGAGATTTCCTTTCACTTGCCTGAGTCTACATAGAATAGATATTAGGGGGAGGAGATTTCTTTTCAGCTACCTGGGCTAGGTCTGCTTTCAACAATGGTGTCTCCACCTCCTGCCAGGAAGCTGCACCAGGGTGGACAGAACTGGTTTGGGCTGGGTACAGACACTCTCTGCCTTCAGAGAACAAACGATTTTGGAGTATAAATATTGGGGCCCAGACCCCAGAACTTTAGATCACTTCTGGGAATCAAGACAAACCTTTTCCAAGGAGAGAAACCAAGGAAGCTGAAGGAGGAGACTGCCCCTACACTGGTGACCGTTTGGGGTTGGCCTGCAGTGGTTACTAATTGCCAAGGAAAGGAGAAAGGGAACTTGAAGCTGAGCTTGCCTCCTGTTCTGAAGACTCAGGGACACAAAGACTTCACCACCAGCTCCCCCTGAATTTCCTTGCTGGGAATTCTACCTGCAGAGAGGTGCCTGCTGTTGTTTTGGGCCCTCTAGAGACTGCGTGTCGCTGGGAGCTGGAAGCGCGACGCAACGAGGAAGAAGCATGTCGCCGCCGCAGCTGTTGCCGTCGCATAGCCGAAGAAGCGTGCCGCCGCCGCAGCTGTTTGCAGTCGCATTGCCGAAGAAGCGTGTCCCATTGCCGGAGAAGCGTGCCGCCGCATCACCGGAGAGGCTCGTCGCAGGGCCTGTCGCGTCTCAAGAAACCATCGATTTCGCCGCACGGCCGTCGGGCGTGCATGCATCGCATCCAAGTTATCGCATCGCATCAAAGACGCCATCTTGTCACATCGCACGGGATCGTCGTGTCGCATCGAGGCGCCATCTTGTCGCATCGTAACCGGAACGCAGTAAGAAACCGACGCATCACCTCCTCTCCGGTAAGGAACCGACGCATCACCTCCCCTGCGCTGCAGTAAGGAACCGACGCATCACCTCCCCCGAAGCAAGGAACCGACGCATCACCTTCCCTGCGACCCTTTTGTTTGTTTTGCGTTACGCATCCAAGGTATTTTGAGAGTAAAGTGTCGCATTTACCATCTACATTGAACTAAGCTATTTCTACCATTTGAAAGTCATATTTTTGAATACTGTATTGTGGATTTTTGTCGTTTGGTCTTGTGTTAAATCTAGATAAAGATTACTTATTTTTCTAAACTGGTGTGGTGTCCATTTGTAGTGTTTTCACTGTATTACTGTATGTGTTCACAAATGCTTTACACACTGCCTGCTCGTGCCAAGCTACCAAGGGGGTGAGCAGGGGTTATTTTAAGAGTGTACCCCCTTACCCTGACTAGAAGCAAGGGCCCCTACTTGGTCAAAGGTACCTACCTCTGCCAACTAGAGACCCCCATTTCTAACAATTTTCATTTACAATGCCATCAGCTTAAACTCACGTAAATGCGAGACCTATTGTATTGCAAATACTTTCTTTTCACCTCTTCTGGTGTTGTCGAATGTTTGAAAGATCGTACCTTATCCTCATTCCCTTTTTTCCTCCATTCTTCGTTCTCTGCCACAACAGGAAAATTTGTTTACGAGTATGATTGACATCGCAGAGCAAAATTTGGTCCTGCACTGTAAATCACACTGTTGGAGTTAAGCTGGCAACCAACTTGTCTCAGCCCTTGTTAGTAACTTGTGCAAAGTCTAAGCCTCCTCCAACCTACTTCTGCTTGGGCCTCAGGGGTACGGGTAGGCCTGGCTTCCTGTTGCCATGTCAACTAAAAGTTCACCAGCGGGCTGTCCAGAGGAAATAACGACATATTGACAAAAGTTGTTGTTGGGGCACGTGACCTGCTGTATGAGCCGTTCGCAGTGTATTGATGAATGGGCAGATTCCACGTCCTTGATTCTGGTACTCATGTTTCGCATGTCTGCCCGCATTAGAGAAACCTCACTGGTAACGGCATCAATTTTTACTTCAAGTGACGTTCTAACAGTTGTGATGGCGGCCATGATGTCTGTCAGGATCGGTTCTTGCGACCCCTCTGCCACCTGTGGTTTATTGGGCAGGTCTTCCCCAGCTTTCTCCTTCAGGCTCGGGTCCTTTTGCCAGGCATATTTGTCCAGCTTCGCCTGCATGGCCACTTTGCCGCTTCTCCCCCCGGCCATGTCTGGCCCTGAAGGGGTTTCTCCTCCTGTGGTTGGGGGAACTCACCACGTCCCACCCCTCGCCAGGCACTCAAGGTAAGGAGGGTATCCCTTCCAATGGGTTGCCTCAGGTTTTCGATTGGTCCACCGGCTTGATCGTTATCCAAGCCTCCCCTTGACTTCGTGGTTGGCTCGGGTAAGTTGCCACGAATATGTCTCTTTACACCGCGAGCAAATACCACGCGGTAGGTTACAACGCGGACGTTACATCGTCCGCGTTGTTACCACGCATGGCTTTACATCGCAAGTCGTTTCTACGACTTGCACTAGATGGCGCGCTGGACTTAGGAATAGTATAAATTACTATTCCTACTCCAGTTAGCGCAACAGCAGGGAATGTGTTGGATTTAAAATCCAACACATTTCCTGGTGTTGCGCGCCATCTAGCGCAAGTCGTTGAAACGACTTGCGATGTAATGCTATGCGTGGTAACAACGCGGACAATGTAACATCCGCGTTGTAACCTACCCGGGTGGTATTACCCGCGTTGAAACCGCTGTTTCCCAGTTGCCACACGTGCAAAACCTTCGTCAACCTCTCACAGCCTCTAGGCCGTTTTCAGGAGCCAAGTGCCAGGGCCGCCCCCTCGTAAAATCATCCGGATATATTGCGCTTCCTCGCCTTCAAAGTATATCTCCCACAGACCCAGGTGCCGATGTTTCGAGGTAAGTGGGAGGGCGGGGGAAGCAGAATATCGTCTGTGTACAAGTATAGTGTGTAGGGAACAGGGGGATATGGATGCCCACAATCTGATCTGAATGTTATAAGGCCGCAGCCAGGAGCTCCATGGCTAAAAAGAAGAACAGAGGGGAGAGAAGGCAACCCTGCAACGTTGCCAAGCGAACCGGGAAGGGGTCAGAGAAAAAGCCATACAATTTACCCGGGCTGTGGGGGAGTCGAGCCAATGCACTTTTGGAGATGAAGTCCACACCGAGGCCGAATTTCTAGAGCATTGTGAACAAGTAGCCCCACTCTACCATGTCAAAGGCCTACTCAGCGTCCAAAGACACAGCCAAGGCCTTCTCCGGCAAGTCTACTGCTGAGCATACCGCATGAGCAAGGGTCTGCAAGTGGTTGCCAGACGAATGGCCAGGGACGAACCCAACTTGAGAGTGGTGGATGAGGGAGGGGAAGACCTTCTTGAGGCACGTAGCCAGGATGCTGGACCAAAATCCTGTTGAGGAGGGAAATGGGGCCATGGCTACTGCAGAGGATGGGGGGTCTTTCCAGAGGTTGGGGAGGACAGAGGTCAGGGCCCTGTTAGAGAGGACTCAGGAAGCCCCCAATCTGCCTCAGCAAAGGCCTAGTAGAGGAGATAGATAATCTCAGGTTTAGTCCACCTGTAAAATTCGGTGTCAACCCTCTTGTGTTTAATGTAGAAGGGGATATTGTCATAGGGGGGTGTACATGCATTTGATCTTCCAGGAAATTATGCAGTAGGTGTGGGTCCCAGTCATCCTCCTAGTCCTGTTCCCCTCCCCTGTTCCCATAGAGGTGGGTGGTCCAGGGAAATTGGGTGTATGGAGGGGAAGCAGTGGGGTACCAGCTCATTGATAAGGCCTGAAAACAGGAACCACATAACCCAATACAACAAGGAAATACTATAGGCAGAAGGCAATGAGCCAACTATCTAAACCATCTGAACTGTCCACCTACGGACCAGGGCTCGTAGGCATACACCAAGGCTGTGATGCCTGTCGAGGCTCAGATTAGAGGATGTATGCCAGAGTGGTATGGAAGACCTAGGCTTGGAGACAATCAAATGCTGCTGGGTGTCAGGTGGATGACTCAGTTCACCGGGTTATGGATGGAGAGGGCCCCGTCACGCTCTCCTGGCTGATCATGCAGGGAGACACTGGCTGCGGATAAGGTCCAGGATTGACCTCAGGTTTCTTGTCTCCCTGTGTGCCATCAGAAAACAGGAGACCCATAGTAAAGGATCTGAGCAGTACATCTGGCCGGTGGCCAAGTCCTCGGGCCCCTCATGGGAGACACCCCCCAACAGGGCCCTCCCACTGGCTGGCAGTTGGGCTAGGCTCTGGTCAAAGTCAGTCGTCTGGCATCTGGAGGGTCAACCTAGGGGGGACAGTCTTGGTCCGACTGGGGAATGGGGCATCAGAGAATTCAGACTGGATGTGCCGCCGCCCCCGAAGATCCTGGAAAGTGGCTGCTTTGGCGAATGCTGAGCGACAACCACTCTGGCCCTGATCTTGGGACAGAGTCGCTGAGTATTTATCCGATCTCTGTCGCAGCAATGACTGCTCAGCTCTTGGGCCTTGTACTCCTGACACATCTTTTGACCTTGCACTAATTAAGCAAAGCGAATAGTTAACTACTCAGCGAATCAAAGCACAAGCCAGGTGCAGCAATTTGGTTCATGTTTGTACAGCAGACCGACCCAGACCCAATTCCATGCCGATTGCTTGTATCTAGATGGAAACCTTCTGAGGGACCATCCAATCCAGATGTAGGCTGACCACAACCACTGCCCATGCACTCGCTGCATTGGCTCACTTTGCTCCTTTCCGGACCAAGCTCTACCTACCAAACATCTTCCTGACCATATCTTAAATCCAATTCTATTTTAGGGTAGTGAAAATTCCTCATTGAGGAAGCAATTTTGGTTGGGGGTGGAAAATTCTCTACAGTGCCAATCGGTATGGGTATGGTAGGCTAGTTGATTCACCACCAATACAAGCTTTTAAGAAATGTGTATACAGGGGTGTGGAATTCCTATAGCCCGACTCACAGGACATATTTTTGGGGGTCAAGGCCAACCAGTTTTCATGTTAATTTTGTCCTTGGGACGCGTAGGCCTAACTCTCTGCAGCACAAACCATTTGGCTGCCAGTGTACAGTGCCACATTATGGACCACGGAAGGTCGTTTGCAGTTAAGGTAATATTTGTATGTTAATGCTGTTCAAACTTGTATTTATGATTCATTAATGCAAAGCGTTTCTTATTAGGGTGAGCGCTCTAAGGAAACGTGGTAAGCTCGGACTGCACTCCAGACAGTAGTTCCAGTGTAAAAATGTGTACACACTTTTGCAATTTTAACAATATGAGGTTACATAAAATGCTCCCAGAATGCTATCTGGTTTGATGCAAATATCTGCAGAAGCTTGAAAGCAATCACAATGATCCTTAACTTTCGTAATAAAATGAAACGCAACTAGGAAAAAAAGGGTTTCTAAATTTCTGGGAAAGTTTAAGTACCATTTATTTGAAGCATCATTTTGTAAAATGTGTTGATGCGTGCTAGTATTACCAAAAACTATTCCTAAAGGAAAATCAATGCAAACAGTTTCAACAAGATAATGGGATGTGTTAGACCTGGCACCATTGGCGTGGGTCTCCCTTCCATTTTTCGCTGTTGTCTCCTCTGTTTTACTGGTGTTAGATGCTCTGGGCGCTGTGCCACTGCCATTCAGTGTCACAGCGCGAATGCTCCCTGTATAAATATGTCTATGTGAATTGGTATATCCCGGATTGGCTTATTTGGTTTACCTGTTAGTCCCTAGTAGTGTGGCCTATGTGTGCCCAGGGCTGGTAAACCAAATGCTGCTGGTGGGCCTGCAGCACTGATGTGTGCCACCCACGGAAGCAGCTTGTAAAGTGTGTCTCAGACCTGCCACTGCAGTGTCTGTGTGCAGTCCAGAACTGCCATCTTGGCTGTGAAGTGCACTCACTTCCCAGCCCCTGAACCTTCCCTTAGCATCCTGTAAGTCACCCCTATGGTAGGGTGCCTTGTATGTGTAAGGCAGGACATGCCTTGGTGTGTGTAGCATGTCCTGGTAGTGAATTATGCACCATTTCGTTTTTCACTACTGTAAGGCTACCTGTTCCTCATAGGCTAGAATGGGCAGTTTGACTATTACATGCTATAGTCCTAACTGACCCCAGGAACATGGTAGAAAAACGAATTTAGTATGCCTGAGCTCAGAATATTAAAATACACCTTTTAGTGAAGTTTATTTTTATATTCTGTGTTTGAAAATACCTCTTTTAGAAAGTAGGTATTTTCTTGCCTAAGCCTTCCAGTGTGCTCTGCCGTTATGTGTATTGGCTGTCTGGTTTTAGAGGGGCAGGACAGGCTGAGTCAGACCTGGGTGGAATAGAGAGATCTGCATTTAGAGTGTGGGGAGGGGTGGCTCTTTGATCTGAATAGGGCTGTGCCTGGCAAGGTGAATGCTGGCTCCACCTCCCACTGTGTGTCTGCTAGCAGACCCCTCTTTCTGAAAGGAAGGATGCAGCCTGGTAAACAAAGCTCTCCAGGCCTGAGCAGAACTGGTTCTGGCTAGGTTCAGGGACTGGTAGCTTCAAGGATCAAAGGTTTTTGGGGTATAAATATCTGTGCTCAAACCCCCTACTTTTGTATTGCTTTTGGATCTGGAGAGGAAACTCTGTCCGTGCCACTGGAGGAATCTGCAGGAAGTGACTGTCCCTGTGCTGTGTGTTGTTTCTTGCACTGGCCTGCAGCAGTGACCACTGGACCTTGAAGAAGAGGAAAAGGAACTCTTGAGAGAACTTTTATTTTTGTACAGCAATCACACAAGGGCTAGGAAAAGAGCTAGCCTCCTGCTGGAGTCTCAGGCACATCAGACTCCACCACCAACCTCCTGCTTCCTCCCTGCGAGGACTGCTATCTGCTGAGGAGGCTCCTGTGAGTTCCAGGGCCTCTAGTCTGCATCAGAGAAAAGAGGGTAAGAAATCGACGCTAACGCATCTTTGCGGGCCGCTGCAGTCCAGAGCGCTGGGAAAATCATCGCGCTACTGCCGCCGAGGGCCCGCAACCCGAAACCATCGCTGACGCCCCTTTGCGAGCCGCTGCAGCCGAGACGCGCTGGAAAGATCATCGCGCTGCTGTCGCCACGCACTCGCAACCCTGAAGGAAATCATCGCTTCGAGACATCGCAGTGCGGACGCCGTGCGTTCGCCACTTTGATCGCATCGCACCGAATTTCGTCGCTCCCTCGCGGAGCGTCTTGTCTTCGCATCGCAACACGATCGCACAGCGCAACAGGATCACCGCATCGACTTCTCCCACGCGGCAAGAAAGTCATCGCATCGGCGGTCCATCGTGCAGAAGTTTGTCGCATCGTCTCCGCACGCATCCCGCAGATCGGCGCATCATCCTCCCTTGCGGCAAGGATTCCAACGCATCGCCGGCCTCGCGTGCCGAGAATCATCGCTACAGCTTATTTGCGACACTTTGTTGGTTTTGCTACTAAACCCAGGTACTTTGTGAAAGAAAGGGTCGCAGAGGCCACTGCTTTGAACTTGAACCTTATTTTTGCAACCTTTGAACTATCTTTGACAGCCCTTCAACAGCTATCCTATTTTTGACAGTATTGTGGCTTTTACAGTTATTGGTCTTGTGATAAATCTGCCTTTATATAAAGATACTTATTTTTTATAATAACTACTTGTGTGGTGTCCCTTTGTAGTGTTCCTCACTGTGTTACTGTGTATGATCATAAATGCTTCACACCCTGCCTCTGAGATAAGCCTACCTGCTCGTGCTACGTTACCACAGGGTTGAGCAGGGGTATTAAAGAGGGTAGCCCTCTCACTCTGACTTAGGAAGAAGGGTCCCTACTTGGACAGTGGCCAGCCATTGCCAACTAGTGACCCCCATTTCTAACATTGGTGGTCAGCGGTGAGGATCTGGACTTGCATTTATGATCGCATACAGTAATTATAGTGTACACTACTAGTGAGTGCAGACCATAACGTACCGCATACATTTTTTTGAGAATTTTTTGCTCCTATATTGTGATTGATATTGCCGGTGATTTTTCACCAGCGCACATTTTCTGAGAGTTTTGGGATCCTATATTGTGATTGATATTGCCGGTGATTTTTCACCCGCGCCCATTTATTGAAAGTTTTTTGATCCCCTATTGTGATTGACATTGCTGGTGATTTTTCACCCACGCACATTTCTGAGAGTTTTGGGATCCTATATTGTGATTGATTTTGCCGGTGATTTTTCACCCGCGCCCATTTATTGAAAGTTTTTTGATCCCCTATTGTGATTGATATTGCTGGTGATTTTTCACCCACACACATTTCTGAGAGTTTTTAGGATCCTATATTGTGATTGATATTGCCGGTGATTTTTCACCCGCTTACATTTTTTGAGAAGTTTTCTTCTGTCCTTTATTGGTTATTTCTACAATGGGCAAGCCCAGATCCAATGCCTCAGAAGATCTCTCCTGGGAAGAAGAGAAAATAGAAACCTACAATGCCAAGCAGCTCAAATATTTTTGCAAGCAATTCACAGTACCTATCACAGGTCTCACTAGAAGGGAGGAGTATTACAAGGCGCTGAAGGCCTGGCTAGAAGCCAGGGATGCCCCTAAGGATCTAGGAGAGCTTGTGGAGGGAGGAGAGCAGCAGGGCGATGTAGTAGACTTAGTAGGAGATCCAGCCCTTTCCAACCCGGGATCTAGTGTGTCCGCTAAGGGTCTGTCCCCAGAAGAGCTGGAGGACAGGGAGAGAGATAGGCGGCATAATATGGAGATGGCTAAGCTTAAAATGGATGGTCACCGGGACCTAGAGAACAAGAAGTTAGAAATTGAGATTATGAGGATGAAGCTTGAGCATGAGAGAGTATTGAGGAGTTGGAGATTAAAGCTAAGAGCATGGAAATCTCCCCTCTGGTGGCAGCGTACCTGTAGTGCACCCTGAGAGTAGGGTGTATATACCCAAGGAGGTTATTAAAGATTTCCACAAAAGTGAAGATATTGGGCAATGGTTTGCCGCTTATAAATTAGCCATGGTGTCCCACCGGGTCCCTGAGAAGGATTGGGGAGCGGGGTTGTGGGGACGCTTTGTGAGTGAGGGGAGGGATACCTTGTTGGACCTGCCCCCAGAAAGTAGGATGGTTTATGCCCACATGAAGGAAGCGTTGATGACCCGCTATGGTTTGACCCCTGAGATGTATAGACAGAGGTTTAGGGTCTGTAAGAAGCTAGAGGGTACCACATGGGTTGAATATGTGTCCTTTTTTTGCAGAGCCATGGAACGCTGGGTAAAGGTAGCAAAGTAGAAACTTTTGCACAGTTTTATGATTTGATTGCATGGGAGCATTTATCTAGTAATTGTTTTCCTGAGCTACGCCAGCACCTAATTGATTGCAAGCTGACTAACCCTAGAAAGCTTGCTGAGGAGGCGGACCTCTGGGTGAGCACCCGGGTCCGCAAGGGTCCAGTGGGAGACGTCGCCAAAGGTGGGCAGGGTCCCCAGCAGAGGAGTGGGGGGACAAGGGTCAACAGAGGGAGTTCCACCGAGGGCCCCAAAGTAATCCCCCAGGGAACCAAGCAGTGGTGTCCCAGCCCCCCAAGAAAGGAGGACCGGGCCCCCAACAGGTAGGCCTGTTCCCAGGGGGCCCCCACGTGTTACAACTGTGGTCAAGTGGGCCACAGATATTTTGATCCCCAGTGCCCCCAAAGGGGGACCAGTGCACCCCCGTGCACCACCCCGCCAGATTGCTAGTGTAGCCCTGGGAGAGGAGGAGATGGGTGCCCAAGAGGGTGGGATCCCGTAGAATTGACCCTTGTCTCATTAGGGGACTTTGAGATGGTCCCCAAGCCTGCACTGCCTGCTAACACTAAAAATACAGGCAGTGGGTGACCATCAATGGCCATAGGGTGGAGGCTCTAAGAGACACAGGGGCCAGTGTAACTGCTGTCAGCTCCCGGTTGGTGTCCAAAGAGCAGGTTGTCCCCCATGCATTCTACCCAGTAGTGTCCGCAGACAACTCAGAGAGCCAATGTGAGGTGGCTCAGGTTCCGTTTGAGTGGGGGGTCTCAGGAACTCTTCAGGTAGCTGTGAGGCCCGCCATGCCTGTAGACTGTCTGCTGGGCAATGATTTAGAGGACTCCCCGTGGGCTACGGTGGAGAGGAAGGCTCACTTAGAAATGTTGGGTCTGCCTGAGTGGGCGTGTGCTACCACTCGGTACATGGCAGCCAAGGAGGGTGTTGAAAAGGATCTGGAGCCTGAGAGTAGGGCCCAGATCCCTGCCTTAGAGAGAAGGGGCAGGGGCGCGGGAAGCCGGCCCCCTTGGTTCCCACGGCCCAGGAAGGAGCAGACCCTGAGGGGGATGCCCTGGAGCCTACCGGGGAGCAGATCACCGAACTGGGGGACCTGCCTGAGCCGACCCATTGGCAGCAGGAAGGGGGACCCACCAGGGAGGAATTTTGTGAGCAGCAGAGAGTTTGCCCCTCTCTTGAGGGTATGCGGCGACAGGCTGCAGCCCAGGCAGAAGGTGACATGTCTGGTTCACATCTGATTTATTGGGAGAACAGTCTCCTGTATAGTGAGCCTAAGGTTGCTGAGCCAGGGTCAGCCCGTGTGCTGGTGGTACCCGAGTGCTTCAGAACCTTCCTACTGGGGTTGGCTCATGACATTCCATTGGCAGGACATCTGGGGCAGACCAAGACCTTTGAGAGGCTGGCCGCCCACTTTTATTGGCCCCAGATGCACAAGAGTTCAGACTCTCATTGCAGGACCTGTGAGACTTGCCAGGCAAGTGGGAAGAGTGGGGGAAGATCAAGGCCCCACTCCAGCCCTTTCCAGTTGTGAGTACCCCATTCGAGCGAGTGGGCATTGACATTGTGGGGCCTCTGGACCCCAAGACAGCCATGGGCAACAGGTTCATCCTGGTCTTGGTGGACCATGCCACCCGGTACCCTGAAGCCATCCCGCTCAGGACAGTGACGGCCCCGTGGTGGGACGTGCACTGATGGGGATTTTCTCCCGTGTGGGATTCCCCAGAGAGGTGGTGTCTGACAGGGGGACCAACTTCATCTCCCAGTACATGAAGTCTCTGTGGAAGGAGTGTGGGGTAACGTATAAGTTCACCACTCCTTACCACCCCCAAGGTAATGGTCTGGTTGAAAGGTTCAACCGGACCTTGAAGGGCATGATCATGGGCCTAGAAGAGCCCCTGAGGCGTAAGTGGGACGTCCTCTTGCCATGCCTGTTGTTTGCCTACCGTGAGGTGCCACAGAAGTCCTTAGGGTTCAGTCCCTTTGAACTCCTCTATGGCCACCCGGTTAGAGGACCTCTGAGTCTGGTCAAGGAAGGCTGGGAGCAATCTCCCAGGAAACCTCCCCAAGATATATTTAGCTACATGTTGGCCTTCAGGAACCAGACTCGGCGTTTCAGAAAAATTGCTGAGGCAAATCTGGAAGCCAGCCAAGAAGAAATGAAACGTTGGCACGACCAGAATGCCACTCTGGTCGAATTTCAACCTGGTCAGAAGGTTTGGGTACTGGCCCCAGTGGAGCCTTGTGCGCTCCAAGATAAGTGGACCGGTCCCTTTGAGGTGGTGGAGCGCAAAAGTCCAGTTACCTACTTGGTGGACTTTCAGTCTCCCAGGAACCCCTTGCGGGTCCTGCATGTGAACCGCCTAAAGCCCCACTTTGAGAGGTCTGAAGTGGGCATGCTTCTTGCCACAGATGATGGGGTTGAGGAGGAGAGTGAGCCTCTCCCTGACCTCCTGTGTGCAGAAGAGAAGGATGGGTCAGTGGAGGGTGTGATCCTCTCCACCACACTGACCCCTGAGCAGCAGAGAGATTGTCACCACCTGTTGGGGCAATTTTCTGATTTGTTCTCCATGGTACCTGGTGTCACTGATTGGTGCGTCCATGAGGTGGATACCGGGGACAGTTCTCCTGTCAAGCACAAGGCTTACAGGGTAACTGACAGGGTCAGGGCTTGCATTAAGGAGGAGGTCTCCAAAATGTTCGCCCTAGGGGTGGTTGAGTCCTCTAGCAGCCCCAGGTCCAGCCCCGTGGTCTTGGTACCAAAAGCTGCGACGCCTGGTGCCACTCCTGAACTTAGGTTCTGTGTGGACTACCGAGGTCTCAATTCGGTCACCAAGACCGACGCGCACCCCATCCCCAGAGCTGATGAGCTCATAGACCGGTTAGGGGCTGCCCGGTACCTCAGCACGTTTGATCTGACGTCTGGGTACTGGCAGATCGCCTTAACTGATGGGGCAAAGGAGAGGTCAGCATTCTCCACACCAGATGGGCACTACCAGTTCCGTGTGATGCCCTTTGGGATGAAGAATGCCCCTGCCACCTTCCAGAGATTGGTCAACCAGGTGTTGGTTGGGCTGGAGGCTTTCAGTGCCGCCTACCTGGATGACATTGCAGTGTTTAGTTCCTCCTGGGAGGACCACTTGCGCCACCTCTGGGAAGTGTTGATGGCGCTGCGCAGAGCAGGCCTCACAATCTAGGCCAGTAAGTGCCAGATTGGGCAGGGTTCTGTGGTGTACTTGGGACACCAGGTGGGGAGCGGCCAGGTGGCGCCCCTGCAGCCCAAGATTGAAACCATCCTGGCTTGGGAGCCCCCAAGGACCCAGACGAGGGCCTTCTTAGGACTCACGGGTTATTACAGGAGGTTTGTCAAGGGGTATGGCAACATTGTTGCACCCTTGACTGAGCTGACTTCCAAGAAGCAGCCAAAGATTGTGAACTGGACTGACACCTGTCAAAGCCTTTGATGCCCTCAAAACTGCTATGTGTACAGCACCCGTACTCCAGGCGCCCAATTTTGCTAAGGAATTTGTTGTCCAGACAGACGCTTCAGAGCATGGGGTGGGGGCCGTTCTGTCACAGATAAATGAGGAGGGACTAGACCAACCTGTAGCCTTCATCAGTAGGAGGTTACTTCCACGGGAACAGAGGTGGAGTGCAATTGAGCGTGAGGCATTTGCTGTGGTCTGGGCACTGAAGAAGCTGAGACCATACCTGTTTGGGACTCACTTCCGGGTTCAGACAGACCACAGGCCCCTCAGATGGCTGATGCAGATGAGGGTGAGAATCCCAAGTTGTTGAGGTGGTCCATTTCCCTACAGGGTATGGACTTCACGGTGGAACACCGCCCTGGTACAGAACACGTCAATGCTGATGGTCTGTCCAGATTTTTCCGCCTTAGCGATGAGAACTTCCAAGGGGATGGGTAGTTCTCCCCACATTTCAGCTGGAGGGGACGTGTGTTAGACCTGGCACCATTGGCGTGGGTCTCCCTTCCATTTTTCGCTGTTGTCTCCTCTGTTTTACTGGTGTTAGATGCTCTGGGCGCTGTGCCACTGCCATTCAGTGTCACAGCGCGAATGCTCCCTGTATAAATATGTCTAGGTGAATTGGTATATCCCTGATTGGCTTATTTGGTTTACCTGTTAGTCCCTAGTAGTGTGGCCTATGTGTGCCCAGGGCTGGTAAACCAAATGCTGCTGGTGGGCCTGCAGCACTGATGTGTGCCACCCACGGAAGCAGCTTGTAAAGTGTGTCTCAGACCTGCCACTGCAGTGTCTGTGTGCAGTCCAGAACTGCCATCTTGGCTGTGAAGTGCACTCACTTCCCAGCCCCTGAACCTTCCCTTAGCATCCTGTAAGTCACCCCTATGGTAGGGTGCCTTGTATGTGTAAGGCAGGACATGCCTTGGTGTGTGTAGCATGTCCTGGTAGTGAATTATGCACCATTTCGTTTTTCACTACTGTAAGGCTACCTGTTCCTCATAGGCTAGAATGGGCAGTTTGACTATTACATGCTATAGTCCTAACTGACCCCAGGAACATGGTAGAAAAACGAATTTAGTATGCCTGAGCTCAGAATATTAAAATACACCTTTTAGTGAAGTTTATTTTTATATTCTGTGTTTGAAAATACCTCTTTTAGAAAGTAGGTATTTTCTTGCCTAAGCCTTCCAGTGTGCTCTGCCGTTATGTGTATTGGCTGTCTGGTTTTAGAGGGGCAGGACAGGCTGAGTCAGACCTGGGTGGAATAGAGAGATCTGCATTTAGAGTGTGGGGAGGGGTGGCTCTTTGATCTGAATAGGGCTGTGCCTGGCAAGGTGAATGCTGGCTCCACCTCCCACTGTGTGTCTGCTAGCAGACCCCTCTTTCTGAAAGGAAGGATGCAGCCTGGTAAACAAAGTGCTCCAGGCCTGAGCAGAACTGGTTCTGGCTAGGTTCAGGGACTGGTAGCTTCAAGGATCAAAGGTTTTTGGGGTATAAATATCTGTGCTCAAACCCCCTACTTTTGTATTGCTTTTGGATCTGGAGAGGAAACTCTGTCCGTGCCACTGGAGGAATCTGCAGGAAGTGACTGTCCCTGTGCTGTGTGTTGTTTCTTGCACTGGCCTGCAGCAGTGACCACTGGACCTTGAAGAAGAGGAAAAGGAACTCTTGAGAGAACTTTTATTTTTGTACAGCAATCACCCAAGGGCTAGGAAAAGAGCTAGCCTCCTGCTGGAGTCTCAGGCACATCAGACTCCACCACCAACCTCCTGCTTCCTCCCTGCGAGGACTGCTATCTGCTGAGGAGGCTCCTGTGAGTTCCAGGGCCTCTAGTCTGCATCAGAGAAAAGAGGGTAAGAAATCGACGCTAACGCATCTTTGCGGGCCGCTGCGTCGAGAGCGCTGGGAAAATCATCGCGCTACTGCCGCCGAGGGCCCGCAACCCGAAACCATCGCTGACGCCCCTTTGCGAGCCGCTGCAGCCGAGACGCGCTGGAAAGATCATCGCGCTGCTGTCGCCGCGCACTCGCAACCCTGAAGGAAATCATCGCTTCGAGACATCGCAGTGCGGACGCCGTGCGTTCGCCACTTTGATCGCATCGCACCGAATTTCGTCGCTCCCCGCGGAGCGCTCTTGTCTTCGCATCGCAACACGATCGCACAGCGCAACAGGATCACCGCATCGACTTCTCCCACGCGGCAAGAAAGTCATTGCATCGGCGGTCCAGCGTGCAGAAGTTTGTCGCATCGTCTCCGCACGCATCCCGCAGATCGGCGCATCATCCTCCCTTGCGGCAAGGATTCCAACGCATCGCCGGCCTCGCGTGCCGAGAATCATCGCTACAGCTTATTTGCGACACTTTGTTGGTTTTGCTACTAAACCCAGGTACTTTGTGAAAGAAAGGGTCGCAGAGGCCACTGCTTTGAACTTGAACCTTATTTTTGCAACCTTTGAACTATCTTTGACAGCCCTTCAACAGCTATCCTATTTTTGACAGTATTGTGGCTTTTACAGTTATTGGTCTTGTGATAAATCTGCCTTTATATAAAGATACTTATTTTTTATAATAACTACTTGTGTGGTGTCCCTTTGTAGTGTTCCTCACTGTGTTACTGTGTATGATCATAAATGCTTCACACCCTGCCTCTGAGATAAGCCTACCTGCTCGTGCTACGTTACCACAGGGTTGAGCAGGGGTATTAAAGAGGGTAGCCCTCTCACTCTGACTTAGGAAGAAGGGTCCCTACTTGGACAGTGGCCAGCCATTGCCAACTAGAGACCCCCATTTCTAACAGGAAGCATGAAAATAAACAAGCAATGGCAAAGCCAATAGATCTGATATTGGCGGGACAGCCTTTTAGTTTTGTCAAGTTGAGTCAGGTTTTGACATGGTTTTTGTGAAACTTTATTGTTGTGGGAGTTGCCAGGCCCTCACCATTATCACAAGCATCGGCAAAAAGCAATAATATTTTGGTCTCAAAAAGCACATACTGTCACAGTAGTCCCTTGCACTAAACTACTTTGCGTGCTAATATGCTCCTTGTGAAAGAGCAGAAGCCAGTCAATGATTAGAGAAAATTTTAGAAAAAACAAAAGTTGTTGGTTAACTCCAGACCTAACTAGGGGCCCAATTCTTGAAGAAAGTCACAAAAGTGCACCTATGGTATATGTCCTTGCATTAATGCAGATTTGCAGCTTTCATGAATTCATAAGAATTTACAGAAGTAGGCCATGAAATCGTACTCCTAGAAAATATTTAAATGCTTTTTAGCACGAGCAATATGCATGTGCAGAATTGATAATACAAAAATCGGTTGAGTGTTACAAGTTCACTCCCCCCCACAACTTTTCCCCCTACCCTCGAAGAAGTTTTACTTCTGCCCTTGTCAGGAGTAAATATCCAGAGTGAACAACAGTCCTGATTAAGGAAACACAATGAACATATTACTTGCGGTGGCTCAAAGGCCCCACAGAGGAGGCCTGCATTCAAAATATCTGGGGGCAGACACCCAGAGGCACTTTCCCCTTCCACAGGGCTGCATCGTACAAAGGCTTCTGTGGATGAGAGGATCTATACTTGGTTGTCACTGACAATAAAAGAACAACACTTTACTGATAAAAGCTCCCTGCTCTTGGGGTGGGAAGTTCCCCATGACCCACGACACACGCTCCTGGGGATCACAGATGGGCTGGATGGGTCCAGAAACAAGAAGCTGTTTTTTAACACGGCTATGGTTGTAACAAAGCGTGACATAGCCCCCAACTGGAAGCGTCCAGCTCCACCTAGCCTCAAGAAATGGCGGGAGGGGGTGGACTGGTGCGCTGCACAAGAGAAACCTATGTATGAAGCACGGGGATGCCCGAAGAAATACCACAAGGTGTGGGGCAAATGGCTGGGTATTATGGCTTAATTCTGGGTCGCCTGCTAAATGTTTGTATCAAGTTAGATTTCGTGGGGTCCTGCGGTACAAGATCATCATCCAACTGATTGGGAATTGTCATCTCTACTGTAATGTGCTGAACTGCTGGTCCTTGTTCTCGTGTCAACAATCAATAAAATTGTCTATCAAAAAAAAGCTCCCTGCATCCCTTGTAACACTTTGGGGGGAATCGTCCGGCCCAGAACCTTTCTCATCCTATGCCTGCACGTCACACTATATTCATTACTAAAGAAAGGTCTCCATAGCAGTCTTGGCCAGTATAGATCCTGGGCTGCAAATGGACTGATGCATGTTCAAAATGTAGAATTGTGGCAACCAAAGAAAGACCAGCCACAAGATTATCACAGTAGATCATGATTGATGAGCAATATTTCTGTAGGGTCAGGTACACAGCTTTGGGAACAAAGGAACGGAACCAATGTTATGAGACAGGTGCATCATTTTTTAGCCTTTAGGAAGGCATTCAAGAGCCCTCTCTTCTTGTATTCCGTAATCTCCCTGGTTTTGTTAGTTACGATTCTTTTAGCACGGGTAGCCTCTAGTCAGAGCACTTTATAAGAATCAAAAATTAATCAAATCAACTGTGTATATGGGATTCAACACAATTACTGCAAATTACATAAGTATTTGGACTGTTTTGGCTTTGTCTTGGTATGCTTTACAATGAACATTAAGCAAGTTTCATGCTACATCCAACTTCACTCTAAGATAGTGCCATAATCTTTCATGTTGTTGTATTCATTCCTTGCAGCCACTGTAGTTAGAACTTACACTGTATGCTAGTTTTGGAAAATCTTTTTATTCAAAGAGAAACATAAACAAAACAACAAAAAACAAAACAATACAGTACATTAATCGACATTCCGACAAACGCAGTACATGGTACAAAGAAATATAGAGGCGTTGGGAAACGTTACTATAGAATACCTTGTCGTTCCATATTAGTGCCTTTAAATGTCTTCATCGTGTACCACTAGGGAGGGAGGGAGGGTAACAGGAGTACATAACAGTCCCCTGCTTTCGTTCCAAGAGCCCCAGATTTTGGTCCATTTTTGTGCGCAACCCCTACTTTCATAAACCACCCTCTCAGCCTGCATGCACCAATCCATGTCTGACTCCCAATCCGTATAGCGCAGCTGTACCCCACCCCTCCAGGTTCTGGCTATGTTGCGCTTCGCCACCATGCAGCCCAAGGTAACCCATATCTTCTCGGAGCGGGACAGATCTGTGGCGTCCCAGATATTAAGGAGACACTGTCGGGGGGAGCCGTCAATATTCGAGTTACAAACATGAGACATACCAGCGATGACTTTTTCCCAATACCCCTGAAGGATTGGGCAATACCACCATTGATGTATATAGGTACCATCTCGTCCACAACCACGGGGGCAGGCAGGAGAACTTATCGCACCCATCTTAACCAGTACAGAGCTGGTGTAATACGCCCGGTGCAACAATTTGAGCTGTAAGAGTCTGAATCGCGATTGAATCGCTACCTCACGGGGGGATGCCAATGCCTCCCTCCAATCATCATCATCCAAATCCCCTACATTGTCGGCCCACTTTGCCCGCAATTTCCCCTGGGCGTCTGGAGTATGATTGAGGATTTTCCGGTAAGTCGATGAAATGGCCTTCTCCGGGAGATAATCATCTAATGTATGCTAGTTTTGAGTCTCTTATTTTTTTTTAAAGACAGGGAAGGTTTCACATATGACCTAATTAAATTATTATTGGGGTTGTGGGTGCTGCCAAGTGAGCTAGTTCAGATTAGCTTCAGAGTGAACAGATCTGCATAAACTTTACATCCAGTGAGTTTAATGAAGCATGGAAATAATACAAGGAAGTAGATGATCAGGTGGAAATGCCTATACATAAAATGCATTGAAGATTCATAAAAATATGCAGTACTAGCGTCTGGCCTGTGCTTATATAAAGCCGGTGGTTGCAGGTGAAGTCATTGATCATTCATTTTTCCTCAACAAATTTAATTCAGAGCAAGAGAAAGTAAAACACATAAGGGAGAAAGAAGGAAATGGAGAAAGCAGGAATGAAAAAGAATGTGCAAGAGTGAGATAAGGCAGGGAATATCTAGTGGTGGTTTAAAGAGGCATGCATTGGAATTAATCAGGTCAGGGTTCTGGTGTTTATCACCCAGACCTTTGATTGTGCCGGCTGCAAGGTTCTGAGCAAACTTTGGGCACCTATCAATCAATCAATCAGGGAATTGTAAGCGCGCTACTCACCCGTGAGGGTCTCAAGGCGCTGAGGGGGGGGGGGGGTCCGCAGATCTGTTTAGCCGAAGAGCCAGGTCTGGAGGGTCTTCCTGAAGGTGTTCAGGGAGGGGGCGCGTCTGATGTCTGCCGGTAGCTCGTTCCAGGTCTTGGCTGCAATGTGAGAGAAGGATCTTCCGCCTGCACATATTCTTTTACAAATTAAGCACTGGGTCTGGTACTTTCTGTGTCAAAATGAATGCACTGTCATTGTAGGACTTGAGCACTCCAAGACACTCTCCAGGTTGAGCGACGCAGAGAGGAGGGGCCGGTGCTGCAGGTCGCGGGTGCTTCATCGGGCCGCACTGAGCTTTTTCAAGTTTTTCCCAAAATTGAGTTTTCCCCCCCCACAACTGCTCCAGGCCCGGGGAGAAACTCCAACGCTGTATGCCGAGTGCCCTGAAAGGAGAGCGGGAAGCCCAGCACCGACACTGACAAAGCACTGGTGAGTGCGAGAGACGCCAGTGCAAGTGTGCGAGTGCGGCTGCTGTCAGACAGCAGCAGCGGAGAGCGAGCCTCAGGGGGGGCGCGGAGGCGGCCGGGTTAGTCCCGGGTGCAGCCTGCGCCTACCCTGTAGAGCCCCACTCGTTCCACTTGCTAGGAAATCTACCAAAAATCAAGCCATCGCTTCGGTGTCTGCCACCACCTCCTGCCATGCTGCCTTGCTAGCAGTTCCCGGAGCCTCAGTAGCGGACTTAGGAGTCCCAGCAGCCACAACTTGCCCCTATGAAGGAGGGGGTAGAGTGGATACTTGCCCTCTAGCTCTATCCCCCAGCCCAGGTCCTCAGGTCCCCCACCTGGTCCTCCACCTGGTCCCCCCCGGTCCAGCATTCCAGCAGCCTTCACCTTTCCCTTAGGGGGGGCATCTCACGGGGGATCAGGGGGGTGACAGGGGGGGGCAAGCCCTGTCTGGCCAGCAGCTGGTACCCAGAGGGGGAGTCCTCCGATTGGGGTTGGACGTGGCTGAAGAATTTAGCTTGCATCCCCCACCTAACCTAACTGCGCCGACACCTGTAATACAGGCACCCCGGCCAAAAGACCCTAAAGGCCTGGGAAAACATCGGGGGGGGGGAAGGGAAGGCCCTCTTTTTTGGCATCAGGTATTGGGTAATAGCAGCCAAGACTAAGACCAAAGACCAAACAAGGATGGTCCAAAAGAGGTGTCCGGGCAGAAGCACGGCCAGGAAGGGGCAAACGAACCACGCAAGTGAGTGCCCAGGCACAGCCAAAGGGGGGCAAGATAGCCCCTCACCTGACCCTCTGGGCACCAGTTACGCACACCTACAAATTCAATCAATAACGAAAATTACAACGGAACCCAAGATGGAAACAGACAACCATCTGAGGAAGAGCGCATCCAAGATAGGTCCCCCAGTCAAGTCTCTGCGCCCTCCTTCACGGGGGAAAATCCAAAGCTATTTCCAAAGAATCATTCACCCTTCACACCCCACCGTTAATCTCAAATGTAACCATACCCTTGAAAAGGGTACGAAGGAATCAACCAGGTGCTCCCAACCTTCAAATAGGGCAACCTCATTGAGCCCAGAGCTGGCCCAGCCTAAGGAGATCAAATTCCCACCTTACACTCCATCAAGTCTGTGAGCCAAACAGACTGGCCGAGGGAAATACGCATACCATAATAGCGCAAGTCCACGCAGGACTTTCAGCACAGGGACCGGTTACTCACTTAAGTCCGCCAGTCTCTCCAGCCTTTCCAGTGACACAAGCCTTACAAGGGGAGCAGAGTTGCCGGAATACACCAGAACTTGTCCAGGGGGCCCTATCACAGGAATTTTTAACAACTTTAGAAGCCCAAATAGATGCACAAATGGAAGCATCGCTATCCCAAACACCAGGGCCAGTCACCAAGCGAGTTACAACCACTAATTATCACTCGCCGCTCCATCTGTATGAAGAGAGCAACGCAGGTTACAACCGGGAAGATTCCTCCTTTTATAAACAAGACACAACAGCCAAAGCTCAACTCTGGCAGTCACAGAAAATGGAGCTCCAGATCGACCCCATTCAGTCGATAGCAACAAGCTTAGTGGTCTTAGGGAACAGGCTAACTACGATCGAACTCAAACTTGATCAGACGGAAGTGGGACAACCTTGTTCTTGCACTCAACTAATGGACAAATTGATCTCACTACCGGAAATTCTGCAGGTCTTACTAGACAATGTCAAGAAGAATTGTCTACTGGCGAACACTGAAAGGGATAATGGAGAGGCAGCAACAAGTACTCCAATGCCCACAGGGGAACCAGCAAACCAGCAGGCTTCCTCTTACCGTAATGAATGCACGGATGAAAGTGCCCACTCCAATGCAACCTCAAGCTCCTACACAAAATCACACTCATCTGCGAGCTCCACCCACCTAGCTCCTAACGCCCACGTGCCAGAAGAGCCCTCTCTCAGCAAGCTCCCAACGCCCATGTCCCAGGTAAGCCTCTTCTATCTAGAAGAGCAAAAAAGAAACTGAAAAAACAGCGCCTACAAAAAAGGTTCCAGGTGACAACAGACCGAGGCTCAAGAACAGGTGCAATCTTACAACAAGGAAAGCCAATCAAATTTTTTCCCATTTTCAATAAGAGATCCAAACTAAGCACCAGCTCGAACTCCAACAATTCCGATGTAAAGGACATAGTGGCCAGTACTCAAAAAAAGGAACAGCCTCCCACATCGGAAGACCTTCAGAGCACCCATAGAAATCTAAACACAGATGAACCTACTCACGGCATACAAAGTGACTTGCCATCGACTCCAACGCAAACAACGGCCACGCTCGGATCCCTGGCTGATAATCCACCAATACATCAGGCCAGTCCAGGAAAACGAATTAAGAAAAACTGATGTGCAGTTCAAACCACGGCCCTTGGCCTCCTGTCTAGCGCGGAAACACCAGTCGCACAAAATGGTGCACATATTATCTCCACCTTGCCTCCCCCTTCTGCCAGCTCAACGTCGATGTCTATTCAAACCGATACACCTCGAGGAACCTTCACTTACATGACGGTCGAATCTACGAGGGATGATGAACAGGCACAGGAAAACCTGTTGAAGGGGACTTCAAACACTTGGGCTCCTACAAGAAATCCTAGTACATCCCAATACATGAAACCAACCGCGGAAAAAAAGGTCACATGGGAGCACAGACGCAGCACCCCACTTTACACACACGGGATGACCAGCCATAATCAAGTGCCCAGGACCCCAGCGTTATGGGACTATAAGGAAGCAGGCCTTCCAGAATGTGAAAGCTTAGCATCCCAAACTAAGTCACCAGGAGAACCTTCACATCCCCGTATTAAAGGGGACGGGCAAACGAAGGCAGAAAACTCCTCAGTGGGCCTAATATTCATCCCTCACTATGCCTCTAATGGGCCTGTGGACATTTTGAACAGAGGGAACTTGTTAAAATTATTTCAACACATACCACAATAATCGGACCATCTGGCAACCTGCAGCCCTGAACTACGAGGGAACAACCACGTACTCAGCTACCCGGGGCACTAACTCTTTTCAAGCTACCTAGCACAAGGGAACCTTTTTTCCAGGCCAATCACATTGCCCATTCAGGCCGGGAAATTGGCATCAAAAAATCAACTTACTATTATCTCCTCGAATGTGGCAGGCTGGCTTCAACACACCGTTCCAAACAGGGGCGTGACTTTTTAAACAGCAACGACATAATATGTCTCCAGGAAATCTGGTCGCTGATCGCCACGGCATTCTACGGGTTTTATGAAATTTTTCAATCAGCAAAACAAACAAATCTATTCGGGCGGCCATCAGGGGACCTTTTGATCTTCTTAAAACAATCTCTCATAGTTTCGATCTCCTTACCCAGGCAGGCCCACAAGAATGTCCAAGCCTTAGTCATTGAAGGCCTAAAAAGCAGCCAGAAGTCTTTCTCTCTGATCGTCATAAATTGCTATCTGAACCCCCCAAAACTTCAAAAGCACGCGCCATGGGGACCCTGTGTTCGACCGTCAAGACAATAATCGAATCCCATCCCACACATGAAATTGTATTGGTAGGCGACTTCAACACCAAATTTCTGGGACACCGTCACAATGTCGGACAGAGGAATAGTGAACATGACCAATTCAACAATCTACTTACTATATTTGGTCTAAAATCCGCGGATCGGTCCCTGACGGACGCCCGCCCTGCGTTTAAGAAAATCTCCACAATTGATTACATCTTCATGTCCAGCGGCTTAATTAATCATCTTCAGAGTTTTGACATCGTAAATCGCACAGAAAGCGATCACAACCCGCTGGCAATAAATCTGAATTTAAACCACCAGATAGCTGACACAGGCCAGGAGCTGGGCTATCCCATAGAAGATGAACCAATGAACGTGGTAAAGCGAATCAAGTGGCAACCTTACCACTCGCCCCTGACGGCTAAATGGCTTGACGACGTAAATTCTCGACTACAGGATCATCCAGGGAATCTTCTCCTATTAAACTCGGATCTGATGACCAGAGAGTTGGGCGCATTTCTCCAGGGGTCTCTCAAAGCGATTCCAACAACTCCCAAGATACATAAACTTTTGCCGGAACGGAGCATTAACCTCACGCGGAAGAACCTGAGGAAGAATACCCGCCTGCTCAAACTCAACCCAACATACGGAAATCTATTGGCAGTCAAGGAAGCACGGAATGCCCACAAAAAAAACATCTGGGCCCTGAAACGTGCTCAGCAAGAGGAGGAATGGAAAAGGATCTTTTCAATGCTCAAGGAAGGATCTTTAGCTCGATTCTGGCAGTATGTGAACACTGTAAAATCTTTCAGACCTCCGAGATCAAACGCGGTCTTGGCACCTTGGTGGGAGAATCGCGTGAGAACCCAGTTCCTGGCACAGAATCTCTCATCTACCACGATCACAGTCTCATTGAACGGAGAGGAACACCAAACCCCGATTCAACCGAAGGAAATTGTTAAACTAATAAAATCTATGAAGTCCAGCGGGGCGCCGGGCCCAAATGGGCTCCCTGCCGGGATTTTCCAATCTACCCAAGAAGGCTGGGCAACGCTACTTACCCCACTATTCAACATTGCATACACCCTTGGTAAAACACCTGAAGATTGGAGGGGCTCAATACTTTGCCCGATTCACAAAAAAGGAGAACGTTTAAATCCAAGCAATTATCGTCTAATAGCCCTGTTAGATCTTGAAGCTAAAGCATATGCACGTATCCTTCTGGAAAAACTGGAAAATTGGGCGGAAGAAAATTAGTTGCTCCCTTTCTTTCAAACAGGCTTCCGAGGCGGAGCCGCTACAACCGATAACATAATCGCTCTATCTGCCCTCTGTCACCAAGCCACCCAGCCGGACCAACCTCCACTTTTTTGCTGATTTGTCGACCTAACAGCAGCCTTTGACAAGGTTGACAGACAACTGCTGTGGAAGAAACTAGCAAATTGGGGCATTCCATCTTTACTCTTAACAGCCATAATGTCCCTATACTCGGAAACCTGGGTACAGGTGAAAACAGGCCCCACATCTCTTTCAGCTAAAATCCGTTTGACTGGAGGTATGAAACAAGCTTGCGTGCTTGCTCCCCTCCTTTTCAATTTGTACACGGAAGACCTGGGAAAAGCTCTCGTCAACAGCTGCCTGTCCCCCCACCCCCCCCCGGACTAGCCAATCGATCGCTACACATTCTTCCAGTAGCGGCCTGTGGAGGGAGTGCCCCTCCCCGCCTCACCGCCCCACGGCACTCCCTCCATGGGCCGCTACTGCATTCTTCAGTACACAGATGACAGTCATCATGGATAACATCAAAGTGGGCCTTCAACGAGCTCTGACCAGCTTACATGAATACCACACATCTAATTACCTTACCATCAACTCAGAAAAGACCAAGATTATAATTATAGGCAGGCAAAAGCACAAAAAACACATCACATGTACCATAGGCTCCAGGATAATTAATCCAGTGCAGAAATACAAGTACTTGGGGTCAGGTTCACAGAAACAGCAAGACCCACCGCCCATAAAAAGGAGCTGGCTAAAAGGGACTGCCATAACATACGGTCTAATGAAATCGAATAACCAGTTAAAAAGTCCCTCAGCAGTGGGCATCAGAAAGGTCACTCAAGCTTCTCTTCTCCCAGCACTCTCGTATGGGCATCAAGCGTTTCCTGGCGCTTGTTTGGAAATCCTAGAGCGGGCTCAATGTGTGGCCTATAAAAAAATCTTTTTACTCCCAAAATACCTTTACAGGGCGAGACTTAGGCTGGAGCTCGGGTTGGTTAAACAATCATTGACCCTTGAGGCCGACTTTCTAAAATATTATATTCGAATTTTGAAATCTCCGAGGGAATCCTTAAAGAGCTGCCTCAGACACACATTCGAAAAAATTGGCTCGTCATGGAATAAGCAGCTTATAAGAGCCATGGCCTCCATTGAAATAAACAAAACAGCACTCGCCCTCCCTTGCATTTCATACGCCACCTGGAAATCGCATATCAATAAACAAGTCCAGCTAGTCTCGTTCCAGCAAGACCAGGCCACATTAAAAACTCTATCTTTCCTGACCCCGCTAAATGACTCATATTTAGTAAACAAACCTCAGCCCTACCTTACCGCCCGCTTAACCCTAAAACCAGAAGAGAGATTATGTGCATGCGATTGCTGGCACTTCCAATTACGGATTGCGGCAAGGCCTGGGCAAACCAAAACACAGAAGGAGCATGTCGACTGTGTGCCTACAAACGTGAATCATGGCTACATCTCCTGTGCTGTTGCCCGACCTTAGCAACAGAAAGGAGGATCAGCGTGCAGAATGATAACAAAAGAAGTCCTGGAGACTTGAGGAGCCAGACGGCTGTTACTTTCACAGAGGACCGGACAAAGAACAACGGCCAACAGTAAATATGTGAGGAAGCCCTGAGTCAAACGTCAGGACTCAACTATCGCACCTTACCAGAGTTTTTAACTTCTATGAATTGTGATGTCTTTTTCTTTTTAATGTTTTTATTGTAATGCAATGGTTCTAATTAACTTATGCAAATAAATTCAAATTCACTCGAAGACACATTGCAAATACAGTTTTAAAGGAATTAGTTTAAAAGAGCAGGATTAGGGATTAGTCAGGATTAAGTGGAATGTGTAATAAATGTAAAATGTGGTGCAGCCACCCTTATTTGTAGTTTGAAAGGAGAATTTTGATTTTTTAAACGTTTTCACGAATAAAATCATAGCATGCACAGAATGTGATACATGTACAAATAAAAGCATGACTAAGAACACTTTTCAAATTTAAAATTCTATTCAGTCTAACATACTTGTAAATTCCAGTTTACAGAGAAGGGTCAGGGATTTAAATTGTTAAATGTCTTTTAAAAATTAAAAAAAATTCTTAACATCTTCACCAAAAAGACATCAAAAAGGTACAAATAAAAATAACACAAATTAAATATTAGACACAATCTGAGCATTCGTTACACTACTGATCACATGCCTTCTGTTGATGCCTAGACCCGGTGTTATAAGCAACCAGTTGCCCCTTATTCTGAAATGTATGCACAATGGTTAAATCTTTCGGTCGAAAGTGCCACATTAATAAAACTGTAAATCACTCCTCCATGCTTGGTATCATACAGTTGGCAGATATGATCCTCTACACATGATCCAACCTAAGAGACTATGATTTGAGCCATGCAACCAGTGTGCTGATACTCAGTCGTTCAATACCACAGGCCAAGCATTAGAACACAGTGCATGTGGAACAGAAGTAGGGTTGATGCTTCCCAGTCAATCACATGGTGTCCAGAATGGGCAATCCAGCAGTCAAGAGGTTACTTTCACAACAGGCAGCAGCAGCAGAGTTGTATGACCTAAGGCCAGCTCCCTGGGGATGTAGTGACCCCAAAAGCGTATACTACTTCCATGCACTTGTAAATGCCTTTAAGAGTATTCTGAACAGGGGCAGGTTTACAGGCAGCAAAACATACTTATTATTTGGGCCTCAAATGCCCACTTTGAGTGTGTCAATCAATCAATCAGGGAATTGTCAAGCGCGCTACTCACCCGTGAGGGTCTCAAGGCGCTGGGGCGGGGGTAGGGGTAAGCAGCTCCGATCAGTCGAAGAGCCAGGTCTTGAGGGTCTTCCTGAAGATGTTGAGAGAGGGGCCGTGCCTGATGTCGATCGGGAGCATGTTCCAGGTCTTGGCCGCAATGTAGGAGAAGGCTCTTCCGCCCGATCTGGATCTGCAGATGCGAGGGGTTTCTGCGAGGGCGAAGTCAGCGGATCAGAGGGTTCTCTAGGGTATGTGGAAGGAGATTCTCTCGTTGAGGTATTGGGGCCCGGTCTTGTAGATGCATTTTTAGGCGTGGGTGAGTAGCTTGAAGGTTACTCTCTTCTCGACGGGGAGCCAGTGGAGGTCTCGCAGGTGTTGGGTGATGTGTTCATGTCGGGGGATGCAGAGGATGAGTCTGGCTGCGGTGTTCTGTATGGTATGGAGTTTGCTGGGCAGAGACTTGTTGATCCCAGCGTAGAGGGCGTTTCCGGAGTCCAGTCTGCTGGTTAGGAGTGCGTGGGTGACGATCTTTCTTGATTCGGGGGGGGTCCATTTGAAGGTCTTGCGAAGGATGCGGAGGGCGTTGAAGCAGGTGGAGGCGGAGGGCGTTGATCTGTCGGGTAATGGAGAGGGAGGAGTCGAGTACGATGCCGAGGTTCCGGGCGTGGTCTGTGGGGGGGCTTCCGAGGGCAG
Source organism: Calotriton arnoldi (assembly GCA_963921515.1). NCBI lineage: Eukaryota > Metazoa > Chordata > Amphibia > Caudata > Salamandridae > Calotriton > Calotriton arnoldi. The sequence continues at coordinate 413,042 of CAWUFW010007756.1, read as the reverse complement.
TGGGCCACCAGGTGTTGTCCCATGCGGTGGGAGAGGGTCCGAGGTCAAGGACCTCTGTCTTCTCCGAGTTGAGCTTCAGGCAGCTGCTTCTCATCCAGGATGCGACGTCCTTCATTCCTTTCTGGAAGCTGATTCTGGTGGTGACGGGATCCTTGGTGAGGGAGAGGATGAGCTGGGAGTCGTCAGCATAGGAAACTATGTTGAGTCCGTGCTGTCTGTCGATGGCGGCGAGGGGGGCCATGTAGATGTTAAAGAGCGTTGGGCTGACCGAGGATCCTTGGGAAACTCTGCAGTTGATCTCTGTGGGTTCGGAGAGGAAGGGTGGCAGTCTGATTCTTTGGGTTCTGCCGGTGAGGAAGGAGCACAGCCAATTGAGGGTCGGTTCCCTGTATGCCGGCGTCGTGCAGTCTGGTGGCGAGTGTGCGGTGGGAGACGGTGTCAAAGGCTGCGGAGAGGTCGAGTAGGATCAGGGCCACGATGTGGCTTTGGTCAAGGAGGGTGCGGATGTCATCTGTGGCGGCGAGTAGGGCGGTCTCTCTGCTGTGGTTGCTGCGGAATCCGGATTAGGAGGGGTCGAGAATGGAGTTGTCTTCGATGAACTTTGTTAATTGGGCGTTGACGGTCTTCTCAGTGACTTAGGCCGCGAAGGGGAGGAGGTAGATGTGTCGGTAGTTCTTGAGGTCTGAGGAGTCTGCCAAAGGCTTCTTGAGCAGGGGCTTGACTTCTGCTCGCTTCCAGTCGTCGGGGAAGGTGCCTGTTTCGAACAAGGGATTGATGGTGCGTCGTAGTTCTGGTGCGATGGCGGCTCTGTGGAAGATGTGCGGAGGGCTGGGGTCCGTGGTTGCTCCTAAGTGGATGCCTTTCATGGTCGATTCCGTGTCTTCGGTGGTGGCTGGGGTCCAGGCGGAGATGGTGGGTTGGTTGGTGTTGAAGGAGGGGGGGGGAGTGGTTTCGGAGTCCGGTGTCTGTTCATTGAAGTGGTCATAGGGGGCCTTGATTTTCAGTTGGAAGTAGGAGCTGAGCTTGTTGCAGAGGTCCTGGGAGGGGGTGACGTCCGTGGCTTTGCTGGGGGGTTTGGTGAATTCTTGAATGATGCTGAAGAGTACCTTCGATTTGCTGGAGTTGGCAGTGATCTTGTGCTGGATGAAGGATCGTTTGGTTGATCTGATGAGTTGGTGGTATTCTGTCATGGCGTTCTTGTATGTGGTGCAGGCTTCCGAGGTTTTGCTGTTTCGTCTCGAGACGTCTGCAGGGGCGTCTGGATTCTTGGAGGTCGGCGGTGAACCAGGTGGCCTTTCTGGGGCGCTGTCGGTCGGGGTTGTGAAGGGGTGCGAGTTAGTCTGCGCAGTTGGAGATCCATTTGTGCAGTTCTTTGGCTGCGAGGTTGGCGTCTGTCGAGGAGGAGGGGGCATCGCAGTTGAGGGTGGAGTTGAGGTGCGCCTCTGTGACTTTGCTCCAGTTCCTTCGCGGTGGGTGGGGTGCAGGTTAGGGGGCGCAGGGTTTGTTGACGTGGAAGTATACGCAGTGGTGATCAGTCCACAGGGGTTGCTTGGTGTGGCTGAAGTGGATGTTACCTCCTGCGAAGATGGGGCCGAGGGTGTGTCCTGCCTTGTGGGTGGGGGTGGTGACGAGCTGATTCAGTTGGCGAGGTTGTCCAGCAGGGTGGAGGATTTGGGATCATTGAGGTTGTCGAGGTGGAAGTTGAGGTCCCCGATGAGTATGTAGTCCATGGAGGCGATGGCGTGGGGGGGCGACGAGGTTGGTGATGGAAGTGGCGAATGCTGTTGGAAGTCCGGGGGGCCTGTAGGCGAGGGTGCAGCGTAGGGTGGATCTGGGGCTGGTATGTATCTGGAAATGGAGGTGTTCGGTGGTGGACGGAGAGTCGCTCATTCTGGAGGTGGTGAGTCGGAGGGAGTTCTTGTGTGCGATGGCGAGTCCTCCTCCCGGGCGGTTGGGGCGGTCTTTCCTCTGGATCTTGTACCTGCCAGGGATGGCGGTGGCGATGTCGGGGGCGGAGGTGGAGTTGGTCCAGGTTTCCGTGAAGAAGGCGACTTCGTGCGAGATGGTGTCGAGGAGGTCCCAGATCTCTAAGGCGTGTCTGTGCAGGGAGCGTACGTTGAGGAGCATGCACTTCAGGGGTGTTGCAATCTGGCGTGGGGGCGACGGCCGTGGGGGTGCTGGGGATGGTGAAGGTTCGGCGGCAGTGTCGGCAGGAGAACTGGCCTTCGGTGGATTTCGGAGTGGACCGGTGGCAGTTGATGTTTCTTCCAGGGTTGCTTTTGTCGCGCCCGCTGCTGCCATTAAATAGGGAAGGGAAGCTCAGCTGGGAGGCGAGAGCGGCAGGGGGGAAGGGCCGCCGGGGAGCAGTGGCAGAAAATGGGCGGCAAGGGACGGGCACAGAGGAAAAAACAGGGGCACAGGCAAAAAATGAAAAGAAGGGCAGAAAACAGAGGCGCAGACAAAACAGGCACAGAGACCACAATACAGTGAGAAGACAGAAAAAGACACAAAGACAAAAACGGGCATAGAAATCTCAATACAGTACAGTAAACAGACAGAGCAATTCACCAGGATAAAACGGGCACAGAAATCACAATACAATACAGTAAAAAGACACAAAGAAGACACAAAGACAAAACGAGCACAACGAGGCAGACAGACAACAGTGGAACAGCAGAAGAGCAAGGCTCTCCCACTGGACTACCAGGGATGAGGCGCAGGCAGAAGTCTGCAGGTGGAGGAGGGCCTCGAACACCTACTAGGGAGAGAGGTGTCTGGGGCAGCGGCAGGCGAGGCTACAGCAGAGCTGCTTAGGCAGAGAGCGGGACCCTGGCCAGGAGGTGTGTGTGCATCTTTTATCCTGCAGGTTTATTTGTTTTACTGCTGGTATAAAGTTCTGACTAATTCATCGTGTTTAGGATTTACTTTAAACAGCAAAAATGTTTATGTTTGTAAAGGGAGAAATTCTGCAAAAGGCATAAAGAAAACAGTTGTGTGTTACTCACCTAATCTCAATTCAGGCTGGAAAATGCCTTCCAGGAAGACAGCTGGTTTTCCTCAAGAATCCTACAACAGCTGCAGCCCTGAATGTAACAAAATGTGGGTTGGTGAATTGCTCAAACCTTTTGTTGCTAAAGGCAGAAATAACACATTGTACAGGGAGAGTGAAAGAATGTTATTCACAATAGCTCTAGCTAACTTTAGTTGCAATATACGATTCAGCAAATATGACTTTAGTCTCCGCTATTCGTAGACTATATAAGTGTTGTGGGCAAAGGCACTTAATCCTTGTTCTTGTAGTCTGCAAGATTAAAATCCCACCTTCTCGGAGTTATGCCTGGGAACTAATGGAGTGGAATTGGTCCTTTTTTTAGAAGGTCGAAGGGCGAATTTGGTGCCAAATTTGTAACTTGAATCATTCAGCTACTTCTTCCGCCCTCCACGACTTTGGCCTCCTCTCTACAAATGTGTTTGCTATAGCAGCTGTTCTAAGGTAGGGGAACAATGTATTGAATAGCAACCCAGGTCTATCCGTGCTGCACTAAACCATGTAATATTTTAATCGCTTGAAGGGAAGAAGCACACTTTATTCAAATTACTTGAAAGCACTGGTTATGTTCGAAATTGGTCAGAATTTGGTGGCACCTATCCCCAAGCTTTTTATTTTTTAAAAACCCGATTTAAAAAAAATCTATTTATGAAATGAGTCGGAAAAGGGACATTTTACTGTGTGCCCATCATGCTCAGAATAGAACTGTAGTTGAGAGTATTACATGTAAAAAACCTCAACCGTATGTTTCATGGAATCTTCCCCCTGGTGTGCGTAGAACTTTCCTATTGCTCAAGTTGAACTTGCTTCCGTTACGAGCTGTTATGGGAGCTTGGGAAGGGATTCCTAGAGATGAGAGACTTTGCGACCTTGGTTTGAACGGTGTGCAAGATTTAAAACATGATATTTGTGTGTTCCTCCCTACATTCATTGCGACGCCAACTGTTAAGACCATTGTTCATAAAGTACAACCTAACTTTGGCAGCAGAAACTCGTCAATGCCTCTTCAACCCTTTATCTGAAACAAATTACATTTTTAAAATATTTTTTTAAAATCTGCTTTGTTACAGTAATTTTAGTATTTACTGTATTTGGCATTGCATATGTCTGAATGGGGTATCAGAAGGTTCAAGACTATCTCATTACAAAAGTACTGTATCACGATTGATTTGAAAAGTTGAATTAATCTCTTTTCTATTTATTTAGCTCTTCCTTGTTAATTCTATGTATCTGTTGTACTGTATCAAGGATGCATAGTTTCTAGTATTGTTTGAGATTTGCATAATGTTTAACTTTCTTTGCACATTTGCACTTTATCTGTCTTTGAAGTAGACTGTAGTATTAAGCAATGTGGCATATTTTTGTACTTTTAAATATGTATATATTTTATTGTATGTATCCCTGTATTGCTCTGTGTATAATTTAGCTCATATTTTGTGGACCTTTTTTGAGTTCCAAATCATAATAAATACTGACTTGATTATGTATCATCAACAGAACATACTCAGAAGATGAGGCATGAACCAGGATACACTCATGTTCTGCAAACCTCCATCTTCTGAGTCACAAAGACCAGTGCTTTAAATGGGTCGGTATTGTCAGGCACTGAGGACTTGTAATTCTTTATTCTGAGAGGAAGAGTGCCTGCACTTTTCATCAGAGGTACTTTGGAGGATAAAGATGAGACGGGTGGGAGGTGGTCATCTTCCACAGGAGGGCAGCGAGTTGCAAGGTATGTGGTGTCAGTGTTAATAGCGAGGACATATTCAGAATATAAGATAGGAATGGCCAAGACACATACACAAGCTAGGCAAGAACCATGGAACACCCACACTATTAGATATTAATCACCACAACATGCTCAACAATAATTACCAGGGCAAACACAGACTGAGATACAAATCGGAACCATGAGAGGGTGTGGAGTAACGGCGAGAGAGGCCGGCCTTGAAGCTGGGGAACCAGGTTAGCGTCTAATGAGAGGTTTAAGCATCCTGTGATTTTGGGCAAATCACTTAGGGGCATATTATCAAGAACGGCGTTAAAATTATCGCCGGTTTAGCGGCAGAAAACTGCCGCTAAAGCGGCGATAATGGGCTTGATAATATGCCCTGGAGAATTCCAATAGAAGCCCATGTTCACACCAGAACATGGACTTCTATTGGAATTCTCAAGGGCATATTATCAAGCCCATTATCGCCGCTTTAGCGGCAGTTTTCTGCCGCTAAACCGGCGATAATTTTTAACGCCGTTCTTGATAATATGCCCTGTAATCTTCTTGTGCCTAAAAAATGAATGTGTACGTCTGTAATGCAACTGGTGCTCGTGTAAAGTGCTCCGATACCTTTGAGTCGAGTGTGCGCTATATAAAACTGCAACAAAAAAAAACTCATCACATGGAGGCGCATAGAAGGGGGGGGGGGGCAAGAGTGGCTCGGGCTGCGAGAGAGCGCCGCTCTGGGACTTGCTTTCAACTATTCAACACTGAGCCTCAGAATACGAACAGAGGACCAACCGGGGCTGGCGGCTTGCGTAGGAGGGGGCCCTGTACCTCGGGTGGGGGCTGCAGAGAAGTGATGGGTAATGTGGAGGGGACCCTGTGCCTCAGGCGGGGGCTGCAGAGAAGTGATGGGTAATGTAGGAGGGGGCTCTGTGCTGCAGGTGGGGGCTGCAGAGAAGTGATGGGTAATGTAGGAGGGGACCCTGTACCCAGTGCGGGGGCTGCAGAGAAGTGATGGGTAATGTGGAAAGGGACCCTGTGCCTCGGGCGGGGGCTGCAGAGAAGTGATGGGTAATGTAGGAGGGGACCCTGTGCGGGGGCTGCAGAGAAGTGATGGGTAATGTAGGAGGGGGCCCTGTGCTTCGGGCGGGGGCTGCAGAGAAGTGATGGGTAATGTAGGAGGGGGCCCTGTGCTTCGGGCGGGAGCTGCAGAGAAGTGATGGGTAATGTAGATGGGGACCCTGTACCCTGTGCGGGGGCTGCAGAGAAGTGATGGGTATGAAGGAGGGGGCCTGGTGCCTCTGGCGGGGGCTGCAGAGAAGTGATGGGTAATGTAGGAGGGGGCCATGTGCCTCGGGCGGGGGCTGCAGAGTAGTGATGGGTAATGTAGGAGGGGACACTATCCTGTGCGGGGGCTGCAGAGAAGTGATGGATATGAAGGAGGGGGCGCTGTGCCTCGGGCGGGGGCTGCAGAGAAGTGATAGGTAATGTAGGAGGGGGTCCTGTGCCTCGGGCGGGGGCTGCAGAGAAGTGATGGGTAATGTAGGAGGGGGCCCTGTGCCGCGGGGGCTGCAGAGAAACGATAGGTAAAGTAGGAGGGGGCTCTGTGCCTCAGGCGGGGGCTGCAGAGAAGCGATGGGTAATGTGGGAGGGGACCCTGTGCCTCGGGCGGGGGCTACAGAGAAGTGATGGGTAATGTAGGAGGGGGCCCTGTGCCTCGGGCGGGGGCTGCAGAGCAGCGATAGGTAATTTAGGAGGGGACCCTGTGCCTCGGGCGGGGCCTGTTGAGTAGTGATGGGTAATGTAGGAGGGAACCCTGTGCCTCGGGCAGGAGCTGCAGAGAAGTGATGGGTATGAAGAAGGGGACCCTGTGCATCGGGCGGGGGCTGCAGGGAAGTGATGGGTATGAAGGAGGGGACCCTGTGCCTCGGGCGGGGGCTGCAGAGTAGTGATGGGTAATGTAGGAGGGGACCCTGTATCCTGTGCGGGGGCTGCAGAGAAGTGATGGATATGAAGGAGGGGGCGCTGTGCCTCGGGCGGGGGCTGCAGAGAAGTGATGGCTAATGTAGGAGGGGGTCCTGTGCCTCAGGCGGGGGCTGCAGAGAAGTGATGGGTAATGTAGGAGGGGGCCCTGTGCCTCGGGCGGGGGCTGCAGAGAAGTGATGGGTAATGTAGGAGGGGGCCCTGTGCCTCGGGCGGGGGCTGCAGAGAAACGATAGGTAAAGTAGGAGGGGGCTCTGTGCCTCGGGCGGGGGCTGCAGAGAAGCGATGGGTAATGTAGGAGGGGGCCCTGTGCCTCGGGCGGGGGCTGCAGAGCAGCGATAGGTAATGTAGGAGGGGACCCTGTGCCTCGGGCGGGGCCTGCAGAGTAGTGATACTGATAGGTAATGTAGGAGGGGGCCCTGTGCCTCGGGCAGGGCTGCAGAGAAGTGATGGGTATGAAGGAGGGGGCCCTGTGCCTTGGGCAGGGGCTGCAGAGAAGTGATGGGTAATGTAGGAGGGGACCCTGGGGCTGCAGAGAAGTGATGGGTAATGTAGGAGGGGACCCTGTGCCTGGGGCAGGGGCTGCAAAGAAGTGATGGGTAATGGAGGGGGCCCTGTGCCTCGGGCGGGGGCTGCAGAGCAGTGATGGGTATGAAGGAGGGGGCCCTGTGCCTTGGGCAGGGGCTGCAGAGAAGTGATGGTAATGTAGGAGGGGACCCTGTGCCTGGGGCAGGGGCGGCAGAGAAGTGATGGGTAATGGAGGGGGCCCTGTGCCTCGGGCGGGGGCTGCAGAGAAGTGATGGGTAATGCAGGAGGGGGGCCTGTGCTTCGGGCGGGGGCTGCTTGCTCTTGCTGCTGGCTCTGGACATACCTGTGCTTTTATGTCTCCGCCAAAGGACAGGCGAGGGGTCGCGGCGCCACCAGGCAACGGCGCTCTCTTTTTATTAATGAAAGGAGCTTCTTTTTTTCAGGAAGCCGCGGGGCCTCGAGACACGGCGGAGACTTGTGCATGAAGTCAAAGCGGGGGGCCGCACCCTCACTCCAGGGCAGGAAGGCGAGGAGCTCCTCCTCGTCTTCCTGCTAGAGTGAGGGAGCGGCTGTGACTCCCCCCTTGGCCGCTCCATGACACCCACTTCCGCCTTCACTCCGTGCGTCACGCGAGGCCACGCCCCGGAACCGGAAGAGCCCGGTAACACTATCGCTGCTCAGTAAATGCAGGTAGAGCTCCCAGGTTTTTTTTGTTAGAAAAAATGCTGTTTATTTGTTTACGCTTTGGTATCCTGAAACAGCAAAACGCTGGTCGATGAAAAAGAACTTCCTCATTTGTAAAGAGCCTAATGTAACGTGCATTCTGAGTCTGTGCTGGGGACTAAGGGGCTTATTTACAAGGCCCTTGCGCCACTTTTGCGTCATTTTTAACATGTGAAAAGTGACGCAAAAGTGGCGCAAGGGCCTTGTAAATCTGCCCTAAGATTGTAATGAACTCTCTTTGCCCGAAGAGCACAGCAGTCAATGTTATCACAAACTACATTATAACCAATGGGCATATGTATGAAGAAATTCAAAACACAATAAGTAAGCACCATTAAACAATATTTCAAGCCCAAAAACAAGTTTCTCATAGTCTCTGCTCTTTCCTGCTGAGATAAGTCCTTTTCTTATGCTATTCGCGTTGCTATGCATAATGAAGTTTGGTTTTTGTAGTGACCAGGCCTGGCTGGTCACCCGCTGCGCTGAGGCTAGGCCTCTGACGTTGGTACGCAGCGCTAAATACTGGACACACACAATTGGGGAGAGGAGTTGGCCTAACGGCTAGGGCGGTCGACCTCGGAGCTGGGAAACCAGGTTTGAGTCTCGGCAGGGACGCACAACATCCTGTGATTCTGGGCAAATCACTTAATCTCCCCGTGCCTAACAAAAATGAATGTGTCCTCATGTAATGCAACTGGTGCTCGTGTAAAGCGTTCTGATACCCGAATCGGGTCACGTTCGCGCTATATAAAACTGTAAAAAAAAAATTAAAAAATTGTGATATTAGGTGTGAGCCAAAGACCCCGAGCGGTCTTGCGCTCATTTATTTAAGCCTTCGGGCGAGCCCGCCCTCCGGGTGCATGCGTGTATGCGATACAACGTATAGTGCGGGCCGGGTGGCACTGTCACTACATCCCTCCAAACTTTTAGATACTAAGATCTTTTAATATTGCACATTCAGTTCTGGTACACATGGCACGCAAAGTCTCTTAGTCTTTGGCTGGGGGCAGGATTCGGCCGAAGACCATACCTCTGGCTCCGGGAGATGTTTTCTACTCCTGTCGTCCCAGCGCCCCCTTCCGATGACGGGGGGGTTTGCACTCGGGTTTGTCTGTTCGTCACCAGCCAGTGATCCTCCTTCCGGACGTTGTGGCGCCGTTGTCTGGCTGCTTCGTGGGGTGCTCGGTGGTATCACTTCTTCTCCCCCTTCTTCTATTCCTGTCTCTTCACCCGTTGTTGTTAGGCTGACCCCCACCTTCTTAAACCAGGACAAGTTTCTGGTGACCACTTGAGACCTGTGCATGGCAGACACCATGGTTCCCTGCACATTGATGACCTCCCACACCTCCGGCTCGTACGGAGTGCGATACTTCCATCCCGGGTATCAGTCCTTCACAATGACTCGGTCTCCTATTTGAATGTCCATCGGTTGTGCCCGGCGCGCTTGGCTTGCTTTGTCGTTGGTACCTTTTCTTCTGGCTCGTGCAGCATCCTGATCTAGCTCGGGTGGATTCCAAGACGGGTCAGCAGGAACACTGTCCCGAGGAACTCTCCTGAACAGCAGGTGCGCCTGGGCACATTGAGTTGTGCAGTGCGGTGTCTGACGGTATGCACTCAGAAACTACTGAAGGCAGTGCGCGACATCATCGCCCTTTTCGACGCCAATCCTGAGAGCCCTGTTTAGAGTCCGCATGAAGCGTTCAACTTCTCCATTTGCCTGCTGCCACTGTGCGTGATTTTCCGATGTCGAATGGCGCGGGATGACAGGTACTCCTGGAACTCTCTCCCTTGGAATGGTGGACCGTTATCTGACTTGATTTCCTCCGGAAACCCCATCATTTCGAAGACGCGGTCAAGCGCAGCCTTGACCTGGGGAAAAGCAGTCGAAGGCACTACTTCCACCACAGGGAATTTTGAGTGAGAGTCGATGAGGACCAGGGTGCTCCGCCCGTCAGGGAACGACCCAAAGTCAATACTAATCTGTGTCCATGGTTCCGGGCATGGCGCTTCGGTGATGACCGGGTGTGGTGCAGGGTCGCTTCCAGTGATGTTGCACGAGTGGCACGTGCGGACGACTTCCTCGACCATGGTGTCCATGCCAGGGAACCATACCTTGCTTCTGAGACGTGCTTTGGTTTTAGCTATCCCTTGGTGTCCCTGATGCGCCAGACAGACCACTCTCTCTTGAAGGCTCCTGGGGATCACTAGGGTGGTGCCGCATAGAACAATCTCGTGAAGACCTTCGCTGAGCTCGCTCCGTGCTCTCCAAAGCTCTTGACAGAATAGTCTTTCCTCCTCTGTCAAGGCGCTGACTCCTTCAAGAAAGTGATGCCAGCTTCGGTCTACCAGCGTTGCTTTGACCTTGATCAGACATTCATCGGACTCAGTGGCTTTACCGATGTCCTCGAGCGTGAGAGCATTTGGGCAGGCCTCTTGAGAGATTATTTGCACAAACTCTTCCATGTTGTCTTCATCGGCCAGGTGTCCAGGTGGAGCAGACGTGCCAGGGTGACGCGACAGGAAGTCAGCCGGGTTGTTAACCCCAGGTCGGAAGATCATGTCAAAACGGTAGGCTTGCAGTTGAACTGCCCATCTCTCGATCCTTGGGGGAGCCAACCTGGAAGTGCCTGCAAAGAGGGGAACGAGAGGCTTATGGTCGGTGACCACACGAAATTCTTGTCCATAGAGATGAAAATGCTGGCACGCCCATTTGATAGCCAGGGCTTCACGCTCTATCTGAGCGTATCTCATCTCTGTTGCTGTTAACGCTCTGCTTGCATAGGCGGTTGGGCCCCACTCCTTCGCCTCCGTCTCCTGCATGAGAACCGCACCTAGCCCCACGGGGCTAGCATCCACCACCACTTCCGTGCGTCTGTTGGGTCGAAAGTACGCCATGACTTTATCGTCGATGAGGGCTTCCTTCACAGCATGGAACGCCATGTCTTCTTTTGCGGACCACACCCATTGCTGACCTGACTTCGTAAGGTTGCGAAGAGGTTCGGAGAGGGACGCCAGATTGGGGATGAACCGGCCGCAATACGTGGCCATGCCGAGGAAACTACGAACTTCTGTGGGTGTCATAGGTCTCGGGGCAGCACGTATGGCCGCTGCTTTCTTCGGATCGACGCGTAGGCCATCTCTGGAAAAGATGTAGCTGAAGAACTCCACCGACTCTTGGTAGAATGAGCACTTCGCTCAGTGAAGGGTGAGTCCACTTTCCGCCAGCCGTCGAAGGGTGACCCTGAGGTGTATGTGGTGCTCTTCTAGCGTCTTCGAGAACACGAGGATGTCATCACTCAAGTTGATAACCCCTTGCAGCCCCGTGAGTGTCTCCTTTATCGCATTCTGAAACACCTCCGCTGCGGAGGATACCCTGAAGCTCAGTCGCTTGTAGCGACGTAACCCCACATGGGTGGAGAAAGTCGTGATGTTCCGGCTATCGGGAAGAAGCTCCAGCTGGTGGTAGCCGGTGTTGAGGTCGAGTTTTGTGAACCACTTGGCCCCGTTGAGGTCAGCCACTATATCATCCATAGTGGGCGTGAGATGGCGTTCCCGCTTCACGGCTCTGTTCGGAAGGCGCATGTCCACGCCGAGCCGAATAGCACCCGGCTGTTTCGGCTTGGGGGCAACGACCAACGGAGACACCCACGGGATGGGGCCGGACACCTTCTCAATTACACCCAACTGCTCCAACTTTTGCAGCTCCTCCACTTGAGGGCGAAGGTGGAACGGCACCCTCCTGTGCCTCAGGGCCGTAGGTTTGACTGTCGGGTCGATGTGTAGTTTGAATAGCTTTCCTTTCAGGCACCCCAACCCTTCGAATAACATGGGAAAGTCTCTGAGGATGTCTCGGGCGTGCAGGTCATGCACCTGATTAACGAAAAAGACCAGCTCCAGGTCTTCCGTCGTGTGGCAGCTGAGGAGTGTCCCACGTTTTCCTTCGGTGACGTGAAACCGCGTGTGTAGGCGGCGCCCTTCGCTGGCGACCTCAACTTCCATGACTCCCCATAGGGGAAGTGGCTCCGTCCCACCGTAGGTGTATATTCTGGCCTTGGAGGGTGCGAGCGGGGGTCGCAGTGACAACTGTTCATACTGATCGCTATCCATCACGTTCACCGACGCTCCGGTGTCTATGAGCGCTTTTACAGAGGAGCCTGCCACTGTGATGGTGCACATGGGTGGAGGTCTACGCTTCGGACCTTCTCGACTCACGAACGACACAATGAAGACGTCATCCGCACCTAGGCCAAACCCTGGTGGGGTTGTGTCCTCTTGATTCAACGGGTCTTCCAGTATCAGTTGCCTCACCGCCGCTGCCGGCCCACGCGGCCCTGTTGTGTTTGTTCTCGATCTACCTCCTCGGCATACCTTCGCGAAGTGGTTGAGCTTCCCGCATTGGGAGCAGGTCTTCCCCCTGGCGAAACATCTCCCCACCGGCGGGTGATCCAAACCACAATTACTGCATGCGTTCTTTTGTGGCGGCTTTCCGAACACTCTTGGCGTCGCTGGTCGTCTCTGAATCGCGTCCACTCTCTCCTCTTTTATCATGGGGGGACGGGAGGCCCCAGATTGCGTAGTGGGCCGGTTGAGAGCTGCCTCCATCTCGTCCGCGCGAGCGTTGGATAACTCGTGTGATCTGGCGAGCATGAGGATCTCATCCAGGGTGATACCTGGTTGCCTGAGTATCAGGCGTCGCAGCGTCACCGAGCGGCAGCCTTGGATGACTTGCGCCCTGATCTCCTCCCTCTGGTCATGTAGCGTGCAGGAGCTCGCCAGCTTCCTCAGACGGGCGTAGAACACATCTATGGTTTCGGTCTCACCTGGTCTTGCTTGGCGGAGCTTGAATCGTTCGAAATCAGGGTTTATTTGCGGGTCAAAGTGCCTATTTAGGGCCGCCACCGCCTCGTCGTAGTTGTCATCTGCCCCTGTGTTAAGTAGCATCTCGAACAAATCGTACAATTCACCCCCTCCATAGCACATGAGGAGCGACCTTTTCACCTTCCCATCTGTCTCCCTCATGCCCACAAAGTAGTGGTCTAGGCGGCCGATCCAGGATTTCCATCGCGCTGCTGCAGTGGCCGGATCTGCAAGTTCGCTGAACGGGGGCAGGGGGGCTGCCGTGGCGTGACCGGGCTACGGTGGTGCGTGCTGGTGCGCCTGCTGTGGGACTGACGGCTGCGCTGCGGGAGCACCGCCTCCGTCTACGTTAGGGACGCTCATGTCCCCTCCTTCGACAGTGGTGGATGGCTGGGCTGGGCTTGGGTCCTGACTGCTGTGGGGGTTGAGCAGGGACAGACTAGCGACCAGTGCTTGCTTGCTGGTGATGACAAAATGCAGACTTACAGGGAGCAGAGCAAATGTAGGCAGTGTATTCAACTGTAGTCCGTTGTGCCCAGAAACAGACTGGAGACCGGATCTGCCAGCCAATGTCTTGTTGTAGCGAGCAGTGAGGGAGGACTGCGTGCTGCAGGCGTTGGGCTGCTGAAATCTGGGAAACCGACAGTGGGGCCCTCAGTGGCTGTTGCCACACGCGTTATAAGTGTTCCTGAAAGCAGGGGACGTGCGCGTGGGAGCGCTGTACTGCTACGGGCACTAGTCTGCAATTCGCCGTGTAGAGACAGCTGCACTCTTCACCCGCCGGCCGCAGGCTCGACCACGTGACAGTGGGAGCGCTGAGCGCGGCCGGATCGGGCCTTGGAGATGCCGGGGGCCGTGGGCTCGACCACGTGGTAGCGGGAGCGCCGCGCCCGGCAGGAGCAGAGGCATGCGCAGTGCTGGTGCGGCCTCACCTCAGACACGCGGCTCCAGGCGCCGCTGCGGAAGCTCCGCTCGCGTCCGGCTGGGTCTCCTCACCAGGGCGGGGCAGCAGGCAGCCACACAGTGCGGGGTGGGCACCCGCTGAATCCGCACACGCCGGTGCTCACTCGATATGGCCCAGCAACGCAGCGCGGGGTGGGCACCCGCTGAAGCTGTACACTCCGGCTCTGCAGACTGGACTTCCCCCGCCTCACCGACGGCTGGGACGGCGATGACTTGCCGCAACCCGCGGCACCGGGGAGGCTGTTGGAGCAGGTGAGGCGCGGCAGAGGCATGGGTGGGACTCGCCTCATCGCCAATGTAGTGACCAGGCCTGGCTGGTCACCCGCTGCCCTGAGGCTAGGCCTCTGACGTTGGTACGCATCGCTAAATAATGGACACACACAATTGTGATGTTAGGTGTGAGCCAAAGAGCCCGAGCGGTCTTGCGCTCATTTATTTAAGCCTTCGGGCGAGCCCGCCCTCCGGGTGCGTGCGTGTATGCGATACAACGTATAGTGCGGGCCGGGTGGCACCGTCACTACAGTTTTATCCTACATCTTCAACAGCTTTATTTATACACAAACGTGTTGCGCACGACTCGGGAGAGTTCCTTCAGCAGCGCAGCAACCCCGGCACCTGCTTCCTCTCACGCCCCTCATGAAGCCACGCCCTAATTCTTTGTCGAAGCCTCAGGAGCTTCCAGGTATGCCAAAGAAAGGAGGACTGCTGTGCAGACCTGTGGCTGTCCTATTTCTAGCTCCCCCTTACAATGTGGGTGTGGGAAATCATCCATAGGACAGAGATCAATGAGACACAGATACTCCTACACGAACCACCGGGTGAAGGGTAAGATAAAGCCATTTGGGCTTAAAAAATCGGAAGCCTCCCGCCTCAATCAAGTCTATTGGCATGTATCGGGGAAGGTCAAAAGAGATCTAGCAAAAGACCGCAATCTGGTGTATGGGTTATTCAATCTTGAGGACGTCAGACACCCCCGCTTGGGAGAGTGGGAACTTGCCCCCAAGAAGACGGGGACAATCACCGGACAGGGAAGTAAAGAACAAATTGAGAGCTGAGTAGCCAAGATCATCCATTTAGGGCAAGGTGACCACCACCCCAGACCTTGATGCAAACATGGTGACTTTCCTGGGGAAATTAACCAAAAACTGTGAGCAGGTATTGATAGGTCCCAGTGCACATTGCAGGACAACTTGCAGGACCATTAGTTAAGATTATGGCATTGACTGAGGCTGCCAAGAAGGCAGGTTGACATTGAGATCCTTTCAGGCTATTCCCAGTGAGCCATGAGTCGCATGGGCAAGGTGAACTGGTCTTTATCAGCTGAACACAGACAGACAATCTTGTTTAGGGTTGACACAAAACTTGGAGAACTGGCCGCTTCGGAAACTGGCTCGGACGCAATGAGCAACTTAGTTTGTGGGCATATTTGTGTGTGACTTGTCATAGCTCCTCCAAACGTTCAAAGTGCTGGATAATGTAGTGCCTTTGCTGAAGAAAGTGGTTTTACCACAGAGATTTTTGGATCCGCAGGATGAGGCATGGGGGCACTTGTCTGGCCAAGGACAACTGCAGAGTCCCGGCAGGGAAAAGCCTGATAGAGGGGATGGTTGGCAGGCGCAGTAGAACTACACCATCTTCTTTCCCTCCAGAGCAAAGTCTGGAAGAGGTTGCTTCCAAAGGGGCAGCAGAGAAGGATATACTAGTCCTACAGGTGAGATTCCATAATTGTTCCCTAATAAGGCTGGGGGCAGAATAGTTACCGGTCTAGAGAAGTTGAAAGAAATATTCTCGGATACATGGGTTCTTCAAGCAGTGCAGAGGTTCAGGATAGATTTTCTTGGAGCACATAATAGATCACAGTGCAGAGGTTCAGGATAGATGTCCTTGGAGCACGTGATAGATCAAGAGGGTCAGAGTTTGGAGGACAAAGAGTAGATCCTGGCCTTACAAATCTGGTTAAAAAAGAAAGGGAAGGGCTTCAGGATCATCATCAATTTGAGTGAATTCACTAGTTGGCTGGTGCACAGGCATTTCAAGATGGAGGGCATCCTACTACTAATGGACCTGTTCAGGCAAAATGACTAGATAAAATGGCTGGACCTGAAGGATGCCTGCAATTCTCTTCCCATTTTTCGTCTGCACAGACAGTTCCTTTGGAGAGACCAGGTGTTTGGGTTCAAGGCACTCTCTTTTGGATTGTCTTCTACCTTCTGGTAAACTCATCAAGCCAGCCATTGCCTGGCTACATGTCTGAGGTTTTCGGCCTATAATATATATGGGCAGCATTATTTTCACGGCACAAGGAAAGAACCCTCTGATACATCAGGTACAGCTGGCTACAATACTCCTGGAAGGTCTGGCCTTTCTTGTAAACCAGGAGAAGTCAGACCTCCTGCCCAAGAAGAGAATGGAATTCATGGTTTCCTAATGGATGTGGAGGAAGATTTCCTTCAGCTTCTCCCACACTAAATGAGAATAATTAGGAAAGAGCTCAAGCAAATCCTTTCAGTGAGCATGAATTCACTATGATCAATAGCCAAGGTGTTAGGTCTCCTGGCTTCTTCCATTCAAGATATCTTTCCTGGGTTTCCTGCATTATCTGGCCCTGTAGAGCTTAAAAAGTTTGACACCTCCAGAAGGAGCTGTCTTTATCGGACAAGATTCCGCTTTCCCGGGAAGCCAGGACGGAAATTTCCTGGTGGCTGGACCACACAGAGGTGTGGAATGACCCTGCGATCTTTGGGTAGGCTCCGGAATAAATATAGAATCTGATGCCAGCCAATATGGAGAACTTTCCAGTGGAGGACATTGGCCAAAGGACAAGTTGGGGCTCCACATCAACTACCTAGATCTGCCTGCAGGATCATTCGCGATCCATAGTTTTTTTAAAGATCGGGTGAAATATGGCTGAGGATAAAAAACATCTCCGTTGTTATGTAAATCAGTGGCCTGGGAGAACCAGGACCAAGAGACTTGCGGACATGGCCAAAGACTTTTGGCAATGCAGTCTGGAAAAGGGAATCACTGTCAAGGCTGCGCACCTCATAGGCAAAGTAAACTCAGTGGTGGATTGGAACTCTAGATTCCATAGGAACTGCAGTTATTGGCAGTTTCAACTACAGGTCTTTAAGGAGCTCACAAGCAGATGCGATTCCACAGGGAGACCTTTTCGCCTCCAGGCTCAAGTACTCATGTTCCTCAAGTGGAACCCATACCCGGAGGCAGCTCAAGTGGATGCCTTTCTGCAGACTGAAGCAAAGGGATGAACTATGCCTTTCCACTCTTTCTGGTGCTATCTCGATTGACAACACAAGCCTGGAGACAGTAAGTGGAATTGATTCTTGTCACTCCATTTTGGAGGATTCAGGCATGATTCCTGGTCATTCTGTATATGATCGCGCCACTGTGGTTTCCGTATCTGTCTCACCCGCTTCCTGGAACGTCTACAGGGTTCATGGAAAAATCATCATCCCATGATTCACGGCACAACTCCAGTGTATTCTACTCAATACATGATCACTCGGCAAACACGCCATGGAGATCAGGGACATGATCTCATTCCTCACCCGGAAGTCATCTTCATCATAGAGACCTTGCTGAACCCTCCTCCGCGCTGGACATCGCTATCACTACCCCCGAAGGCTACAAGATAACACACCGGGACCGAACCAACAAACACAGAGGTAGAATTGCCATCATCTACAAGGACACCATCCACTGTACAACCTTCTCAGACGACTCAACCCCGATAATGGAGCATCTCAACTTCACACAGATGGAAAAAGCGCCATCAAAGGCACCCTCACATACAGACTACCAGGACCACGCCCAGCTTCTGCAGTGCCATCATCGACCTCATCACCCTGGTCGCCAGCGACTCCGAGCACTACATCTTCCTGGACGATCTTAACTTCCACCTCGATGATCCCAGCGACACTAACTCAACCGACCTCCTGAAAAGCATGAGCAATATCGGCCTCAAGCAACTTGTCACCGACCCAACTCATATTGCAGGACACGCTCAAAACCATTTCACTTTCAGCGAAAGAGTAAAGTACAACCACATCCCACAGCTCACCTGGACTGACAACTACTGCATCCACAACACCATCTCAGGACCTACCAACACTGGCACCATGCCCCTCAGCTCCACGTGCAGAAACCAAAAAAAAATATCAGAAAACCAGTGGAACAACACTCTCAACTCCAACCTTCCAGACACAACATCCACCCCAGAACAGGCTGCGAAGAACTCCCAATTGATCACCTATTAATTATCCATGGCTGGTTTAATGGGGAATGGTCGGATCCTGCCTACTGCCTGAAGTTAACCCTAATGGTATTCCCCCAAACTCTGTCTAAGCTGTATGGTTCCCCTATTCCTAACTCTACACCCTCAGTGGCCAAACTGGTCCTGCAGGCGTGGGGGACTGCTTTACGGCACACCCACTGGGATACCAAACTCATGCAGCAAACACCTCTTTGGCATGGGACATGGTTGGGAGAAGTGGTGGCTACGCAGGGTTTTTGCAATCTCACAGCTTGGGGACGTCTGGTCAGGGACCCATATGCGCTCATATCAGGAACTTCAAACTACATATCCCCTTTCTCATACACAATTTTATAAATACCTCCAGCTAAGACATGCACTTCAGTCACACCTCTCTCAAGTTGACTTAGCCACAGAGTTCAGTCCACTAGAGGCTAAGCTGTTTATGGGTGATTTGGGCAAAGAGGGAGTCTCAAAAATGTACAGCACCATGATACTTAACACCCCAGGCACCTTAGTCCAGCTCAGGGCCCGTTGGGAGGCATGGCTGGGACCCCTTTAGGATGATGACCGGCGCGACACACTGATAGCACCAAGGACAGTCACAACCTCTTCCAAGTTAGGTCTTATCCAAACATACTACCAGTATTGTGCCAGCAGTGGTGGGTAAATTAACCGAGGTGCTGGGATGGGAGCTCCCCCTCGCCCCCCTCATGCTTTTCCTGGGTGTCCTTGAGGGCTCAGGTGGTATGAGGGCTGACTGAACATTCCTGGGGACGGCCCTTATGGTTGCTAAGAGAGATATTGCTGCCCGTTGGAAATCCCCTTCACCTCCCACTCTCTCACAATAGCGCCGGGGGGTGGATTGTTGTGCGTTGCAGGAGAAACCGCTCTCCGAGGCCAGGGGCTGCCCTCTTAAACACGGCCTAGTATGGGGGAAGTGGCTGGACCTATAACTCCAGGGTACCGCTTGAGGGCAGGGGTGTCAATATCGCTGGTGCACCATAATGATGTGTTGTATCTGGGCCTGGGCGGAGTTCGCGGAGTGAAGTGACTAAAAAACTTCAACAATTGGCACACCTCTGGCACACATATAAGTCCCTTGTAAAAGCCACCACTGGTACCAAGGGCTTTGTGACCAGAGAGGGTCTCTAGGGGCTGTAGCATGTATTGTGCCACTCTCAGAGACCTCTCACCTAACACATACATACTACAGTTGCAGACTGTGTGTTTTGGTGCAGACAAAACTGAAGGGTTGACATGGCACACATCCATGTGTGCCATGCCCACAAACACTGCCTGTCGCACAGGTAAGTCAAACCTCTAACAGGCCTCACAGCCCTAAGGCAGGGTGCACTATACCACAGGTGAGGGCATAGCGGCATGAACAATATGCCCCTACAGTGTCTAAGTCCATTCTTAGACATTGTAAGTGCAGTGAAGCCATATAGAGTAGATGGGCTGGGAGTTTGTCATTACGAACTCCACAGCTCCATGATGGCTTTGCTGAAAGCCAAGAAGTTTGGTACTAAACTTCTCAGCTCAATAAACCCACACTGATGCCAATGTTGGATTTATTGAAAATGCACTCAGAGGGCATCTTAGAAAAATGACCTACTCCCTTGTGTCCAGCTGATTGGTCTGCACCAGCCTGCCACACACAGACATGTTTCTGACCCCCTGAGGCGAGAGCCCATGTGCTCTTGTGGGGCAGAAACAAAGCATGCCTGGGAGGAGGTGCTTCACACCTCCCCCTTTGCAGAAACAGCATTCAGGGCGGTGAGGTTATGCGGGCTATTCAGAGACTCACGGTAGGGAAGGCGCCAGGAGGGGATGGTTTTCCAGTAGATTTCTATAAAGCTTTTGCCTCTGAACTTATCCCGCTCCTGGTTCGCCTTTTTAATACATTCAGCGAAACAGGAACCTTAACCCCCACAATGTCTATGGCGGAGGTGGTGGTGATATCGAAACCCGGAAATGACCCTCTGGAGTGCGCCTCGTATCACCCGATATCATTACTAAATGTCGATCTAAAGATCTTCACTAGCGTCTTGGCGGCCCGTCTTGCTCCACACATGCAGGGCCTGGTGGACCCAGACTAATCCGGCTTTATTCCCGAACGCAACTGTAGCGACGGGACGAGGCGTCTCTGTCATTTAATAGATAAAGCTCAGCGCACTCAGCAGCCTACGTTGCTTTTGTCGGTCGACGCCAAGAAGGCGTTTGACCGGGTACATTGGCCATATCCGAGACACATCCTGCGCAGGTTTGGGATTGGGGAACGCTATCAGAGATGAGTGAACTGCATTTACAAGGCCCCGGAAGCACGCATTAGAGTGAACAGTATCGCTTCTCGCCCGGTTGAGATAGGGAGGGGGTCCCGTCAGGGATGCCCGCTCTCACCCTAGCTTTTTGCGCTCCATATGGAGCCATTTGCCGAAAGAATCAGAAACCTCCAGACGGTCACTAGAATTCGGATGGGAGACAGGGAGCAGAAAATATCCCTATATGCGGACGATGTGGTACTCTTCCTCACGCAACCATTGCTCTCTCTGCCCCCCCCCTTTTAGAAGAAATCACAACGTTTAGCTGGGCCTCGGGATTTAAAATCAACATACAAAAGACACTGGCACTCAGTCTGACTCTTCCCAGAGCTGAACAGGAACAACTGAGACATAAATTCCCGTTGTCATGGGCCCAGGAGGGTGTCTCTTACTTAAGACTGCAGATATTTCCCACGACGGAAAAGACAGCTAAGGCTAACTACTCGTCCTTATTATACGAGGCCCGACGTGAGCTCCTCACTTGGAAGAAACATGCAATGTCATGGCTAGGCAGGCTGGCGGCCATCAAGATGACCCTTCTGCCTTGCATCTTATATGTAATGCAGACGCTACCATCAGATCTGCTGCCACTGTTACTCCACCTCGAATATTAGCGCAAATACAACACCTTATTGGGAATTTTATAAGGGAAGGGAAGAGAGCCCGCATGGCACAACATCAAACATTCCTGAGGCAAGCCGATGGGGGGCTTGGGGTCCCGCACTTAGAGAGATATTTTCAAGCAGCGTAACTACGGTATATGATTGAGTGGTATAAATTAGAGTCCGAGAAGCACTGGTATTTTATCGACCGCGCAATTGCAGGGATGCATATCTGGAAGGTTCCCTGGCTACCTAGACGGCATAGACCGGTTGGAGGGTATGTCTCACCGGTATTGAGGGCTACCATTGGGGTGTGGGATAGAATGCAACAACCCCTTGGCCTTTCGACCCCTGTATCTCCACTGACCCCTTTCATTGGCAACCCAGACTTCCCCCCCAGCGATGGAAGGGAACAGGTATCTGAAATGCCAAGAAGCCAAGTGTAAAAGAATTAGGGACTTATTTGATGAGAAAGAAATCATGGATTTCCCGGGCTGGTGTCGGGTTTTGGAATTTCCAAGGATGCACATTGGCAATATTTAGCGATCCGTCACTGGGTAACACAACCTCAGGTGCAGCCCCATGCTAGCCGCCCCCTCACTAAATTTGAGCTATGGTACATAACACGCACTTCAGACAAGGGCCTGCTGTCAGATATTTATTCCTTCCTGAATAAGCCTACACACACTGTTAAAACCCCAGCGCCGATGGGAATCTAAGATGGAACGTGAATTCTCCCTTAAAGAGTGGCAGGATATAATTCATAGGGCCAGAGCCTCCTCCTGCAGGACAGCGGGAAAAGAAATGTTTTTAAAGATAGCACACTACTGGTACTATACCCCGGCTGGAATCGCAAGATGGAAGCCCGGTGGAAGCGATTTGTGTTGGCGCAATTGTGGGCAACTGGGCACACTCACCCATATTCTTTGGCAGTGCCTGAAAATACAGGCATACTGGGACACAATTTTACAGGATATCGATTCCATACACCACACTGAAATACCCAGATTTCCCAGTTACACTCTGTTGGGACTTCCAAACCCCCTTACCTACCCTCTCAAATCATCTAGGGGACAGGCAATCACTCTAACATTAGGCGCCGCTAAACAGGCGCTGCTGGCCCGTTGGGGCACTGAAGAAGTCCCGACCAAATTCGACTGGCTATACAAGGTCTGGGAGACATTGGGCATGGAGAAGATCACGGCAGGTTGTCACGTACCTTACCCAGATTTGATAAAACATGGGGCACCGCCATTGAGTTCCTCTCCTCCGAATTTAGGGAACTCACCTGCCCAAGATACCTCTGAGTACTTCGACTCCCTGCTGCGAACTCCCACCCTGAAGACCATCCGCAGGCAGAAAGATAATTCCCCCTGTGGCTATCTGTCAACACTACGGAACCAGAGTCTTCTTTAGGCCTCATAATTCTTAATCCTTTCTTCTATACTTTCACTTCTTTCCTTTCCTCTTTGGGTTTCCCTCTTGGAATGCTCACTTCTTATTGCTCTCCACCGGCCATGGGAAGTAGGTGGCTGCTATTGTCAATCTATGCATCTTAAAAATTAATAAAAAACGATTTAAACCATAAATCTAGACATGGGACTTCCAATCCCCCATCTTCATAACGTTTGGTTAGGGTCGTTAAAGCCACTCTGCTATGCCAGCCCGCTCAGAGGAGCGCATTCTAAAGGGAGTCGAGCTGCTTAAATATCATGCGCGGTAAGGGACTGAGTGAGTTCTCCAGTACGTAGAGACATCGCGGAGGCAGCACCATTTTTGCAATAGCCATCCGGCCCATAAGGTAGAGCGGCAAGGTGGTCCAAAAAGTTACTGACGACCTCAAGGACTCCAGGACCCTCTCCACATTTAAGTGAATCATTTGGGTTCTAGAATGCATCTATTTGATTCCCAAGTACCAGATTTGCTCTAATTCCTAACGCAATCCCAAAACCGGTAAACGATCCACCAGCGTGCCTACTAAAGAGGTGAGTGGGAATATTAAGGACTTACTACGGTTTAGACGAAGACCCAAGATATTCCTGAAATCATCTAGCATCTGTAAAAGCCGCAGCAAAGCCTTCCTAGGGGAGGAAAGATAAAATGAGGCATCATTGGCATATAGGGAAATGATTTGCCGTACCGCACCCACCTGTATACCAGTCATGCAGCTCCTGATGTGTCGATATAGCTAACGGCTTATTGCCAACGCAAACAAAAGGGGGGAGAGAGGCCACCCCTGGCGAGTCCCCTACCAAGTGTCCATGCCTTCGTGCGATATTGTCCCACCCTCACCCTTGCAGCCAGGTTTGTGTAGAGGAGCCGAACCCACCCGTGGTACCTAGGGCAAATCCCATAATCTGCAGTTCCTGAAGCAAATAGCCCCAGTCCACGATGTCGAAGGCCTTTTCCAGATCAATCGACAAAAGCGCAAGTTCTTTGTTGCATTGTTTGTCTCGTGTAAAACATGCGTCAGACGCTGGAGGTTCATGCCAGTGCTCCTTCCCAGGATTAAACCACACCGGTCCTCATGAATCAAAAGTGGCATACATGGTGATAAACGAACGGTTAGGGTCTTATTAAGTGTTTTCACATCCGTTTTTATCATAGTAAGAGGTCTGTACGCTATAGGGTCAGTGGCGTTGCCCCCCCGGTTTAATGAGCATACAGATCTCACCTTGCCACATCGTAGGTGGTAAAGCACCAAGTTCTGAAGCCTCCTTAAAAATCTCCAGGAGGTTCTGCATTAGCGTGGCCAAAAACGCCTGGTAAACTCAGGCGGGAACCCATCTCCACTCGGTCTCTTGGCCCGTGGGAGCATACTAAGCACCGATCTAAGCTCTTCTAGCATCAATTGTTTATCTAGCTCCTCAGCGGCCACCCCTTCCAACTTATAAAGAGGCAACCCCTCCAAAAAAGGGGAGTAGACATTCGTGCTGACATTATGATCCACTGCATATACGCGCTGCAGGTATTTGCGGAACACTTCCGCAGTACCCCCCCGGCAGTAACCCTAGTCCCAGTCAGACAGACTTAGCTTGTCAGAATCGGAGGTGACCATTCCCGTTGCAGAATCCAGGCCAATAAACACCCAGATTTATCCCCATCGTGATGCAGACACTGTCGATACTGCTTTAAGGTGTATTTGTCTAGTCGGTCCCAGATATCAGAGGTACGCCCCATATGTCATGTTCATCCCGAAGTAAGGCCGGAGTGGTTAGATGCATTGCCTGGGACTGAGCGAGTGTCCCCTCTGCCTCACACAGGTCGGCCTGGAGCTGTCTACGGACCCCACTAGTCAGTCCCATACATGCGCCCCTCAACACTGCCTTGAGTGCCTCTCACTCAACAGATCTGCTGCCACTGTTGCCCCGAAATCAGATAAGTTGGTGGCTAGGTAGAATGGGTGCAGACTACCACAGTATCATCAATATCAATTCAAAATTTGGCAACAGAAGCATATAAGTCCGGTGCTCTGGAGGAGGGAGAGCCACCAATTCTTTCTCAATAGGAAGTACCAAAATTTCAATACATTCTCCGAGCCCTCAGCAAATCACTCTTCAGACCGTGGTATTGGCAGTTTTGTTCTTTATTTTCATATCTTGTACAGCACACTTTGCCCTTGCCAACACTTGTTTCGTCTATGCTGAATTATTGCAACTGACTTCTTCAGGCCTTGTCCAGTGGTAATTTAGTAAACACAATGTCCGTCTTGTCATAAAAACTGTTTCTGAAGAGTGGGTTATAAAGGAGACTCCTGATGTCGGTGGTGAAGAAGGAGAGCAGATCGGGGTGGGGGTGCGGGGACCTGGGCTATGCCGGGGGCTAGATCATCAGGGGACCCACTTCAGACTACGCTTTCTAGGCTGTAGAGAGAAGCGTGTGATTTATAGTTTAACTCCCTTAACTTTCTTTGGCAGACGGAGTGCAGTAGTGAGAACAGCGGTGCCCCAATTTGTCTCTAAATACCCTGTCAGGGTAAGCGATAACGATTCCCTACCCGTCGGGTCTTCCAGGATATTCACAGGCATCCGCCAATAATGAGCCCCCAGTGGTACGTCCCCAAGAGCAACACTGCAACAGACCGGAGAGTGATCCGATTGGAATCGCGACAAGTGTGCTACCCGAAGGTCATCTAGCCTAGGGAACCCGCCCACCAAAACCCTGTCTAGTCTGCTATACGTGTTGTGTGTGGTGGAATGACAGGTGAATATACTGCGATCCAGATGTCTCTGACGCAAGACGTCTACTAGTCCTATATTGGACATAACCTCTCTGAGCGCAGTCGTCATGTGTGGTTTCGTGCCTGGTCTAGCCAGGGCCCTGTCCAAATGAGGGTCCAAAACACAATTGAAGTCACCCAGCCACAGTAACAGCCAACCAACCTCCTGCATAACAAGGTCTTGCATGGTATAAAAAAAAAGGCAGGGTTGTCGGTGTTGGGTGTATATGTGCTAAGCAGGGAGATATTCTGCCCATCCAAAGTACCCTGTATTAGAACGTATCTACGTTCCACATCCACCTCCATGTAAGTGAGGGAAAACAGGACTTCCGGGGCAACCCAAATCAAAGTGCCTCTGGTATATGTGGAAAAGGAAGAATGGTAAATTTGACCTCTCCATTTCTTGACTTGCGTGGTGGCACCTGCGTCGTTCATGTGAGTTTCCTGCAGACATGCAATGTCAATCTTGTGGCGCTTAAGAAAGGTGAGCACCCGTACCTCTTTACATACGATCTCGTGTGAGGTTAATTGGGTACCATTATCAGTTATTAACACCACAGGAACACCTTCCTCCTCAAAAATCTCCTCCAGCACTGAAATAGTACTCTTTGTGGTCGCATCTCTCATAATTTCGCAATTAT
This sequence comes from Calotriton arnoldi, assembly GCA_963921515.1. NCBI lineage: Eukaryota > Metazoa > Chordata > Amphibia > Caudata > Salamandridae > Calotriton > Calotriton arnoldi. Next base: position 387,163 of record CAWUFW010007756.1, on the reverse strand, counting down.
CCATTTAGAATATACATCTATAACAATCACTGCAAACTTCAACTCTCCAGACAATTCCACCATGGGACCGATGAAGTCTAAACAGATGGTATACCAGTGCCTACCTGGATCTTCAATGTGCCCTCCTTCACTTTTGCACCCTACTGTCAACCTTTTCTCACTCTCCTTACAAATACAACAACACTCCACCCACCTTTTGACTTGATCGTCAAGACCTGGTCACCAAAATTCTCCCTTAAGTCTTTTACTAGTCAAACCTTGAACCAAATGTCCCTCATGTGCCAAGTTGAATAGCCTACGTCTCAAACCTACAGGAGGAACAAAGCGATCTCCCCTCATAATGACATTCCTGCCACACATTGACAACTCATCTACTACTTTAAAGTACGGCCGCACAGATTGTGACAATGTACTTTCTCTTGCTGCGCCATGCTGAATCAACTTACACACTTCTTTGAGAACACCATCCAATTCCATTTCCTCCTCCCACTGCACCATGGTGAAAGCTCCCAGGCCACTATGTATTGCATCCTGCACAGATACTACTGCACCCTCTGATTCAAAACTCTTTACCGCCACACCATCCACAGCTTCCCAGTCTAGAGGTAACCTAGATAGGCAATCAGCCTGAACATTCCTCCATCCCTGCACAAATTCCACGGTATAGAAATACTCCTAGAGCCATGCTGATAACCTGGCCAATCTAGCAGATCCTTTGCCTGCTCCCCCAGGCGACAATATCTTATTCAAAGTTTTGTGATCAGTACGCATGATGAAAGATGCACCCCACAAATATACTCAAAAATGTTCAGCACCGCAAGCAGCATCCAGCGCCTCTCGTTCTGTGACCGAATAGTTCCTTTCAGCCTATGTGAGAGTGGGTGAAGCAAATGCAATTGTCTTCTCTTTTCTTCCATGCCACTGGGATAGAACAGCCCCAAATCCTGTCGCACTCGCATCCACAGTAAGAATGGATTTTGATTTGCTGTCAAACAAATCCAAAATTTCCACATTGCAGATCTCTTTTTTGATATCATCAAAACACAGATGCTGTTCCTCTCCCCACACAAACTTCTCCCCTTCTATAGAAGTTTTCTCAAACACTCCGTCTTATGCGCAAACCTGTCTACAAATTTGGCATAGTACTCTATGAGTCCTAAAAACAATCTTAATTGATCTTTTTCTTTTGGAGCAGGTGCTATTCTTATTGCATCCGAGAATGAACCCTAAGGTTTGGCCCCACCATCAGATTTGGTATATCTTAGATACACTATATGTAGAGTCAAAAATGTGTACTTCTCTCTATTAAGTTTCAATCCAAAATCTCCCACTTTCTTCAATGCCAACCTCAAGATGGTGTTATGTTGCTCCACTGTTAGCATGGGAGGAGTTAGTGACACTATTAAAACAGCCAAAGAACACAGAAGACGAAGAAGTACGGAGTGGGCACAGGGAGGGGGGAGGTCAAGGATGATCGGGATTACATCCACTCACATGGCATGGTGGGCAGCACAGATTTAAACAATGAAGAGCGAAACTAAATAGGGTAACAATGACGGAAACTTGATACATTCAGGCACGTCTAAGGTGAGGGTGGGGGGAGAAATGGGAGTTGGGTAGTTAACGTTGTTCATATATGCAAGAAGAACTGATGACCAAGTAGGAACTAGCTGCATAAACAATATGGTACGAAACTATCAGAACCTACCTAACAGCAGTGCTACAGCAGGTAATATACTAGTAACTAGCTCAGTAGCACGCGCTGCTCAAGATGGGGCTATATGAATGTATAAAAGTCATGACAGAAGAATATTTTGGTGAATTGTACTAACTGAAAGACTTTATTATACAACTGGAAACATGTGGATTTGTATAAGAAATCCTTAATAAAATCTGTTTACAAAAAAAATGTTGCTCCACTGTTTCATCCATGACCAAAATGTAATCTTGAAAATAAATTACACTTTTCACCCCCTCAAAGACTTTTGTCATAATTCGCTGGAATACACTTGCAGCCGACGCTAAGCCGAACGGCATGGGAGTGAACTGGTATGTTCCCTCCGTAGTGTTAAAAGCTATCAGTGTTTTAGAAACCTTGTGTAACCTGATCTGATGGTGAGCACTTCGCAAATCCAATTTTGAGAAGTGCTTACCATCCTTCACCAAAACGATATTTGGGAGAGGAAAGTTGTCTGTCACAATACCCTGGTTAAGGGATCTAAGATCCACACAGAATCTCAAACGGCTATCAGATTTTTGAGTAATAACCACTGGAGATATCCATTGTGAAACCTCTACGGGGTCAATTATACCCTCTTTAGGCATGTCACACAACAACTCTTTGACACCATCCCTCACAGAAAGAGGTGCTCTCCTGAGTTTATGTTGAATTGGTACAGTGTCTTTTTTCCACATAATTTTGTGCACATATCCCGTCAAGAATCTAAGGATTTTCTGTAGGAGGCTGGCTTAGTATATGGTGCACACTTATTTAAGTTAAGTACTTTGCACTAATCCAGACAACCCTTATTGTGATTTTAGTGGTCTTGGACAACCATAGAAAGCTCTCTAAGTGGTAGCTGTGGAGAGCAGCCTTCAGAAGGAGTGTTAAGCAGCTTGTTTTACCAGATCGAATCATGTAGTGTAGGTTAAACGGAAAAGAGCCACACGGTGTAGTTATTAAAATATGTCCATTTATTATACACACTTACTAACATATTGGTATATCTCCTACCCGGAGATATAAACACAAACACACACAATACTTCAAATTTAAACAGGTAAGTAAGCACAAATACGCAGTGGTCTCCAGGGGGAGACCAAACCATATACTAAAGAAGTGGGAAGCAAACTGCGACCAAAGTCGGACTTAGACCAGAAGACTCAGAAGAGCTGGGATCACAAGGAACCACCCGAGGTAAGTACCCAGGAACCCTACGGAGGCTGTGTGCAGAGTGGAAACACAGCCGCGTACTGAATACAAGTCAATTAGAAAGTCACAGTAGCAGTTTTCAAGAAGAAGGACCCTTCCCAGTAGACCCTGAAGAAACCCCGTGGAAGGCAGAAGGTTGGGGAGTCACCCCACGCGTGGATACCCCAGGAACCAGGATACATACACCAGGGAAGCCGGGTGCATAGGTGTGAAGTGACGCCGTAGACCACAATGGCGGACTTCAGGAAAGATGCCGCTGGCGAAGAAGGTGGAAGAGTCTGGTGGAATCCAAGGGATTCTTGACAAGAAGAACCTGCAAGCAGAGAGGACACAGTCTATGCCACTCGGAGGTGACCAGGAGGCACGGAAGAGCACTGACCACCGATGATGGAAGATGCAGGAGTGTTGACGGTGACCTTGTCGCTGCAGCTGTGAGGACCCGTCGATACTGTGGAAGACCAGTAGCGGTCCACAAGCTGTTCCACGTCGGAAGTCAAGTACCAGGGGGTCGGTGTCCGGCGGGAGCATCAACAAGCCTTGGCAGCAGCAAAAGACGGGGTAAACCAGCAAGGTCCGAGGGTCTCATGAACTGCGGGAGAGTCTGAGCAGGCCCCGAGCAAGCAGGGGAGCCCAGAGAAGCCAAAGAAGATCCTCAAGAGGACCCACAGGTCGAAGGCACAGGAGTCGCATGAGGACCTTGTGCAGTTCACCAAAGATGCAGGCCCATGGTGCAGAGGATGCAGTGAGGACAAAGATCATGGCAGGAAGAGATGCTGGAGGCTGGAGCTTCTTGTAGCCTGAAGATCTATGCAGTTCAGAGCCAACAAGCCTTGGCAACGGCACAAGGATTCTGTTCTAGCTGTTCTGATGAGGGATACTGGCCTCAAACTTGCTTAGAGGACATGTCAGGCCTCGAGGGAGTTGCAGAACTACCACCTGTGTTGCTGAGCCTTTCGAAGTCCGTACGACATCAGGAGCAGCAGACCGGTCAGCTTCGTTGCTGTGCCTGCAGATGCAGGGAAGTGGCTCTTTCACTTCAAGGGAGATTCCTTCGGGTATCTTTGATGCCCACAGGCCTGGAGAGGAACCTGGATGAAGGATAGGGACAGATGACAAAGAAGACTTGCAGAACAGCGAGACCAGGGGCAGCAGGAGTCTTCCTTGATGCAGTCTAGCTTCCAGGTGAAGTCCAGCGAAGTCCAAAGTGCCCAGACGGTCGAAGTTGAAGTGGTTTCGGGTTTGAATCTTGTGCCACGATGAATCTGAAGAGCCACCCACAGGTAAGCCTCTAAGTACCCTAGGGAAAGGGTTGGGACGATTCAAGGGTCCCACCCAGAGGAGGGGCTGGACAGAGGGGAGGATACTCACATGTCCTTTGTCCAGTTTTGCGCCAGGGCGGGAGCCAAGGGCTCCCTGAACTGGCTCAAACTGGAGTATGCAAGGAGGGTACCAAATGTGCCCTTCAAAGCAGTCTGGTGGCGCTGGCAAGCGGCCCCACCCCAGCCCAATACACTAAGTCCTGTCTGGGAGGTGGTCACACCTCCCTGTGGCAGGAAACCTATTTTTCTACCTTCTCCTGCTCAGCTGAGCAGCAGGAGGATAGAATCGTGTCTGGGGTTGGGTGCAGCACTAGCCTGCTGGCAGACCCTGGAAGCCTTTTACCTTGAGCACTGGGGGCTTCCCGGAGGAGCCCCCTGGTGCATAGAATCATACCTCCAACACTGGTAACGTTGCTTGGGTATGATTCCAACATGTATGATATTAAACATGCCCAGGTTCGGCACAGCCAATATATAGTTAGCCATTGCATAATGACGCATGGCCACTATATGTATCAAAATGGCTGACCGCACTTACAATGCCTGGGGAATCGACTCCGGGGTTTGTAGGGAGTGAGCTGCTCGGGCAGGGCACCCTCACACTTATAACCTAGCACCCAGCCTTCAGGATTGAAAGGCCTACCTTAGGGGTGACTTATAGGCTTTAAGTGCAGTGACTTCAAATATAAGGCAGGCCTGTAGTCAAAGTGTGAGTGGTCTCTCATGGGTTGCACAATACCTGCTGCAGCCCATGGGAGACCCCTGGTGTAACTATGCCCTGGGTACCTTAGTACCATATACTAGGGACTTAGAAGACCAGTAGCCAATTGGGAAGGTACCAACATACTTACCACTGTCCAATTTAGGGAGGAAGCACAGTGACTGGGGTCCTGATTAGCATGATCCCAGGCAGACTAGTCATAAAACAGAGTAACACCAGCAAAAAGTGGGGGTAACCATGAAAGCAGATCCTACTTTCCTTCATTTTCCAAACACCTTCTCCGCACCCTCCAGCACATCTCTCAAGTGTACATCCTGCACAGCCATTATCTGGTTGATTGCTCTGTGATTTATTATTATATTGAGGTCAAACTGATATATCCACCCGAAAATTGGTAGACCATCCCTGGAAACATATACTTTTCCTTTCCTGCATTGTGTCCCATATTGTTTGTTCCGCTCCATATATCCCACAATATCAATGAGTTCTCCTTGATACCCACTAGGATTGATATCCTTGGGAGACAACATCACATCACCCCACTGAGCCCTGAACAACTTCTTGGGAATGATGCTATACATTGATCCCAAATCAACCATGAGTTCCACCTCCCTCTCAAACACCATAAACTCTGCTACTGGTCTTGTTATTCTCCTCTTTTGATCCATACATATGCACACATTCTCCTTCATCGTGTCTTCACTCACAACTAGTATTCTATGACTAAAATATCCGTCCCTCACTTCCTCCACCACTCCCTCTTTGCTCCAGTTGTTATTGTCTTTACACATGTGCACATATTGTCCTCTACATCCGCACCTCATGCACTCTTTGTTAAGCAAAACACAGTTTATAGTCTGCAGTATGATATGTACTACCACAACAAGTGCACTCTTTTACTTGACATCTGACTGTGGACACCATAACCCCCTTCTATTTTCTTTTACAACACAAACATCCTCTTCACCATTATGACTTTCATCTTTTATATAACCCTGGGCATAATACTTTGCTACGCTCACGGAGCATGCAAAGTTTGTGTTACTACGCACTACACAAATTGCACGTAGCAGAGTAAAAAACTGTGCTAATCAACGTAGCGTAGCAGCAGTATATTAAACACATACAAATGCTTTGTTAAAGCAATTTTCTATGCTAAAAAGCATTTAACAAATTCACAAAAGTGAACTTTGACAATGAAATTATCAAGCAATGAGAGAGGTGATGATTTTGGGGTCCCCTAACCTAGGGGAGGACCAAGCAGATGCCTTGAACACAAAAAGTATATCATGTGAACGATTCAGTGGTGGTCCCTTCCTCCTAGGACCACCCCAAGCACAGTTATGGGCAAAAATACAATCCCAACCAAAGGCCCTGCAAAGCATTATGGGACAAGTTTAGCAGTGGGCAGTGAATATTATAGTGTCCAATATCAAAATAATTCTACAAAGAGCTGCAGTTCAACTAGTCGTTACTAGATGTCCCTCACGCATACAACACTCTCACTCCAATTTCATTCCATTCTTCATGTACACCCCAATGACATTAAGGTACAAACACCACACCTATACATTTTTGTGTAAAAAAGAGACAATATTCTTGTAATAATTCAAGCAATCCAGTGTGTTGATAAGATTTAATAGTAGGGATGCAGCACAGCAACAAATACAACTGCCCGGCAAACAGGAGCAGTGCAACTGACCTGAGAGCTTAGCAGCAAACCCAAAGTTCTAATCAGAACTGGAATGTACAACATAAAGTGCTATAACATTAAAGGGGAAGGGGAGAGATAAAACCAATGAGATGCATTGTAACATACCTCCTTTTTTTCACAAGAAAGAACATGTAAAACAATGTGTATAATTATGTAATGTAATCAGACAATCTCTTAGGAGGGCATCTTGAACGGAAAGAAGTCTTAACCCTAGAGGCCACCGCATCTTTGGGGAAGGTGAGGACCTCGTGAGTGACTTTGTTGGGAACACATGGACACTTGGCAACACGTTTGATGTTCCATAACTTGCCATCCTGAGTGATGACACTGTTATTAAAAACTTTTACAATTTTCATGGGCTTGCCAAATTTATCAGAACATTTAGTGATAAAACCAGGTCTTTTAACCCTGACCAAATCACCAACTTCAAAACAAGGGGTTTTGGTATTCCATTTGCAATCATACCATATTTTGGATTTTGCTTGTTTGTTTTCTACCCTTTGAGCCACATCACTTACCATCTCATTAGAGAAAGATTTGTTCCTGCATTTGTCTTTGAACCACCAGGGACAAATCTTAGACGCGGGATCACGCCCTTTAAGAAGGCGAAAAGGACTGACCTCTGTAGTGGTATGTGGTGTAATGCGATATAACCACAGTTTCTCTCTTAACAAATTTCTCCAATTCCCTCCCTGCTTGACAACATCAGATGCAAACCCCTTCAGAACCCTATTAAACCGCTCAACCAAACCATTCTCGTGGGGTTCATATACAGAAACAGTGCAGTGTTTGATATTTTGACATTTCAAAAACCTTTCCATTTCGGTAGAAGTAAGTTGTACTCCATTGTCAGTCACCAGGAGTGAAGGACAACCCTCTCTAGAAAAAACTTCTTGGAAAAATTCTATTACCATATTGGTTGAGGAATTGGATGCAAATTTTACTTCTGGCCACTTTGAGTGATAATCCATCAGAACAAAAGCATAGCGAGAATCGTGAGGCAGACACATGAAAGGACCTGAAATGTCAAAAGCCACCTTTTTCCACGGTTCCACGGCCAATCTGAAGTCTTTAAAGGGGGCACATTAATTTTCATCATTTTCTCACTACTCATGCAAACCTCACATTCTCTAACTGTGCGATCAACCATACGATCTAAACCTGGCCACCAAAAGTAGTTCCTAACCAATCGTTTCATAGAAGACATGCCAGGGTGAGATTTGTGTGCTAATTCCAAAATAAGCTTTTGGATACCAAAAGGTGGTACACATTTGCCACATTTGTATATCAAATCTCCTTCTAATTCTAATTCATCAGAGACTTTAAACATGGGCATAAATTCTTCTGCCAAATTCCTCCTATCCGGCCAACCCTCTAAAATGTAATTCTTGATAGTTTGCCAAGTGAGATCTTGTTCTTCAGAGAGTTTCCAAGCTTCTTCAGTGATACCTTCAAATGACCCCATAACCACATCTTGGATGGTGGTGACAATGTCGGAGTCATCAACTTGGTTATTACAGGGGAGCTGACAAGGAAGACGAGACATGAAATCAGCGATGACATTTTTCTTACCTGGGACAAACTCTGGTTTAAAACAGTACTCCTGCAACCTAGAGGTAAGCCTAGCGATGCGAGCCGTGGAGTTCCACCCGCCACCTGGGGAAAGAATGTTGACTAGGGGTTTATGGTCCGTCCTCAAAATGAATTTGTTACCCCAAATGTAATTTCTGTAATGTTCAATCGCCCACACACAGGCTAACAGTTCTTTCTCAATGACTGCATACCTGCGTTCTGTGTCACTGAGTGTGCAGGAAGCAAAGCAGACATTCCATTCTTCCTTACCACACCTTTGAGACAAAACCCCACCAATGCCGTATAAACTGGCATCTACAGTAATGACACACTCCTTGTTCAAACAAAAAGGCTTAAGTGTGGGAGCTTTAAGGATGTCAGTTTTGATTGACTCAAACGCTTGCTGTTGCTCTTGTTTCCAATCAAAAATAGCATTATGTCTTAGAAGTTTCCTAAGGGGCTCCATTTTGGATGCAAAATTGTTCACAAACTTACTATAATATTCGCACATTCCTGCAAATGAAAGTAATTGTTCTTTGGTCGTGGGTGGGGGGGGGTGCATTGGTGATACCTAGAACATTTGATTTCTTGGGAACCACACCATCTCCAGATAGGGTGTGACCTAAATATTCCACCGAGGTTTTGAACATTTTACATTTGCTGGCTTTCAGGGTCAAACCACTCCTCCTCAACCTTTCACAAACATCCTTTAAATGCTTCATATGTTCCTCTACAGTACTGGAAAAGATTAAAATGTCGTCCTGAAAGCATTTGACATAATTGTCAACATCCCTGAAAATGTTGAACATCACCCTTTGAAATACCGATGCCGCAGAGGCTAACCCAAATGGTATCCTGGTGTATTGGTACAGACCCTGCGGGGTGATGAAAGCTGTGAGACTTTTGGAATCGTCAGTAAGGGGAATTTGGTGATATGCCGACCTAAGATCTAGTGTGGAGAACACTTTGGCACCCTCCAACATTGAAACCACCTCATTAATGTTGGGGAGAGGATGACAGTCTACAATGATACACGCATTTAGTGCCTTGAGATCCACACAGACCCTCAAATTTTTGTCAGGTTTCCTCACCAAAACAATGGGAGAAACCCATTCAGCTGAGTCGATGGGCTCAACAATACCATCAGATACCAAATCATCCAACATTTTTTTAAGTTCCTCTCTGACGTTAATGGGAACCATCCTTAATTTTTGCTTCACAGGAATTGCCCCACTTTTGAGTTTAATTTTGTGAGAATAATTTTCTATTTTACCTAATACGTCCGAGAAAACATCTTTGAATTCTTCTTTTATCATATTCTCCTTATCATCAGAAGTAACAACAGTAATGTTATCTAAAGTTACATTTTCATCCAACATCACGGGTTCTTTTGCATGGGGATTAAGCATAATCCCCAACTTCCATTGATCTTTCCATCCTAAAACATTTACACCCTTGACTGCAATATACAATTTGACAACAGTACACCTAGTTTTGTAAACTTAGATCCACTTCCAAATAGCCCATTACATCAATCCTAGACCCATCAAAACTTTCAGCAATGATGTCAGATGGTAACATCTTGGTGAGATCAAGAACTGGACTTAATCTATTGTCAAAATAATCTTTTGAAATAATAGTCCAGGGAGAACCTGAATCCGCCATTAGATCAAGATTTACACCAGCCACTTCAACCACACACATGGGATGATTTTTGCAATGTTTGGACGCAGGATCATTCACATTAGAAATCCCATCAGAAAGAAAAACTACAAAACCTTTGTTGTTATCAGTACATCCGCCACATTCACACTTACACACAGTGGCATTACCCTCAGAGGTACATGAAACTTTACCACGTGTGGTGGCAGTATATCTCCTCATATCTCTACAAACAGAAGAAAAATGTCCCAATTTGCCACACTTCCTACATTCTTTGTTAATGGCAGGACATCCTCCATACGAGGCCATATGTGTCCTGCTACCACACTTGTAGCACATGAAATTTCTATCATTCCTGTCAAACTTTTTGAAACTTCCATAATTGTTAGGCCGAGTGGAACTCGACCCAGCAGAAACGTTGTCATTTCGCTGTGATTCCATGCGTTTCACAACACAAATCTCATCAGTGGAATCCGATTTAATACCACTGGTGTTCTTAACGGTGAGCATCCATTTCTCCGATTGCTCTAAAGCTTTGGCAATGGAAATTGCTTCAGACAATTTGGGATCTCCTAGTTCCCACAGACGTTCCTGAGTTTTCTTGCTTTTGACATGCACTATAATTTGATCTCTGAGCATTTCGTCGCACATATCACCAAAGTTACAATGCAAACATAAAGACCTCAAAGCAGTTAAAAACTCATCAAAAGATTCGGACTCGTTTTGTACTCTCGTGTAGAATTTATATCTGTTAAGGGCTATGTTTGTAACTGGTTTAAACCTTTTTTCCATTCTAAGTAAGGCCTCCTTATACACATTTGCACCATCACCTTCACCTTCTGTAGGTTGAACTTGGGGTAATGCTCTAAAAACAACCTGACCTTCGGAACCCAAGCAATGTAAGAAAATACTTTTTTTCCTTTCAGCACCCATGCGCTCCCCATCAATTGCCTTCATGTAATTAATGAATTCTTCCTTCCAACGTGTCCAGGGAATGGGGCGGTCCCCTTTGTTTTGAAGGAATTTATCAGGAGGATCAAATTGCATGGTTCTAACTTGAGGAATAAATGTACACAGAGTGATACACCAAACAACAACAATTGTTTAAATAGCACTGCGATAGTGCAGGAAGTAACTTTAGTTCCAGGATTTCTAGCCACGAAGAAGCAGAAAATAAGATAATGGAAACGAAAACACCTTGGAAAACAGTCTTGTAATATTGACCATCAACGTGTGGTAAGACCACCATAAAAGTGGTTCGCTGAGTGTGAGAGTGCACTGAACTGTGTCAATATTTGTAACGGTGAACGGTGAAGAGTGAGCAAAGGATGTGCCTCAACACACATAATAGCTTCAAACTCGTTTTTCTTTTTAACACAAACAGTAGGCGCTGCAGAAGGTGTTCATAATGAAAATAAACTTACAAGCTTTTTTAAAAAAATGACTTGAGTAGACTTGCGCAATCAAATGTGTGTTGATGCGAAATTTCTCCGCTCCGTGAAAGCGTTGTCATGGGAATGAAGGGGAAACAAAATGGCCGTCACGTTGCGTGTTACGTACACACGCAGATGATGACGTGCCTGCACATCGCCGTGGTAAAAGAAACAGAGGAAAGAGATCTGGAATCCTGCGTCAGATCGTTCGCAGCTCACCTGGCTCGCTCCTCCGGCAATGGTGAGTGTTTCTTTTTGAAATTCGCCTGTGTCGATGCTCGAGACGCTCTCCGCTGCAACCGTTCGCCCAAAATCGATGAAAGTGAATGGAAAAGGGCAAAACAAATGACTCCTTTAAAAGCGATTTTCGGCAGCATCTCACTGCAGCCTCCAGCACCGTTGTCTTCTCATCCAATGAAAACAAACACAGGGGATAGTACTGTTCTTCAGGGTCCAGGAACACTCCACTCCTGTGCTGCTTGAAATGTTGGTAGGGGTGTTCCTCTCGTGTCCTCAGCTCGTCGCCAAATTGTAATAATTCAAGCAATCCAGTGTGTTGATAAGATTTAATAGTAGGGATGCAGCACAGCAACAAATACAACTGCCTGGCAAACAGGAGCAGTGCAACTGACCTGAGAGCTTAGCAGCAAACCCAAAGTTCTAATCAGAACTGGAATGTACAACATAAAGTGCTATAACATTAAAGGGGAAGGGGAGAGATAAAACCAATGAGATGCATTGTAACAATTCTCTTAACCCTTTATTCATATACCAAATCTCAACCAAAACCAATAGGCAAATCATGTATCAGTACACAGTTATTAAAATGTATAAAAAAACTAATTAAAGCTCCATCCTTGTGAATTCCTTCAGAAAAGGAGGGAGGGGCCCTATTTTACAATAAAAGACAATACATCACAGAACATATAAACATAGGCTGGGAGAGTACAATAGACAACAACATATGTCTTTACAGTCACCAATCTTCTTGGGTCATTGTTTGCATCACAAAGTCTCGTTAAATCTGGGGTGTACATGAAGTATGGAATGAAATTGGAATGAGAGTGTTGTATGCGCCTGAGTTTGAATATACAAACCCAACGGGAGTTTTTGTCTGACTGAACCATCTGTATTACGTACAATTCCACGTCAGTAAAACTCAGCTTCAGTCGCTTTTTGGAGTAAAAGCAGCAGGACCACCCAGGTTGTGTCTGCCATGTTTCTCTACGTTTCAAGTAGTCGCCAAAATGTTACGATGGAAAGATGCCATGGCACACCAAATAGAGTGGGTTTTCCAACAAGCTTTATTGGAGACTCAACCTGGTGTCAGTCCTCTCCAAGGTGCCAGGCTCAAATATCACTCATGGAATTCCCTCCACCTTACAATCTATAAAGGAAGCTCCACAATAGAAAACATGCAAATGTGCCTACAACAGTGGCCTGCAGAACTCGGACCTACACCCACATCGACCGGCCATGCTTGCAACCTCGGCATCATGCTCGACAGCCAACTGACCATGAAACAAGTCAACGCTGTCAACTCCTGCTGCTTCCACACACTTCACATGCTCCGTAGAATCTTAAGATGGATCCCAACCAACACCAGAAAGACTGTCACTCTGGCCCTCATCACCAGCCGCCTTGACTACGGCAACGCTGTCTACGCCAGCATCTTTAGCCAGCTCCTCAGAAGACTCTAGACCATACAGAACACTGCAGCCAGATTCATCCTGGACCTCCCCAAACAAACCCAGATCGCGCCCCCCCCCACCTGAGAGACCTCCACTGGCTCCCCATCCAGAAAAGATGCCAGTTCAAGATCCTCATGCACGCTTAAAAAGCCCTCCATGACTTAGGATCTGCCAACATCAACCATCGACTGAACTTTCACCAGCCCTCTAGACACTTGCACTCTTCTTCACTCACCCTCGCAGACACCCCCTACATCCATTGCAGCCGCAGTGGTGGCGGCTCCTTCTTCCTCATCGCGGCCAAGACCTGGAATGACCTTCCCCTCCAGCTTCGTACAGCCCCCTCGCTGACAGACTTCAGAAAGAGGCTCAAGACCTGGCTCTTCGATGGAGACACAGTGCCCAGATACCCCTAGGGGTGACAGTGCTGCGCTATACAAATGCTGTTTGTTTGATTGATTGATTGATAAGCTCTGTCTTATCAGTATTTAGCTTTAGGAGGTTATTCATCATCCATGTGTTTATGGCCCGAAGTCAGTCGTCAAGTTTTGAATTGTAGAGGTCTTCCAGACCATCCATTAAAAAAATTATTTGAGTATAATCTACATAGTTGTAACAGGTGGGCTTTAATGATTTAATCAGGTTTCGTAAGGAAGTTACTTAGATGTTGAACAGTAGAGGGGATATGATGGACCCCTGTGGGACGCCACAGTGTTGTGCATGAGTATCTGATATGAAAGGTGGTATCAACACTAGTTTATTGTCACAGCTGAGAGACCAAGAATTTAATGGGCATGCCTCAATCTATATCTGATTATTAATAAGTATACTGTGGCCAGGCCCGAAGCTTTTCCAGCTTGCCTTTATGGACTTAACATCTGCATTTGACAGGGTCAACCTGGTAAAACTGTGGAACCTGCTACTCTCACACATGGGGATTGATCCTAACATTGTGCACCTGTTGAGTGACATACACGCCTCAACCGCAGCATCAGTCCGATATTCTCATGCGGGGCTTGCACACAAGCATTTGACACGAGTAGAGTGTCCTTGCCCCCTTTCTGTTTACGTTATATGTAAATGGTTTGGAGCGGGCCCTTTTGTCGGTGGGAGCTGATTGCCCGAGGGTGGGCACCAGTTCACTACCTGTATTACTTTATGCAGGTGACGCGGTCCTGATGGCAAGGACCTCACTGGGGCTACAACTCTTGTTGGATAAGTTTATAAATTTTATGGCGACTCTGGATTTGGCAGCCAAATTCTCAAAATCACATGTGATGGTTGTGGGCCCCAGAAATACCTGCTCAAAAATAGTCAAGTTGGGGGTCTCATATACTAACTGAAGTTTCAACATTCCTGTATTTGGGGTATTGTTTGACCACCAGAGTAAGTGGGAAACCACTGGTGGAATAAAAAAAACTTGAGCTTTAAAGACATCAGCTGCCATCCAGAGATTTGCACAGCTCTTGGGATCATGCCCACCTCTAGTATTAACTGAGGTGTACATAGCTAAGTGTGTATTTAAGGTGCTTTATGAGAGTGAAGTGTGGGGGTACACAAAAGCCCAAAGAATTCAGCCGATTGAAAACTCGTTTCTTAAATGGGTATTCTAGGTCCCATAAAGCACCCCAGCATTTACTGTACACGAGGAACTGGGGGGTGCAGTATCTAGTAGATAAGATTGCTTTGAGGCCATTCATTTGTTGGATAAAAATATGGTCAGGCAGCGAATCGCAGTTGAATAAGCTGATCTTGAGATACTACCCGTCCATGGCTCATGCTACAAAGATCCAATGGACTGCGTACATTAAGAGAGTTCTGAGCAGCCTGAGGAGGAAGGACTTATTTCTGAGCCCAGAGTCCATGAGTCTCGCTGAGATAAAAGGGGTCAAAACACTTTTTTTCAGCAAAAAGCACTTAGCTGGGAACACATGGAGATCTTGAAACCTATAGTTAGGTGCTTCCTGCGCCTTAAAACTGTACCTGGCATGGAACCATACTTGTGCAGCCTGTAGAATGACAGGCTAAAGAACAATAATGGTCCCAACGGAGACAATTAACATTTAAAAATCATTCATACCCAAGAAAAAACACAGTATATGCAAGTAGAAATTAATTCACAATTTTATATTGAATTTTTTTATCATGTCATATATTTGAATATTATAACGAAGTATGCTTGGAAATGTCGACATTTCGACCCCAGGTAGTGGTAAAGGCCAATCGCTCCTTAGAATAAGGTCTTCATCAGGATAGAAGTGGAAGCAACCTACAAAAGAGTACCAATGAGTTACTACATAAGAAGAGCGATTGGCCTTTACCACTACCTGGGGTCGAAATGTCGACATTTTAAACATACTGACCATGTTTAGATAACAAGAATTTTAGTCTGCATCTTCTAACTACGGACTATAAAATGTGTTCAGTATCTTCAGACAGGTTCTATATCTATGGATTGTAAATAACTTCACTGTATATATTTATTCTTTGTACTCCTACCTTCTTCTCAATTTTCATCTGATCACTCTATCAAACACTTGCCTTTTTTCACTTACTTTGTAGAGCCACTGCTCAACAAGTTTTCGTTATAATATTCAAATATATGACATGATAAAAATGTTCAATATAAAATTGTGAATTAATTTCTGCTTGCATATATTGTGTATTTTCTTGGGTATGAATGATTTTTAAATGTTAAGTGCCTCCGTTGGGACCATTATTGTCCTTTAACACATACTACCCAGGTCCTACGGATTGTTGGGTTTCCCCATTTTTGTGTAATGGAGAATGACAGGGACAGATTCTTATTGGCCAGATTTAGACTTAATATGATACAACATCTTCTGGCCGTTCCAAAGACCTGTAGTCCCCTGGGCACTTTGGGTCCCTGTGGCTGCAGCTTAAAGTCTCCTCGGGATACCCTTCCTTTCACTCTGTTCTGTTGATATTTTACAGGCCCGAGGAATATGTATATTAAGCCTCTATTGCGATTTTTGAATTTTAAACAAGCCCTGTTGTTCTGCAACTTTTATCTGATACCCATGTTATTTTTAATGTGTGTTGTTTCCTTAGAGCTACCACAAAAGCAAGAGACTACATGTCTGAGTTATAGTGTAATTGCTGTCGTCTCTTTTATATCATGTGAGCTGCTGTGTGACTGTGTTCCATTCGTGTTGCTGGACCGTTTGTGCACCATTTACTTATTTTACTCGCTTTTATGGAATGTAGTATTTTAATGTTTTTGTATATTGTATTTTTTAACTGCATTTATTTTGTTTGTGCTTTTAAGGTTACAATTGAACTGAATAAAGTATATTTGAAAATTGGGCATTAGCTGAACTCCCTTTTCACCTTTCACATATGGTATGTCAAACAAGAATTTGCTGTGTTAAGGGATCACACACCTGTACAGGACATGGAGTTGTGTTGCTCTTAAGCCAGTAACTTTCTTGACATTTCCTATTCCTGATACATAAGTGGCTACCACTACCCAAACCTACCAGTCACGCAATGTCCAATCAGGAAACTCCAGATCCCAATATGGGAAGGTGATTTGATTGGCCTGTAGTGCTGGGCACATTTATCACAAATCAAGTACGATTTATATTTCACTCAGATTGCTCCAGCCCATTGTGAAATATAGCCTGATGAGATAACGTATCTGCTCTACAAACTGTTATTTTTGTTTGCAGGAGTCAAATAGTTTGTTATGTTAATGCACCTGCTGCAGAGGGTGCAAATACCCTAACTAGGAGTAGTGTGAAGCTGAAATGACCCAATATAGCCTGCCATGTCACAAAGGGCTGCTATAACAGACTATATTTAAAAAATGGTTTAATATCTAGCTAGGGGCAACACACTGAGGATCCTGCTTTATCTTTATCTAATTTATGACCATAGCAAATTCATTGCTGGTATGAGGGCCTATGTAATTAATGTACTAAATACATATTATTTGGTGAAAATTTCGCGTAGTAGTTTTATTGGGAGAAGTGTGGTAACACTGGATGGTAGGAATTTTATGGATCCTCACAGATTCTGGAATTTTCCTTCACAGAAATATGAGGATAATCTGCGATTTAGCCAAAGTTTGGTATTTGAAGGGCATTCTTGTTAAGAAAACGTATTGTCATGTCCCTTAGGATAGTCCTATCATGTATACCCCATTTTACATACATTCTCCCATCCACACGACAATAATTTAAACAGGTGACCTTTTACCTAGTAGCTTGCTCCTGTCTCTTCGACACCAGGCTCTCGGTACTCTATCATAATCCATGTACCTGACGTATATAAATATGTCCTCAGGCACGGTATAATTATTCTGTGGCTGTCAAGACTGACAAGACTGTCGCTGGACCAATAAAATACTTATTGAAACATACTAATCCCCATCCTGTGTATTTTCTGAGAATAAGTAAGCATGAGTGACTGAGCGTAAAGTACTGTACTGTTTTCCACGATCCCTGAGGAATCAGGGTTGTCATGTTCAGTGGTTGCCAGAAACTATGTACACCACTGTAAGATACAGGGGGGTGGTAGTGGCACTGTATAGCTAGCTGGTCTTACGGCTGACATATCCTGTGGGGGTTGTCCGGAAGTGGTTGGGACACCAAGCCCCCAGTTTAGGTCATCCAAAACGCGCAGGTCCTGGGGATTCCTTGGAACGACACGACATGGCACCGCCAACGTTAGTTTGGTTCTTATATTAAGAGTGAAAATCTGAGTAGTTCAATCGTGCTTTCTCAGAAAGCCCTACTCACACCTTTTTCAGAGACGCCTGAAGTGGGAAGGGAAAACCCGCCTCAGCTGAGCAGATATACTCTGTGTATTGGCTCAAGGTTTAAACAAGCTTGTAAGGGTATAAGGTTCCCACATTGTGCAAAACCCTTAGTTACTAGAACTTTTTCTCTTCCCTTTTAAAAAATGACTGACCCCGCGAGTAGCTCGGGGGGAGAAGAATTTGCAAACGCTCTCAACATCACAGAGCATTGCAGACATGCAGTAGCTATGAAATTGTTAGAGCACTGCGTACCAGCAACAGGTGGCTGTGTTACCTTCGTGATTGAGGCACACGAGGTGTTTGGATCAGAGGTATTCTATACTTGGGTTCAGTTCACACCTGCAGATCCGGTGACTAATTTGTTCCACACATACATTGTAGTTGAACCACTGAATGAATACATTCCATACGAAGACATTGAAGTCCCGTTAACTTACCAGCAACACAGAAATGGGTTTAAAGGCGCCCTCCCACACACAACATCTGTCGTGAGACTCGGTCCGCTCAGCATAGAAGGAGCGACCTGGCTGGTCTTAGAGACATACACTCCACATCTCGAGATAGATACACTACCGGTGTATGAAGTCCGTACTATATACAAAGACATAGTCAGGCTATAAAGACACATTGTCCAGTTTGTCATGCGAATATTTACAGTCCAACCTGCGAGAAATGCTCCAGCTGGTCCACATCAGACCACACCTACAATTAACCCACAGACACTGAAATCAGTAATGGGGACAATACCTTCCAAACGGGAGCAAATTCCGTTCTGGATTGCACAAAAAATGGCACAGCTGGGAGCAGTATTCCCCCATACGGGTCCGCAGGAAAAACACAGAATGCTAACCATTTACTTGCCAATGGGGATGGCTCCCTCCATCGAGGATTGTACCACTTGGAGAACAATCTTTGCTGCCATTTACATCAGAATACACGGTACCCCTTCCATAGCAGTCATTCCAGAAGTATTGAAACAGATACAGAATGAGTACGGGGCAGGACCTGCCCTGGACTTGGGGTTGAAACTGATGGGTAATTTTGCCAAAGTCTCTCCAATCATGCTGAGCAACATAAAGGGGGAACAAAGCAAACTCAAGGAGATGATGGATGGAGAGCTGAAACGTTTCAGACACTCAACCCTCAGTCACAGATCTGGGTTGAATCCATCATCGTTCTTTAGCTTACTTCGCCACCTCAGTTCAGACCCAGCTATATGCAAATCAGTCTTGACCCTGTGACTCATGGGTACTGTCCAGCCCGAACTGCCAAGCCAGGACTTCCCTGAACCGGAAACAAGCATCCTGGGACCGGTTTCGGGGTAACACCCCTCATCAGCCAGGCTAACTTTAATCCAGTGGCAAAGTGAGCAAGGGACCCACGTCTGGGCATACCCTGCCAACTTAGGGCAAACAAAGCAAACACAAGGAGATGATGGACGGAGCGCTGAAACTTTTCAGACACACAACCCCAGTCACAGATCTGGGTTGAATCCATCATCGTTCTTTAGCTCACTTCACAACCTCAGTTCAGACCCAGCTATATGCAAATCAGTCTTGACCCTGTGCCTCATGGGAACAGTCCAGCCCAAACCACCAAGCCAGGTCTTCCCTGAACCAGAAACAAGCATCCTGGGACCGGTTTCGGGGTAACACCCCTCATCAGCCAGGCTAGTTTGAATCCAGTGGCAAAGTGAGCAAGGGACCCAAGTCTGGGCATACCCTGCCAACTTAGGGCGAACAAAGCAAACACAAGGAGATGATGGACGGAGAGCTGAAACTTTTCAGACACTCACCCCCAGTCACAGATCTGGGTTGAATCCATCATCGTTCTTTAGCTCACTTTGCCACCTCAGTTCAGACCCAGCTATATGGAAATCAGTCTTGACCCTGAGCCTCATGGGAACACTCCAGCCCGAACTGCCAAGCCAGGTCTTCCCTGAACCGGAAACAAGCATCCTGGGACCAGTTTCGGGGTAACACCCCTCATCAGCCAGGCTAGCTTGAATCCAGTGGCAAAGTGAGCAAGGGACCCACGTCTGGGCATACCCTGCCAACTTAGGGCGAACAAAGCAAACACAAGGAGATGATGGACGGAGCGCTGAAACTTTTCAGACACTCACCCCCAGTCACAGATCTAAGTTGAATCCATCATCGTTCTTTAGCTCACTTCGCCACATCAGTTCAGACCCAGCTATATGCAAATCAGTCTTGACCCTGTGCCTCATGGGAACAGTCCAGCCCGAACTGCCAAGCCAGGTCTTCCCTGAACCGGAAACAAGCATCCTGGGACCAGTTTCGGGGTAACACCCCTCATCAGCCAGGCTAGCTTGAATCCAGTGGCAAAGTGAGCAAGGGACCCACGTCTGGGGATACCCTGCCAACTTAGGGCGAACAAAGCAAACACAAGGAGATGATGGACGGAGCACTGAAACTTTTCAGACACTCACCCCCAGTCACAGATCTGGGTTGAATCCATCATTGTTCTTTAGCTCACTCCGCCACCTCAGTTCAGACCCAGTTATATGCAAATCAGTCTTGACGCTGTGCCTCATGGGAACTGTCCAGCCTGAACTGCCAAGCCAGGACTTCCCTGAACCGGAAACAAGCATCCTGGGACCGGTTTTGGGGTAACACCCCTCATCAGCCAGGCTAGCTTGAATCCAGTGGCAAAGTGAGCAAGGGACCCACGTCTGGGCATACCCTGCCAACTTAGGGTGAACAAAGCAAACACAAGGAGATGATGGACGGAGCGCTGAAACTTTTCAGACACTCACCTCCAGTCACAGATCTGGGTTGAATCCATCATCGTTATTTAGCTCACTTCGCCAACTCAGTTCAGACCCAGCTATATGCAAATCAGTCTTGACCCTGTGCCTCATGGGAACAGTCCAGCCCGAACTGCCAAGCCAGGTCTTCCCTGAACCGGAAACAAGCTTCCTGGGACCAGTTTCGGTGTAACACCCCTCATCAGCCAGGCTAGCTTGAATCCAGTGGCAAAGTGAGCAAGGGACCCACGTCTGGGCATACCCTGCCAACTTAGGGCGAACAAAGCAAACACAAGGAGATGATGGACAACATAAGTGGGGAGCCAGCAGCAGTGGCCATACACAGCCGCCTAAGGGAAATAGCACCTATAAATAAGGTGCGAGAATTACCAAAAATTATCGAAGAAACCTATGCTGCATTAGGTAGAGATAATTTGGGAACCAAAGCAGGGAAGCCTCAAATGGCGGGTAGTCCCGAAAAGGACAACTCAAAGCAAGCACCCGCTTCTTCTAAAAAGAAGTGGGATAACAAACAATCCAAAAATAACAATACAGAAAAGAATTCACGATCAAGGGGTGGGTCTCCCCAACGGGAGTCCTCTGAAAAGAGGTATAACCTTAGGAATTCTGATAACATTAGGAAACCTGACTGGTATCAGGACGGGTGATCAGAACAAAAGCAAGAAGATCGACCAAAGACAAAAAGGGAAACACATCAAAATTCATATTATAATATCACACAGAAAGAGCAACATAAAACAAAACCTCAATTCAAAAAGAAGAAAGTAGCTGGCTCAAAAATTAGACATGCCCAGGTTACTGAGGACTCAGCTTCTGAACGGGGAATGGGCTCTGACGATGCTAGACAGCGCGGCAGAAGTAACAATAGCTCGCCGGAACCTGAAGGATTTTCTGGTGACAGCAGTATTGAATGAACACATCACAGTGGAAACACCTGATACAAGAGTTAGTGTCCCACATAGACAGTACCAAATTACACTCCAAATAGAGGTGGACATCGCAAGAAAAGTTAAAGGTCTCTTTTGGGAGAACTCAACATATGGATATGACATCCTGTTAGCAGAAAAAGATTGGCCGCCTGAATTTGTGATGGATTGCCTAAAAGGGGAAAGCGTCATTTTGCCTGCTTTCTCCAACCTCGTTCCAGAATCTCTAAAACATTCATACGCGCAGGAGTGGGCGCTAGCTCCGGTATTATACTGCAACCATGTAGGGTGGGACATGGAGTCTACCCACCACGAAATCCCATTAAAATCTACTCCAAATCCACAGAGACAGTACCATATTAAAAATGATGCAAAAGACAGGTCAAAGAAATCTTAGACCAACTTGAATACCAGGGTGTGATTGAGACTTGCACCTCCCCAATGAACAATCCCTTGTTTCCCGTAATGAAACCTGACAACTCATACTGTCTAGTTTTAGACTACTGACATTTAAACACATGCACACGAACATTTGCAGTTCAAAATGCACACAGTGCCGCATTAATGAATAACATTGTGTGGAAGAAATACAAAACAACATTAGATATCTCGAATGGATTCTTCTGCCAAAATATAGCTCCAGAAAGCAGATATTTGACAGCATTTTCTGCCCTCGGAACTCAGCGTCACTTCCTTCGTTTGCCCCAGGGGTATAAGAACAGCCCGGGCTGTTCTCGGCAAGAGTGTCAGAAATATTACAAACATGCGACGAGGAGGCTGTGTCCTATGTAGATGACATCTATCTGACGGACGATGAATTACTTGAACACTTGAGCAGGGTGAACAACATAATTGTGGGATTCGCCAATTTGGGCTACAAATTTAATTTAAAAAAATCAAAAATTGCCCATCTCAATGTCCCCTTTTTGGGATATGAGCTATCAAGTGAAGGTAAGAGCATGGCAGCCAACTTTTTAGAAAAGTGTGCGCTGCTCCAACCTCCAAAGAGTCTGGAGGGTTTACAATCCATTTTAGGATTTCAAAATTTTGGCAGAACAAACATTTTGGATTACACAGAAAGAGGAAAAACTTTCTACGGCTTAATCAGACCTGATTTCACAGCACATCAGTGGACACAGGAACATACAGATATACTACGTTCAGTTCAGGCTGACATGATAGCATCCAAACATTTGGTCACACGTGTGAATTCTACCAGCTTGGTGATAAGGGTAGTCCCGGGTTTATCAGGATATACTTACATCACTTTCAATGAAGGGGAGACAGTCCCAATTGCATACAAATCACATCTAGAGACAAATGCTAAAATGCGATTTGCGGCAACTGAAAAAATATTGACTGCAGTACAGACTGCTGTTGTGAGAGAAAGAGCACTAGCACAGGGGAAACGCATTATTGTTGTAACCCCGGTAGTAACTTTAGAAGCTGTTACCAAAGAGAGCATTCCAGATGCAAAAGCACTGTATCTGCGATGGATACAATGGGCTAATTCTCTCACTGCAACAGATGTAGATTACAAATACGATTCTACATTAAAAACACAAGCGTTCCTGCAGTACGAACAAGAATACCCTCTACGGAATGAAATCTTGCCTCTAGAAAAATATGAATACATCATTTACACTGATGGTTCTGCTCAGCCTGCCATAGGAAGTAAACAACAGTATAGCGCAGTGTTAGAAATGGGGGTCTCTAGTTGGCAATGGCTGGCCACTGTCCAAGTAGGGACCCTTCTTCCTAAGTCAGAGTGAGAGGGCTACCCTCTTTAATACCCCTGCTCAACCCTGTGGTAACGTAGCACGAGCAGGTAGGCTTATCTCAGAGGCAGTGTGTGAAGCATTTATGACCATACACAGTAACACAGTGAGGAACACTACAAAGGGACACCACACAAGTAGTTATAAAAATAAGTATCTTTATATATATATATATGCAGACTTATCACAAGACCAATAACTGTAAAAGCCACAATACTGTCAAAAATAGGATTACTGTTGCAGGACTGTCAAAAATAGGTCAAAGGTTGCAAAAATAAGGTTTAAATTCAAAGCAGTGGTCTCTGCGACCCTTTCTCTCACAAAGTACCTGGATTCGGTAGCAAAATCAACAAAAATGCTGCAAAGAAGTGTTAGCGATGAGTTTCCTCACGCGAGGCCGGCGATGCGTTAAAATCCTTGCCGCAAGGGAGGATGATGCGCCGATCTGCTGATGCGTGCGGAGACGATGCGACCAACTTCTGCACACTAGGCCGCCGATGCGCTGAGACCTTGCCGCGAGGGCGAAGGCGATGCGACGATCCTGTTGCATGTGCGGAGACGATGCGACAAACTTTTGCACGCTAGGCCGCCGATGCGATGACTTTCTTGCCGCGAGGGAGAAGTCGATGCGACGATCCTGTTGCGCTGTGCGATGGTGTTGCGAGGCGAAGAAAAGGCGCTCCACGAGGGAGCGACGAAATCCGGTGCGGTGCGATCAAAATGGCGGACGCACGGTGTCCGCAATGCGATGTCTTGAAGCGATGATTTCTGTAGGGGTTGCGAGCGCTCGGCGACAGCCGCGCGATGATTTTTCCAGCGCGTCTCGGCTGCAGCAGCTCGCAAAGGGGCGTTAGCGATGGCTTCGTGTTGCGAGCACTCAGCGGCAGCAGCACGATGATTTTTCCAGCGCTCTCGGCTGCAGCGGCTCGCAAACGTGCGTAACGACGATTTCCAGCACTCTTTTCTCTGAAGCAAAACTAGAGGCCCTGGAACTCACAGGAGCCTCATCAGCAGATAGCAATCCTCGCAGGGAGGAAGCAGGAGGTTGGTGGTGGAGTCTGATGTGCCTGAGACCCCAGCAGGAGGCTAGCTCTTTTCCTAGCCCTTGGGTAATTGCTGTAACAAAAATAAAAGTTCTCTCAAAAGTTCCTTTTCCTCTTCTTCAAGGTCCAGTGGTCACTGGAGCACTTTGTTTACCAGGCTGCATTCTTCCTTTCAGAAAGAGGGGGTCTGCTAGCAGACACACAGTAGGAGGTGGAGCCAGCATTCACCTTGCCAGGCACAGCCCTATTCAGGTCAAGGAGCCACCCCTCCCCACACTCTAAATGCAGATCTCTCTATTCAACCCAGGTCTGACTCAGCCTGCCCTGCCCCTCCAAAACCAGACAGCCAATACACATAACAGCAGAGCACACTGGAAGGCTTAGGCAGGAAAATACCTACTTTCTAAAAGTGGTATTTTCAAACACAGAATATAAAAATAAACTTCACTAAAAGATGTATTTTAATATTCTGAGCTCAGGCATACTAAATTCGTTTTTCTACCATGTCCCTGGGGTCAGTTAGGACTATAGAATGTAATAGTCAAACTGCCCATTCTAGCCTATGAGGAACAGGTAGCCTTACAGTAGTGAAAAACGAAATGGGGTGTAATTCACTACCAGGACATGCTACATACACCAAGGCATGTCCTACCTTACACATACAATGCACCCTACCATAGGTGTGACTTACAAGATGCCAAGGGAAGGTTCAGGGGCTGGGAAGTGGGTGCACTTCACAGCCAAGATGGCAGTTCTGGACTGCACACAGACACTGCAGTGGCAGGTCTGAGACACACTTTACAAGCTGCTTCTGTGGGTGGCGCAAACCAGCGCTGCATGCCCACCAGCAGCATTTGGTTTACCAGCCCTGGGCACACACAGGCCACACTACTAGGGACTAACAGGTAAACCAAATAAGCCAATCAGGGATACACCAATTCACATAGACATATTTACAAAGGGAGAGCATATGCACTTTAGCACTGAACAGCAGTGGTAAAGTGCCCAGAGTCATAAAACCAACAGAAACAGGTCAGCAAAAATACAGGAGGCAGGCAAAAAGTTTAGGGGTGACCCTGCAAAAAGGGCCATTTCCAACACGCAGCATGTGCTATAGTGAAGGGACGTATGCGGGACGGTAAGTTCCATCCCAGCAATACGACTACGCATTCTTTAGGAGATTGTACAGCGCAGTTGGCAGAGCTGAAAGCCCTGATACTAGCACTACAATATACGGATCGGGAATTCCCCACACTGATAGTGTGCGATTCGTTTTACTGTGTGCAGTCTTATAAGGAATATCTTCATTACTGGGGCCAGAATGGGTATAGAGATTCCAAGGGTTGCACAATTAAACATAAATTGTTATGGGAACAAGTGGCAAAGCTGAAAGCATGCCTGCCACAGGATCAAATTATTCACACGTTGAGTCATCAGCATGTTGGCGTACACTTTGAAGGGAATTCACTGGCTGATGAAGCCGCCAAGATGACAGTGCGAACTGCTGCCATTGCTGCAATCACTCATTCTAGCACGAGGATAGACGGAAACATACTGATAGCTGTCAACGCCTCACAGAACGGCTCTGCCGATCCAAAGGGCTTTCCACTCAAATATTCCTATAAATTAGATGCGCAAAACACACCGTATGCTCAAATTCCAGGAGTGGGGGATAGAGTTATACTAAACATGCATCGTAGATTAGGTTTAATTCTAGCTGCACACGAGGCTCTGGGCTCAGCTCACGCAGGAGTCACTGCTACAATTTCATTACTGAAGCGGCGATTCTGGTGGCCAAATTTGTCTAAACAAACAAAGGCTTATGTCCTAAAGTGCAACATCTGCCAGCAGATGAAGGGTTCCACCGTAGCACGGCCACCACAAACACCATTACTCATTTCAGACAGACCTCTTGCATGTGTCTATTTGGATCACTGCGGCCACTTAAATTCAGACAGGGCTTACAAGTACATCTTGGTGGCAGTAGATTGCTGCTCTAGATTTCTATGGGTTTGGCCTTAGCGCTCGGCTGACGCTCGAACTGTTATAAAGGATTTGCGAGTCTTCATCGGACATACGCAATTGGCACGTTACATTCCAACCGTGGCCCTGCGTTTAGCTCTCAGGCTTACAAGGAAGCCATGGAAAGTATGGGCGTGGCCTTGCTGTACTCCTCCCCCTACCATCCCGAGGGAAATTCTGTGGTGGAGAGGAAAAACCGGGACCTAAAGCAATCCTTAACAGCAAGGGTATTAGGTGCAGGCAGTAGTTGGGTCAATCACCTATATGGGGTCCAGAGGGCACTAAACAATATGCCAAGAAAATCCTTGGGAGGAAGTACCCCCTGTGAGATCCTGTTTGGGACAAGAATGTGGGTACCTAACCTCGATTGTGCCAGCACAGTGGTGGATGTAAAACCATTTGACTTGAATGATTGTTTGGCTGTTTTACAGGAATTCAATGAATTCCGGGCATTACAAAACAACGTCCAAGTAAAACGCAATGCCACTGGGGAAGTGAAACCGGTTCCGGCAAGACCTGTCTGTGTCCCAAAGGTTGGAGACCTGGTCAGAGAAAAGATCGTGGACAAGAAGGAGTTTGGGCTATCCTACAGAACACATGTACTTGTCCTGGCGGTTCAAGTAACAAGAACAGTACTTCTTCCGCCTCTTGCCGGCAAAAAAGAAGAAAGATTCGTCTCCATTGATCTGATCAAACCACACTATGTGGCCGATTCTTAACAGCAGGCCACGTGGAATCCTGAGTAGCCGCAGATCTATTCTCGCTACTATACAGGAAGTTCAGATGGAAAGACTAATAACGTTTCAAGACTCAAGTCAAGTCAAGAATAACTTTATTCGGTTCCAAAGACCATAAAAGTTTGACAAACATTACAGTTTTAAAATTTCCTAGCATATTTATAAAACAGTGTAGTTAAGATTGATAAAAGATAAAATTCATAGAAATCTGGCAGTTAAAAACATATAGTCCATAATACAAATGACCTAGCACAGCAAAATATATCAATGATCATAAACTTCCAAAGTTATAAAAGTTGTGCATTAAAAATTACAACGTTCCTAATCAGCTTCTATAGCTCATAACGCTTTCTAATGGCCATTGCAACTTTTATATAGTTAGAGACCGCAATACAAATGGGAGAAGTGGCCAATGAATACAGCAAATTAAAACTATCAATGTATGTGCAAGGCTGGATTTCCCTTAAAAGCGGAGCTAGAAATCTTCCCCTTGGCTCTTTATAAAGAGGGCAAAATAGAATAAAGTGCAAGGTGCTCTGAGCTGCCAAATTGTCGCACGGGCAGGGCATACGTTTGTCGACCCACCCTGTTTGTCTCGGGAATGCCACTAAAAAGAGCAGAGTGCGTAAACAAAATCTAGTTAAAAGAAATCGTATCTGTACTTTAGTGGTAAAAGTTAAGTAAAATTGCTGTTGGGCAGGGAGCAAACATGAGAAACCAGATGCCTCCAATTGTGTATGGGGCATATTTGCCCTAGAATAATACGCCTCTTTGACAATGGCTTTCGCATTTGTGAGGATACTATCAGGATTCTCATAAAAATGCCCCAGGCCTATCTCATGAAATTTATCTCTCACAAATTGAAGCCAAGGGATCAATAGGGCACTATCTAATTTAGTACTTTCTTTAATCACATCCCTTGAGAACGTTAATTCATCAGACAGCCAAATTTTTGCCCATAAGAGCAAAGGGGCAATGCCTATGCGGTCCTCTAAAAATGACAACCCCAACTCTCGGTGACAAAGAAGTGTGGGGGCGCTATTCGGGGTCATCAATAACCTTTTTATGAACTTATTTTCCAAAACCTGTAATTTGCAGCTTTTATGGTGGCTCCACACCCCTGCACCATAAGTTGCCACAGACAAGCACTTAGCTTTACAAAGAGTGACTAACTCTGTCACCGGCTTATGTCCTAGCTTGCAGGCAAAACGGAATAACACCTCCACAACCCTGCTTGTATGTTGCACCCTTGCTGTTATGAGTGGTTCCCAATTCATCGTATTGTTAAATAAATTTCCTAAATATGTAAAATGAATCAATTTATCAATACTTTTACCCCTTACGGCAAAATTTCTAGTCTTGGTCAGTTTGGGATCACACACCAAAATATACGACTTAATAAAATTAACTTTCAAATCAAGTGCCAACATAAAATCCCCCAAAAAATGTAGCGATTTTTGGAGGCTATTTGCTGTCAGAGCCATTAGCACTGTGTCATCCGCGTTTGATAGTAGCAAGACATAATTGCCACCAATTCGGGGAAAATCAATTTCCTTATCTAATAAAAATGCATCTAGGCCATTAGTATAGATTAAAAAGAGGAAAGGAGCTAAAATACACCCCTGCCGGACACCTTCAGTGGAAACAATCGGTTTAGTCTTTTCCCTTGGGGGCCGTATCTTATGGCTACAGTGGTGTTAGTATGTAACCTACGCAAGAGGGAGATAAGTGCTTCCTCAACACCCATTTTTCCCATTAGTGCCTACAATTTCTCCCGATTAACAGTATTGAAAGCGCTAGACAAATCCATGAAGGCCAGGTGGATAGAACCCTTCCTGGCCCTCATGTATTTGCTGATAATCAGGGACAAATTGAGGCACTGCTCTGTAGTACCCAGCCCCCTCCTAAAACCATATTGGGTTTTGGACATGACCCCTTTGGTGGTTGCCCAGGCTTCCAGTCGGGCAAGGATGACCCTCCCCAGTACCTTTGCTGTGGCATCGATAAGGGAGATAGGCCTGTAACAAGCCGGGTCATTCCTATTGTCCTTTTTAAAGATAGGTACCACAGTGGCCTCCTTCCAGGTTGCTGGAATACGTCCAATCACCACTGCTTTAAAGACATTAGTCAATAGGGGGGCCCAGAGGTTGGGATTCCTTTTAAACAAATCAAGTGGGACCCCGTCAGGGTCTGGGGCTTTCATGCATATTCCTTTTGCTAAAGCCTCCTCAACCTCTGATACTGAAATGGAAAAGCTTAATTGGGAGGCTGTGCTTAGATCGAAAGGCAGGTCCCCACTATTCTCCTCTAACTGGAGGCAGTTCGGGTTAAATATGGCAGAGAAATGGGATTCCCAGACATCCCCCAGAATCAATGAATCCATCTGCCTCACCTCGTCCGTGAATAAAGGGCGATTAATGATGTCTCAAAAACCCTTGGTATCTTTAAGGGAACTAGCACTCTCCAGGTCTTCCCATGCCAATCTCCTCAATTCATCTTTCCTTTGGCTAATAATAGTTTTATACATTTGCCTTGCGCTCTTAATTTGATTTCTATCACGAGGGCTAGCGTGAAGGGCCATTTTAAGGTTCTTTTGATCCCTTGGGCATTCGTTGTTAAACCACCGTACCTCCTGGTGTTCCCTTCGCTGGACTGGCCTAGTTAGTTTCTTAGCTACATTTATACAGATTGACTCAAATTGCCGAATGACCTCCTCTGGGGAAGATTCTTGTTGTAGACAATTCATAATCAGTTGATAATTAGCTGTGACAGACGACCCAGGGGTAGTTACTTCTTAGTGTTGGGAAGTTGTGCCTAGAACGGCTAAAAACCTCAACACTAAAACAGTTGAAACAACACTTGTCCCTTCTGTCAGACAACATGGATCTTAGGGATTTCTTGCTAGGTCCCAAGAAGCCGCGTAAGAAACGCTTCTTATATGCCATCTACAATGAACTGTGGAAAGTCTCCCAACAGGATGCTGCTGAGAAATTACGTGAGATTGATAGAATTAACCTAGAAAAGGCCTTGGCTGTGGTAGACAATGTTATAACCACATTTTCTTCACGTATTTATTCACTGGGCAACATTGTGTCCTCAGCAATCGACATAATGGAACAAGATTTGTCTATTCTACAACATGGGCAATCTCAATTGCGCTCCATTGTGCTTTTAAGCTGGGCGCGACAATCACTGCGTTATGGCCACGTGCCATGGCGGTATATTAACTGCTCAAATCTGTTTTCGGCTTACAATCTGACCGACAGACAGTTGACCATGGCACGCAGAGATGCAAAGTACACCATGCTGCTCATTGAAAAATTGGAGAAGTTACCTTTTACAGTAGCAGAGTCACCGTCTACGGAATGGTTAATTCATGGCTATATCACACTGCCAATACGACATACCAGTCCCAATACTGCCTTAGATACATCCAAGCAGACAGGTATGAGGCGTTGGGTGAAGGGTACATACAGGAAACCTGGCAGTTACCATATAGATATAGGTGCAGAAATAAGGACACTGAAGTTTTCTTAAGTGGAACAGACTGTGAGAGGGCTTTAAGTGGATCTTTAGTGTGTAAAGAGGTGTCGCTTCATGGAGCATGTAATGCGTCAATAGCGAACTTATCTTGCTACTTGAAAGGCTCCCCAGCTGCAGTGATTCATCCAGTTTTCAAGTTACTTCCGAATGGGAGTTATTTAATGCTGAATGATCAAGGCTGTTGCGGGATGGCACCAGGCATCGCATATCTAGTCACAGTAAACTTCACAGTTGTTTGTTGTAAGCAAGTATTGTTTCCCCGGCTTGCACAGTTAGAGAGGCAACATTGTGGCCTTCATTGAATGTTTCCAGTATACGGTTTGATTCGCTGAGCAGACTGAAAGCCATGTTGTTTCAACAAAATGTGGCCTTAACTTCAGCCAGAGAGACTTTTGATCTCCAGGTTGCAAGGTCTACAGCAGAGATAAAGGGCCCTGGTCCGTACGAACTTCCCGATCCATTTAGGAGAAATGGTTCATCGTATCTTTAACATGTCTGATACGAGTGGGATCGTACACTTATTTAAGCGCCTTGGATCAGGTCTCTTAACCACTGTTGCAGGGATTCTGCACATACACAGAACTATGTGCAGGAAAACAGGACCTCAGTATATAGGGGTGTACCAACCTACCACATTAGTACCCAAAATCCCAAAACCGACGAGCTATAGTGTCTCATTTGTTCTCCTCCAAAAATCACGAAGCTACAAATGATTAGACAACCCAGAATACAACACTCCCGACTCTCTCAGGAATCGCGGGAGCAAGACATACTCTTTCGCTCACTCACTCGTACTTGCCCACAATAAGAATTGGCAGAGTCACTGAAATAGTTCAAAATGTTTATTTTAACTATCGTGCTCTACAATACAGTGTACAAGCCACTACCAGCAGCAAAAATGCATAAACTCAACACAGTTAGCATTGTTACAATTCCATAGAGTACAAAGGGGGAAGTCATTATATAAAGACAGTGGAAAAAGGACAATAAGGCCTAACCACCCTCCCCTTGACTGGAAGAAGTTTATTTATATAAAAGAAGATCTCTGGGCTTTGACAGCATACCCCATACCTTAAAGCCTGGATGTAAGGTTTACATCATAGGAGCAGCGGAGCTCTTCTCCATGGAAAGGCTTTCTCCAAGTGTGTTAAAACAACATGCAACCCCGTAATATCAAAGCACGAGTCTTCAGCATTGCAGCTGTGTTTAGCATGTTATGTCTAGGTGCTAGGGACTGACCAGAACAGAATAACAAGGGGCATTGTTTATCGACCTTGCACATCATGTTCAGACTAAACTCCAGGTAAAGCAGAGAACGCGAAAAGCAGCCCGTTCTCATGTGAAAGGCACAGAGTCTTGCAAAAACAAAGTCATGTAGTAACGTGCGCAAAAGCAGCATCATGGCAGCAAAGCTCATGCTAACTTAGCAATGTCGACAATGTCCCTAAGGGCCATATAACACCCTCCCCTTGGTAAGGTCATAGGACATAGACAAAGGAACAAAACAGAGTTCAAAAGTCAAGCAGAGCTCAAAGCGGTTGAAAAACCAAATTGGAAAAAAACTAAATGTCCCCCAAATTTCTTTTTCAATATTGTTATTAAGGCTTATTGAAAGGGTGCTGTCTCCGGGATAACAAAGTTATCATGAAGGAGGTGGTGAATCCATCAAAGTATGTGAACCTAAGAATACAATTCCCTCCAAAAGATCATCCCCATCGTTGGTGGAACAAAAGGGTTGCCATCCAATTTAGTAGGTCGAGGGAACAAACGTGCACCTTGTAATCAGATGCCTCCAAAAGCATAACTGGGCAACTTGCGTGATATTCGATGAAACTCCGATGCAGGACGGTCTGCGCAGCCGCACAGACATCCCATTCAGCCAATACTCCAAGTGCTGCTGCACGCGCCACACGGCCATCCCCAGAACAAGCCTGGTCATGAGTCTCTAAGGGACCCATCAACTGGTTAAAATCCGGGACTGGACATGACGTATTGGAGATGCATAAATCCATAGCCCAATAGAAGGGGCATCGCCGACAGTAGAACACTGGTTGCACGCAAGTAAAGTAGGCAAAGCGAAAAGTTAATCCATAACTCACGCCAAGCGTCGCTAATGGCAAGCATCCAAAAACCTGTTGAATTCGATCACGGTACAGCTGCAATTGGCCTGGCCAGTGCATTACCACCAGATGAGCAGCCATTGCGCAGCAGGAACAGAAGAAGCAGGATTCCACCACCTAACGCCAATACTAAGGGAAACCCTCCGAAGACACTGGAAAAAATAGAATGAATAAAAGCCGGTATTACCCCAAATATCGTCTGAAAAGAAGTCACAAGGCCAGATCCCACACGTTCAAAAAAAATGTGCAAGGCCTTTAGTGTCAGACGCATTAAATATTTGATGTACAAGCTCCCCAAAGTGAAGTGGGAGGTTAGTGTTCAGAAGGGACTGTATCTCGCTAGAAGTCCTAGCCACCTGTAACTCGAAGGTCTCTCGGACCGAAGTGAGAGCCACCTCTTGTTGGAATAATAGCGCTTTGAGCCTGCTCAATTTGTTGAAATCTGTTTTCAAAGTCGGAATGGAAGGCCAAATGGAACTATCTAGATCCCCATGTGGGGGCGGAAAAAGCACATTGCTACAACAAGTTACACGCTGGGAAACCGTTACTAAGTACGGGATTCCTGCCCGTAAACCACAGCAGTCTTGGTTGTTCAAAATAAGATAACTGCCGTTAGTAAGCAATGTAAAAGCGGGAATTATTGATGGTACTGGGGTTCCTTTAAAAAAAACAAGCGAGATTGGGCGCTGATACGTTACAAGCGCCGTGCAACTTAACGTGTTTACAAACCAGGGAATGTCCTACTGTGGAATCGCAGTCCGCCCCGGTAAGAAAAACTTCCTTACCCTCCAGCTGACATCTGTAAGTGAAAGGTAGGGACCACAATTCATGTAGAAATGCACTACCCAGTGGTTCAAAACAGCCAATCGGAAAATGTTGCATGCATGATTTAAATTGAAACAGCGAAAAAGGGAGAGAGATAACCCCATGAATTAAGCAAACAGCAGAGTCCGTTTCCGCTACCGAGAACGGCAAGGCCTCCAATTGTTCAATATGCAAGAGTGTATATGCACATCTATCATGGACATAAATCTTTGTTTATCAGTTAGATTAAATAGCAAAAACAAAGCAGTGGCATTTAAATAATCCCAAGGTACCTTTCCCATTTTAAGAGTTTGCAATGTCCAAGCAAATTGCATAACAGATCTTAACTGATTTTGACCATGATATAACACAGATACATCACTTTGAACAATAACAGATGAAACAATATTATCCAACGTGTAAATGCGTGAGGAAAGTGTATTGATGCTATTGTCTACCATGGCAAGAACTTTTTCTAAATTGGCTTGATCAATTTGGCGCAGACAAAGAGCTGCCTCAATCTGCGAAAGTTTCCAAATTTAATTGTAAGCGGCATAAATAAAACTCTTAGATCTAGGATTCCTAGGTCCTAAGGTGAAATCAGCCAGATTGATGTCATTCGACAAGAGTGTAAGGTGTTGTTTCACTGATGCTAATGTGGAATGTTCCAACCATTGTTGGCATAATTTACCCACCGAGTATGTGGTGACCGAATGTGTAAGTGGATAACGAGGATCCGGTCTAGTCTGAGTGAAACCTGGTGTTACATTATAAAAACGCAATTGGCATGCATTTGTATTTGTTTGCCAAACCAACCACCCGGATGAATCAATTTCAGACACATTGAAGGTCTCCTTTTCGAAACAAAGGTTGTAATGCATCAATAGTGTAATTTGTCTGGGTGCGCCAATCGTCATATTCCGCTAAGGATGAAATGGATAGGGTATTTAAATTTTTTACAGTTGCCAGGCCGAAACAAGTGGTTTGGTACACTGTATCATTTAAAAACAAAATTTGAGCTGGGATCAGGGAGGCACGATGTAAAGCCTCAGTTCCCTGAACCTGCCAAGGCTTCGTGCCCCAGATTGATTTCAAATCAACGGTCTCTTTCCAGTGATCATAACCCTGTGTAGCCAATTTAGTCCTAAATGAGTTGGCGTAAATCAATTTAGTGTGGGTCAAAATAAATTTGGATTGAGATGACAATTGTAGTTTAAAGATATAGGATCCTGGATTTGACATGTCATAATCTGTAAAATAAGTGAACTTATCTCTAAGAGTTTTAGAGCTCCCTTGTACGGGAGTAGGACAATGTTCCCATTGAGTGTAATTAAGAACAGGTCTTAACGTGTTTGATTTGTGCAAAAAATGATGCCCATAATGTTGATAGCAAAAGAGATCACCATAATTGGCAGAATTTAAATACAAATCTTCAGCATCAAAAGCAGCATAATATTTTAAATCTGAAAACAATGCATGTACTGCTTACACATCCCAATCGTCAGAATGTATGTCCCGTGTTACCACATCTCCTAATGAGACGTGAAACACGTATGGTACCCTGAGTACCTCGGTCGGACCGTGAATTTCGAAGGCTAATTTGTCCCAAATGATGCCATCTGCAACCGGGAATGCTGAAATGTTCACAAGTGTCTGATCATGTTTCATGATATGGGACGATGTGTGGGGGCCAGAATTCCATCGACCAAGTTCACAGCAGAGCGTTCTGGCAAATAATGACCATTGATGAGTAAAAAGAATACTGTCACCAATCCAATTGACATGAAGAGGAAAATCAGTATAAGCACCAACCAAATGTAGGTCCATGGAGGGACCAGGTAAGTCTTTTTGAACCAAGAGAAGAAAATACTTAATGTAGTCGGTGGGTCCGCCAAACTAGATGTCGAGGAGGATGAGTCAGAAGAGAAGCTGGCATGATCTCCAAAGTAAACACTCGCAGTTCTATTAATCGGAGGGGGCAGTGCCGGGTCCGCCTGATGTTGTCGAGGACTGGCTGGTACCTCACCAATGGACTCATCTGTAAGATATGTATTCTCGACGTCCGCCTTGGAAGATAGAGGTCGGACGGGTGAAAGGTCAATTACAGTGTTCATCACTTCCTTAGCCACACGAGGACCAGTGGAAGAAGATGAAGTCAGCGGATCCAATGAAATTGCGTTGCACGAAACAGCAGGCGTGACACTATTCAGAATCTGCCACACGGTGTAACTTGACATTGTCCACTGAGATGTATCTGTTGTCTTTGCGACCAGGTAAAGGTGGTAAAATGACTGTACGAGTACCCTTCAGTCCAAGCACTGGAACTGGTGCACGATAAGCGGGACCAAATTCTTTTTTGTTCTCCAGCTTTTCTCGTACCAGATCTTCGATTTTGGGAAGCCAGCCGGTACCTGGAATCAGCAGTGCTACATCAGTGGAAGAGGGTAAATGTTCAGTTGCATAGCTGTCACGGGTCTTTTGTAGATCCTGTAACACAGTAGAATGATTATCTACGTTAAAGGTTGTGGCAGACGCCACAAAGTCTAGACCATCAAGGTCTGGCACAAACATTTTAATGACAAAGAGCATTTCGTATGGGTTCTGCCCACCCAGAGATCTTCTAGGGAGATTATTAAGTGCACATTGAACCCCATACAAGTGGGCCAGCCAGTTCCTGCCAGTACCTAAGACTCTAGCTGTCAAGGACTGCTTTAAGTCATGGTTCATTCGCTCCACAATTGAATTGCCCTCAGGCCTGTATGGAGACGAAAACTGCACCAGCACCCCTATCGACTTCATCGCATCCTTGTACGCCATAGAGGCGAACGCTGGACCTTGGTCAGAATGGAAGGTGGCACAGGCAAACATCCCGACAAAGACACGCAAATCCCTGATGACATTTCGAGCGTCAGCGCTGCGTTGTGGCCAAACCCAAAGGAATCTAGTGCACGAATCAACTGCAACAAATATATATTTGTACGCAGTATCAGAAGAGAGTGGACCGCAGTGATCGAGATAGACTCAGCCAAATGGTTGATTAGAAATACACAGCTTGTTTGAGGTGGACGTGAGACTGTAGACGGCTTAATTTGTTGACAAATGTCACAAGAAAGTGCATAATTATGGGTCTGTTTATATAAACCACGCCACCAGTAACGTTGCTGTAAAATAGAGACTGTCGCCGACACACCGTAGGCAATGACCTCGTGTGCAGCTTTGATCAGAGCAAGTCTGCGGTCCAAGTTGGGAATCAGCCGATCCCCAACTGAAGGAATCATAGCATAAGGAACCTGTTCGGGAGTTATATGATAAGAGTATTTCGAAGGGAAACCCTAAGGATAAGCAGTTCCCTCCCTCATAACAGCCACCGCTGCCAGAACATCATTATCTATTTTAGTCATGGATCTTGTAACTGCTGCTACGGAACATGTGGCTACTGCAGATTTGGCCGTTTCATCAGCCAAAGAATTACCAAGAGCATGTGCTCCCACACGCTGATGGCCAAGAGTATGTATAACATGTGTGAGGGGCAGACGTTGTTTAAGGTCTGCCACTCGAACCCAAAGCGTTTTATGCTTAATTGCGTTGCCTTTAGAGTCTCAATAATCATTTTGAGACCAAAAGAATAAGTTGTCATTAAAAGACTGGACACAGTAGTAAGAATCGCATGGAATAAGAGTATTCACATTCGGATCAGCAAACTCGAGAGCAAGTACAAGAGCACGCAACTCCACCAATTGTGCCGTACAGTCTCCAAGTGCCTGAGTGTGCATAATGGAGGACTTAAACTCTCCATTAACAATTGAGCCAGCAACAATTGCGTAAGCCGCTGAATAAGCGTGTTTGGAACCGGTGGCCGGTTGAGCCGAGCCATCGCTATAAATGATGCAGTCGTACTCATGTAGAGGAAGCAACGACAACGGAGGAGGATGAACGTGTTCATACTGTAAAAACTCCTGTGTCTGAAGTGCAGCGTCAAACATAAACGTGACATCAGAGGATGTCAAAGAAGTAGCCCATTGTATCCAATGGGGGTGTAGTGCCTTTGAGTTAGGTACACTCGCCTTAGTCACGCCTTCCAAAGCAGGGAAGGGCGTGACCATAAGAATGCGTTTGCCTTGCATCAGTGAGCGTTCTTTCAGAATTGCCATCTGTACTGCCGTCAAGATTTTTTCAACAGTTGAAAAACGCATTTCAGCATCAGTGTATAAATGTGATTTGTATGCAATAGGTATTGTGTCTCCCTCATTGAACGTCAAGTAAGTGAAACCCACTGTCCCTGGAACTATACGTATCACCAGGTTTGTGGTGTTATGACGCGTCAACAAGTAGTTAGTTGCAAGCATGTCAGATTGCAAAGAATGTAGGATAGAGGTATGTTCCGGAAGCCAGCTGGCAGAAGAATATGTGGGTTGTATCAACGCATAAAGCGGTTTGATACGCTGGGCATAATCGGGAATGTATGTCCTCCCGAAATTCAAAAATCCCAGCAAGGACTGAAGTTTTTTCAGTGTAGAGGGGGGTTGCAATTGTGCACATTTCTCCAAGAAGTGGGGGGCTAGCCCCTTTCCTTCATTATTGAGCTATAGCCCAAAAAGAGTACCGCTAAATGGGCGATGTGCGATTTTGCTAAATTTAATTTATATCCATAGTCGGCAAAGGTTAAGATAATCCTGTCGACTTGGACTAGATGCGGCATAAGCTCATCGTCCATCAGATAAATGTCATCAATGTACGAGAACGCATCTGGATCAATGTCGTGCAACAAAGACACAACACGTGCCGCAATTGCCCCTGGGCTATTCTTATACCCCATAGGCAAATGCGTGAAGTTTTTCTGATTTCCGACGGCAGTAAATGCTGTCAAGTCACGGCTCTCAACAGCGAGATTATGACTGTAGAAACCATTGGAAATGTCCTGTGTAGTTTTGTATTTTTTACAAACAAGATTGTTCACCAGCGCAGAGCTGTGTCTGTTCTGCACTGCAAAAGTGCGACAATGACTATTCAAATTTCGGTAATCCAATACAATCCGATATGAACCATCAGGTTTTGATACCGTAAAGAGAGGATTATTCATCGGTGATGTACATGATTCAATCACTCCTTGATACTCTAACTGCGTTAGAATGTCACAAACGTGAGCCTTCGCTTCACGTCTAATTGGATATTGCGGTTGTGGCTGTGGCATAGATCTTAAAGGTATCTCATGAGCCAGTGAATCAACATCCCAACCCACCTGATTACGGTACACCGCCGGGGCAAGGGCCAAAGCCCACTCAGCTGCGAAAGCCTTTGCATGCTCCTCAGGGACGTAACGCGAAAAACTCGGAAGTATCACGTCCTCCCCTCTAGAAGCGGCTAACACAAAGGGTGGAGGCCAATCTGCCTCCGCTAACAAAATGCCATACGAGGAGGTTAGATTCTCCCAGAAAACCGCCTTGATTGGACGCGGTATATCACCTTCAATTTGGAAAATAGTCTCATAGAGCCTATCCGGGGGGGCAACCCGGGTGTCTGCAGTCTGTACTGTAATGAATGTATCAGTTGCTGTCGCCTCCAGACAGGGACGCAGAGCCTCCCGCACTACGGTAACCTCCGCCGCGCTGTCGAGCAGAGTCACTGCCCATGTCCAGTCCAGGAGTCGCGTTCTCACCGTCTGAGGCATATCTTGTCAGGATTTCCGGAGCATGGAGCGCCTACCTA
Source organism: Calotriton arnoldi (assembly GCA_963921515.1). Lineage (NCBI taxonomy): Eukaryota > Metazoa > Chordata > Amphibia > Caudata > Salamandridae > Calotriton > Calotriton arnoldi. Next base: position 347,869 of record CAWUFW010007756.1, on the reverse strand, counting down.
ATAGGAACTACATGTCCCAGGAGACATTCGGAGGAGGAGGAGTCAGCAGCTATAAAACGAGGCTGAGTGCACACGTGAGCGTGCGTAATTCTAGAGTTCATTTGTTTTGGTTTGGTTAAAGACGGCGGAAGGAGCAGAGAGCGAGAGTTACAGAAACTACGAGCTCGACTGAGCTGGTTATCGTTTGTTCCGTTTTTGCTTTGTTGGGTCATCAAGACCAGAGGAGCGCTTCACACCGGATGGGTGAGTGCGGAACCTTCAGTTTTCAAAAACATTATTTTGACGGCGTTTACCCCGGACGGTGAAAACGCTTCAATTGTACAGCAGAAGGGGCAGCGGCGTTTTCAAACCGCGGATGCCTCTTTATCTTTTTCTCTTCTCTCCAAGACGGATTTCTCATTTAGAGCACAGCGGGAAAATACTGCCTCAGAGTTTAAGGAGAGTATTTGACAGAAGCGCTATCTGCTTGGAAATATATCAGCAGACTTCTAGCGCTGTTTTTCTTTGGAGTAAAGGAGAGGCCGACAAAAACGTTATGGAATATTTGAAGGAGTAAAATATCCCATATCACAGAACTGGTGAGCAGGCTACAACCGAGGGTGTTTTGGTTGCACATATGTATAGGGGATGTGAGGTGAAGTGAGAGTTGAAGTTTAATATATATGCTTTGTTTTATAGGATTATTTACCAGAACCGGATTGTTTGTTCATACTTGGAGGAATACAAGGACGTGCAAGGTTTTGGTGGATAAGGTAGTTTCTGGACATTAGCGAGACATTACTGAGAGTAGTCATATCTGTGCTTGGGTAATAATGTATGTTATTGTTTGGTTTTCATAGGTTCTCATCCCTGCTGTTCCCTACCTTCCCTTTCCCTCACTTGATCGCCCTAACGCTCTGTGCACATGTAGTCAGAGATTGGGGATGTCAAGGGGTGGACCCCGTATAGCATCATCCGGACCCTGAGGAGTACAGAACCTGACAGAATTACGCACCCAAGAAAGGTTACTCCTCCCGGTCCGGGTGAGACAATCATGGCGTCTATGGATGACGTGGTACAGGCTTTGGCCTTAGTGCAACAGGAACTAGCGGCCTCTAGACTAGAAACAGCGGCGTTAAGGGACAGGGTTGACAAATTAACCAGGAACCCTTTCGATGTATCAGTCCCTAGTACTCCCCACATCCAAGTAACAGTACCCCCCCCCCGATCCCTTTGGCAAGTCCCGAGAGGTACGCAGGTGATCCATCAAAGATACAAGTGTTTTTGACCCAAATCATGCTTCACTTTTCCTGTAAACCTTCGTCTTTTCCCAATCACCATTCCAGGGTGGCGTTTGCCATCTCTTATTTGATAGGTGATGCTGCAAATTGGGCTGTTCCCTTGGTTAGGAATAACGACGCAATGCTGTCTGATTGGGAGGCGTTTAGGGCGGCGTTCGAAAGAGTATTCGATAGAAGGACTACTACGTTCAGCGCTGACCGAGAGTTGTTGGAACTGAGGCAAGGGAGACAGGATCTGGTGACTTATCTCACGTCGTTTAATCGGTTGGTGGCTGAAGCAGCATGGCCGGAGGAGAAGAGAATGTCTCTTTTCTATCAAGGGCTGCATGATGATTTGAAAGATGTGATAGCACAAATCGACCCTCAGCCCGTAACCTGTGCTGATCTAGTTAGCTTGGCCTTGCGACTAGATGGGCGTATGTCTGAAAGGGGGGGTGTGAAGCATAGGGGGGACAGGTCCTTCTATAGATCAGATAAACCGCCCAGAAGAGAGAATCCTAGTACTGAAACGACAAGCGAACCCATGGAAATAGGAGCCATCAGGGCGCCTCTCTCCAGAATAGAGAGGGAGAGCCGCCGAGCACTGGGGTTATGTATGTATTGCGGCAAAAAAGGGCATTACGTACGTGAATGTCCCTCCAAGCCGAAAACACAGGGTTTTTCCTATAGAAATAAGAAAGCTGCGGTTTCCGTGGTGGGCACAGAGGCTGGTGAAGTCTCACCGTCTCCCAGCATGCTATCAGGGGACAAGGAGTGGAAGATTCCGTCTTTGTCGACCAATAGGGTGAAGGACACGGAATCACACATTGTTTTGGCAGTGGGTCTGGAGTACAACCAACAAGTGCATCAGGTTATGGCAATGTTGGATTCAGGAGCCACGGGTAATTTCATTGACAGTGGGCTGGTTAAGCAACTGGCAGTAGGTAGTATACCCCGTGAGGTCCCAGAGGAGGTTTTGGCAGTGGATGGGAAACCGTTAAAATCAGGACTCCTTACCGAAAAGACTGAAATCCTCACGCTCTCGATTGAGGATGGGAGGAGACAACACCTGGAAGAAATAGCTCTAAACATCATAGATGCACCCCAATATGAGGTGATATTGGGAATGCCGTGGTTCTGTCACCACAACCCATCCATAGACTGGAAGGACAAAACAGTGCAGTTTCTCTCCGAAGAATGTGAGGTGCATTGTATGCGGGACCTTACCTCCCTGGCTATAGCCCTGACATACCCTTTTTGCGTCGCAACTGCGGCAGAGAAGGAAATAGTCTTGCCCACCGAGTATTCACAATTCGAGGATGTATTTAGCCAAACCAAGGCAGAACAGCTACCGCCCCATAGATCTTACGATTGCCGGATAGATCTGGTTGAGGGGGCACAAATCCCGGCTTGTAGGGTTTATGCTTTGTCAGAACCGGAAACCCGCCATCTTAGGGAATACCTAGACCATTTCCTTGAGATAGGTTTTATTAGGCCATCTCGTTCTCCTGCAGCCTCACCTCTGTTTTTCATAGCCAAGGCTAGTGGCGAGTTAAGAGCATGTTGCGATTATAGGATGCTGAATAAAAACACCATCCGCAATAGATATCCACTGCCACTAATCACTGTTCTTTTGGATCAGGTGCGGGAAGCCACTATATACACCAGACTAGATTTGAGAGGGGCTTATCATTTGGTCCGCATCAGAGAGGGCGATGAGTGGAAGACGGCTTTCAAGACTCGTTATGGTCTGTTCGAATATACTGTAATGCCGTTTGGGCTGTGCAACGCCCCAGCGGCATTTCAGTATTTTCTAAACGACGTCTTGAAGGAGTACGTGGACCGTTTTGTGGTCGTGTATATCGATGATATCCTCATCTATTCTGAGTCCACCGAGATGCATAAGAGACATGTTGTGATGGTGTTGGAAAGGTTACGTGAATATCGTTTGTATTGCAAACTAAGCAAATGCGAATTTGGAGTACTTGAAGTGGAGTTTCTGGGGGTGATCCTATGTCCGAAAGGATTGTGTATGGCTGAACGCAAGGTACAAGCAGTACAGGAATGGCCCACTCCAAAGAGCCTGAGAGACTGAAGAACCGGGCCTTTGGGCCTGGCGGCGCAGGGCACGCCTGAAATCTTCGGGTTCACCTGCCTTGTTGCACAGAGACACGGAATACTCTGTTGGCGTAGAAAACCAAGTTTATTAGCTGCAGCTAAGCACAGTTGTCCAAGAAGTACATCAAGTAGGTTCTCAGGAGACTGCCACTTGACTCCGTGGCTCACAAGCTTTTATCGTTGAAATACATCTGTACAAACATACACCCATCGCACAACTTTTTAGCCAATCAGGAGAGTTTGAAAACAAGATATTGTGTCACCAAAATGCTCTCTGCTTACATGTTGTGTGTTATCCAGCCCCCACAGTTAATCAATACTGGTACCCATAGTTCGGTGTTTGCAATGGCAGGACATATCTGTATGCTTCAAGAGGAAGGTTACAAAGTAGGAAAACACAGGGAGAGAATAGCGAAGGCCAGAAGATAAGATATGGCGAGAGGAGAATACTAAAGGCTAACAGATAGTTGATACGGGGATTAGGTAGTCCAGACAAGGATTAGTTAGGCCGGCTGGTGTTTGAGATTGCTTTAAGGACAAGGACGGAGGGGTTTTTGACACGTTGCAGTCCAAAAGGGCAGAGACACTTCGCTCATCGAGCAGCCTGTGTAAAGGCAACACAAAAATGGCGGTGACTGTAAGATGGGGTCAAAATTAAAGAACCTCAGACCCTCCTTTTGCCATTACGCAGGCAATACACAAAGACTCACGCTAATCTGAATCAATGTCGATGGTCATAAAGTCGTCAAGTTGTTGCTGCAACATCATCTTCATCTTCATATTCTCCGTTTTCTGTGGCATGGGTCTTGGGACACACATAATAGCACAAAGACCACATATTGCGGGGCCACATTGTAAACAAAGGCAACACGAGAAGATGATGGCCAAAACTACTCCAACAAAGGTCAATACCTTCCATCCCCATGTGGACAGTAGTTCCCAAAACCATCCCATCAGAGACCAATTTCCTTCGTCCTGGTGGATGGACTCAGCAATGTGGTGCAATTTAGAGATGGCCTGGTATACTGTAGGGCGTTATCAGGTATATAAATGCAACAACTCGATCCAATCAATGTACAGACTCCACCACGATCTGCGAGAATGATGTCTAACACCATTCTGTTCTGTAATGTCATAAGGCGATCCGCCTGAAGCTCAGCAGTGACATTACTCAGTGCTCCGACAGTTTCATTTATTGTTGCCTCAACTACTCGAATGAGATGTCTGATATTTCTACTATTGGCCATAGGGCCCCAAAATGGGAGGAATCCTTTAAGGAAGTCACCTCCTTCCTGTCCTGCTGTGTCCTCCAAAGCAATAACCCCTCTGCCGTACCTTGTCTTGTGATGTCCCGAAGGAGCTGTATATGTTGGAGGGAGGAGAAAAGCCATATAACAAGTCCCTGAGAAATCGGCTGGTAACCATGTATAGGCTCTGTCATGGCAGACGAAATATGTTCCTTGAGATGCTACCAATGGTGGAGACGTTCGGGATGTATAGATGTATGTAATATTACAAGTGCTCTTTCCCAATTGAGCCTTAGGATTTTGACCATTGGCTTGGAGACATAGGTGACCTTGGTGGGGTACAGTATATATAGGTGGGGATCCTTTCCTTTTGGCTCTGTCTGTAAGGCTAGTGACATAATGTGTCACATTCCAGTCAATGTATGCTTGTCGCTCGTCGGTGGGGAATTCACTAAATGTTTTATAATGTTTTGACATAGCCACTATTCCCTTTATTAGTGAATTATGACTAACGTCAATTCCATCCCTATACGGACCAACAGGATGTAGATGTTGGTTCTCATAGGCATTGGCAAACATAGAGGTGTAAGCCCAAGCAGATCCTTTTAGGGAGAAGGGTAGAACTAAATATGGCATTCCTTTATCTGTATTATGGGGTAAAAGTCCACAAACCCAACAATCGGTGGTATTGATTACTAATTGATGCTGGTGTAATAGCTGGATGAATGAATTGTTGAGATATTCCATTCTCCTAATTTGTTCATGCCCTGGTAGCGTATAGAATTGGTGTGGGGAAATAGTAGTGCGAAAAGGTATGGGCTGAGAGGTAGATATAGGTACAGATGCTGGCTGCAAAGTGTGAATAACCCAACCCACACAAGCTAATAAAACACATAACATAGTTAAAACACATAATACTACGCCACATCTATTAAATAGTAATTTACAATATTTTTCCTTCATTTTGTTTTTTTATCAATTTCTGATTCACCGGAAGTCATCCCCTAAAGTGTTGCTCGTGGCAATCTTCCTATCTCACTCAGTTGTGGTTATTGGCCGTCCTATGACACTGCAAGTCCTGCAGACCTAGTGCCACTACTCAGGTCACAAACCAAGTCTCCTACCACGACCCTGCAAAAATGGGATGAGTCCAGTATCACATAAGGAAGAAAATATATACAATTCAAAAATTCAAAAATGCAATCTAAGAAATAAAAAAATTGCAGTTTAGGAACGAAGGGGAGAAAAATAAAAATAAATTTCAAATGTCTTTGGCCACTCTAGGCCTCAGATTGTATCTATCCTTGTTTGGCACAGTCTGGTCTTGAAAAAGTGTCTCTGGATCAGTTGTATCTATTCTGAGATGCGATGGTACAGCTTCTTGCAAAACATCATCGTCCTCTTTCTCAGTCCGAGTCCATTCTAGGTGTGCATCGCCAAAAGGTACAAACCGGGAACTCTCTCTCCTTCACAATCACCTATACCTTCGTGGACCCACTGATCAAAAGGCAAAGGCAAGGGTACCCTTTTGCAGTGCACACCATGGATCCAGTTCTTCTTCCCAACGACTTTTACGGCTGTACGTGTCGTCAGCAGGACCTGTCTTGGCTCCCGCCAGCGAGGCTCCAAATTCCTTTTCCTCTGAAAATTCTTAAGGCACACCCAGTCGCCAGGTTGGAGGGTGTGCCCAGGATCCGAGGAAGCCTGTGGCAAGGTGTCTTGTACCTGCTGATGGAGAACACGCAATTTAGTGGTGAGGTCATGCAAATAGTCAATTAACATTGGGTATTCTATGTCAGAGTACTTCTTGGGTCTAGGGACACCCCAGACATTAGCCGGGCGTCCGAACACAATCTCATATGGGCTAAGTCCCACACGAGAATGAACAGTTGTTCGAGTTGACAAGAGGGCTAAAGGTAAAGCGTCGGGCCAGGCAAGACCTGTGCTGGCTTGTATCTTTGCAAGTTTAAGCTTGAGAGTGCCATTATAGCACTCTACCAAACCCGCTGACTGAGGGTGGTTTGCCGCGTGGAATTTTTGCTTAATCCCAAGACCTGCACATACTTTCTGCATGATTTGACCCACGAATTCACTTCCATTGTCACTCCAGACAATTCGAGGTAAACCAAACCTCGGGAAGTATTCTTTCAGAAGGACCTTAGCTGTAGACAAGGCAGTATTATCCTTTAGGGGTAGGCCTCTATCCATCTGGAAAAGGCACATACCACCACAAGGACATACTTTAGGTTTCTGCATCTCTCCATATGAATGTAGTCTATCCTCACTACCTCAAAAGGATACGTTGGGGGAGCAAAATGGCCTGCTGGGGTTGGTGTTCCTCTTCCTGGGTTGTGCATCAAACAAACAATGCAATGCTTAACAAGATTGTCTGCACATTTAGGAATCCCTGTATTCTGCCATACCGGAGCCAAAAGCTTGCATATTCCTTTCGCACTGATGTGGGCTGGACCATGCGCCATAGTCACTACTGGAAGTACATAGGCGTCTGGTAACAGCCAACGTTGGTGTTCTGACAATTCTATCCAACATCCTGTCGCATCCAACATTCCCGTACTATCTCTCCACTTACTCAATTCTTTCTCTGTAGCCTCTTCCTGAATCATTTTCACACTTTCTATTGTGTCCTCACACATTCCTCCTTGATTGACCCATCTAGCAGGTCCAGCAACATACATATGACTCGTCACATCTCTCGCTGTCTCTTTCGCTATCTGATCCGCAAAGCGTTTCCTTCACCCACATCATCAGTGATTCTTTTATGCGCACTACACTTCACAATTGCTATCTGAGTGGGTAAAGCAAGTGATTCCAAAAGGTCGTTCACTAACTGACCATGCTGTATTTTAGTACCATGTGAGGTAAAGAATCCTCTTTCCCTCCAAAGGCGGCCAAAACTGTGGGCCACCCCAAATGCATATTGGCTGTCGGTCAACACATTCACTCTCTTCCCTTCAGCCAATACACAAGCTCTAGTCAGAGCTATCAATTCAGCTGCTTGGGCTGAATTCTGCCTAATGCGTGCTGTCTCCACAATTGTATGCAAAGTGGTAACAGCATAGGCTGCAGTCGTTTCACCATTGGGGCGCTTAAAACACGAACCATCCACCCATAGGATCCCATCTGGGTCCAGGAGCGGCGTATCTTTTAAATCAATCCTACCTTTTGTCTCCTCCTCTGTACGGAGAAAACAATCATGTTGCTCTTGAATGTCTTTCTCTACTGGGATTGGTAACAATGTAGCTGGATTTAGGGTATTACATCGCTTGATGTGCACGTGACTAGCCAAGAGCGTCAGCTCATACCCCGATAAACGGGCGCTCGTAAGATGCTGGGTTTTTGTCCTGTTTAAAAGTGTATCCACTGCATGTGGCACCATGACAATAAGCGTATTGTCTAGCACCAATCCAGCAGATTGGCGAATAGAAACTGCTGCTGCTGCTGTAGCTTTCAGACAACTAGGTAATGCTTTAGCTACAGGGTCTAACGTAGCCGAAAAATAAGCACATGGGCGTTGTTTGTCACCAAATTGTTGTGTCAAAACTGACAACGCGCAACCTTCTCTCTCGTGCACATAAAGTGTGAAAGGTTTGCTGTAATCCGGAGTACCCAACACAGGAGCAGAACACAAGGAAGTACGCAAATCAGTAAAACTTTTCTGGCATTCCTCTGTCCAAGGAAGAGGTTGGGGGTATCTTTAAGGGTAAGTGCTAACAAAGGTTTTGCTAACAAAGAAAAATTCGAATCCATTGTCTGCAGTAAGAGGTAATACCTAAAAAGGCACGCACCTCTCTCTGTGTGCATGGTACAGACATTTGTGCAATTGCTTGGATTCTTTCTGGGGTCAACCGCCGTCCCTCCTTCGACAAGAGATGACCTAAGAAGGTAACCTCTTGGCGACAATATTGTAATTTAGAGGGTGAAACCTTATGATGAAGGTCAGACAAGTGATGCAACAGTGAAACAGTAACTCGTTTACAAATTTCCTCAGAATCAGCAGCAACTAGCAGATCATCTACGTACTGAATAAGGGTGGCACCTGGAGGCAAAGTGAAAGCATCGAGCTGAGTTTTCAAAGCCTGACTATAAATGGAGGGACTTTCACAATAGCCTTGAGGTGCGCGCTTGAACCGGAAGCTTCGGCCTCCCAAAGAGAAGCCAAAAATATCCCTACTTTCCTCAGCAATGGGAATGCTAAAGAAAGCATTCTTAAGGTCAATGACCGAAAACCAGGCAGCTGAGGCAGGTATCACTGTCAATAAAGCAGTGATATCTGGGACGACAGGAAACTGGGGTACAACGATCTTGTTGACCTCCCGGAGATCGATTACAAAACGATAAACCGGTGGCTGGGAAGAGTCAGTACGTTTAAGGACAGGCAGAACAGGACTATTGCACACATTTCCTCTAGTCTCTTCAACCACACCTTTCTCAACCAAATCATAAATGATAGCCATCAGCGCTCTCTCACCAGCACTCGAAATTCTATACTGAGGAATGCGAGGTAACCTAACATTGGACTTGAGGGTGACAACATAGGGTGGAATCTGCAAGAGACCAACATCATTGGGGCCTGTAGCCCAAAGAGTAGTAGGCAGGGAACGTAATTCAGAAGGGAGTTGGTCTCTAGACAAATATGTCGGGGAAATTAATCTCTTGCCTAAAGTAAGATGTACACCAGAAGGAGAACAATGCAGTGTCGCATACAGTCTCTTTAACAAGTCCAACCCCAACAAATTCTCACCACAACCAGTTGTCAAAATAAGAGGAGCCTCCAAATCATAAGGGCCAATGGAGATAGGTAAAAGACAAGAAACTGGGTTACGAACTGGGGCACCAGAAAATCCTACAGAAACATTTGTTAAGCCAGACAAAGGTGCCCCAGGGAGTTTAGAGTGGATGATAGAACTCTTCGTTGCACCAGTATCCAAGAGAAATGGTTCTGATACACCAAGCGCAACGACATCAACATAAGGCCCATTTTGGTCCACTGGAACTGAAATTACTCCCTCACTTTGTCCACGGCTGTCCTAGCTAGAGAAACCCTGATTCTCATCTTCCATATAATAATCGTCATTATAATAATGGGCAGACTGAGTATTTTGCTGATCAAAATAATTCATGGAATGTTGCGGCGGAAAGGAACGTTGATCCTGGGACATGGTACTTCGCCCCCTCCCCTAGGTGTTGACTGGAAGCCACCTCGGCCTCGCGGCCCAGGCGTACCACCAGCACGCTGCAATAATATCGGGCAATTATTCTTGAAGTGACCTTCTTCCTTACAATAGGCACATTGATTAGGACCCAGTGGAGGCCGTGGAACAAAAGGCTCAGGTTTCTGAAACACCTTCTGAAACTGGGGAGTCGGCTGAAACTGGCGCTGAGCAGGACGAGGAGGATAAGCCTGTTGTAAAAGAGCCTTCGTCTTCAAATCTTTAGTCTTTTTATCCAATTTGTCCTTCTCCTCCTTATCCCTATTTTCGTAATATTGGGCAGTAGCCAATATCTGGGCTGAAGAAGAAACAGCCCATGAACTTTCGGAATCCTTTAATTTATTAGAGAGCTCGGGAAGCAAATTAAATACAAATTTATCTACGAACAATCGCTGTCCCCCTCTGTACTCATATCCTGACCACTGTGATCAAGAAAGTTTCTTCAAAACGAGTGAAGAAGTCAGAGACACTCTCATCCTTCTTCTGCTTACAGGCAGCTAACTTATCCCAATTAACTCGCAGAGCGGGCATCATAGTTTTCATTAAGGTAATTATTCTACCAGGAAGTTCTGCAATTAAATTATCGGGTTTAGCGCCACCCACTTGGAGCCCATCAGCAGCTAGTATAGCATTCCAATCACCTCCTAATTCTTGGGCGTGGTCCTCCTTCCGAATCCTAGCCCACAATTGTTGTGGGACAACATTTCCCATTAACATATCTATGTCAGCCAAATTCATAATACAAGCGTTAACAGTCTGAGATAATTCCTTGTAGTAACCAGCAGGGTTTTTACGGGGGTCAGGTAAAGACTGTTTAAGGGCCAGCACCTCAGATCTCTTCCAAAGTACATGTACCCATATACGTTGGAAGTGAGCTGGTATAAGCGGATTATTACCCTGGGCTGCAACCTCTTCTCTCCAGACTGGGGAACCTCTCGCATAGGGTAGTGTTTCAGTTTGCGCCTAACAGAAGGATCAGGTTCAGACAAAGACCGGGAAAAGAACATTGATCTAAAAGTAATAAGTGTCCGTATAGCATTCTCAACCTCAGGACCCACAATAATTCCTTTATCAAAATCAGTCCTAATATCCAGCAAACCCTTGGGAGCTAAACCCAATCCCGTGGCCTCCCATTCCTGACCTAGGATTTCACACATGGCATTGAAAACGAATCTTTGTACAGGGGCATCCCACTGTTCAAAAGTATCCATGATATCTTGAACAGTATATTCAAGATCACTCAGGATCCACCTGCGAGCAAGACCCATGAACGTATCTCGTTCTTGGGAGTCAGGAAGTAAACTACGGGTCTGCCTACGGGGAAGAACAGGAGTCAGACTTACTGACCCAAAGAGAGGTGAAAAGAGACCAGAAACAGTCTCAACCATCCGCTGACGGATAGAAGGGGAAGTTGACAGAAAAACAGGAGATAATGTATGAGACGTAGCAGGAGAAGAGGCAACAGGTAGAGCGGAGGTCGAAGGCAAAGGAGACTGAGGCAAAGAAGTCGGAGGCAGAGGAGCTGGAAACAAGGGAGCTGAAGGCAAAGAAAATGGCGGGAGTGGCAGTGCCACAAAGGGCTGTGTTGGAGGTGCAGGAGCTGGAGCTGGTGGGAGAATAACAGGTTGTTGGATGGGTAACAAAAGCGGGGTGCATTAGCGCCTAGTGCATAGGGCGGGGGCGATCGTAATAAGTGAGACATTAAAGGATCCTTCTCAGGATCAGCATCGCGATTTGGGGAAGAAGTTGGCAGCACTGGGTAACATTTGTCAATCGCCATGTGATGTTGCCTATCTAAGATCTCTATCGCATGATCTATTTCATTATTTTTAAACTGTTGGGCAGCCTGTATGACAGTGATATCTTTTTCTTTCCTATCTCTTTTTGCCTGTTTAATTTCTTTCTGTTTGGCTTCCTTGCGCCAAAGGCGAAAAGAGTCAAACATAGCCGGCCGGGCTTTTCTTTTAAACAAAGTAGCTTCTAAATTGTCTAAAATATCAGGCTCAAAACTACCATTATGTGGCCACTGTAAAACACCATCTTTCTTCGTATAGCGGACCCATATGTCATTAAAGGTGATGGGGCCCATACCATGTTTAGAGTAAAGCTCATAAGTAGGAGTTCCAGCCGGAGGAATTGGACAAGAGTCCTCCAGTCGGGAGTCCATATCGCAACAAAAACAACACCATTTTTTAAACTTACTGAAACCAGGCATCGTTACTTTCACTGGCTTCCGACAGACAACAAGGGGCTAATCAAAACAGCACAAACGTACTCACCCCTTGGCTTCGACAATTGCAATTTTCGAATCTAAGAACCCAAAAACAAACAAAAAAAGGGGTGGGAGCTACCCACCAGTACTTAACAAATGTCTTCTTCACGCCAACAGAGGTCCGTCTAACGTCTCGCAATACCAGTCATCACCAAAAGAGGGACCAAGGCAGGGCAGCAGTCAGGGCAGCAGTCACCAGCAGCCATTGGAAAGGAGAAGCCACACTTCAAAAGACCATCGGCCCACTCTTCGACATACAGGGGTCGCTGGTGTGGGGCGCCTCCTCTGGAATTTCCTGCGGGGCTCCTCACGATCCTTGGGCTCAACCGCTACCTCTGAAGCCGCCCCACGTTGGGCGCCAATTGAAGAACCGGGCCTTTGGGCCTGGCGGCGCAGGGCACGCCTGAAATCTTCGGGTTCACCTGCCTTGTTGCACAGAGACACGGAATACTCTGTTGGCGTAGAAAACCAAGTTTATTAGCTGCAGCTAAGCACAGTTGTCCAAGAAGTACATCAAGTAGGTTCTCAGGAGACTGCCACTTGACTCCGTGGCTCACAAGCTTTTATCGTTGAAATACATCTGTACAAACATACACCCATCGCACAACTTTTTAGCCAATCAGGAGAGTTTGAAAACAAGATATTGTGTCACCAAAATGCTCTCTGCTTACATGTTGTGTGTTATCCAGCCCCCACAGTTAATCAATACTGGTACCCATAGTTCGGTGTTTGCAATGGCAGGACATATCTGTATGCTTCAAGAGGAAGGTTACAAAGTAGGAAAACACAGGGAGAGAATAGCGAAGGCCAGAAGATAAGATATGGCGAGAGGAGAATACTAAAGGCTAACAGATAGTTGATACGGGGATTAGGTAGTCCAGACAAGGATTAGTTAGGCCGGCTGGTGTTTGAGATTGCTTTAAGGACAAGGACGGAGGGGGTTTTTGACACGTTGCAGTCCAAAAGGGCAGAGACACTTCGCTCATCGAGCAGCCTGTGTAAAGGCAACACAAAAATGGCGGTGACTGTAAGATGGGGTCAAAATTAAAGAACCTCAAGACGTACAATGCTTCTTGGGTTTTGCGAATTACTATCGCAGGTTTATCTTGCATTTCTCCAAAGTAGCCGTTCCCATTACCAGACTACTTTGTAAGGGGGTCCCTTTTATCTGGACGGCAGAGGCCTCGACAGCTTTCGACTATTTAAAAAAGGCTTTTTCCAGCGCTCCAGTGCTTAGACATCCGCAACTGGGGGCACCGTTCATAGTGGAAGCAGATGCTTCTGAGGAAGCCGTGGGAGCCATCTTGTCACAAAGGGATAAAGATACGGGACAGCTGCATCCAGTGGCATACCTGTCCAAAAACTTAACATGGCTGAAAAGAACTATACCGTTGCAGAGAAGGAACTTCTGGCCATAAAGAAGGCTTTTCAGGAATGGCGCCATTACTTATGGGGGGCTCGTTATCCGACCACAGTGTATACGGATCACCGTAACTTGCAGTATATGAAAACAGCACGACATCTCACACAGAGACAAATGAGATGGACTTTGTTCTTTGCGGAATATGACTTTGTTATAACCTTCCGGCCTGGAGCCGATAACCGTAAGGCAGATTCCTTATCCAGGCAAGACTCTGTGGTAGGGCCCCATCGCAGCATACCCAAAGCAATAATCGATCCAGCAAAGGTCATTTGTCTTTTAAGGGTGGATGAATTCCTGACTGAGGTAAAGAGGAACAAGACAACAGACTGGTGGGAGAGATGGGCTACGGAGAACGCGTTGCGTAGCGTTAAACAAGGTCTACCTTTCTTAAACAACAAGTTGTATCTCCACACAAAGGTGGTACAGAAAAAGGCTTATGAGTGGTGCCATGAATCCCCTTTGGCAGGACACCCAGGAAGCCTAAAGACAATACAGTTGGTGCAAAGGCATTCTGGTGGAGTACGTTGGTCAAAGATGTTCGAACATGGGTACGCCAATGTGAGGAATGTGCAAGAGGAAAAGGGGAAAACACCAGGAAAAGAGGAAAGCTCATACCTATGCCAACTCCTCAGCATCCTTGGATGAACATCAGCATAGATTTCATCACCGGTTTACCTACGGATCAGGGATGTTCAGCCATTTTAGTGGTGGTGGATAGCCTGACAAAAATGGGCCACTTCATTCCATGCAAGAATTTGCCAACGGCAGGTCAAACAGCTCAACTGTTACTGGATCATGTCATCAGACAGCATGGTTTGCCCAAAGTGATCGTGTCGGATAGAGGCCCCCAATTCATCGCAAAATTCTGGAAAACTTGGTGTAAGGCTCTGCAGATAGAGTCGGCAGTTTCAACTAGCTTCCATCCACAGACGGATGGACAAACTGAGAGGCTAAATCAGACACTAAAAAAGTACCTGAGGTGTTATGCCATGGAAGCACAAGAGTCATGGGTGTCTTTGTTATGCATGGCGGAGTAGTCGTACAACAATGCTGTACATTGCTCTATAGGTGTATCTCCATTCGAGGCAAACTATGGGTATTGCGCAAGGACTATGCCTATCAATATACCGGATGACATCGTTGATCAGCCCTCTGTTCAAGCACACATCAAGTCGTTACACTCTGTCCAGAAGAAGGCGAGACAACATCTCTTGGTGGCAAAACGGGAGTACAAGAAGTGGGAAGATCGGCACAGAGTTGAAGGCCCCCGGTTTCAAGTTGGTGATAGAGTATGGCTTTCCACCAAGAACATAAAGTTCAAACTTCGCAGTGTGTTTCATCCTAGATTCATCGGCCCGTATACCGTGGTGAAAAGGGTGAATCCAGTGGCTTACAGACTTCGGTTGCCTGGCACTCTTCGCATTCATCCTGTGTTCCATTGTAACCTCCTGAAACCTGCAGTTGGGGCTCGGAGGAGGGCAGTTCCTCCGGTGGTGTGTGAAGGTGGTGTGGAATATGAGGTACGAAGTATACTAGACTCCAAGTATCGGAGAGGGGCTTTGTGGTATCTTATTTCTTGGAAGGGGTATTCCTCAGAGGATGATTCGTGGGAACCCAGTGACAATGTACATGCCCCGGCCGCGGTGAAGTCTTTCTATCGCAGGTGTCCGAACAAACCTGGATCTAGGAGGCGCATGTGAGGAGGGCCTACTGTCAGGATTTCCGGAGCATGGAGCGCCTACCTAATAGGAACTACATGTCCCAGGAGACATTCGGAGGAGGAGGAGTCAGCAGCTATAAAACGAGGCTGAGTGCACACGTGAGCGTGCGTAATTCTAGAGTTCATTTGTTTTGGTTTGGTTAAAGACGGCGGAAGGAGCAGAGAGCGAGAGTTACAGAAACTACGAGCTCGACTGAGCTGGTTATCGTTTGTTCCGTTTTTGCTTTGTTGGGTCATCAAGACCAGAGGAGCGCTTCACACCGGATGGGTGAGTGCGGAACCTTCAGTTTTCAAAAACATTATTTTGACGGCGTTTACCCCGGACGGTGAAAACGCTTCAATTGTACAGCAGAAGGGGCAGCGGCGTTTTCAAACCGCGGATGCCTCTTTATCTTTTTCTCTTCTCTCCAAGACGGATTTCTCATTTAGAGCACAGCGGGGAAAATACTGCCTCAGAGTTTAAGGAGAGTATTTGACAGAAGCGCTATCTGCTTGGAAATATATCAGCAGACTTCTAGCGCTGTTTTTCTTTGGAGTAAAGGGAGAGGCCGACAAAAACGTTATGGAATATTTGAAGGAGTAAAATATCCCATATCACAGAACTGGTGAGCAGGCTACAACCGAGGGTGTTTTGGTTGCACATATGTATAGGGGATGTGAGGTGAAGTGAGAGTTGAAGTTTAATATATATGCTTTGTTTTATAGGATTATTTACCAGAACCGGATTGTTTGTTCATACTTGGAGGAATACAAGGACGTGCAAGGTTTTGGTGGATAAGGTAGTTTCTGGACATTAGCGAGACATTACTGAGAGTAGTCATATCTGTGCTTGGGTAATAATGTATGTTATTGTTTGGTTTTCATAGGTTCTCATCCCTGCTGTTCCCTACCTTCCCTTTCCCTCACTTGATCGCCCTAACGCTCTGTGCACATGTAGTCAGAGATTGGGGATGTCAAGGGGTGGACCCCGTACAGCATCATCCGGACCCTGAGGAGTACAGAACCTGACATATCTCGCAGTTAAAGCGGCATCTTTTTTCTTTTGAAATGGGGGTCTAAAACGAGGTAGATCCTCTTGTTTTCCTTTAACATCAAACTGTCGAGGCTGATCTCGTCCCTGTGGTGCAGGTTGACTTTTGCCACGATCCTGGCGTTCCCCTCCACCGACTTGAGAGCCTGATGTGTCCTGTAAAGAACGAGGAGAGCGCTGATCATGGACTTGAAATCTATCAGGAGTCTTAATTTTCGCGCGGTCGCGCAAGTCATAAGTACGCTCAGAAGACTCAGGTGTCGGTGAACCTGCACGCGAACCTTGCTTCTGCTGTTGCTGCCCCTGTTTCTTGTTTTTCCAGGTCTTTTTAGGAAAAAACGGGCGCCCGTCTTTATCAGACTGGCCTTTTTGTGGGGTTTGAGTTTGCGTTTGAGTAAAAGGCTTAACTCCCAGACAATTGCGGCCTATGGTCTTATAAGCCTTTGCAATAATCTTCAGTAATTCACGTGGCTTGTCTGCATCTGGGACAGCCTCCAAGCGGTTTGCTTACCGCATCACCCTTGACATTGGCAAGGATCTTATCAGCAACCACGTCGAACACCCCCACCAGTCTCATCCCCAACTCTACAGCCGCTTCGGCTCCGTGTTCATCTTGAACACGCTTTATAACGGAGGGGAGCACGGTCATGGAGGGAGTGCCGAAGCACTTCGAATATACCGCTTCAAACACCTTGCCCCAGGTGTTACAATCAGCTAACTCGGGAAGTAAGTCTTTAGGCAAATTTATAGTTAATATCCTGTGCTTCTCCACAGGACTGGTATTTGGAAAAACAGCCTCTAGTTGTTTGCAGCCTCAAATTTTTTTATTTAAAATCTGGCTTTATCATTAAAGAGGATATTCAATTACAATTCTTTTGAGTCTAAACATGACATTTCTACCTGTTCCCAATTAAAAGTTAACACTTATTAAATGTAATAAGGTAACCCAATGTTATCCTATGAGAGAGGCAGGCCTTGCAGTAGTGAAAAACTAATTTAAGTGCTTTTCACTTTCGGGACATACAAAACTTAAAAGTACATGCCCAACTTTTTAAATACACTGCACCCTGCCCTGAGGGATGTTTAGGGCCTCCCTCAGGGGTGACATATGTATTAAAAAGGAAGGATTACGCCTAGCAAAAGTTTTATTTTGCCAAGTCGAACCAGCATTTTAGAGCTGCACACAGGCTGCAATGGCAGGAGACATGTTTTAAAGAGCTACTGGAGTGAGTGGCACAATAAGTGCTGCAGAACCACTCATAGCATTTAATTTACAGGTCCTAGGCACATGTTGTACCACTTTAGTAGGGACATACAAGTAAATTAAATATTACAATTGGGTGTATTCCAATTTAACCATGTTTATAAAAGTGAGCACTAGCATTTTAGCACTGATTAGCAGTGGTAAAGTGCACAGAGTCCTAAAGCCAACAAAAATAGGTTTCAGCAAACAGGAGGGGATAAGGAACAAAGTGTGGGGGAAGACCACAACAAGGCTGTCGCGTCTAACAACCGTATTGTATCTACTCCATTACTTGTGTGCTCTTTTGGGCTCTCTCCAATAATGCACTCTCACTAGGTTCTTGACTGTTATATTTTCCGAGTTGCATAGTCTTTTTTACTTGCGACTGTTCCTTTACAACAAAATAACGCACTCTGTCAAGTCTCTTCTCTCTTACATATACCCAGTCATTACTCAATCAGAAAGAAATTCCAAGTACCTCTAAATATGCACTTATTCTTAAGTTACAATCCACAAATGAAGATCAGCTTGAATCACATCATGTGTACTTCCTTATAAAGTATTTGTCAGAACACTCAGGAGCTTATTACGATGTCGGGAGGACAGTCCGACTGACCTTCGGTCGGCGGTCTCGACCGCTTAATTATGATGCGACCACACATGGTGGGGTCGCAAGCTCCCTTTTCTGTTTGGGAGCTTGTGCTGCAGTCGGAAACCGGCCGCAGCAGAAGCTCCCATACAGAAAAGGGAGTTTGTGTTCATCCATGCACTGCGTGGCAGGCACCTCACAGTGAAAGAAGCCCACAAATTTTTGGAAGGCAGATTCGGGAGCCTAAAGGGATATGCGCATAAGATTGTGCTTTAGCGTGATGCCAAACCAGTACAACACAATCTCAGGAGAGTGCCAATCTCCGTGAGGGAGGGTCTCAAAGACTTATTGCAAGATATGTTGAAGGGAGGGATGATAGAACCGGTGGAGGCTTCGCCTTGGATCTCTCCAGTGATGATTACCCAAAAATCTGATTTTGCATTGATTTGAGGTCGCTTAATCTAGATTTTGTGGTTGATGTGTAACCCCTTCCGAATATTAATGAGTTGTTGCAATCTGTGGGTGATGGTAAGTACTTCTCCAAAATAGATATGAGGAGTGCTTACCATCAGGTTAAACTTCATCAAGATTCCAAAGTCTTAACTTTATTCATCACCTCTGAGGGAACATACCAATTCACACGCATGCCATTCGGATTGGCATCTGCGGCAAGCGTATTTCAGAGGGTGATGGCGGAGTTATTCAAGGGCATGGAGAGAGTTGTCTATTATCAAGATGACATTTTAATATCAGGAAAGAATATTGAACATCACAATTGATTTGGAGACAAGTTTTGAGGAGGTTGAGTGAAGCTGGCATGACTGTGAACCGTGAGCAGTATGTCTTTTTAACTGAACACGTTGAGTATTTAGGATATACATTATCCAATGGTGGATTAAGCCCTAAACGTTGTCTGTTGGAAGCTATAAGATCAGCACCCAGTCCTAGGGACAAGGACCAATTAAGACAATATTTAGGCCTTGTGGAATATTATTCCAAGTTCGTAAGACGTTTTGCAGATAAAACTGAAATTGTGAGGAAACTCTTGCGCAAAGGGAATAAGTTTGTCTGGGGGCAAGAGCAACAGGAATGCTTTGATAACATTAAAAAGGAAATTTGCGAAGCACGAATTCTGGCTTCATTTGATACCAAGTGCAAGTCCTTCTTCACTGTAGATGCCGGTGCTACAGGCATTGGCGTGGTACTTTCTCAAAAACAAAATGGAGCTGAAGTGACAGTAGCATTTGCTTCACGCATTCTCACGCAAGCAGAAAGGAATTATTCCGTCATTGAGCGGGAGGTCCTGGCTGCAGCTTGGGGTGCAGAATACTTCAGGGTGTTTTTGTGGGGCATGCGGTTTGTCTTAAGAACCGACCATAAACCCTTAATAAACAATTTAGCAGCAGGTGGGGCTGGTAAAGGTTCAGCAAGACTAGCCAGATTTGCTGCCAGTCTGCAAGAGTATCTGTACGACATAGAATTTATTCAGGGATGGAAGAATGTACAAGCTGATTGCTTTATGCGTATGTCGTTGGAATGGGAAGTGGTGGACAAACAAGGGGTTAAGGCTGCAGAGAACGAAGAGGCAGTAGCATGTGCCCATGATGTGGAGCATAATGCTTGGGAGCGTTTACAAGAACAGAATGGGTGAGTGAAATGGCATTGGATGAAGTGTTGAAGGAAGTTATTTTATTGATCAAGAAAGGAGCAGCAAGAGAGAACATGATGCCTGTATCGGTAAAACCCTTTTGGGAAAGTGGTTGATGAAATACCTATGAATGGAGACGATGTGGTCATGAGAGGTGATAGGTTTGTACCTCTTGTTGGTTTGAGATTTCGTATTTTTAAATTAGCATATGAGGGGCATTTGGGTCAAGGCATGACAAGTAGAAGGGTCTAAGAGGAGTTTTGGTGGCCAGGTCTGGACAATCAAGTGAGGAGTTGGGTGGAGAATTGTAGTAGTTGCAAGGAGAGTGAGAAACGTTTGAGAGTGGGTACTCGGAGTGTAGATGGCCATATTGAGGACCCAGGAGTTCCGTGGCATACCGAATGCTTGGATTGTATAGGACCCTTGTCTGAGCTGCATGGTGAGATGAGGTTTGCAGTTGTGATTGTGGATGTGCACTCTAGGTGGCTGGTTGTAAGATTTACGAAAGATGTCACAACCAGGTCTACCATTGCCATACTGGAGAATATATTTGAAGAAGAAGGGATACCCAACATATTACTCACAGATAATGGCACGCAATTAACTTCATGTGAAATGCTTTGTTTTTTGCAAAGGTATGTGATCAAATATTTGCACATTTCTCTTTACAATCCCATGGGTAATGGGATTGTGGAGAGGGCCAATAGGTTGGTCAAAAGAACCATTCAACTTACCTTGTCAAATGGCTTACCTGTCAAGAAACAAGTGTTGGAGTGTACCGCACTACTGTACATAGTGTCACAGGCAAATGTCCTTTTGTATTAATGAGAGGGAGAGTCCCTGGTACTAGAGTAGTTCCAGTGTGGTTAAAAGACTGGGTGTTGTCAGGTGGAGATGTTGTGCATTATCCAAGCCATAGCATGGTAAAAGAAGGTGATTGGGTCAAGATAAAATCTGGGAGAGTGAAAGGTGGTTTGAGTAAGTTCAGAGGTCCTTTTCGCGTTGAGAAGGTTAGTACGTTTTATGTCATTATTGAAGGCGGTGAAAGGTGGAACTTGCGGAATGTGGCTTTGTACCAGAAGGGAGGTTTTTGTGTGAGGAAGGATGAGGAGGAAGGATGTTCTGGTTCTATGTTCATGCAGGATGAGGAGATGAGGAGTGATCAGGGAAGGGTAGTTCGAGATGGGTTGCATGAGAAGAATGATGATAGTAAGGAAAGGATAGTGGACCGAGTTCGTAGACCTCCTTCTTATTTACAAGACTATGTGAGAAGTTGAAGTGTTTTAGGGTTTGGGTGTGCCATGCATAGTTTGTTATGCGTTTTTACCCGTCTCACTGTTCTTTAAGCTATTAGGGGGAGGACTCTGTGTTTTTATTTATTTTCTTTCGTTTGTTGTTTTTTTTTCTTTTTATGTCTTGTATTTGATGTAAGAGAAGGAGATGTGTTATGTTTGCATCTTTCCGATGTGTTCTCTTTCCGATTTTAGAATGTACGGCACGTCACGCTCCAAGCGAGTCAGTTATCTCTGCCTCCTGGTAGCGGACGGACGCCAGGTTGTGTTTCAGAAATAAAACTTCATTTTTGCTCAGACAATCTCCTGTGATCCCTGCGTTTCTGCTACAACAGTTTCCATGTCAGAAAGGCCGTCATGGAAACCCTGCCGGAAACCGACATCGTAATCCGAACGGCGTAAAATGCTGTACATATGGATTACATGCCGGTTCCGACTGGCTCCTTGAGCCCGTTGGAAGCCAGCCAGAATGTACGGCCGGTTTCAAAACCAACAGCCTCCATTGTAATGAGGCTGTCGGTTTTGAAACCGACAATCTCAGTCAGAAAGACTCAATCTTTAACCAACATGCTAGGACAAGATTGTTCTGTGAAACACAGCCACAACCTGTCGGTTGGGACACACCAGCACTCAGGGGACTGGTACTTATTTTCCAGAAGACTTTCACCAAGAAAAAGACAGAGAAATGCAGAAAAGGGTGAGGAAGAGAAAGACTTAAAACATTCACAAGAAGGGCAATAAGAGTGAACTGTATCTGGGACCATCCCCAGATCATCCTAGAGCTAGATTTACAGCTGAAGGTCCCAAATACCTTAAAATACCTTCCTAAGTCAAAGAAGACATTTCTTGTGCCGGGCTACTTCAGAGATTATCTGAATCTGAATGAGAAGTCACTGACTCCCTCCCAAACCTTGTGGGCAGCCACAAAATCCAGTCTCAAGGGCATAATGGTGGACTTGGTGCTGGCACGCAAAACAGCTCTTATGCAAAAGAAGAAGCTAGAAATGGCAATCAGGGAGCTTACTAGGTCATCCTGAACCACACTCAGAGGTATTATTCTAAAGTCCCTCATGACAAAGAAATTAGTTAAATATAATTATTACAACACAGGATGTAAAGGCCCTGCATCACATCAAAGGTCGACACTATGAACACGGTGAAAAAGCCAGTAGGTTTGTTATATCTTGTGTTATTATCTCTGCATCTTCCTGGTGCTTTGGCCCTTGCTGTTCAGCCAATGGGAATGTGCTGTGTGGAATGTTGGAGTGGTGATGATGCAATGGAATGTTTGGGTGCCTGTGAAGTGAGGCGTGTCAGCTGGAGTATGGGCTGAGCAGCAGGGAGGCTGCTCCTGGTGGAGCTGTTCTAGGGGCAACCCTGGACCAAGCTATGGATGTACTTATCTACAACTAAGACAAATAAATCATCTTCTAAAACTACACCTCGGCTACCAGACTTTGATTACAACATTTTTACGGCGATCTGGAGACAGAGCCATATGTGTATACTGATGTAACTGATGAAGATATCTAAAGGAAACTGAAAACTGATCTACTGATGAAACTAAGAGCGTCAAGAAATACGATGTCAGCCGGAAGCAGAACGCCTAGCAGCCCCACCAGTGTCCTCTATATCGGACAGCCCCAGCCAGGCCGTGCTTCATTTATGTACATGATTATTTATGTGAATTGAGGCAGCTTCCTGTGAACGGAGCAGGACCAGCAGAATGATACACTGAGATATCGGTCAGTGCTAGTGTGAAGTAAACCAGCAGCATTTCATTTACAGGTCCTGGCAAGCCTGGCAGGAAAATTATCTTTACAGCAATTATTTTTCAGCACATCGGCTGGGTGTGTTGTCAACCTTGTGTCTGTTTTGAGGGAAGAGGCTTGTACCATACTTTGGGAAGTGCTGGTCACGGAAATGGAGCAGTAGGGGGCATCATTCAGAAAAAAAGAAGTAACTGTGGTGAGTATTTTTTATAATTTGCCTTACTGCGCGAGGATGCTTTCTGTGGAGTCATAGCGCGCATCCCCTTACGGTTGTCTTGGAGTCAAGTGAAGGTGCTGCGGGACGAGCAGTGATGCCTCTCTGTTGCCATCTAGGAACGTGGGCTGTCCAACGACGTTTGGAGCACGCATGCACCTGGAGCCACCCTGCGCTGTTCTTCCCTAAGTGCTGCCATCTTTATTTCCCTTCGCAAGCACAGTGGGCTGTTTTACAATTCTATGTCAGGACCGGAGGCTCCGATTATGCTTTCTCATTTCTTTACTGCTTTTTTTAGCAGCCAATAAACAAAAGTTAAAACATCACTATATTTCCCATGATACCCAACTTTATCACGTGTCCAACCATGGAGCCACTGCCCTATATAAGCCCTTTATGACGACACAGTGTCCTCTTTCTTTGCTGCTTCGCAGCCAGTTAAGTACACATTCCTATCTCTCTGATATTGACTAAAGTGTATTTTGGGCACTTGTTTCTGTGCGGTGTTGTGATGATTTCTGGATGTGCTGTCAGTGCTTGACGCTTATGCTGGTTTGCTTGCGATCGCGTAGCGGGGATAACCCCGACAGAGCCAGGCGCCGGTCTCTTTGTTTCTGGTGAATAGCGAGACGCCGCCGCACGCTGCGAGTTTACCTTTACCTAAATACAATGTGTTTGATTGCATGGTATTGTTTTATTGTATTTCATCACCGATGTTTTTAACCTGTTTTTAACTATTAGTGTGATTTGTATTAGGATGAGGAGTATAAGAAACTCATGAAATTTAATCTTGTATTGTATATGTTTTTTCTAAAATGAATTTTTAAGAGATTGAGAATGTGCTTCCTATGATCTAAAGAATAAAAAAGTGTAAGCACTACACCTTGATTTTCGTGGGGCATATATTTTGACATCTATTGTAGAAGTATGGACCTTTATACCATGCATGCGTAGAGAGTACGGTGTGTTTATATTGAGTGTTGTGTGAGTGTGAGAATAATCTTCCAGGGGAAGTTTTATTTACTGCTGGTTTCCAGTGCCCTGTTCCCTTGGATAGTGGGGCCACCTCTCTAGTTTTATTACTCGCAACGGGCCATATGCCAGTTAGGGAACGCCAACTGCGCCATGTCGAGTGAAAGGAGGCGCTCTATCCTTTTTAAATTGGACCCGAAGCTCGCTGAATTATCCACTTCGGAAGCCGGCCCTCTAGCCCAAGGACTCCTCTTCGGTCAATCTTTCCTAAAAT
Source organism: Calotriton arnoldi (assembly GCA_963921515.1). Lineage (NCBI taxonomy): Eukaryota > Metazoa > Chordata > Amphibia > Caudata > Salamandridae > Calotriton > Calotriton arnoldi. The sequence continues at coordinate 323,565 of CAWUFW010007756.1, read as the reverse complement.
AATTAACTAAATTTGTCGCTACCTTTAGCGGTTTAGACAAGGCGCAGGGGTCGCTAAGGAGAGCCTTCAGACCGGTTTTTGGCAGGGCCGGACGATTCAGGGGTTGTTCGTTCGGCCGCGGGTATCAGCAAGGCCCCAAAGAGGTTATCATCAACAGCAGCAGCAGCGTGGGAGTTACCAAGACTCAGCCAACCCCACCTTCTATCCTACCCGTCGTTTCAATAAGAACCATTTCAGAAAGGGTAGATACAGAGGAAATCAAGGAAGCATCCAAGATTCTGGGACCACAGGTGAGAATAATTCTATGTTCCGAGGTGGTCTTGGGGGCAGGATCCAGTCCTTCTCGCATGTGTGGCAGACGATTTCACAGGACGAGTGGGTACTAGAGACAGTACAAGGGTACAGATTAGAAATGTACAGTCCCCCCAGGCAAGTGTCCCCTCCAGCAAGGATGTCTTTTTCCCTTCAAGAACAGAGTTTTATATCCTCAGAAATTCGGACGCTCTTACAAAAAGGGGCAATTGTAATCATGGAACCCCAGCCTCTGGGTTTCCTCAGCAGCATCTTCTTGGTGGGGAAGAAAGGGGGAGGATCACGGCTAGTCTTGAACTTGAAGGATTTCAATGGGTGGATCGTTTACCGTCACTTCAAGATAGAAGGCATCCATCTACTCCGCGATCTCCTCCAGGAAAGGGACTGGATGGTACGTCTGGATCTGAAAGACGCATACGTATCCGTTCCCATTTTTGCACCCCATCAACGTTTCCTTCAATTCCAGTGGCAGGGAATTTTCTACAAATACAAAGTTCTTCCCTTCGGTCTTTCCTCGGCGCCATGGTGTTTCACGAAACTCCTGCGCCCAGTGGTAGAGTCCTTGAGGGGTCGGGGAGTGCGTCTGATCATCTATCTGGACGATATCATCATCATGGCGCAGTGCCCCCAACTGGTGATTACTCATCTCGAGTGGGCAATTTCACTCCTACAGAGCTTAGGTTTAGTTGTGAACCCTCAAAAATTGTGCCTGGTTCCAACTCAATCGATAGAATTCCTGGGGTTCCAGATCAACTCTCTCTCATGCCAGCTTGCGCTACCATCGCAGAAAGTCAGAAATATCAAGAGAGAATTTAGATTGATTCTGAGCAGGCAGACTGTATTCTTGCGGTCAATAGCCTGAGTAGTGGGGCTCCTGGCTTTCTTAATCCAAGCGATATTCCCGGGGCCGCTACATTATTGCGCTCTTTAGAGACTGAAAATTCGGCATCTCCAGAAAGGCCTCAGCTATTCCCAACAGATTCTCCTCTCAGAGGATGTGAGGGCGGAGATGGCGTGGTGGTTGGACCACATGGAAGCCTGGAACGGCAGGGTCATCTTTGGATCCACCCCGGAGCTAGTGATCGAATCGGATGCCAGCCGCTGGGGCTGGGGAGCCAGGTGCGGACCGATCTCCACGGGGGGCCGGTGGTCGCAGGACGAACTGACCATGCACATAAATTGTCTGGAGCTCCTTGCGGGCTCGTTTGCGATTCGCAGCCTATCCCCTGTGAGGTCGGACTGCTGCATTCTGCTTCACATGGACAACATCTCAGCAGTTCGGTATGTGAACAAGCTGGGGGGGACAAAGTCCCGGGTGCTAGCGGAAATCGCCAAGGAGTTCCGGCATTTTTGCCTGCAGCATCGGATTTCAGTGGTAGCAGAGTACCTTCCAGGCCGCAACAACTCTGTGGCGGATTGGCAGTCCAGGCACCTTCGGTACTTCAGCCACTGGAGGCTACACCCACGAGTCTTCCATTCGCTGAATCGCCTCTGGGGCCCCTGCCAGATAGACGTATTTGCCTCTCGTCTCAACCGCCAGATCCCCTCATTTTTCAGCTGGCGTCCGGATCCGGAAACCTTGGCCACAGATGCCTTTCTCCAAGACTGGAGCTCCAATCTGGGCTATGCGTTTCCCCCATTCTTGATGATCCCCAGGGTTGTGGCTCAGGTACGTCACCAAAAAGCGGAATTGGTATTGATAACGCCACTCTGGAGAGCGCAGGCGTGGTTCCCAGTACTTCTGGAACTGTTGTGTGCTTCCCCAGTTCTTCTCCCATTTCGGCGAAATCTCCTGCTGGACCCCGGGGTCTTCAACATCCACTGATCTTGTCGGGCCAATTACCCCTAGTGGCGTGGCGAGTTTCCGGAACACATGGGTTATCCCAGGACTTTCGAAGGAAGCTAATGACTTCATTAGTGAGGCCTGGTTGATTAACACACACAGACGTTATGCCTCTTGCTGGAATTGATGGTGTGGCTGGTGCAGTGAACGGGACGTTAATCCCGTTAGAGGACCTTGCACTTTGGTAATTCATTTTCTGTCTTCCCTTGCAACTTCGGGTATGGCGCATAGGACGGTCAACAATTTCAGATCAGCCATTTCGGCAGGCCATGAACCGGTAGACGGTATACCGGTGGGCGAACACCCCATGGTTTGTAAACTTCTGAGGGGTATCAGTATGGTCCTTCCCCCACGCCCTAAATATTCAGCGCTTTGGGACGTATCCATCGTGCTAAGATTTCTGGAGGCTTGGCCTGCTAACAAATATCTCTCGAGGAAGCAGTTATCCGCCAAACTAACCATGTTACTTTGCCTGGTATCGTGTAAAAGGGTTTCAGATGTTCGCGCCTTAGATTTGGCAGGACGCAGGTTTTCCCCAGAAGAGGTTACATTCTCTATTTCTAGACGCACTAAGTGCAACACATCTTCGGTGTTGTACCCGTCCTTTCCAGAGAATCCAAAGCTATGTGTGGTGCAATGTCTTAAGGCTTACGAGGTAAGTACAGCAGAATTTCGTACAAACATGAATGGACAATTGTTGATAGCATTACAGAAGCCTTTTCGTCCAGTGACCCCAGCCACCTTGGCGAGATGGGTGCGTTGGCTTATGAGCGAAGCAGGCATTGATGTTTCCATGTTTGGAGCCCATTCGGCTCGGGGTGCCATGGCTTCTAAGTCCTTTGCTTTGGGCGCTACCCTCGCTGATATCATGAAATCAGCGGACTGGTCATCAGAGTCAACGTTCAAGACTTTCTATTGTAAACCTATTGTTGATGTAGCTTCTGTGGTGGTGGCTAAGCTTTGAACAAGCATAATCGGAGCCTCCGGTCCTGACATAAAATTAAGAATTTGCAAACATTTGTGACAAGAATTTTCAATTCTATTAAGGACACGGAGGCGAGGATTATCCCACCCATATTTAAGATATTACATATTGTATCGATGTAATGAATTTAATAACTGATTGTTGTTTTATTCCCCCCCTGTTTTGCTTTGATGTTAATGTCATTGGTTTATTGACATGGTTGGTGAGACCAGTTTTACGGTATCTTTCTTCTCTCCCGCAGGTTCAGAGAGCAAATGAGATCCTCATCGAGTGGACTTTCTGCATTCTACGTTGAGTAATTTGCGAAGTTCGGACCATCAACAAGGACTGGTCATATTGTTTCTTGCAGGCCTTGTTGCTATGCCTTTGGAACTCCTGTATGATCCCTGTTGGGTTTTGTATTATGGTTCCGAGTGAAGGATGACCTGTCAGGAAAAGTTCTTATAAGGATTTTCTTCATGTTGGAGGATTTTCAAATGGTCTTAACTGTTTTCGGTGCAAAGAAAGAGGACACCGTGTCATCATAAAGGGCTTATATAGGGCAGTGGCTCTATGGTTGGACACGTGATATAGTTGGGCATCATGGGAAATGTAGTGATGTTTTAACTTTTGTTTATTGGTTGCTGAAATAAGTAGTAAAGAAATGAGAAAGCATAATCCTCGCCTCAGTGTCCTTAATAGAATTGAAAATTCTTGTCACGAATGTTTGCAAATTTTTAATTCTCATTGCTAGCGGATTGGCGCAATCGTATACAGGAGAACTGGCATACTGACCTGCATGAGACTTGTTTCCAGTCCCGTCATTGTGACGTAGCACGTCTTCCTTTCAGGCCGTGTTTCGGGAGTCTCTAACCCTTGGCGCCTCATTGGTGTACCACGTAACGTATAGTGGGCCTGTCTGGGCGTCACACATTTTTCTTCGGACCTGCTAGTGGGCATACAGTCATCATGACAACACCTTGTCATTGGGAATTGGCATCAACTGCAGATTCTAAATGGAGTGACGTTAATTTGACAAGCTTATCTATATCCTGGTGTAGAGAAGTTTTTCGGAATATTCTTGTTGGATGTCACCGACCTTGTCTGGACTTTGGGGAGGGGTTTCTTGATGTGACGTGATGATCTGTCCGTGACTTTTTTCCAGGTCAAGGGTGAACTCACGTCCCGGTTTTTGCAGTATGGCAGTGGCCTTGTGTGAGAGGTCGCTCACCAGGAACTTTGACAGTGTGTTCTAGGAATTGTGCTATGCTCATCTTTATGCTAGTTTTACCATACATTTTGTTTATTGAGGTCAGGTTATGCTGCATAAGTTTTTTTTGCTGCTCAGGTGTCAATGTGTGGGTGAGTGCTTCAACCCTATTGGGTGCATGTGTCCTGTGTAGTATGAGATGTGCATTTGGTGTTTTGTGCAGCACTGTGGTGTTCTCTTCTAAAGGTAACTAGCTAGTATTTGAATTTGTGTCTGTTGGCAGTCGGGGCGTGTTGTTTAATAGCATGCGAGGCGTATGGCTTGAAAGTTATTATTTATTTATATTTGTCTACACTTTTTTAATATTCCCTATGTGAGTGGGAATGTGTTGGTTTAAAGATACCTGGTAATACTTTTGGGTGAAGTTTTTCTTTATGTGGGAGTCACCACTTATATTACTGTCATGTTGGATTGCTACATTGTTACATTTTACACTATATGCCCTTACACAAGGGATTACTAAATGAGTGGAAGTCACTCATTTCTACATTTTAGTCTACATGCCCTTACATGAAGGATGGCTCTAAGGGTGGAAATCACCCATTTCTACATTGTACACTACATGCCCTTACATGAGTGATGACGGTTTGGGGTGGAAGTCACCCGTTCTACGTTTTACACTCAATGCCCTTACATGAGGGATGACTGTATGGGGTGGTAGTCATCCGTTTCTATATTTTACACTAGATGCCTGTGAGAGGGATGGGCGGAAAACAAAACGAGGAGGTCTTACAGGCCGATGAATGATGGCTTAATTTATTGAGATAGGTCAGAACCATAAGACATGCCAGAGTCAAAGGGAAGAGAGGGGATCAGGATGGTCGTCGTCTTTGTCCGAGGTGGTACTGGTGGTGGCTCTTCTCCTTTTCCTCCCGTAAGGTAGCGATGGTACAGCCCCGGGGAAAACAAAGAAGAGAAGACGGTCAATGCGGCTGTCCCTTCTCTCAAGAGCATAAAGTAGTGCAGGACAAGCCGTCACCGTGGTCGTTCAGCTCTCAGGAAAAGATGGGTAGGAAAGAGCGGGAGAGTCAGGAAACAAAAGATACCAAGACAGAATACCGCCACAGGGTAGGAAAACCACAGAAAAGAATAAAGGGTTTCCGTTCTGTGTTCCAGTTACAAACCCCTCTTTGGTGCTAGGGTGCAGGAGGTGATCAAGGGGGGGGTGAGGGTATTGTGCACACAAAACAAAAACGTCTGGTGAGATGCGTGAACCCTGAGTCCCTTGGACTCGCCGCCCCCCCTCCCTTCCGTATTTACAAAACCCTTTTCCCAGAGTCACGTACCGCAGGGGCCGCAACTCTCCTGAGCTGCGGCGGCGTCACAGCGTCCTCCGGGGGTGTCCACCACTCCTCCGACCACTCCTCCTGTTCGGTATCAGTCTTCTCCGGGCTTTGCTGGGGTCCTTCGTCTGCTTCTCGTCCTCGCTCCAGGTCCGACTCGTCTGCTTCTCGTCCTCGCTCCAGGTCCGACTCGTCTGCTTCTCGCCTCCTAAACACGCACACCTCAGCGTCTTCCGGGATCGTCCTTTCTGCCACACGCTCCTCCCCTTGTTTCCAGGAGGTGTCCCTCCATTGGTCGGTCCGCGTCAGAGGGAGTTCCTTCTCCTGTATGGAAGAAGGGCCGAGAGAGGTTAACTCTTTCAGAACCGTCACCGTACTACCGTTAGGCGTGTTCAGTCCCTCATGAGGACCTATGGGGGCTATAGCGGGTTTGCCAGCCTGGCCCTCTTCACATCCCCCTTCCCTAACATTCTTGCCAGCAAGAACAAAGTCAAGGGGATACCGGGATAGATAGTCGGCATTTGTCTGGTCTTTCCCCTTTCTGTGCTTGGTGTGAAAACGATAGGGCTGTAGTGCCAGAAACCACCGTAGTATTCGGTCATTGTGTCCCTTATTCCTTGCAAGCCATTCCAACGGGGCGTGGTCCGTAAATAGGGTGAATTCCCTCCCCTCCAGGTAGTACTTAAGGGATTCCACTGCCCACTTAATAGCGAGGGCCTCTTTTTCAATGACCGCATAGTGTTTCTCGCGGGGAAATAACTTCCTGCTTATGTAGAGTACAGGTCTCTCCTGTCCCTGGGGGTCTACTTGGGACAGAACTGCTCCCAAGCCAGTGTCGGACGCGTCCGTCGTGAATAATCAGGACTAAGTAGAACGGGATGACAGGTCAGGGCGTGTTTCAGCTGTTGAAAGGCGTGCAGAAGGGAGGGAGAGGGGTTTCTAAGTGCTTTTTCTGTTTGCACGTTCTTCTGCAGAAGGTCTGTCAAAGGAGAGGCTGTGTGGGAAAAGTTGGAAATGAATCTCCTATAATACCCCAATATCCCGAGAAACGCCCTGAGCTCTCTTTTTGTTTTCGGGAAAGGGATATTGGAGATAGCAGCCACTTTCTCCGTCTGGGGTTTAATGTATCCTTCCCCTAACAGGTGGCCCAGGTATTTCACAGAACGAGCCGCCAGTCGGCTTTTGGTTGGGTGTATAGTCAGCCCGGCATCCCTTAATGCTTGGACGACTCGTTTTACGTGAGTGAGATGTTCAGCCCAGGAGGAACTATATATGACTATGTCGTCGATGTAGGCTGCTGAGAAGTCTGAGCAGGGTCTTAATATCGTATTCATCAAACGTTGAAACGTGGCCGGAGCCCCGTGGAGACCAAAGGGAAGGACGGTGAAATGATATAACCCGCTGGGGTTTGCAAAAGCTGTTTTCTCTCGGTCTCCAGAACTCAGGGGTACCTGCCAATCCCCTTTGCACAGGTCAAGGGTGCTAATGTATTTGGCCTTCCCTAACCGCTCCACCAATTCATCGACTCTCGGGAGGGGATAGGAGTCAAATTGAGAGATTTTATTCACTTCCCGAAAGTCGATGCAGAACCTGATGGACCCATCAGGTTTGGGCACCAGTACTATAGGCGAATTCCATTTGCTATAGGATGGTTCGATGATGCCCGCTTTTAACATCTGTTGTACCTCTCTTTCTATTGCTAGTCTACGTGACTCAGGTATTCGATAGGGACGCATCTTTACTTTTGCTCCCGGGGGAGTGGAGATGACATGTTCCGTCAAATGTGTTCTACCCGGGCACAAGGAGAACACCTCTTGTAGGGGTTTCATTTGGGCCTGGAACTCCTTTTTTTGTTCCACCGGTAGATCCGGGTCTATGCTCTGTACGAAGAGCGGTTCGGGGTCCGATATGAACCCGACCTGCACCGGAACAGGTCCCTCCCATTTCTTTAGGAGGTTCACGTGGTATATTTGAGTGTTTGTTTTTTTCTGGGGGTCTAGCTCCAGGCGGTAGGTCACCGGGGTCACTTTTTCCACGGTACGGGCCTTGCCATTGTCCCAACAACTTGTGGCCAGATGTGGGCATCATTAGGAGTACGTAATCATTACAATCAAAGGCACGGGGTTTGGCTTTCTTATTATATTGGGTCCTTTGGGACTGTTGTGCCTGTTCCATATGTGTTTTGACAATGCTCCGTATTTGACCTAGATGGGTTTTCAAATTCGATATGTACTCTGGGAGCGGTTTTTCCCCCTCTGGCTCCTCTTCCCACTCTTCACGGAGCATGTCCAATAGGGTACGGGGTTGTCGTCCATAAAGGAGCTCGAACGGAGAGTACCCGGTGCTGCTTTGTGTTTGACATCTAATGGCAAAGAGGGCCAAAGGGAGCATGTCCTCCCATTTCCGTGTTTCAAGGTTTAATAATTTCTTTAGGGTTGTTTTGAGTGTGGCATTGTAGCGTTCCACCAGCCCATCCGTCTGGGGGTGGTACGCCGAGGTACGGATTTGTTTTATATTTAGGGAGAGACATACCTGTCGCATGAGGCGGGACATAAAAGGCGTTCCCTGATCTGTAATCAGCTCCTTGGGGAATCCTACTCTAGAAAAAATGGAGATCATGGCTTTGGCGATTTGGGGGGCGTTAGGTTGGCGCAAGGCCACAGCTTCGGGAAAGCGGGTGGAGTAGTCAACCAGAACTAACACGAATCGACAACCACTCCTGGAAGGCAAAAGGGGTCCTATGATGTCCATGCCGACCCTGGAGAACGGCTCCTGTATGAAGGGCAAAGGACGTAACGGGGCTCTGGCGGGCATGGATCTACTGTTCTTTTGACATATAGCACATTCTCTACAGAATTTTCGTACCTGGGAATAGACTCCTGGCCAATAAAACCTTTTTAGTATAGTTTGTTCGGTTTTTTCGTCTCCGAAGTGGCCTCCCAGCAAGTGACTGGGGGCTAAAAACAACACTTTATCCCTATAGGAGTGGGGAACTAACAGTTGAATGGGGTCATCCCTCCCCCCTTTTCGATAGAGCAGTCCCTTCTTTATGAAGAATTGTGGACCTACTTGCAGGGGATCTTCTTCAGACATGGCCTTATTCCAGGCCTCTCGAAAAGCAGGGTCTTCTCGTTGCACCTCTCGGAACCCTTGTTCGAATTGCCATATAGGGACCTCCTTGTTCTGTGTCAACATGACTTGTCTCCAATTCCTTTTGTCCCTCTTTTTCTGTTTACCACTCTTTCTCGTCTTTCCTGGGGGCCAGTCAGGCTCGGGCTCCTGAGAAAAAGGAGCAATCTTTCTCCATTCCTCCCCCTCTGTCCAGGTTTCCTGTACTAAGTTGGATAATTGCGGATAATCATTCCCTAGGACTAGGGGTTCAGGTAAGCGAGGGATGAGTCCTACTCTCAAGGGTCTGGCGATTAGGGAGGGATCGTGTTGTACTTCTATCTCGGCAGTCGGATAACGTCTGCTATCCCCGTGTAGACACTGGATGGTGACATACCCTGAGGGAGTCGGTTCCCCACCTGGGACAGCCTGGGGTTGGATCACGCTTTGTAAGCATCCCGTGTCGATTAGTGCTTGCCTTTCCTCCCCGTTGACCCGTACTGTTCTATGGTAGAGAAGGTGCGCCCCTGAGAGATTACAGTAATATTTGCGTGCCAACCCGACTTCCATAGGTTCCTCCCTCTGAGGGCAGAATCGAGCTATATGACCTACGATACCACAGTTGAAACATTTAGGACCCAGTGGAAGAGGGGCTCGGGGAGGTATAAAGAGGGGCCCTGGGGTAAGGGAAACGGTCTCAGGTTTGCGGGATGGAGGGGGGGATCTAGAGGTCTTCAGCGGGGCTCCTGGATGCTTCCAGTGTACGTCTTCGCGTCCCCTTTGGGACTCTTGTGCCCGGTGGAAAGCGCTGGCTATGTCAACCGCCCTCTCCAGGCTCAATCCGGTGTGTTGTCTCACCCATCTCTGCACGTGCGGATACAGGGAGGACAGATACTGCTCAAGATATACCTTCTCCATTATTTCTTCTTTTGTTGATGTACAGGGTTTGAGGCACCGGTCCGCCATATCCCTTACTCGGTAAACCAAGGCACAGGGCGTCTCCTGCGGGCCTTCCTTGAGTTGGGGCAGCCTTATGCAATAAGTGTCATCATCAATGCCTAACCTCTCTAAAATACTCTTTTTCACGTCCTCATATGGTGTAAGACCCGAGGCATTGACGGCCTGATAGGCCGCCTGGAGCTCGTCAGACAATAGCGGACCCAAGTATTGCCCCCATTTCTCTTGGCCCCAACCGGCGGCCCGGACCATACGCTCGAAGTTGGAAAAATAAAAGTCTGGGTCCTCCCCTTCCACATATTTCTGGAGGACCACGGAAGGGAATCCTGCTGTGCTCCTCTGTTGACCCAGAGTATCTGCCAATCTTACGATCACCGCTTCTTGGGTCTGGCCTTGTTCGGTAAGGGACTTATGCAGGTTTACCCGATCCTCTTCGGCTACGGTCAGGAACCTCTCCATGCAGCGTTCTAACTTCTCTTGGCTTTCAGCCATTTTCCTCACGGCAGCCTCCATTTCCCCCGATCCCACTTCTGACACCAGATGTGAGAGGGATGGGCGGAAAACAAAACGAGGAGGTCTTACAGGCCGATGAATGATGGCTTAATTTATTGAGATAGGTCAGAACCATAAGACATGCCAGAGTCAAAGAGAAGAGAGGGGATCAGGATGGTCGTCGTCTTTGTCCGAGGTGGTAGTGGTGGTGGCTCTTCTCCTTTTCCTCCCGTAAGGTAGCGATGGTACAGCCCCGGGGAAAACAAAGAAGAGAAGACGGTCAATGCGGCTGTCCCTTCTCTCAAGAGTATAAAGTAGTGCAGGACAAGCTGTCACCGTGGTCGTACAGCTCTCAGGAAAAGATGGGTAGGAAAGAGCGGGAGAGTCAGGAAACAAAAGATACCAAGACAGAATACCGCCACATGGTAGGAAAACCACAGAAAAGAATAAAGGGTTTCCGTTCTGTGTTCCAGTTACAAACCCCTCTTTGGTGCTAGGGTGCAGGAGGTGATCAAGGGGGGGTGAGGGTATTGTGCACACAAAACAAAAACGTCTGGTGAGATGCGTGAACCCTGAGTCCCTTGGACTCGCCGCCCCCCCTCCCTTCCGTATTTACAAAACCCTTTTCCCAGAGTCACGTACCGCAGGGGCCGCAACTCTCCTGAGCTGCGGCGGCGTCACAGCGTCCTCCGGGGGTGTCCACCACTCCTCCGACCACTCCTCCTGTTCGGTATCAGTCTTCTCTGGGCTTTGCTGGGGTCCTTCGTCTGCTTCTCGTCCTCGCTCCAGGTCCGACTCGTCTGCTTCTCGTCCTCGCTCCAGGTCCGACTCGTCTGCTTCTCGTCCTCGCTCCAGGTCCGACTCGTCTGCTTCTCGCCTCCTAAACACGCACACCTCAGCGTCTTCCGGGATCGTCCTTTCTGCCACACGCTCCTCCCCTCGTTTCCTGTAGGTGTCCCTCCATTGGTCGGTCCGCTTCAGAGGGAGTTCCTTCTCCTGTATGGAAGAAGGGCCGAAAGAGGTTAACTCTTTCAGAACCGTCACCGTACTACCGTTAGGCGTGTTCAGTCCCTCATGAGGACCTATGGGGGCTATAGTGGGTCCTGGCCCTCTTCACATCCCCCTTCCCTAACATTCTTGCCAGCAAGAACAAAGTCAAGGGGATACCGGGATAGATAGTCGGCATTTGTCTGGTCTTTCCCCTTTCTGTGCTTGGTGTGAAAACGATAGGGCTGTAGTGCCAGAAACCACCGTAGTATTCGGTCATTGTGTCCCTTATTCCTTGCAAGCCATTCCAACGGGGCGTGGTCCGTAAATAGGGTGAATTCCCTCCCTCCAGGTAGTACTTAAGGGATTCCACTGCCCACTTAATAGCGAGGGCCTCTTTTTCAATGACCGCATAGTGTTTCTCGCGGGGAAATAACTTCCTGCTTATGTAGAGTACAGGTCTCTCCTGTCCCTGGGGGTCTACTTGGGACAGAACTGCTCCCAAGCCAGTGTCGGACGCGTCCGTCGTGAATAATCAGGACTAAGTAGAACGGGATGACAGGTCAGGGCGTGTTTCAGCTGTTGAAAGGCATGCAGAAGGGAGGGAGAGGGGTTTCTAAGTGCTTTTTCTGTTTGCACGTTCTTCTGCAGAAGGTCTGTCAAAGGAGAGGCTGTGTGGGAAAAGTTGGAAATGAATCTCCTATAATACCCCAATATCCCGAGAAACGCCCTGAGCTCTCTTTTTGTTTTCGGGAAAGGGATATTGGAGATAGCAGCCACTTTCTCCGTCTGGGGTTTAATGTATCCTTCCCCTAACAGGTGGCCCAGGTATTTCACAGAACGAGCCGCCAGTCGGCTTTTGGTTGGGTGTATAGTCAGTCCGGCATCCCTTAATGCCTGGACGACTCGTTTTCCGTGAGTGAGATGTTCAGCCCAGGAGGAACTATATATGACTATGTCGTCGATGTAGGCTGCTGAGAAGTCTGAGCAGGGTCTTAATATCGTATTCATCAAACGTTGAAACGTGGCCGGAGCCCCGTGGAGACCGAAGGGAAGGACGGTGAAATGATATAACCCGCTGGGGTTTGCAAAAGCTGTTTTCTCTCGGTCTCCAGAACTCAGGGGTACCTGCCAATACCCTTTGCACAGGTCAAGGGTGCTAATGTATTTGGCCTTCCCTAACCGCTCCACCAATTCATCGACTCTCGGGAGGGGATAGGAGTCAAATTGAGAGATTTTATTCACTTCCCGAAAGTCGATGCAGAACCTGATGGACCCATCAGGTTTGGGCACCAGTACTATGGGCGAATTCCATTCGCTATAGGATGGTTCGATGATGCCCGCTTTTAACATCTGTTGTACCTCTCTTTCTATTGCTAGTCTACGTGACTCAGGTATTCGATAGGGACGCATCTTTACTTTTGCTCCCGGGGGAGTGGAGATGACATGTTCCGTCAAATGTGTTCTACCCGGGCACAAGTAGAACACCTCTTGTAGGGGTTTCATTTGGGCCTGGAACTCCTTTTTTTGTTCCACCGGTAGATCCGGGTCTATGCTCTGTACGAAGAGCGGTTCGGGGTCCGATATGAACCCGACCTGCACCGGAACAGGTCCCTCCCATTTCTTTAGGAGGTTCACGTGGTATATTTGAGTGTTTGTTTTTTTCTGGGGGTCTAGCTCCAGGCGGTAGGTCACCGGGGTCACTTTTTCCACGACACGGTACGGGCCTTGCCATTGTCCCAACAACTTGTGACCAGATGTGGGCATCATTAGGAGTACGTAATCATTACAATCAAAGGCACGGGGTTTGGCTTTCTTATTATATTGGGTCCTTTGGGACTGTTGTGCCTGTTCCATATGTGTTTTGACAATGCTCCGTATTTGACCTAGATGGGTTTTCAAATTCGATATGTACTCTGGGAGCGGTTTTTCCCCCTCTGGCTCCTCTTCCCACTCTTCACGGAGCATGTCCAATAGGGTACGGGGTTGTTGTCCATAAAGGAGCTCGAACGGAGAGTACCCGGTGCTGCTTTGTGTTTGACATCTAATGGCAAAGAGGGCCAAAGGGAGCATGTCCTCCCATTTCCGTGTTTCAAGGTTTAATAATTTCTTTAGGGTTGTTTTGAGTGTGGCATTATAGCGTTCCACCAGCCCATCTGTCTGGGGGTGGTACGCCGAGGTACGGATTTGTTTTATATTTAGGGAGAGACATACCTGTCGCATGAGGCGGGACATAAAAGGCGTTCCCTGATCTGTAATCAGCTCCTTGGGGAATCCTACTCTAGAAAAAATGGAGATCATGGCTTTGGCGATTTGGGGGGCGTTAGGTTGGCGCAAGGCCACAGCTTCGGGAAAGCGGGTGGCGTAGTCAACCAGAACTAACACGAATCGACAACCACTCCTGGAAGGCAAAAGGGGTCCTATGATGTCCATGCCGACCCTGGAGAACGGCTCCTGTATGATGGGCAAAGGACGTAACGGGGCTCTGGCGGGCATGGATCTACTGTTCTTTTGACATATAGCACATTCTCTACAGAATTTTCGTACCTGGGAATAGACTCCTGGCCAATAAAACCTTTTTAGTATAGTTTGTTCGGTTTTTTCGTCTCCGAAGTGGCCTCCCAGCAAGTGACTGTGGGCTAAAAACAACACTTTATCCCTATAGGAGTGGGGAACTAACAGTTGAATGGGGTCATCCCTCCCCCCTTTTCGATAGAGCAGTCCCTTCTTTATGAAGAATTGTGGACCTACTTGCAGGGGATCTTCTTCAGACGTGGCCTTATTCCAGGCCTCACGAAAAGCAGGGTCTTCTCGTTGCACCTCTCGGAACCCTTGTTCGAATTGCCATATAGGGACCTCCTTGTTCTGTGTCAACATGACTTGTCTCCAATTCCTTTTGTCCCTCTTTTTCTGTTTACCACTCTTTCTCGTCTTTCCTGGGGGCCAGTCAGGCTCGGGCTCCTGAGAAAAAGGAGCAATCTTTCTCCATTCCTCCCCCTCTGTCCAGGTTTCCTGTACTAAGTTGGATAATTGCGGATAATCATTCCCTAGGACTAGGGGTTCAGGTAAGCGAGGGATGAGTCCTACTCTCAAGGGTCTGGCGATTAGGGAGGGATCGTGTTGTACTTCTATCTCGGCAGTCGGATAACGTCTGCTATCCCCGTGTAGACACTGGATGGTGACATACCCTGAGGGAGTCGGTTCCCCACCCGGGACAGCCTGGGGTTGGATCACGCTTTGTAAGCATCCCGTGTCGATTAGTGCTTGCCTTTCCTCCCCGTTGACCCGTACTGTTCTATGGTAGAGAAGGTGCGCCCCCGAGCGATTACAGTAATAATTGCGTGCCAACCCGACTTCCATAGGTTCCTCCCTCTGAGGGCAGAATCGAGCTATATGACCTACGATACCACAGTTGAAACATTTAGGACCCAGTGGAAGAGGGGCTCGGGGAGGTATAAAGAGGGGCCCTGGGGTAAGGGAAACGGTCTCAGGTTTGCGGGATGGAGGGGGGGGGTCTAGAGGTCTTCAGCGGGGCTCCTGGATGCTTCCAGTGTACGTCTTCGCGTCCTCTTTGGGACTCTTGTGCCCGGTGGAAAGCGCTGGCTATGTCAACCGCCCTCTCCAGGCTCAATCCGGTGTGTTGTCTCACCCATCTCTGCACGTGCGGATACAGGGAGGACAGATACTGCTCAAGATATACCTATTCCATTATTTCTTCTTTTGTTGATGTACAGGGTTTGAGCCACCGGTCTGCCATATCCCTTACTCGGTAAACCAAGGCACGGGGCGTCTCCTGCGGGCCTTCCTTGAGTTGGCGGAGCCTTATGCGATAAGTGTCATCATCAATGCCTAACCTCTCTAAAATACTCTTTTTCACGTCCTCATATGGTGTTAGACCCGAGGCATTGACGGCCTGATAGGCCGCCTGGAGCTCGCCAGACAATAGCGGACCCAAGTATTGCCCCCATTTCTCTTGGCCCCAACCGGCGGCCCGGGCCATACGCTCGAAGTTGGAAAAATAAAAGTCTGGGTCCTCCCTTCCACATATTTCTGGAGGACCACGGAAGGGAATCCTGCTGTGCTCCTCTGTTGACCCAGAGTATCTGCCAATCTTACGATCACCGCTTCTTGGGTCTGGCCTTGTTCGGTAAGGGACTTATGCAGGTTTACCCGATCCTCTTCGGCTACGGTCAGGAACCTCTCCATGCAGCGTTCTAACTTCTCTTGGCTTTCAGCCATTTTCCTCACGGCAGCCTCCATTTCCCCCGATCCCACTTCTGACACCAGATGTGAGAGGGATGGGCGGAAAACAAAACGAGGAGGTCTTACAGGCCGATGAATGATGGCTTAATTTATTGAGATAGGTCAGAACCATAAGACATGCCAGAGTCAAAGAGAAGAGAGGGGATCAGGATGCTCGTCGTCTTTGTCCGAGGTGGTACTGGTGGTGGCTCTTCTCCTTTTCCTCCCGTAAGGTAGCGATGGTACAGCCCCGGGGAAAACAAAGAAGAGAAGACGGTCAATGCGGCTGTCCCTTCTCTCAAGAGTATAAAGTATTGCAGGACAAGCCGTCACCGTTGTCGTACAGCTCTCAGGAAAAGATGGGTAGGAAAGAGCGGGAGAGTCAGGAAACAAAAGATATCAAGACAGAATACCGCCACAGGGTAGGAAAACCACAGAAAAGAATAAAGGGTTTCCGTTCTGTGTTCCAGTTACAAACCCCTCTTTGGTGCTAGGGTGCAGGAGGTGATCAAGGGGGGGGTGAGGGTATTGTGCACACAAAACAAAAACGTCTGGTGAGATGCGTGAACCCTGAGTCCCTTGGACTCGCTGCACCCCCTCCCTTCCGTATTTACAAAACCCTTTTCCCAGAGTCACGTACCGCAGGGGCCGCAACTCTCCTGAGCTGCGGCGGCGTCACAGCGTCCTCCGGGGGTGTCCACCACTCCTCCGACCACTCCTCCTGTTCGGTATCAGTCTTCTCCGGGCTTTGCTGGGGTCTTTCGTCTGCTTCTCGTCCTCGCTCCAGGTCCGACTCGTCTGCTTCTCGTCCTCGCTCCAGGTCCGACTCGTCTGCTTCTCGTCCTCGCTCCAGGTCCGACTCGTCTGCTTCTCGCCTCCTAAACACGCACACCTCAGCGTCTTCCGGGATCGTCCTTTCTGCCACACGCTCCTCCCCTCGTTTCCAGGAGGTGTCCCTCCATTGGTCGGTCCGCGTCAGAGGGAGTTCCTTCTCCTGTATGGAAGAAGGGCCGAAAGAGGTTAACTCTTTCAGAACCGTCACCGTACTACCGTTAGGCGTGTTCAGTCCCTCATGAGGACCTATGGGGGCTATAGCGGGTTTGCCAGACTGGCCCTCTTCACAATGCCCTTACATAAGGGATGATGGTTTGGGATAGAGGTCACTTTTTTCTACGTTTTACACTATTTGCCCTTGCTTGAGGTTGCTTGTGTGGGGTGAATCTCACCCATTACTTCTGTGTTAGTACGAGTGTTCTTTGATTTAGTATTTGACTTGGTTTGTGAGTGTTTGCCATGGTTGGTTGGTGTGCCGTGATGTGTTATGCTTCCTGTCATGCTTTTCTGGCCAGTAGGTGTGGTTGGTGATGGTAATAGGAGCAGCATTGTCTCTTTTTATGTTGTATGGTGTTGTAAGACTGATAGGGTTCTTCCTCAGTCTGTTTTCCAGCAACTTGTGATTTAAAGGAAAAGCTTTGTGACTAGTTCCCATTAGCTATATTTTATGTGTTCTATAATGGGGAAAGGTGTGTTACATTGAGTGTACTTTCACTATGCATGTTTCCTCATGTAAATGTGTTATTTCTTCTTGAATTCATATATTTTATGTGTTCTACAAAGGGGAAAGGTGTGTTACATTGGGTGTAATTTCACTATGCATGTTTCCTCATGTAAATGTTTTATTCCATCTTGCATTTGTATATTTGTATGTGTTAGATAAAGGGTGAGGATGTGTTATATCTTGTGTATGTATCTATACATCTTCCCTGGTGCTTGGGCCCTTGCTGTTCAGCCAATGTGAATGTGCTGTGTGGAATGTTGCAGTGGTGATGATGCATTGGAATGCTTGGGTGCCTGTGAGGTGAGGCGTGTCAGCTGGAGTATGGGCTGAGCAGCAGGGAAGCTGCTCCTGGTGGGGCTCTTCTAGGGGCAACCCTGGACCAAGCTATGGATGTTCCTATCTACAACTAAGACAAATAAATCATCTTCTAAATCTACACCTCGGCTACCAGAATTTGATTACAGCAAGGTTCTTGGCCTTTCAACTGAAACAACGAGCAACGAGATCAACTATACCTGCAATACACAATAGACACATGACTTGCTTAGCTGCCCTAGGGACATGACATGGAAGTAGCTTCGTTCTCTTCGACACTATACACATCGGAGGCCCCATTGGAGAACAACTAGAGCAACAGATTCTAGATGGGACCAATCCCGTGCCTTGCAATAGAACTGCAGGAGGAACTGCGGAAGGAAGTGACTGTCAAGGAAATGGCTTAAGCCGTTATAGAGATGCCTGGGCGTAAGCTCTAGGGGAAGATGAATTCCCTTGAGGAATTCTGCAAACTTCCGGCACTATACCCAGTCCCTATTCTGGGGAGGATGTTTAGATAAACCATGACAACCGAAGGTCTACCGCCTGACTTTAACAGAGCTTATATATCTTTGATTCCAAAGCCAGAGAGGGATCCATTATACTGCGGAAACTACAAACGCATATCTTTGATTAACAATGACGTCAAGATCCTGGTCAGCAAGATTGAAAAGAGTCATCCCTTACTAATTCATAAGAATTAAGAAGGGTGTGTACTCTGTTACACTTAATGTGGTACGCTAACCGAGATATAGACTTAAAGTTGGCCTGCTCCCTCGAAGCTGAGAAGGCCTTTGATCGAGTAAGATGGGGTTACTTGTTTAAAGTTATGACCGGGATGGGCTTAGGACCAACTTTTCTGGCCATGACAAAATGCCTTTGCCAGAACCCTGCAGCTACTGTGAACTGCGACGACGTTCTGTCCGAGGAAGTTATAATTAACAGAGGGACCAGATAGGGATGTCCCCTATGCCCCCTACTATTTCTGCTGGCGCTGGAACCCTTGGCTATAGCCATTGGTGATTTAAAGAATATCCCGGGCATCAATAAGCCTATAGGTGTCCTGGAGTCGATGTTACATGCTGGCAATGTCTCACTAACACGGACCTCTTCGCCGGTCCTTCTGAGCCGGCGATTGTGAAGATCATCTCACTTTTTTCTACCTTCTCTGGAGACAAGATTAACCAGGCCAAAAACAATGCTTTTCCACTGACACCCAACACGGCGGCTCACTCACTGCACAGCCTACCATTCCGATGGATAGACGACAAAATGAAGTACTTGGGTATATTGGTGAGCAATAAATTACAAGCAATGGCCAGAGATAACATGGGGGTCTTGACAGAACAAATGCAAAGGGATTTTGCTAAATGGAGCAAACTTCAGCTTTCCATGAGGGGGCGAATACAGACGATTAAGATGGTGGCTGCTCTCACTTCAATTACATGTTTCATATGTTACCGCTCCCTAATACCCAGATTTGGAAAATTGACCATCAGATAACAGATTATTTATGGCAGGGACTAAACTGCATGCAGCAACAACATCAGGGGTCCTCTGCCATCCGAATATCGAATCATACCAATTGGCTCAGCATCTATAGCAACTGGGATTCCACTTTCACTAAAAATTGAAATCCATACAGTCCCTGACACAACAGCCATCCATGAAAGTCACCAGGAGTCTATGGAATCTATGCTGGTTCAAGATCCCCATCCAAGTCGGACCCTCTGCCCTGTGAAAGCAACACATGCGGAAACCTTTGAGGACACTGGGCCTCAAGGCGAGGGTCTGGTCAAACGGGACTGGGCATAAAAGCAGGAATTCTCACCTATTTAATACTGCAGATGCTTTTGTTTCTTGACCCAAGAAGGAAAAGGGGTCACAAAAGGCACTACGGTGGAAAACAGACCCAGACAACCTTGATGAGAGAAGAGTTCTGGGGAAGCTCTTGTGGATTAATCGTAATTGTGCATTATTTATAGTGAGCTGACCAATTACTCTCCACTCAAATACATGTGTATACTGCTATGATACTAGTGCTTTTGAAACGATTTTAATATGACGTGTAAAAGTGTATTTTCCTGGGTTATTCTAACCAAGCCTCAGCTAGGCCTCAACACCATCTTGTTCAAAATGGATGTCTCATCATGTTCATGCTCTGTTTATTATTTCTGCTGCACGTAGACCAGCAAGTTATGTTTGTTTATTCCTGAATGACCCTGTCCTCGATGAACTCTCTACCTGGGGCACAGTAAGGTCACATTTCCCCAAGGATCTTCCGCTTGCACGCAGTATTGCATTCATTCACAATGGTCCACTGTTGTTCTTGTAACTAGGTTCTTCTGACACCTCCTGGTGACATTAGGTCAGAGGGGCCGAATCAATATTCATGTAGAGGGCTAGTGCTTAGATGGTAGATCTGCATGACAGTTTTCACGTGCTTGTTCTGGTTTGTTATAAACATTTATTTTTTTGCGCACACCACAATAATGCTGCACTTTCCATGGTGTTCTATGAGAAGATTTCCTATATGAACCCTCGAATTTGGGGGTGAGCCAACGACCTTTCCTTTGCTACTAGGGATGCTGTCTGATTTCTTACTGATTTTGTTGCACAAGTGCGACTTAGAATATACTCGGATTTTATTCACTTTTCTGTACTGATAGCACTTTTTAGCAATTGATTTTTATGAATCCCAGCAGTTTCAGTATTTAATTATTCTATATTGTACCTAATAAAGTTTTCTAATAAAATGTCATAATTTCCTACTCCCGCCTTAGAACTCACTTATTGAGTCCGTCCTTTCTTATTTGACTGTATTTTTGATTTGCTGATTTTGTACCTTATCTTGGGACAGATTGCCTCTTGGAATTGAGGTTAAAATCCTCCCCAATCCACCAAACCTGTAGGTGTGCTCTTGGGGTGCAGGATTTTAGGAGTACAGTGCACCCACAGGTCAAACAGGAAAGACAAAAAACCTGGGTCCCCTTGAGAGAATTACCCATTTTCAAGGTAAGTGTAAAGACCGGGCAGTCTGCCAAACCCAGTATGTGCACAAAGCCACCCAAACCACAGAAGAGGAGGAAGTCCAAGGGAAAGTGAAAGGCGGTGACCAGAGAAATCAGCAAGAAAGAGCACAAAAAGCACAGAAGAGCTTCCAGCCAATGATTCAGGAAACTGTGTGTGGTGTACTAAACCGCAGATGCCTCTTGTTGGAAAATTGCTACTGAAGCAGAAGCCTGCCAAATTGAACCTAAAAGATACATTAAAACATTGCATGGTTGCACTCCAAGTTAGGAGAGGGAGGATTGTAGCACAGGATGTCCATGGCATTTACAAGACTCACCTGGCCATGGGGCGTTCAGAAAATAATAGACTGCATTATCATACACTGTGGGGCAAGTAATCTCCCAAAGTTCCTGGTCATGGCAAAAGATCTTGGAGAATAATGATTAAACTGACTGCTCCTTAGTTTCAGTATATGCTAGAGGTATGGCAGGATCAAGTCTAACCACCACCTTTTAATCTCCTCAAGTTGGACAGAAAACGGAAGCGAGCCTGCTGCCTTCCTTTTGTATCAGAATAAGAAAGTAAAGAAAATATGGACTGAACTGTGTCCACACGAAGAAGAGAGGAGCAGGTTTGAATGAGGTATGGTGAGTAAATGATTGGATAAAGGTTTGATTAATCTCCGACGGTGTGCCCCCTGAACAACAAATCAACAATATCAATGGGACAGAATATCAAGGAAAGAATATTGAAAATAAAATATCGACAGGTAAGTAAGGCTAGATTTTCTAGAGTTGTAGCCTACACCTGGGACCTTGCGGCCCTGGTGTGAGGAGTGAGCCCCATGATGAAGCGTGTCACCTTCGGGTGAGTGAGGGTTCTTATCCTTAAAAAGGTCTCTCCTTATCTATAACAAGACACGCAACCTTCTGATCTACTGATTTTCATGATTGTCTTTGATATTCTTAGGAGTTTTCCCTCTACAGTTTTTGTTGTAGGACATAAACCATGTCATAAGGTTTTGAGAACGTACTTTTTGTGAGTTACAATTCAGACAGGGAGTAGTACGCTCTCTCTTTGGGGCTTCTCCCTTTGATCTTTTGTGTGCACTATTATACTCGATATTAGTATGCCACAATATTGTTGGTGTCGATATAAGAGTAGTACAGTATCTCCGACAAGAGACGATTTAACATACAAGGAGGCATCATTTTGCTAATTCATTCTTTGGACAAATCATCTTTATGTAAAAGTCCATGGTAGTCCCATCAATAAACTCATCAAGAATATGCCCTTGGAGGACCCTGCTCCCCCTGACCATTAGGTGTCCAAACTTTAGCTGGAGCAGTGATACGCTATCACCTCGTGTCTTGTGATCACATACGGCCCTATCAATATTAGGGACCTCTCCTTTATGGGATTGTCTCTTTATTGTCACTTTTTCTCTCTTTTTGAATTCATTACCTTTTCCTATTTGTGCATATCCCAAAACGTTATAGTCTAGCAAAAGCAGAGTTCTGTTGATTGCTAATAAAGTGCTGCTAAAACTTGAAATTGCAATGGTTCTATCCGACTCAGCACAAGGCAGTCCTGGTAAGAAGTGCCAGTGCTCGCGTGTTATGAACACCGCAGCCCCTTCAGTGGTGATGCCAAGAATGGGTGGTTCTGCTCCATTCAAGTGCTGTTGTAAGTGCAGCTCCCATCCACAGAGGTGCAGGAAGCTCCTCACACGTCCTGATCAGAAGGTGAAAATGGAGCACCATCCCCAGTTCTTTTTTCTGTTCCCTGCACACACCGTTGAGACTCCTAGCAGGCTAAAGGATCCTCTACAGATTCTCATCATTGCATTGGTCCATAAAATGAGACATATTACCAGAGCAAAATTTTGAGTGATTTGTCCTGATCATTCCCTTCAGGTGCATCTTAATCTGCCATTGGGTGGCATGAAAAACTTTTTGCTAAATACAAAAAGGAGCTCGAGAGAAGCAGGAGGGGCTTTGTGTGGCTTCTTAGAGGCCACTAATTGTATTCCTTTTAGGGACCAAAGACTCATGATGTGCACAGTTGATTCAAGGGTCTGAGGACTCGTGGTGAAAGAGGACTGAGTGCAGGAGGCCTTGTTTGCTGTAAGGATCGAGAAGGGGGCTTTGGGACAACTAGTGCTTGTTTAAATGGCTCTGAAGGCTGTGGTGGGCTGGGCATCTCCTGGGCCACAAACTAAGGATGTGATAGGCTTTGATGATTAGAAGAGAGTGTATGAGGGCTACATGAGGTTGTCCTCAAAGCTAGGCTATAGGCTCTAAGATTCAGCAAAGTGTGACTGGTGAGGAACTCATATAAGCAATAAAGGGCCTTCTGAGGGTCTCAAATGCATGTGAAGGTCAGCAGGCAGAGATTTAAGACCCATAACAGAAGCCATCTGGGGGTTGGCCCACTGGATCTCTCTGGACCAGCTCAGCCAGAATAACCTTCAGACTCCTCACCCACGCTTACAAGGCCCTCCATAATGCTGGACCATTGCCTGCGATGCTTGTCCTTTGTTAATAAGTGGCTTGGTGGTTTTATGAGAGCCCAAGTTATAGTTGGTTATTGTAGAGACCCATTGTGTTGATTGCTATGACATATGGTCCCGCCGTCATCCAGCTTGCACTGATTACAGTGGACAAAAGCATAGTCCACTTTTGGTGACTTAAGTGCCATTTGGGTACCCTTGCCATCCAGTGTGTGCTGTGTACAGCTGGCCATGATAGAATCCAGTTGTGCTGATTCCAGTGACATTTGGACACACCTGCAGCAAGCAAGAAAGTAATAGAAGAATGCCTCATCATCTGGTCTTCATTCTAGTTCATCAGTTTTTTGCCCACTGTGCCACTCTAGACAGAGACCAGCATATGCAAATAAGGAAATAATAGGAACAGTGCTGAGGCTGGTCCACTCCAGGCATAAACACAAGCAACCCCAGTGAGTAATGTGGCACAAGGAGCACAAGACTCATGCCTGGGCATATCCAGCACACTTGGGGCATCTACTACAGCAATCAAAGTTATTGGAAGAAATGCTAAAATAATCTTAGCTGCTGGCATTCGCTTGGACCATTAGGCAATAATAGTCAGAGACCAGTCACACGCAGTCAACGATGGTCCTGCTCCAGCAGGAACAGTCCATCCTGGACTGCCAGGCCAATCTGATTTTTGTGCATCTCTATCTTGTGGAAAGGCAGGTTTTTACTTCATTGTAATATTTCTTATCTTAGTTGGCAAAGAGTTCCAAAGTTTTGCCGACTGTCCTGAGAATGATGTTCCACCAATGGTCTTTACTTGTAGGAACCATGCCTCTAGAGCACTACGCATGGCTGTTGGCAGCCAGTGTAATTCTGGAGCCACCAGTGTCACGTGTTTCATTGGGCGTAGATGTAGCAGCAGTCTTGCTATGTTTTCAAGATCCTTTGTGGATTTTATAATAGGAACTACCTAAGATATTTTGCAGGTTAGTATGGCCTGTAGTTTCTGATGATATCTCAGACGAGGAAAGATGTGCCTTCGAGTCAACATTGTATAGAAAGTACTCGTAGTGCCTTCATTGACGCATGGGGTCATGGATACGTTTGAGACCATGGAAACCCTGAGGATTCTTAACTCAGTTGCTATCGCTGGTGGATCCTTCAGTTCATTGGGCTAAATTGTTATAGGTTGGCAATGGTTTCATTGTCCACAGGTCATGGTGTCATTTTTTGCAGAGCTGTGTTAAGAAGTCGGATCATCTTCCATTATTTAGTTGTGCATGGGCCGTCCTCAAGTCTTGATGTGTCTATGCCCTTAGGATTTTCCAGTTCCAGGATAATCTGTGTCATCAGTGCAGCTGTAACATTCAGGACCTTATTTATGAAGCCCTGCGTCACATTTACGCTGCCGTTGCATCACTTTTTGTGACGTGGCAGCGGCGTAAATAATGCGTATCCTTGCGCCATATTTATGACGTGACGCATCCAGGCAGATGCGTCACTTCGTAAACCCCTGCTTTACATTATACCTGTGTCAGGTATAAAGTATGCAGAGTGGGCGTTCCCCCGCATCAAAGCCTCGTAGAAGTGGCGCATTGAAATCTATAAGATTTCAGTCCGCCACTTCTAGGATGCCATTGCGTCAAAACCTTACGCCTGCCTCGTGGCAGGCGTAAGGGTGACGCAGGCTTTTTCACATGGGGCTTGCCCCATGTGAAAGGACACATTGCTGGAGTTGTATCTGTTTTCAGACACACCCCAGCAATGCGTCACTTTTGTGCCTACAGATACTTCAGTAATACTGATGTATCTGTAACTCCTTGTGACATGATGTGCCGTACTGTTAATACGGCGCATCCATGGTGTCACAAGGAGGGCGCACTGAGAAGTGTTGCATCGCTGCTTAGTCGCAGTGATACAACACTTCTCATAAATAAGGCCCTCAGTGTTCAGATCAGGTCTGGCAAGAGGGTGAAGTGATTGAACCTTGTGGGATGGCACAGTGCAGTGCTAGAGGGGAGGAGCTGAACAGTGCTGTATTACAATGCTATGTTGGCTTATTTTAAGGTATTTCCTCATATAACAAGCTTTTCCGGTCTCAGTACTCCCATTTGATGATGACCAGGTGTCAAGACAACTTGCAAGGGGTGAGAGAATCAGCAAAACCCATCCTTCCAACAAAGTCTTCCACTAGGGCTTCATCAGGCTCACTAGTGGAGGCCCTGAGAAAAGGAGGGAACAAAGCAAGGAAAGAGGAGAGACCACACTTCATCAGCTCAAGATGGGCCTTCACTGTTTCTTTTCTGGTTAATGGGGCATCTTGGTGTAGATGAGATGAGTTCATGCATAAAAATATCAAGATCATAAGAGTACAGTAAAGACGAAGAATTCACAGAAGTCACTTAAAAGCAAACGAGGCAGCTAAGGACCATTGTTCCAAACTACCAGCAAGTTCCCTTATATATGTAGAATTTTTGCCCACCTCTATAGGTTGGCTACCCAACAACCTGACTATAGAAATTGTACAGCAAAGCAGAGAGGCAACACAATTCTCAAGCCTGATTCAAAAGCTTCTTTCAAGCACTCGGTCCAACAAAAGAAATGTTTAGTTCATTCCAGCCAAGTTGGTTTGAATGGTTTCTTTATTCATTGTTCCTTCAATCACAAGCAGCCAACACGTTTTGCTCACAATTGAGCTTCATCAGGGCTCATCATACATGTCTCAGTCAGTGTCATGACAAATGGTATCATAAATATTTGTATAGAAAACCACACGTCTTCTTGTTCATCTGTGAACCCAGTTGTTGAAATCAGGCTCCATGTTTGGCATCCGTTTTACTCGTCCATCGTTTAAAACTGCCGAAGACTGAGTGCTTGAAAGAAGCTTTTGAATCAGGCTTAAACATTGTGTTGCCTCTCTGCTTTGTTGCATGTTTACTAAGAATTCACTTACCAGTGTGCGCTTAAAGACAGGCTGTGATTAAACCAATGGAATAGCTGGAGACCTCCAGGGATGACCTGCAGATTAGAAAATAAACCCAGCACAAAACCAGTCCACTTCTAGGTAGAAAGGAACTGCCATGAGCTGGGAAATGTGAGGGACGGAAGAGGAAACCAAACAACAAAGGCAAAGGAACGTAAAGCCAGTTAACAAACTATAGCAAATAGCTGGAGTCACAACAACCCAAACACAAGGTTGTCAGGCACAAGAGACATAGACACCTGCCTCTTTACTGCTACTGCCTAGTGTGACACAGAATTACTGTGTGACGTAAGTTTTTTAAAGGGCCAGCTGATCTGGAATGAATACTTGTTACAACGCACGAGTCCTTTCCTTATGCGCCATCAATCAATCAATCAGTCAGGGAATTGTAAGCACGCTACTCACCCGTGAGGGTCTCAAGGCGCTGAGGGGGGGGTCCGCAGATCTGTTTAGCCGAAGAGCCAGGTCTTGAGGGCCTTCCTGAAGGTGTTCAGGGAGGGGGCGCGTCTGATGTCTGCCGGTAGCTCGTTCCAGGTCTTGGCTGCAATGTGAGAGAAGGATCTTCCGCCTGCTCTGGCTCTGTGGATGCGCGGGGTTTCGGCCAGTGCGAGGTTGGAAGATCGGAGGTTTCTTTTGGGTACGTGGAAGTTGATTCTGTCGTTGAGGTATTTGGGTCCTGTTAGAAATGGGATCTCTGGTTGGCTGAGGCTTGCGCCAAAGCCAGGCAGAGACCACCACTCTAGTCAGGGCAAGGAAGTTACACGCCGAAGATAACCCCTGCTCACCCCCTTGGTAGCTTGGCACGAGCAGTCAGGCTTATCCCGGAGGCAATGTGTAAAGCGTTTGCGCAACACACACACAGCACAACACCCAAGGCACACTACAAAAGGAACTCCACACCAGGTTATATATAAAAATAGCCTTTGTATTATCATAAAACACATTAGAATAGTACTCACATACAATACACTGTGCCAACTGGCACGGGACAATTTTTACAGGGGATTATGTACACATGACAGGGCCACGTGGGCCACTGTCAGAACCATCACTTAGTAAAAGGTAATAGATGTAGAACACATAATAAATGTAGGACATATCAGAACCGTACAACCAGTAATCACTGGCAACCACTGTACTTAGCATCAGCCTGTAACATAAACCATATTATGCACAGCATCACATTAGGCGCAAAACCTTATGCGCCAACCTCACCAGCATAAACACATTATGCAATTATCTCTCCAGTCTAAACGCATTAGACAATAACCTCCTAAGTCTAAATCACATTAGGAAATAATCTCAGGGGAAAATAACTCACAACCTAAACGCAGGAGGAAGTAATAACCTCATAAGCATAAAAACCACATTTTAGAGGTAACCAAAACAGGGTGCGTAAAACATACTACCTGCATTACATTTCCTAGCACCACATACTCACAGTAGCACATAACCTCATAGTAGAAAGAACCATAGCAGAGGTATAAATCACATTAGCCTATAAATCTTAGGAAAGAGGCTTCACTAACACCCAAATCACATTAGGGCCTGGCGCCCTATAAACCTAGCCGTCCCCTTGGCCAACTGGCCATCTCACAAGGGGCTCAAATGCCCTATGTCCAAAAGTCAGGGCGCGCTGCAAGGGCAGCGAAAGTCAAGGGTGCGCAATCTGCGCAGGCCTAAACGGTGCAGCTGGCACCAAGTGCTGCGCAGCTGTGAATGTCAGGGGCACAGGAGTGCATCTCACTCCTAACTTCAACATGTCCCCAAAGAACAGCGGCCTAAACGATGCAGCTGCCCACTACTTGCTGGGCAGCTGTAATTATTAGAAGGCAGCCTGGACACTCCTGGTGCCCTTGGAATCAAATGCAAAACATTGCAGCTGCCCGCGCTGGTGCGGCGCAGCTGTGAGTAGGGAATGGACCTTTAAATCATAGTGGCCCCCTCGCTGCAGCTGCCCTCTGCGAACGGGGCAGCTGGGGTAAATAACTGAAGGGGCCCCTGGCACCTCTGTGCCCTCGGGGCCCCACGGGGCTTTTCAATAAACTTTGCCCCCATAACGTGGCAGCTGCCCTCTAGCAAGATGGGGCAGCTGTAAGAAATGGCCAACACGGGGAAGCACGGGCACCACCGGCCCTCGGGACCCCCCCACTGGGGCCCTTAAACAAAATATGGCCACGTTGGAGCGGCCCGGTGCCAAAACTGGGCCGCTCGGGATCTGTGCCTCGCACTGGCACCACACGGGCTGTTTAAAATACTTAGCCCCATCGTTGGAGCCATCGAGGCTCTGGAGACAACTGTGCCCACGTTGGAGCGGCCCGCTGCCAGACGGGGCCGCTCAGCAGATCGGCACTGGTGCCTTTGCGCCTTGATGGGCCCAACCCGCCCGGAGCCCTCACTCACCGGCTCCTGGAGGCTGGACTCTCTTCTTTGCTGCTGCGGGACCGGCATTACTTCTCCCGGTCTCCTGGCAGCATGCAGCCTTTCCACTTCACCCGGGCCCCCTCCTGGGACCCGGGACTTCTCCGGACATACGCGGGGCTCCCTCAGCTCACGGGAGCCCCGCGAGGCAGGGACAGTCTTCCGCGTCGCCTTCTTCTCCGGTTGTCGGGGCTCCCAACCGCTCACGGGAGCCCCGCTTCGCGACACACCATGTCGGCGCCTCTTCACCCGGGCCCCCTCCTGGGACCCGGGACTCCTCATCGGCACTCGGGGAGGCGGGGTAGGCTCCCGTCCTCCTCAGCCCGCAGCCCCACTTCCGGCCGTACTTCTCAGGTCAGGCCCCGCCCACAACCAGGCAACGGTGCCTGTCTTCCGGGTCGCGCTCAGCCGCGGCCCCCCAGCGCCTTGAGACCCTCGCGGGTATGTAGTGCGCTTTATAAGTGACATGATTGATTGATTGATTGATAGTTTCTTTCGGCGGCTTCTGCTTCTCTGCCGCGATGCGGGGTGGGCACCCGCTGAATTAGTAGAACATAAAGCGGGGTGGGCACCCGCTCAAAAGGCACAAACTGCGGGGGAATCCCTACGCTGGGATTCCCTCTGGAAAGATTGCAGCTCAGCGCTGCGGAGCCCTCGTGCTCCTTTGCTGGGGGGGATAATTAAAAATAAAGCGCTCGCAATGCGCTAGAAGCAAGTCCTGCAGCAACAAAAGCATCAGTCTTTAGATGAAGGGGCAAGGCAGGGCCCAGGGAGGCAAGCCCTCCTGGCAGCCCCCCCTGGGCCCCAACAGCAGCACGCCCCGCAGGAACAGAACAGGAACACTGCACATTTTCATGTGGTCACAGCCCCTTCTTTTATACACAGTTTTTCCTTTGTCACCCAGCACAGGGCTGGGGGAAAACCAGATGCAACTGGTTTGGGGGAGCTTTGGAGCACTTTGTTTTGCTCAGCTCCTCTCTCCTTTCACAGGACAGGCTAGGGACATCAGACGCACCACAGGAGGTGGAGCCAGCATTGTAGAGGGAAGGCACAGCCCTATTCAGACCCAGGTAGCACTCCTCCTCTCACTCTATGTGCAGATCTCCCTATTCAGCCCTGCGCTGACTCACCCTGCCCCTCCTGGAGCCACACACACCTCCCAGCCCCTGTCACTCACAAGCCAGACATGCAATTCACATCAGGCAGGCAGACACAGAGCACACAGAAATGCCAACTTCTAGAAGTGGCATTTCTCTACCAGTCACCATAAATCTGCGCACACCATTGCGCAGCATTTATTCTCACGAATTCAGACATATTAGACTTGACCACACTGCTCCTCACATAACAGGAATTACCACTGACACACTCATCCTCAATGCATTCCTATGGGAGGGCAGGCCAGTCTCACCACACACGCACACAGCGCGCACGCACTTTACACTGGGCCACAGTGCTAAAGTGCCCAGAGGCCTAAAATCACCAACACTACGCAAGGAAAAGGCTAAGGGACAGGCAAAAAGTTCAGGGGTGAACCTGCCAAAAAGGGCCAGGTCCAACAGGTCCGTTGTTGTGTAGGCATTTGTAGGCGTGAGTGAGGATTTTGAAAGTGACTCTTTTCTCCACGGGGAGCCAGTGGAGACTTCGTAGGTGTTGGCTGATGTGTTCGTGTCGGGGGATGGCGAGGATGAGTCTGGCGGCGGTGTTCTGTACTGTCTGGAGTTTGCGGAGTAGGGACTTGTTGATGCCGGCGTAGAGTGCGTTTCCATAGTCCAGTCTGCTGGTGATGAGTGCGTGGGTGACTGTCTTCCTTGACTCAAGGGGGATCCACTTGAAGGTCTTGCAGAGGATGCGGAGGTTGTTGAAGCAGCTGGAGGTGACGGCGTTGACCTGTCGGTTCATGGAGAGTGATGAGTCGATGTCAAGAGCAACAGAGATATCTTACCAAGAACTTGCACAGGAACAGAAGATGCTAGTTCCCAACTCCCTCTCAAGGATTCTTCAGAGTCCGATAAGATCTAGACTCCAAAAGACCCCCAAGGGGGAAGGGGGAGTGGATAAAATAACAAACAACAGAAGAGGTCTGACAGTACCTCCCAACAAGGGAGGTCCTTCCAATCTTGGTTTCATAGGAAATCTTTGATGAAAAGATTTTAACAGCCTAGGAGCATGAACATCTGACTCAAGCTCCCAAGATCGTTCCTCTGGACCATAACCCTTCCAGTCCACCAAATAATATAGCTTTCCTTTAACCTTCTTAGAATCTAGGATTTCTTTTACTTCAAACTCTACTCCAGATTCTAATTGGATAGGTCTTGGAGGTGAGTCTTTTCGTAACTCTGGTGAAGCCTTTTTAGCAAGGAAACGTGGAAGACTGGATGGATCTTCAGCTTTGTAGGCAGTCTTAACCGATAAGTAACTGGATTCATTTTTTTCTCAATTAAGTAAGGCCCTATGAACCTAGGTTGAAACTTTCTATTACCCTTTAGTCTAAGGTTCTTTGTACTTAGCCAAACGCTATCTCCTTCTTCTAAAAGGGGCCTTCTCTTCTCTTCTTATCTGCATAGATCTTATACTTCTTTTTAGCCTGCTCTAAGTTTTGTGAAGCAGTTTGATGAATTTTTTGTAAATGGTTTACTAAATCTTTTACTGCTGGGACTGAAATTTCAGTTTGTCTTATTGTGGAATTTGGGTGTTTACCATAGTTCAGGTAAAATGGAGAATATCCTGTGGAAACATTTCTAGCATTATTGTGTGCAAACTCTGCTGCCCATAAATATTCTGGCCAATCCCCATCTTGCTTCAAAAGGAACAACCTTAGATACTGCTCTAATTCTTGGTTCACCCTCTCTGTCTGTCCATCCGTCTCGGGATGATAACTGGTGGAATATCTGGCTTCAATTCCTAAACCTTCAACAAAGGCCTTCCAAAAATGGGACAGGAACTGTGAACCTCGGTCCGAAATAATGATTTTGGGGATTCCGTGAAGCTTAACTATGTGAGTACTGAAGTGACTAGCTAGTTGTTTCGCAGACGGGACCCCTTTTAGTGCCATAAAGTGTGCCATTTTTGAAAATGCATCTACAACCACCAAAATCGTATTGTAACCGTGGCTGGAAGGTAAATCAACAATTAGATCTAGGGTGACTGTGTGCCATGGGAAAGGGGGGGTAGGCATGGGTTGTAACAACCCTTTTGGAGCCTTCCATTCTGATTTTCCCTGAGCGCAGATTTCACAGGTCTTAACATATTGTTCTATATCTGTAGTCATTCGAGGCCACCAATAATGTCTCTTCACCAATTCTTCTGTCTTGGATTCTCCCTTGTGTCCTGCCAAAAGATTATCGTGACATTCGTACAGTACTTGATTCTGTAGTTTCTTGGTAGGTAGATACAAGGCTCCTTTGTGATAAGGCAACTGATGTCGAATCTCTCTTCCGGCTTCTTTCTCGATCCAATCCTGCATAGCTTCTGGACTTATGGCTTGGGTGACTTGCTCTTTCAAATCAAAAGGAGTAGTGGTACAAATTATTTTTGAGCTTGGAATTATTGTTTGAACTTCTATCTGACTCTTTTGGTTGTCTGTTCCTAATCTGGACAAGGCGTCTGCTTTCCCATTCTGAGCCCCTGGTCTGTAAGTGATTACAAAGTCATATTCAGCAAAATACAGTGACCATCTGAGTTGTCTTGGAGTTAAGGTTTTAGCTGATTTCAAGAACTTCAGGTTCCGGTGATCAGTGAAAACTGTTACTTGATGCTGCGCTCCCATGAGGTAGTGTCGCCACTCTTTAAAGGCGTCCTTGATGGCCAACAATTCTTTCTCTGTTATTGTGTAATTCACTTCAGCAGGTGTTAATTTTCTTGATCTGTAGGCAACTGGATGTAGTTGACCTGTTTCTTTGTGTCTTTGGGATAGCACGCCACCAACCGCTTGATCTGAAGCATCAGTCTCAACGTAAAATGGTTCCGATGGGTCAGCATGTAGAAGTACAGGTGCAGACGTGAAACCTTTCTTTAGAGATTTAAAGGCTTCTTCTGCTTCTTCGGTCCATTCAAAACGAATTCCTTTTTAAGCAACCTTGTAAGAGGAAGTATCTTTCGTGAGAACTCATTGATAAATCTTCTATAGAAGTTCGCAAACCCTATAAAGCTCTGAACCTCTTTAACACTTGCAGGAGACTTCCAATCAACGACGGCCTTTATCTTTCGCTCATCCATGTTCATTCCGGTTGGTGAGAGGATAAATCCCAAAAACTCCACCTTGGAAACATTAAATGCACATTTTTCCAGTTTTACAAACAGTTTGTTCTCCCTGAGCTTCTGCAACACTCCTCTCACCTGTTCTTGGTGTTTACTCTTGTCAGCGGAATAAATCAGAATATCATCAATGTATACAATTGCACATTGATCTATGTATTCACTGAGGATGTCGTTAATAAAATACTGAAAGGCAGCTGGGGCATTACACAGACCATACGGCATAACCTGGTATTCGAATAGCCCAAATCTTGTTCTGAAAGCTGTTTTCCATTCGTCGCCCTCCTTCATTCTGATTAAATGGTAGGCCCCTCTCAGATCTAACTTCGTGTATATTTGCGCTCCTTTGACTTGGTCTAACAAAACTGAAATGAGGGGAGAGGATAGCGATTCTTCTTTGTGATTTTATTAATTGCACGATAATCGATGCAAGTCCTCAAATCTCCCTCTTTCTTCGGCACGAAAAACAGAGGCGACGATACAGGAGATTGGGATGGCCGTATAAAACCGTTTGCCAAGTATTTGTCCAAATATTCTTTCAAGTGCCAATGTTCCTTCTCGGTTAGAGCATAAACTCGACTGCATGGTAGATTCGAACCAGGCTCCAGATCTATTTTACAATCGTATACACGATGGGGGGCAACTGCTCAGCTTCTTTTTCATTGAAGACATCTTCAAAATCTTGGTATTCACGAGGTATTTCCTGAGAATCAATGATACACACAGATGCTCCAGCCATACACAAAGAGTGAGCAGGATTACTCTCACAGGTCTTTTCCTTTTCTCCAAAACAATTTCCTTTACAATAATCAGAATCCATCGTTATCGTTCTGGAGCTCCAATTGATGGTGGGGTCATGCTCTGTAAGCCATGGTAATCCTAGAATGAGCTGGAACTGGGGTGCATCGATCAAATTAAATTGAATCACTTCTTCATGCCCATCACTCGAAATCATTTGTATCGGTTCAGTATGGCTCACTATGGGCCCAGATGAGAGATTAGTCCCATCCACCGCTCGCACTGGCTCACCTTTGGATTTTTGTATAGCTCGCAACCCCACTTTTGCTGCAAATTTTAGATCGCAAAAGTTTCCAGTGGCTCCGGAATCTATCATTACACAAACTCCTGTCAGAGTTATTTGCCGAAACTTGATAACCATGGACAAAATTAAATGTGGTGAGGACGACTGCAGGGTATTGGCCACTTGATGTTCCTTTGGAGTTGATTCTTGATTAGCATCCACCGGTCCAACTCCTCCTACAGGTGGTGCTGCAAGTTTTCCTTCGGTTTAAATGAAGTTTTGGGTTTCTTTGGACAACCCCTCACGAAGTGTCCACTTGAGCCACAATACATACACAAATTCCCAGCTCTCCTTTTCTCCTTTTCCTCCTTAGTTAAAGGGCCCCTTATGGTTCCAATCTGCATGGGTTCCGAAACTGATGGTCCTTCAATAGTTCGGCTGCCCTCGGACCTGATTCTATCAAACCTTGGAGCTATTGGTTTGAAATCCCTTCTTTTTTCACCTTTTCTTTCGCCTTGACGGAAATCAATTTCTAGCACCAGATCTACTAGTGCCGAGATTTCTGTGGGTCGATTTGGTATTTGTGCCAGTACGTCTTTAAGCTCATCTCTTAAACCTCGATGAAAGACCGCAGCTCTTTTACTCTCCGGCCAATTTGTCTCCACTACTAATTTGTTAAACTGAGCCAAGTAGGCTACAAGGTCCCGGTTACCTTGTCGTAGTTCTAACAATTCATTGTCGACAGCCTGAGAGATTCGTCGCCTGTCAAAAATTCGAAGAAATTCTTGTTTGAACTCATCATAGTCTTGCAAAAGAGGATCGTCACGGGAGACCAGGGGCATGGACCAAGACGCTGCATCCCCACTTAAATACGACAAAGCAAAGGCCACTCTTGACTGCGCATCTGGGAAAATAGAAGGGCGACACATGAAGTGTAGGGAGCATTGAGTGAGGAATATTTGTTCCTTTTGTGGATCCCCACTAAATCGTTCCGGGGGAGCTAACGGAATGACTGGTGACAATGAATGGATTACTTGTGTTGTTGTTCTACTTGAGCCTTCGGTGAGAGGATTTAAGGTTTCTCTTCCTGAACTAAATGGTTGTTCCATTCTCAAGGCTAACTCCGCTGTTTCCTTTCTTGAATTTACCACCTCCTGTCTAAGATTCTGATTATCCTCTCTAACAGCTACCAACTCCTTTTGAATTGCCTCTAGAACTGTTCCCAAGGTCTGCAAATTAATTCCTTCGGCCATTCTGTTCGGGTGCAAGTATAATACGTGGGCCCTTCACTCTGTCAAGAGCAACAGAGATATCTTACCAAGAACTTACACAGGAACAGAAGATGCTAGTTCCCAACTCCCTCTCAAGGATTCTCCAGAGTCCGATAAGATCTAGACTCCAAAAGACCCCCAAGGGGGAAGGGGGAGTGGATAAAATAACAAACAACAGAAGAGACTGGTTCTGGAACTGTTCTTTCAGCTTCTCTTGTTTTTTGTCCGTCCTGCAGACTGAAACTCCGAGAAGACCTGAGGACACTAAACACAGATATTACTGTACTACCTATTCTACTCTAAACTAGTCTAAATTCCTTTCTTCGCTCAACTACGTACCTAACGTTCCGAGTATCTAGCTTCTCTTCTTTATTATTCTTTGTAATATTCTCTTCTTTCTTCTTTTATTGTAAATAGTACTCCGTAGGTTAACCCTGTCAAGCAACACAATTATTACTATATTTTCTAGTCTATATTTCTCTAACTATATGATTAACCTGTAATGCCTTACCTACTTTCCTGTCTTTAGCCTTTTGCTTATTGGTTCTTCTCAATGTATTGTTATTCTTTCTTCCTTCTTTCAGAATCCTACGTAACTATATATATATATAAATATCCTTATCTGTACAGCTAATACTACTGATAGAAACTTAACATCTTTCCATATTTTCTTACAGCTTTTGAAATTACGAGTTTGAGGTAAGTTTCTTCTTTTAACCCTTCAAAATATATACATGCTTTCTTAAAGTCTTGTTTATATTTCTCTATTAGAAACGTGCAGTCACTTAGCTTCTCTCTTCTCTTTTTCTGGCTGCCGGTGACTGGAAACTGCAATTAACAGGTTAACAGGCAATGAAGACTGTAGATCTTCCGCTGAGAGAAGGGGCGCGTCTTAGCTGGGAACGCCTCCTCACATTCCTTGCCTCTGGAAAACAACCAGCAAGAACCTTGTCAAGTAGACAAATGGGAGCTACTCCCGACGGGGACGAAACGGAGAGAAAAACCCGGGAGAATACCCGACGCGACACTCTAGGGAAGGAAGGAATCACACGGAGCTCATTTTCTGAGGTACGAGCTTGGAAATTTCTCTGGTGAAGTGCGCATTCGTTATTGAGCGCGAGCTTCATCAAGGCTTCGGGCACCTGTGGTGAAATAAACTAGACCGCGAGTGTAGATTTAGAATCTGCGGCCATCTTGGAATTCCACTCGCGGTATAACATTTTCCAATTATTATTCCAGGACTGATTTCTCCTTTTAACCCAATGTCTTTTGTTCAGTAATGCACACACTACATGTGCTAGGTGGCCCAGAGGTCTGACAGTCGAGTACGATGCTGAGGTTCTTGGCGTGGTCTGAGGGGGTACGTGGGCTTCCGAGGGCGGTCGGCCACCAGGTGCTGTCCCATGCAGTAGGGGTGGTACCGAGGACTTCTGTCTTCTCGGCGTTGAGCTTCCGGCAGCTGTTGGTCATCCAGACTGCGACTTCTTGCATTCCTTTCTGGAAGTTGAGTTTGGCAGTGGTGGGGTCTTTGGTGAGGGAGAGGATGAGCTTGGTGTCGTCGGCGTAGGATACGATGTTGAGGCCGTGTTGTCGGACGATGGCTGCGAGGGGGGTCATGTAAATGTTGAAGAGGGTGGGGCTCAGTGATGAACCCTGTGGGACTCCGCAGGTGATTTTCGTGGGGTCGGAGAGGAAGGGTGGGAGTCTGATCCTTTGGCTTCTTCCGCTGAGGAATGATCGGATCCAGTCCAGGGCTGTTCCTTGTATGCCTGCGTCGTGTAGTCTGATGACTAGTGTGCGATGGGAGACGGTGTTGAAGGCCGCTGATAGGTCGAGTAGGATGAGGGCTGCGGAGTGGCCTTGGTCCAGGAGGGTGCGGATGTCGTCTGTGGCGGCGAGTAGGGCGGTCTCTGTGCTGTGGTCGCTTCGGAATCCGGATTGGGACGGGTCGAGGACGGCGTTCTCTTCAATGAATCGTGTCAGTTTCCTGTTGACTGTTTTCTCAGTCTGCCAGTTGCCATCAGTCTGTTCTCCAAAGATGCCAGTCTCCTTTACCCAGTAACCTTCTCACTGTTTGCTTGGTGTTATATATTGGTATGTGTAGAAATGATGCCTTTTCTGCATGGTCAGTCTGGATTTGTTCGCCTTTGCTGGACCTTATTTTTGCTGCTGGCTTTAGAACTCTGTGCACTTTACCCCTGCTAACCAGTAGTAAATGCCTCTTCTTCCCCTTTATCATGGTTTCATTGGCATACTCCTAACTGGTATATTTAACTTGCCTATAAATCCCTAGTATATAGTACAAAGTGTACCCAGAGCCTTGAAGTTAAATACCACTAGTGGACTGAAGCACCTATTTTGCCATACACTGCAGTGGCAGTGCAAACATGAGTTCAAGTCTACCTTTGTAGCCTAACTGTACAAGTGTAAAAAACTGCAACTTGACTTGTCAAAACAAACCCTTTGACAGATCAAAACCTCTCTTTCAAATATTTATATGTCAAAGTTATGTAGGCCTTGAAGCTGACATGGCAGGGTGCATGGTATTTAAAAGCAGTACATGTAGAAATGTAATATTAGCATGTCCATACAGTGACTATTTTTAATAGCTATTAAAATTCAATTTTATAGTGAAGTAGGATTTTTATAAATATTAAGGAAAAGTAACTTTTAGAAAGGTACATTTTACCTGCCAGAAATTCCTGGAGGATAATTTGCTTGGCTATCCCAGCCCGTGTAAAGCCTTGAATAGGTGAGAAAAATGGGTTGAAGTGCCTTGCAGGAGCAAACAATACAGGAATGGGCAAAGATGACTCATCTGAGCTCCACATAATGTACAGGGGTGTGAATGTGGGAATCCTTATTGATACTGCAGTGTCAAATCCTGCTTGAGTGTCAAACCCTGCTTTGACATGATGCCAAAACCATTCTTGTGTATCCACTGTCTGGTTGTTGAAGGAGCCTGAGTTTGTCCTACTAGACGAGGTACAATACCAGCTCCAAACTGGATTTTAATGTTAGATGTGGGAGGATACTAGGGTTACCTCCACACGCACCCTCAGCCCTCAGAGCCCAAGTTGAGTGTGGCTGAAAACGCTTTCCATTTTCAAAATGCCTAAACTGGGTATGATTGTCCCAGGGAACTTTTACCTCAATTGTTAGGGCGTGCCCTGGAGTCAACCCACCCCCTATCTGGTTCCAGGCATAAATGTGGTGCCTCCAGGCACCCACTTCAGAATACTTTCTGGACCTTCGGAAGATCAAAAGAGGACTGGGCCTGCTGTTTATAATTTAAGAGGAACCGTGAAGGACTGGACCTGCTCCCACTTGTATCCAGAACAAAGAAGTGGATTCAAAGAGTCAATTGGTTGATCTCCTGTGTGGCTACAGGGAGACTTCTAGCTGCAAGAGGCCTTTTCCTGGAAGTACCCAGCTGATCAGTGGCTACTGGACCCTGCAGTTGGCCTCTACTTGATATCCTATGAATATCTAAGTGCCTCCCCTCAGGTCCTGGGGAGCTTTAGAAGTGTACTCCTGTAGTGGATTGGGACTTAAAAGACTTAGTCAGAGGGTAAAATCTTTGACTGCGTCGAACCTGGTTGGTATATCCTACCCACACCATCGCGGTCAGCATGAAACTGCACCTAGGTCCTGATCTACCGCAACCAGCAAAGACATTATTGACACTTAGTGCTTTTTGGTGCTTTTTCTCCTTAAATCTTTAAAAATTCCTATCTTTGGTTTCCGTGATTGAATGTTTGTCATTTTGGTGTCGTTTCAATTCAATTTTACTTTATTTTTATAATTCAGTTTTTGATTTTTATTATTTTGCATTTCTTATTTTGCCCTAAATTAAGCCCATTTTTTCTGCATTTATGAATATTTATGTTGTGTTTTGTGAATAAATGATGTTGTAAAATTATATATTTCCACATTTATTTAATTGGCAAACGTGCACTCATATCGCCGTCATGTTTTGCAAAAATTAAGTATCCAAATATAACAAAACAATACACCCACAGATAAATATTACCATTATACTACAAATATATGTTAACATATGCCGTCATTTAAGAAAATCTCATCCTGTTTTTTAACACCCCATACTGTGTATCTTCTCAGCTGTTGGTCTGGAATTGGTAAAAGACAGCATGGAAAGACACTCAAAATAAGACCAATTTTTTTTTTTTTTTTTTTTAAATCAACACAAAAAGAAAACACTTACATTTCCTGTATGTGATTTAGAAGGAGGCCTTAGACACAATACTGCACTTGTTATATCAATGGGGTCCTATTTTGTGTGGTGCAGCGATCACGAGAAAAAAAGAACTCCTAATTCCCAAATAGTGAATAAATTCACATAAGCAATTGCAAGAAGATGATCAGCACACACTTATTTCCAAACACAAATCAATTTGCTGAAATCATTATTCTCATTAAGTCAAATACAAGAAATTTCATGGAGACGTATTAAATTTTTTGATAATCCTTTATTCTTTTTATTCTTCACGGTGTAGCCAACGCGTTTCGTCCCTTCGCCGGACTCCTTCAGGGCTCAGTCATGTGATACTTTCTTATAATGGCGTATTGTCTCTGATGTTTAAAAACATAGAATTCTTGTTCTAAAAAGAAATAGAGTAGACATGCATAAGACATGCATAAGCACATCTGCTTAATTAGTGGATGATTAGTGGGTCCAGTACTTTCAAATGAAACTATTTCTTTTTTCGGTATTTCAGGCAAATGTTGGCCACCGCATCAGTAATGCGTGGTCAAGGCGACCGTCTGCCCCCTTCGAATGGTCTCTGGAAATGGTGAAGAAGTCCTGCGAAGGGGAAAACTGGGAGCCTTATTTATAAGGAAGCAGCATAAATACTGTTCAAAGGTCTAATGGAGTCTTTCTATCTGGCCATCTTTCTGCAGGTGGAACTGGTGGACTGATAAGTAATTGTGAGTGGCGAAGCACATGGTAGGTGGGCGACTGGGTCAGTACACATGCGTGTTCTCTGTCCGGGTAGTAAAGAACCCCCATGTGGGTTTTCCTTACCTAAGGGGGGTTGGCTCTTCCCATGGGACACCTCCTGGGTTTTGCTGATTCCCTTGTTGTAACCTTAGGGCTCTGGGCACTGTAAATGTAGTGTAAAACTGCGCACACCCTTCCTATCCATGTTAGGAAGTGTTGCTTACCTGATGGTTGTAAAACATGTCACAGCCTGCCATTGCAGGCTGGTGTGCACGCACTTGCATCTATGATGTGCTTAAATACATGTCAAGCCTGCCATTTCAGGCCTGTGTGTACGCACTTGCACCTGTGGTGTTTTCAAACGTGTCCAGCCTGCCCTTGCAGGCATGTGTGTGCACCCTAGCACTTATGCTCGATTTGCTAAATCACTAGCCAGTCTTGAGGGGACTTCCCATTACCACTAGAGCACCCATGGGGTAAATCCTGAATGTTGACCCAGGTGGGAGGTGAAAGGTAGGACAGGTACACAGGAGTGTATGCTGCCAGGCAGTGAAGAATACCCATGTGTGTTTTCACTACCTATGAGGTTTGCTCTCCAAATAGGTTAACATGGGGGAACGGTGGCTGCAACATTGGATTGCAGTGGAGCAGCCTCATAATGTTTCCTATCATTGGATTCACAATGACAAACCCTCTCTTGTGGTAAAGGTGGTTTTGTCATTGCTACCTTCGAAATGCCACTTCTGGAAAGTGGGCATTTCTCTGCTCTAAAACTCTTTGTGTGCCTTTTAGTTTGACTCCAGTCCACACTAGAGGCTAGGAAAGTGCATCTGTGCATTCCCTAGCGACAGCTATAAATTTGGGCATGCAACTGGAACAACAGATTTCTGCCATTTTAGGGCCTAGCTGGATAGATTGGAGGAAGAGGTTCTGACACTTGGCCTCTGGAGTCAGATCATGGCCCCACTAAAGATTAGGATCTGGATTCCACAGCCTCATGGCAGACAGGACTGCAATTTTGGGGAGACATCTGTGGTTCAAAGGGTAACCCTCTGAACCACCCACAACTTCAAAGGCACACTACAGTATAACTACTGGCGCCATACTTCCACAGGGCAGAGATACACTTGTGGGGACGTGGGACCAGAGATCCTGGACTACATGGTGCACACTGCCAGAGGAATCTGTTGTGCAAAAGGAGGATTACTGCCATTGGAAGGGGCTGTGCACCCTTGCCGAATAGTGGCTGGCCTGGACTGACTACCTGCTACTGTGTGGCACCCTGAAGTGTGCTCTCCAAGGGCTTGTTGGCTTGCCCCCTGTTCTCATCTGGAGGTCTCAGGGACATCAAAGACCTCCCAGATGGAACCTGCACTGTCTACTTGTGATGCATGGAGAGCGGTGCCCTCTTAAGTACCCCCATCATCTGCTGGATACCAACTGGTAGTGCGGCGTGACCATGGAACTAAGATTTGTGCCTGCAGACCGGATTGCCTTGTGTGGAGCCCCAAAAGCATTCCCCGCATCTAAGGAGTGGGTACCCCTAGTCATGGGGACCTCAACACCCATAAGTGTCTTGTTGATGTTGAGCGAATTCACCGGTTGCGGGATTCAGCGTGGCCTGTTTCATTGATCGTGCTGCATCTCTCTCGTACGACACACTGATTGTATTCTCTTTGTGTGCGGTGTCTGATTCAAAGGGTGCAACCCTCGGAGGTGAGGGCATACCCATAGTGGTGCCGCATTCTACCTCGTGTGGCACTGCTGAACTTGTGCCTGTGTGTGTGACTGCAATGCTTGGTGCAATCAGTATCAAAGCGCACCAGGCATTGTGCTCATTTCCAGAGAGCTACAGAATGTGCAACTCTTTGTTGTGTGTTACCAGTATCGTCTGGTGTGACCCATGTCAATGTGCACTGAAACTGTCTGGAGCAACGCGCACTAGATGTTGTGCCTCTTTTCCAGGGAGGTACTAAGCTTGCAACTCTTCATTGAGTGAGACCAGAATTGTCTGGTGCTTCTCCTATCACTCCGCACCAGACATTATGCCCGGGTTGCCTGGGTCCAACTCTGATCGACGTGTGCTGGGCAGGGTGCCTCTTCCTTCCAAGAGGCTTCCCCACTACATTCCCCATTCATCGCTTGTTCCTTTTGATCCCTCAGTGCAGCGGACCAACTGCCCTCTCCTCACCAGGCCCGACTACATCGTGCGGCTAGGTATTGTTGCCCGGAACAGGCCTGGGTGTTGAGAACGACTCACAGTGTCAAAGGGATGCTTCCAAGAATGATCAGAAGTGGGTCAAGAGACTGCGTGATCCACCCCATGCTTCGCAGAACTGGGCTGGTACCGGAAGGCCCCTGGTGGAACCCTTTTGAGTGACAGACTATTGCCTTCAGCCCGCTTCTGCTTTGCATCCTGTGGTTGAACATCTCGAGTGGTGGCCAAACTCCCCCATTTAATGACTGCCTCCTAATTAGTTCTGCTATCTACCCCCACCTGCTTCAGCTGAGTATCCGGGAGGGTGCTGGTTATCTCCAATCTGTGGGCGTAGGGTACTTGGGGTGAGTTGGAGGCTGGAGGGAGGCTCGGGCCATGGGGTCTGTGCAAGGTGTTACCAATCGACCGGCTGGATTTCAGTTGCACCGCATTATGGTGCCGTGTGCATATGTGTGAAAGCGTGTTCCATACGGACTTGCCTGATATTCGTTGCACTGTGTATAGTGCTGAGTGAGTGTGTGATGGCGTGACAGTCTGCAAACTGCCTGTGATTCATGACACACGCCGGTGGTGTTGCGTTGCATGTTGATTTCTTTCCAGAAGAACACTACGTTTGACATTGGTTTTACCCGAGCAGACTCAGCCCGCGGTGCTGCTTAAAAGTGTTATAATTCCTTGTAGGTACAGATTTCCAATATCGTTGTGACCTGGATGCACCCTATAACTGTGTGGTGTTGAATTATAAGAATTATTAGGATGGGCCTAGATTTGACAATGTGTTGTACCTTATAAGGGTGCTGGGGGGGCCCGGTGCGGGGGGTGAAGTAGGATCTTTCCTGAGTGTGCATACTGCTGATGTCATTTCAACACGGTTGGGCCTAGTACTTCTGGTAATATTTCCAAGTGTGATTTATGCCCAGAAGTACATGATGTTCATGTTGTGTTAATGTGTTTTTTTTAATACAAACGTTATTTACTTACACCACATATGAAGTCTCTTTTGTGACGCTCGGTGTATTTATTGTGTGTGAGTGCTGTGCCAATGCTTTACACATTGCCTCTGTGATAAGCCTGACTGCTCAGTGCCAAGCTACCCAAGGGTGAGCGCAGGTTATACAGTCAGTGTAATCACCCACCCTGACAGGAGTGGTAAGTTCTGCCTGGCTAGGGCCTCACCTCAGCCTACCAGAATGTGCCAGTTCTCACAGCCTGCAGCACTGACTGTGCCACCTACATCGTAGGAAGGGTGCGTATACTTTCACCCTGCATTTATAGTGGGAAAGTGCCTAAGGCCCTAAGTTCATTACAAGAGAATCAGCAACACCACCCTGAGGCTACTCCCTGCTGTAAGCTAAAACTGTAGTTTTAAGTCATTCAGCAATTCCCCCATGTTGACCCATGGGAAGAGTAGACCTCCTAGGTAGTGAAAAACCGACATGGGGATTATTCACTACCTGGGCAGGGAAGAAACAGGTGTACCTACCCTGCCTTTCCCCTACCACATGCCCCACCCCTCAGGGCTTACCCTAGTGGTGTCCTAGTGGTGGTGAACGGCCCACTCAGCATTGGCTAATGGTTTAGAAAATGCCAACCTGAGCACAAGTGCATCTGCACACACACTGGCCTGCAATGGCAGGCCTGACACATGTTTAAAGGCTATTCTGGTGAGAGGCACAATCAATTCTGTGGCCCACTAGTAGCTAGTGTAGTACCTGCCCTAGGTATGTGATGTACCTGCCATACGGAGAGACACCGAAACCGACTCCGGTCCCATGCTCCTCGGTCTTTCTGGGGATTACTGATCCCCCCAGACTCCATATTGCCAGCCACCTTCAAACAGTCCAGCCGCAGTACCAATTTCAGCACCAGTAGCCATCGATTCCTAAGACAGTTGTGTTATTTTCAGCACCAGTAGCCATTGATTGCCAAGACAGTTGTGTTATTTTCAGGTGTGATTCACGGTGGCTTAAAACCAGCCGGAATTTCTCGCAACGAGGATTCCTTCCAATTTCTTCATGAGGGACCGGCTAC
Source organism: Calotriton arnoldi (assembly GCA_963921515.1). NCBI lineage: Eukaryota > Metazoa > Chordata > Amphibia > Caudata > Salamandridae > Calotriton > Calotriton arnoldi. Next base: position 279,557 of record CAWUFW010007756.1, on the reverse strand, counting down.
CCTGACATTCTTCTCAGGCATCAATTGTTATATACTGATGATGATCCCATTATCTTGTTAAGGGTTCGAATCGTTATCGACTTCCAGCACCTTGACACAATTCTATATGTATGCTATTAATATGTGCTATGGTGCGACCATGTATGTTCTTTGGCCTAATAACGGAATTATTTCTTGGCCACTATATGCAAATGCCTGAGTTTGGCAAACTTCAATTTTCTGTTGTAAATTGTCCCACTTGTATGCCTCCTTTTTTGTATTTTTCAAAATAAATTATTATATCCATTTGGATATATGATCATAGACGTCATTGTATCTCTATTTAAACGTTTGCTTTTCACAGTCTCTATGCACGCTCTGAAGCAGGGTCAACTTCAAGTCCCACACTACTAACTCCCATACTTTTGATTCCAATTTCAAAAAGTCTCCGATGGCACTCTGCTGGAAATTAAAATGCAATTAATCATGCTTCTCTGCAAATGCGTGTGCTTTTTTTGAAATGTTTACCTTTTTGATCTCTTTACGCAATCGGAGACACAGGCAGCCTTCAAGTCCCACAATGCCTCCTAAACGATCCCATGTGCTTGAACTCCCATTCACATAGTCTCCGTTGGTATTACACTTAATATAACTAAACAATCACTATTACTCCTGCGCAAGTCGTAAACAGTATTTCATGAACAAACTGCGAGCTTCACCTTCACCCAACTTTTCAAAAAATTCACAAAAGGCAGCACAGTTATTTCGATTCCCTTAAGTCCGGAGGGGTCCAATTCTCAAAGAACATGCCAGGGTCAGCGATCCCCATCACCACTAGGCAAATGCCTTCGTGGTGCCCAGGTCCAGACATCGGTGATAATCCTTGAGCATGGCCGAAGGCTAAATGCAGAGGAACCGGTATGTATGTATGTATGTATATATATATAACTACACCCATAGAGCTACTCACACACCTAGTCACTCACCCAAAGAGTCAATCACACTATCACTTACTCACCTATAGAGTTATACACACACCACCTCACTTATTCATACAGATACTAACACATACTTACTCTCCTATACAGTTACTGACACAAACACACACTCACCCGTACAGCCACTCTCACAATCACTAACTCACACATACAGCCACTTATATACAGCAACACTCACATATACTGCCTCTCACATATGCAGTTACTTGCCCATATACCACTGATACATTCATTCACTCACCGACACAGCCATAGCTACACTCACTCACCCATACAGCCCCTCTCACATGCACTCATGAACCCATACACCCAGTGATTCACCCACTCACACATCCATGCAGGGAGTCACACACCCCTCACCCACCCACACAGACACTCAGGCACCCAAACAGGTACTCAGACAACCAATCAATAACCCATATAGACACTCATGTAGCTACTCACCAACTCATGCAACCACTTACACACCAAAAGACACACTGATACAGACATTCATACAGATAAGGCACCCACCCATACATTCACTGAGACATGTATAATCACTCACTCACACAGTCAGTCACACACCCACTGAATCATCCATACAGACACTCATACACTCATTCATTCTTCAATACACCTTGGTGTATATATATATATAATATTCTTAACCCCTTCGCTGCTAGGCCTTTTCCCCCCCTGTGCTAAGCCTTTTTTGGCTATTTGGGGTAGTTCGCGCTTAGGCCCTTGTAACGTTTTGGCCACATAAGGTATCCACGCTAAATTTGCGTCCTTTTTTTCCAACATCATGGGGATTCTAAAGGTACCCAGGGTTTGTGGATTCCCCTGGAGGGGACCCAGAAATTAGCCAAAATACAGCTACATTTTTTTGGGGGGGGGAAAAATGGGAAAAAAGGGCTCCAGATGAAAGCGTCTGGTTTTTTCCCTGCAAATGGTATCAAAAAAGGGGTTGTGGTGCTGAAATCACCATCTTCCCAGCTTTCAGGGACAAGCAGACTTTTGTCAGAAAACCTACATTTTTTACACAGTTTTGGCGTTTTTTTGGGACATAGCCTATTTTTGCTATTTTTTGTGCTTTCAACCTCCTTCCAGTTAATGGTAGAAATGGGTATGAAAGCAATAACGGATCCTGGAGAGCTATACATTTTAGAAACGTAGGCAAAATTCTGAATTCAGCAAGGGGTCATTTGTGTAGATCCTTCAAGGTTTCTTCATAGAAACTAACAGTTAAATATAGGAAAAATTGAAAATTAGTTGAAAAAAACAGCCATTTGTGTCAACGTTTTCACCTGTAACTTCTTCTAATTATGACAGCTGTATGAAAGCAATATACCGTTACATCCGCTGGACCTTTCTGGTTGTGGGGATATATAGGACTTGTAGGTTCACCAAGAACCCGACGAACCCAGAGCCAATAACTGAGCAGCGTCTTGCAATGGTTTTTTACTATGTACCGGGTATATAGCAATTATTTTGGGAAAATGTATACATGGAAAAATTGGTATGATAGACACCTATGTATTTCTGAAATTGGAACAAAATATAGAGTTTAGAAACAGTAGATATTTGCACATTTCGGGAATTGGGAGTACTTATACTAGCATGAGAATTATAGGTCATTTTTCAAAATGACTTCTTTTTTACACATTGTCTTTCATTGGGAAGGCAGAAATGCATCGAAAGTCAATAGGTAATAACAGTTGCTCTACAATTCTGTGTTACACTAAGTCTCCCGAGAAAAATGGTACCTCACTTGTGTGGGTAGGCCTAGTGCCTGTGACAGGAAACGGGCCAAAACGCAACGTGGACACACCACATTTTCACAGTGAAAAATTACCCTTTTTTTGCAAAGTGCCTAGCTGTAGTTTTTGAACCCTAGCTCTGCCGGCACCTAGGGAAACCTAGCAAACCTATACATTTTTGAAAACTAGACACCCAGGGGAATCCAGGATGTGGTGACTTGACTGGCTCTCACCAGGTTCTGTTACCCAGAATCCCTTGCAAACCTAAAAAATTGTCCCAAAAAACACATTTTCCTCATATTTCTGTGGTGGAAAGTTCTGGAATCTGCGTGGATCCACAAAATTCCACCCACCCCGCGTCCCCCAAAGTCTTCCGAGAAAAATGGTACCTCACTTGTGTGGGTAGGCCTAGTGCCCGAGACAGGAAACGGCCCAAAACGCAAGGTGGACACACCACATTTTCAGAGTGAAAAATGACCCTTTTTTTGCAAAGTGCCTAGCTGTAGTTTTTGAACCCTAGCTCTGCCGGCACCTAGGGAAACCTAGCAAACCTATACATTTTTGAAAACTAGACACCCAGGGGAATCCAGGATGGGGTGACTTGATTGGCTCTCACCAGGTTCTGTTACCCAGAATCCCTTGCAAACCTAAAACATTTGTCAAAAAACCCACATTTTCTTCACATTTCTGTGGTGAAAAGTTCTGGAATCTGCGTGGATCCACAAAATTCCACCCACCCCGCGTTCCCCAAAGTCTTCCGAGAAAAATGGTACCTCACTTGTGTGGGTAAGCCTAGTGCCCGCGACAGGAAATGGCCCAAAACGCAAGGTGGACACACCACATTTTTAGAGTGAAAAATGAACTTTTTTGCAAAGTGCCTAGCTGTAGTTTTTTAATCATAGCTCTGCTGGCACCTAGGGAAACCTAGCAAACCTATACATTTTTGAAAAATAGACACCCAGGGGAATCCAGGATGGGGTGACTTGACTGGCTCTCACCAGGTTCTGTTACCCAGAATCCCTTGCAAACCTAAACAATTGTAAAAAAAAACACATTTTCCTCACATTTCTGTGGTGGAAAGTTCTGGAATCTGCGTGGATCCACAAAATTCCACCCACCCCGCGTTCCTCAAAGTCTTCAGAGAAAAATGGTACCTCACTTGTGTGGGTAGGCCTAGTGCCCGCGACAGGAAACGGCCCAAAACGCAAGGTGGACACACCACATTTTCAGAGTGAAAAATGACCCTTTTTTAGCAAAGTGCCTAGCTGTAGTTTTTGAACCCTAGCTCTGCCGGCACCTAGGGAAACCTAGCAAACCTATACATTTTTGAAAACTAGACACCCAGGGGAATCCAGGATGGGGTGACTTGACTGGCTCTCACCAGGTTCTGTTACCCAGAATCCCTTGCAAACCTAAAACATTTGTCAAAAAACCCACATTTTCTTCACATTTCTGTGGTGAAAAGTTCTGGAATCTGCGTGGATCCACAAAATTCCACCCACCCCGCGTTCCCCAAAGTCTTCCGAGAAAAATGGTACCTCACTTGTGTGGGTAAGCCTAGTGCCCGCGACAGGAAATGGCCCAAAACGCAAGGTGGACACACCACATTTTTAGAGTGAAAAATGAACTTTTTGCAAAGTGCCTAGCTGTAGTTTTTTAATCATAGCTCTGCTGGCACCTAGGGAAACCTAGCAAACCTATACATTTTTGAAAAATAGACACCCAGGGGAATCCAGGATGGGGTGACTTGACTGGCTCTCACCAGGTTCTGTTACCCAGAATCCCTTGCAAACCTAAACAATTGTAAAAAAAACACATTTTCCTCACATTTCTGTGGTGGAAAGTTCTGGAATCTGCGTGGATCCACAAAATTCCACCCACCCCGCGTTCCTCAAAGTCTTCAGAGAAAAATGGTACCTCACTTGTGTGGGTAGGCCTAGTGCCCGCGACAGGAAACGGCCCAAAACGCAAGGTGGACACACCACATTTTCAGAGTGAAAAATGACCCTTTTTTAGCAAAGTGCCTAGCTGTAGTTTTTGAACCCTAGCTCTGCCGGCACCTAGGGAAACCTAGCAAACCTATACATTTTTGAAAACTAGACACCCAGGGGAATCCAGGATGGGGTGACTTGACTGGCTCTCACCAGGTTCTGTTACCCAGAATCCCTTGCAAACCTAAAACATTTGTCAAAAAACCCACATTTTCTTCACATTTCTGTGGTGGAAACTTCTGGAATCTGCGTGGATCCACAAAATTCCACCCACCCCGCGTTCCTCAAAGTCTTCAGAGAAAAATGGTACCTCACTTGTGTGGGTAGGCCTAGTGCCCGCGACAGGAAACGGCCCAAAACGCAAGGTGGACACACCACATTTTCAGAGTGAAAAATGACCCTTTTTTTGCAAAGTGCCTAGCTGTAGTTTTTGAACCCTAGCTCTGCCGGCACCTAAGGAAACCTAGCAAACCTATACATTTTTGAAAACTAGACACCCAGGGGAATCTAGGATGGGGTGACTTGACTGGCTCTCACTAGGTTCTGTTACCCAGAATCCCTTGCAAACCTAAGAAATTGTCAAAATAAACACATTTTCCTCACATTTCTGTGATAGAAAGTTCTGGAATCTGCGTGGATCCACAAAATTCCACCCACCCCGCGTTCCCCAAAGTCTTCTGAGAAAAATGGTACCTCACTTCTGTGGCTAGGCCAAGTGCCCGCGACAGGAAACGGCCCAAAACGCAAGGTGGACACACCACATTTTCAGAGTGAAAAATGACCCTTTTTTTGCAAAGTGCCTAGCTGTAGTTTTTGAACCCTAGCTCTGCCGGCACCTAGGGAAGCTTAGCAAACCCGAGGGTCACCTGGGTTTTTGGCCCCGTGCTCGGCGGCCCGCTATGGAAACCTACCAAACCCACACATTTCTGAAAACTAGACTCCCGGGGGATTCCAGGGAGGTATGGCTTGCATGGATCCCCCAAAGTTTTCTTACCCAGAATCCCCTGCAAACCTCAAATTTAGCTGAAAAAATCACTTTTTCCACACATTTTTATGTGGGAAAGTTGTGGCATCACCGGGCTGACACAAGTTTCCTACCACCCCGCGTTCCCTCGGGTCTCCCGATAAAAATGGTGCATCACTCATGTGGGAGGCCCAAGTACCCGCGACAGGCAAGGGCCCAAAACGTATTGAGGCGACATCAAAATTGCCTATCACAAAACGACCTGGTTTTGCAAGGGGGGTCACCTGGGTTTTTCACCTCGTGCATGGCGGCCAGCTAGGGAAACCTACCAAACCCACACATGTCTGAAAACTAGACACCCGGGGGATTCCAGGGAGGTATGGCTTGCGTGGATCCCCCAACGTTTTCTTACCCAGAATCCCCTGCAAACCTCAAATTTAGCTGAAAAAATCACTTTTCCCACACATTTTTTTGTGGGAAAGTTGTGGCATCGTCGGGCTGACACAAATTTCCTACCACCCAGCGTTCCCCCAGGTCTCCCGATAAAAATGGTGCCTCACTCGTGTGGGAGGCCCAAGTACCCGCGACAGGCAAGGGCCCAAAACTAACCCTGGGCATAATACTTTGCTACGCTCACGAAGCATGCAAAGTTTGTGCTACTACGCACTACGCAAATTGCACGTAGCAGAGTGAATAACTGTACTAATAAACGTAGCGTAGCAGGAGTATAATAAACTCCTTCAAATGCTTTGATAAAGCAATTTTTTATGCTAAAAAGCATATAACCAATTCACAAAAATGAATGTTGACAATAAAATATCAAGCAATGAGAGAGGTGATGATTTTGGAGTCCCCCCTAACCTAGGGGGAGGACCAAGCAGATGCCTTGAACACAAAAAGCATATCATGTGAACGATTCAATGGTGGTCCCTTCCTCCTAGGACCACCCCAAGCACAGTTATGGGCAAAAATACAATCCCAACCAAAGGCCCTGCAAAGCATTATGGGACGAGATTAGCAGTGGGCAGTGAATATTATAGTGTCCAATATCAAAATAATTCTACAAAGAGCTGCAGTTCAACTAGTCGTCACTGGGTGTCGTCCCTCAAGAGTGAAATGCAAAAGTATTGAAAACCTTTCATGAAGCTTTTGCATTTGACTCGTGAGGGACGACACCCAGTGACGACTAGTTGAACTGCAGCTCTTTGTAGAATTATTTTGATATTGGACACTATAATATTCACTGCCCACTGCTAATCTCGTCCCATAATGCTTTGCAGGGCCTTTGGTTGGGATTGTATTTTTGCCCATAACTGTGCTTAGGGTGGTCCTAAGAGGATGGGACCACCACCTAATCATTCAATAAGATGTGCTTTTTGTTTTCAAGACATCTGCTTGGTTCTCTCCCTAAGTTAGCGAGGATACCAAAATCATCACCTCTCTCACTGCTTTTTGTTTTCACTTTAGTGAAATGACTATATGCAATTTTAGCATATAAAGACAGAGATATTTATTTTATCTTAACTTGCACTGTACAAGTTTGCTTTTGGTAATTATTGTACAGTGCAGTGAGTCAAGCACACAGCTAGCACTACGCCCAGGCTTAATAATAATAACAAACTCCTTCAAATGCTTTGATAAAGCAATTTTTTATGCTAAAAAGCATATAACCAATTCACAAAAATGAATTTTGACATATCAAGCAATGAGAGAGGTGATGATTTTGGAGTCCCCCTAACCTAGGGGGAGGACCAAGCAGATGCCTTGAACACAAAAAGCATATCATGTGAACGATTCAATGGTGGTCCCTTCCTCCTAGGACCACCCCAAGCACAGTTATGGGCAAAAATACAATCCCAACCAAAGGCCCTGCAAAGCATTATGGGACGAGATTAGCAGTGGGCAGTGAATATTATAGTGTCCAATATCAAAATAATTCTACAAAGAGTTGCAGTTCAACTAGTCGTCACTGGGTGTCGTCCCTCACGAGTCAAATGCAAAAGCTTCATGAAAGGTTTTCAATACTTTTGCATTTCACTCTTGAGGGACGACACCCAGTGACGACTAGTTGAACTGCAGCTCTTTGTAGAATTATTTTGATATTGGACACTATAATATTCACTGCCCACTGCTAATCTCGTCCCATAATGCTTTGCAGGGCCTTTGGTTGGGATTGTATTTTTGCCCATAACTGTGCTTGGGGTGGTCCTAGGAGGAATCGTTCAATAAGATGTGCTTTTTGTTTTCAAGACATCTGCTTGGTTGTTGGTTCTCTCCCTAAGTTAGTGAGGATACCAAAATCATCACCTCTCTCACTGCTTGTTAACTTTTTGTTTTCACTTTAGTGAAATGACTATATGCATTTTTAGCATATAAAGACAGAGATATTTATTTTATCTTAACTTGCACTGTACAAGTTTGCTTTTGGTAATTATTGTACAGTGCAGTCAAGCACACAGCTACGCACTACGCAATTTGCATAGCTACGTGTAGTTGAAGCTGTACTTCACGTAGCTACGTGAAGTGCTACTACGCAAACTACGCCCGGGCTTACCCAAAACGTATTGAGGCGACATCAAAATTGCCTATCACAAAACGACCTGGTTTTGCAAGGGGGGTCACCTGGGTTTTTGGCCCTGTGCTCGGCAGCCACCTAGGGAAACCTACCAAACCCACACATTTCTGAAAACTAGACACCCCGGGGATTACAGGGAGGTATGGCTTGCGTGGATCCCCCAAAACTTTCTTACCCAGAATCCCCTGCAAACCTCAAATTTAGCTGAAAAAATCACTTTTCCCACACATTTTTGTGTGGGAAAGTTGTGGCATCACCGGGCTGACACAAATTTCCTACCACCCAGCGTTCCCCCGGGTCTCCCGATAAAAATGGTGCATCACTCATGTGGGAGGCCCAAGTACCCGCGACAGGCAAGGGCCCAAAACGTATTGAGGTGACATCAAAATTGCCTATCACAAAACGACCTGGTTTTGCAAGGGGGGTCACCTGGGTTTTTCACCTCGTGCATGGCGGCCAGCTAGGGAAACCTACCAAACCCACACATGTCTGAAAACTAGACACCCGGGGGATTCCAGGGAGGTATGGCTTGCGTGGATCCCCCAACGTTTTCTTACCCAGAATCCCCTGCAAACCTCAAATTTAGCTGAAAAAATCACTTTTCCCACACATGTTTTTGAGGGAAAGTTGTGGCATCGTCGGGCTGACACAAATTTTCTACCACCCAGCGTTCCCCCAGGTCTCCCGATAAAAATGGTGCCTCACTCGTGTGGGAGGCCCAAGTACCCGCGACAGGCAAGGGCCCAAAACGTATTGAGGCGACATCAAAATTGCCTATCACAAAACGACCTGGTTTTGCAAGGGGTGTCACCTGAGTTTTTGGCCCCGTGCTCGGCAGCCACCTAGGGAAACCTACCAAACCTACACATTTCTGAAAACTAGACACCCCGGGGATTACAGGGAGGTATGGCTTGAGTGGATCCCCCAAAACTTTCTTACCCAGAATCCCCTGCAAACCTCAAATTTAGCTGAAAAAAATCACTTTTCCCACACATTTTTGTGTGGGAAAGTTGTGGCATCACCGGGCTGACACAAATTTCCTACCACCCAGCATCCCCCCAGGTCTCCCGATAAAAATGGTGCCTCACTCGTGTGGGAGGCCCAAGTACCCGCGACGGGCAAGGGCCCAAAACGTATTGAGGCAACATCAAAATTGCCTATCAAAAAATGTTTTAGGCCCTGGCCTGTCGCGGGTACTTGGGCCTCCCACACGAGTGAGGCGCCATTTTTATCGGGAGACCTGGGGGAACGCTGGGTGGTAGGAAATTTGTGTCAGCCCAGTGATGCCACAACATTCCCACACAAAAATGTGTGGAAAAAGTGATTTTTTCCAGCTAAATTTCAATCAATCAATCAATCATGTCATTTATAAAGCGCACTACATACCCGCGAGGGTCTCAAGGCGCTGGGGGAAGAGGGGGGTGGTGCTGCTACTGATCGAAGAGCCAGGTCTTGAGGAGTCTTCTGAAGGCCAGTAGGTCTTGGGTCTGTCGGAGGTTGGTGGGGAGGGTGTTCCAGGTCTTGGCGGCGAGGTGGGAGAAGGATCTGCCGCCGGCGGTCGTTTTCCCGGATGCGGGGGACTGTGGCGAGGGCGAGGCTGGTCGAGCGGAGCTGGCGGGTGGGGGTGTAGAAGCTGAGTCATCTGTTGAGGTAGGCTGGTCCGGAGTTGTGGAGTGCTTTGTGTGCGTGGGTGAGGAGCTTGAAGGTTATCCTCTTGTTGACAGGGAGCCAGTGCAGGTCTCTCAGGTGGGGTGTGATGTGGCTGCGTCGGGGGATGTCGAGGATAAGACGTGCAGAGGCGTTCTGGATGCGTTGCAGCCGTCTCAGGAGCTTAGCCGTCGTTCCTGCGTAGAGGGCGTTTCCGTAGTCCAGCCTGCTGGTGACGAGGGCCTGGGTGACTGTTTTTCTTGTTTCGGTGGGGATCCACTTGAAGATCCTGCGGAGCATTCGGAGGATGTTGAAGCAGGATGAGGAAACGGCATTGACCTGCTTAGTCATGGAGAGGGTGGGGTCGAGGATGACCCCTAGGTTGCGTACGTGGTCGGTGGGTGGCGGGGCTGTTCCCAGTGATGTTGGCCACCAGGAGTCGTCCCAGGCTGAAGGGTTGGAACCAAGGATGAGGACCTCCGTCTTGTCCGAGTTCAGCTTCAGGCGGCTGGTCCTCATCCATTCGGCGACGGCCTTCATTCCTTCGTGGAGGTGGGCTTTGGCGGTGTGAGGGTCTTTGGTGAGGGAGAGGATCAGCTGGGTGTCGTCGGCGTAGGAGATGATGTTGAGGTTGTGCTGTCGGGCGACGTGGGCGAGGGTGCCATGTAGATGTTGAACAGCGTTGGGCTGAGGGAGGAGCCTTGGGGTACGCCGCAGATGATCTTGGTGGCCTTGGATCGGAAGGGGCGAGGCGGACGCTTTGTGTTCTGCCGGAAAGGAAGGATGTGGTCCAGTCCAGGGCCTTCTCTTGGATCCCGGCGTCGTGAAGGCGTGTTCGTAGTGTGTGGTGGCAGACCGTGTCGAAGGCGGCTGATAGGTCCAGGAGGATGAGGGCTGCTGTTTCTCCGTTGTCTAGCAGGGTCCTGATGTCATCGGTGGCGGCGATGAGGGCGGTTTCGGTGCTGTGGTTGCTGCGGAAGCCGGACTGGGAAGGGTCCAGGATGTTGTTCTCCTCGAGGTAGCGGGTCAGTTGTTTGTTGACGATTTTCTCGGTGACCTTCGCGGGGAACGGGAGCAGAGAGATGGGTCGGAAGTTCTTGAGGTCCTTGGGGTCTGCCTTGGGTTTCTTGAGTAAGGCGGTGATCTCGGCGTGCTTCCAGCTTTCCGGGAAGGTTGCTGTCTCGAAGGAGATGTTGATTATTTTCCGGAGATGGGGCGCAATGGCTGTACTGGCTTTGTTGAAGATGTGGTGAGGGCACGGGTCTAGCGGTGAACCGGAGTGGATGGTGTTCATAATCTCGCTGGTGTCCTCGTCGTTGATGTTGGTCCAGGAGAGCAGGCGGTTGGTGGTTGTGGGGGCAGTGGTCTCGGTGGTTGCCGGGGCGGTCGTGGTGTTGAAGCTGTCGTGGATGTCGGCGATTTTGCGGTGGAAGAAGGTGGCCAGTGAGTCGCACAGGTCTCGCGACGGCTGGATGTCGTTGGTGTTGGAGCTGGGGTTGGAGAGTTCCTTCACGATGTTGAAGAGCTCTTTGCTGTTGTGTGCGTTGTTGTCTAGGCGGTCTTTGAGTGAGGCCCTTTTGGCGGATCTGATGAGGTGATGGTGACTGCGGGTGGCGCTCTTGTGGGCGGCGTAGCTGTCCGCTGTCCGTTCGTGGAGCCAGATCTTCTCCAGTTTTCGGCATGTTCGTTTGGAGGCCTGGAGGTCTTCGGTGAACCAGGTGGCTTTCTTGCTGGTGTGGCTGTTGGGCGGATTCTTGAGCGGGGCGAGGGTGTTGGCGCAGTCGTCGATCCACTGTCTGAGGTTGCGGGCGGCGGTGTCGGGGTCGGAGGGTTCGGCGGGTGGGCTCAGGGCGAGGGTTGTGGTTAGCTGGTCTTCCGTGACTCTGCTCCAGCAGCGGCGAGGCATTTGTTCGGTGCGGTGGTGCGTGGTGGGCTTCCTGTAGGTGAAGTGGATGCAGTGGTGGTCAGTCCAGTGGGGTTCGGAGGTGTGGTTGAAGGAGACGTGTGGGCTTGCGGAAAAGATGGAGTCGAGCGTGTGGCCGGCGGCGTGGGTGGGTGTAGTCACGAGCTGTCTGAGTCCGAGGGTGGCAAATTTGAGGTTTGCAGGGGATTCTGGGTAAGAAAACGTTGGGGGATCCACACAAGCCATACCTCCCTGGAATCCCCCGGGTGTCTGGTTTTCAGAAATGTGTGGATTTGGTAGGTTTCCCTAGGTGGCCGCCGAGCACAGGGCCAAAAACCCAGGTGACCCCCCCTTGCAAAACCAGCTCGTTTTGTGATAGGCAATTTTGATGTCGCCTCAATACGTTTTGGGCCCTTGCCCGTCGCGGGTACTTGGGCCTCCCACACGAGTGAGGCACCATTTTTATCGGGAGACCTGGGGAAATGCTGGGTGGTAGGAAATTTGTGTCAGCCCAGTGATGCCACAACTTTCCCACACAAAAATGTGTGAAAAAAGTGATTTTTTCAGCTAAATTTGAGGTTTGCAGGGGATTCTGGGTAGGAAAACGTTGGGGGATCCATGCAAGCCATACCTCCCTGGAATCCCCCGGGTGTCTAGTTTTCAGAAATGTGTGGGTTTGGTAGGTTTCCCTAGGTGGCCGCCGAGCACAGGGCCAAAAACCTAGGTGACCCCCCTTGCAAAACCAGGTCGTTTTGTGATAGGCAATTTTGATGTCGCCTCAATACGTTTTGGGCCCTTGCCTGTTGCGGGTACTTGGGCCTCCCACACGAGTGAGGCACCATTTTTATCGGGAGACCTGGGGGAACGCTGGGTGGTAGGAAATTTGTGTTAGCCCGGTGATGCCACAACTTTCCCACACAAAAATGTGTGGAAAAAGTGATTTTTTCAGCTAAATTTGAGGTTTGCAGGGGATTCTGGGTAAGAAAACGTTGGGGGATCCACGCAAGCCATACCTCCCTGGAATCCCCCGGGTGTCTAGTTTTCAGAAATGTGTGGGTTTGGTAGGTTTCCCTAGGTGGCCGCCGAGCACGGGGCCAAAATCCCAGGTGACCCCCCTTGCAAAACCAGATCGTTTTGTGATAGGCAATTTTTTTATTTATTTATTTTAAATTTTTTAATTTTTTATTAGCCATCAGTAAGATACATTAGACATACATAACACAGAAAAAACAATATATGTGTCGTCTTCAAAACACAGAAAAAAAGGGAGCACAATAAAAGAGAGTATTAAGAAGTACAATGAAATACAATGACCAATGCTCAGCTATTGACATCAAACAGTCTATTGTAAATCATATGAAAACTAGTCCCACTGGAGACACGACCAAACCCTTTCAAATTTTATCCTTGAGCGTGGACCCCTAGCTTTTGCTAAGGCCAATTCCATTTCATATACCCCCCTCAATAATACCCAAAATTCCGTCATTTTCGGACTCTGTGTTTGGATCCATACCCTAGCAATACATAAACGAGCACATATTATAATAATCGAAACCATAGACTTCGGTACTTTGCCCGGATCGGCTACTGTCCCCAATAAAATTTATTTCTCGGTTAAATGAATATCATTACCAACTAGCTTACTCAGCTCGCGGGTAACCTCAACCCAGAACATGTTCAACTCTGGACATGTAACAAACATGTGTCGAAGATCAGCGGCATATTTATTACACTTCGGGCAGCATGATTTAGAAGAAACGTGAGTCTTAGCCCACTTAGAAATGACCTCTGGGGTGTAGTACAACATAAACATAACCCGATGTGGCTGCAACTTTAAATTGATAGAGGTAACTGCAGTATTCAATATAACCAGTGATTCATGTAATTCCTCTTTGGTAATATCAGTTACAAAAATCCGATTTAATTTGACTACGATCTGTAAGCTATCGTCTTTAGCAGCCGATAAGAATCTCTGGTAAACTTTCCCAATACAGCCCCGACCAGAAATCTGAAAAATTGCACATAATACCTCGGTTGAGCAGGGTAGAACTGATAAACCCTCTCCATGAGTAAAATAATCCCTGACTTGAAGGTATTTAAAAAACGAATTATGTGCTACCCCGAATTCTTCCTTCAATGATGCAAATGATCTAAAACCTTGCTCATCGTACAGCTGCCCGAGCTGTGTTATGCCGCAACGTTGCCACCCTCTCCCCACAGAGTCAAAAAAGATATCCGACAGTCGCGGGTTACCCCAAAGAAAAGTAAATTTGTGCAATTCTGGTAATGCATAAGCTTTGCATATATCTTGCCAAATCCGGGCAATATGTCTAATTATCTTAAAGCGAACCCTTTTATAGTAATTTGGGTCGGCCATTTTGCACAACACAAACCCCATGTTTTGGCCACAGGCCAGCTGGTACGCAAACCAGATCTTGCCCACGCCTGGCCCCTTAAGTAAGCTCTGAATCCGATTTACAAAAGCGGCCCAAAAATAAGCTTTAAAATCTGGAAGCTTGAAGCCACCTTGTACATATGTTAGCTTAATAAGCCTGAGAGCTCTCCTTGCCCGCCGGTAACCCCATATATAACTGCCTATAGCACTATCTAATCGCTTAAAGAATGACATGGGAACCCTCAATGGAATAGTACGAAAAAAATAAAGAAACTTCGGTAAAATGTTCATTTTTACTGCATTGCACCTCCCAATAATAGTAAGTGGCAACTTATGCCAACTGCGCATATCTGCAACAACCTTTTTGAGCAGAGGCTCATAGTTTAATGTAATAATATCCTCAGTGTGAGAGCTGAGACAGACTCCGAGATATGTAGCAGTTCTAGTAATTCCTAGCGAGAGAGGAGCTGATTCAGGGTCAAAATTTAAAATTGATTGTGTCTTATTTAGTTTAAGCTTGTAGCCCGAAAAAGACCCAAAACGCTGAGCCTCTTGAGTTATCACAGCCATAGTTTCCACCGGTTTCGTAGTGTATACAGCAATGTCGTCTGCATACGCAGTGACTTTTAAAACCATGCCATTAAAAGTTACCGGAAAAATAAATGTATTGTGAAGTAAATGCCTAATAAAGGGCTCAATGTAGAGAGCAAATAATAATGGGGATAGCGGGCATCCCTGCCGCGTACCCCTCTGGATACTAAAAAAGGAAGACGCAAGGCCATTGAGCCGAATAGCAGCGGTTGGTTTGTAATATAGTTTCTGTACCGCCGAGATAAACCTCCGGCCGAGGCCTAAAGATGACATCGTGTGCCACAAAGACCCCCAGGTCACTCGGTCGAAAGCTTTCTCGGCGTCCAACATTTGCATCCCCATCTGCTGGTCTGAGTAACCGGCTATATCAAATGCAGCAATAGCTGTGTTAATGTGTGCAGCCGTATCCCGACCCGGAACAAAGCCGTGCTGTTGCTCAGATACCAGCAAATGGGTCAGAGGAGCTAGACGAGAAGCAAGAAGTTTTGAAATTTTTTTAGCATCCGCATTGATTAGAGATATTGGACGGTATGAGCTCCTATCCTCCACAGGTTTCCCCTTTTTTTAGATAAACAATGATATTAGTCATATTCCAGGAGGCGGGCGCATCCCCACCAGATAGTAATCCATTAACCAGCTCTAAAAAGACCGGTACCAGTATATCCTTGAAAGTTTTATAAAACTCAAGGGGAATGGTGTCTTCACCAACATCTTTGCCGGAGGGTAATGCACTAATTGCTAAGAAAATTTCTGAAAGATCCGCGTTTCTGTCCAATTGATCAGATTGAAAGGAATCCAAGACAAACAATGCGCTTTCCTGTATATACTCAATAGCTATTTGCTGATTAAAACTGGCTGAGTCACTATAGAGATCAGCGTAAAATAGTCTGAATTGCTCTATTATATCTTGTGATTTAGTATAAACTAATCCATCTGCTCCTTTAATTTGCTTAACATATGATTTGGCCCTCTGATCTGCAAGCTGATAGCCCAAGACCCGTCCAACCTGTTCCCCATATTCATATTGTCTCGTTTTAAACTTATAAAAACTATTAGCAACTCTATCCTTGAGCCTTCTACTAAGCCTAGCTCTTACTTCAATAAGCTGAAGGTAAATCAGTGCTTCACCAGCATCCTTAAGGGCAATTGCTCGAGCATGCAACTGTTCTAATTCAATGTACCGCCTATGCTCATTCTCTACCATACTTGCATTAAGCCGGTTCTGCTTAATGATGTATTGAAGTGTAACCCCTCTGACATATGCCTTCAGACGATCCCAGACTATTGCGCAAGATGCAGTGTGTTGATTGTTCTCTATGTATTCCCTCAGCATTCCTTGCATATAAGTTACATAGTCAGGATTGCTAAGGAGGTGCCTGGGAAATGAGAATTCCTTTAATGGCTCTTTAGCCTCAAACTGAAAGTATGCAGTAAACATGATTGGGTTATGGTCTGATGTAACTTTCGGACACACCTCCATAGAGGAATTTTCCAGCATAGCTTTATTAGTGAAAATCATGTCAATCCTGGAATATTGTTTATGCGGATTTGAGAAAAAAGTGTACCCTGGTATTGTAGGATTAAGTTTTCTCCAGACGTCCTCCATTTGATGTATGTGCAATAAGTCGTATATAGCTGCCCTCGTCTGACCCATTCGAACTCGTGCTGCAGTATTCGTAGTGTCAATTTTTTTTATCTAAGATGCAATTAAAATCTCCCATAACTACCGGATCCCCAGCCCATTCCAGTAGTTCAGAGCACAAAAAAGAGATAACCTCAGGGCAGTCGACATTAGGGCCATAAACCATAGATATCGTAACCTTGCGACCAAAAATCAGAAGTTGGGCAATTGCCCATCTTCCCTTGGAATCGGCTAAAGTACGCAACACCGATATTGTACATTGTTTAGACTTCAATGTGATAGGCAATTTTGATGTCGCCTCAATACGTTTTGGGCCCTTGCCTGTCGCGGGTACTTGGGTCTCCCACATGAGTGAGGCACCATTTTTATCGGGAGACCTGGGGGAACGCTGGGTGGTAGGAAATTTGTGTCAGCCCGGTGATGCCACAACTTTCCCACACAAAAATGTGTGGAAAAAGTGTTTTTTCAGCTAAATTTGAGGTTTGCAGGGGGTTCTGGATAAGAAAACGTTGGGGGATCCACGCAAGCCATACCTCCCTGGAATCCCCCGGGTGTCTAGTTTTCAGACATGTGTGGGTTTGGTAGGTTTCCCTAGATGGCCGCCGAGCCCGGGGCCAAAAACTCATGGGACCCCCCTTGAAAACCAGGTTGGTTTGTGATAGGTAATTTTGATGTCGCCTCACTAGGTTTTGGGCCCTTGCCTGTCATGGTTACTTGACCCACCCACGCGAGTGAGGTACCATTTTTATCGGGAGACCTGGGGGAATGCTGTGTAGAATGAAATTTGTGGATCCACGCAGATTCCAGAACTTTCCCACAACAGAATTGTGAGGAAAATGTGTTTTTTTTTTTACAAAGTTTGGGGTTTGCAAGGGATTCTGGGTAACAGAACCTGGTGAGAGCCAGACAAGTCACCCTATCCTGGATTCCCCTTTGTGTCTAGTTTTAAAAAATGTACAGGTTTGCTAGGTTTCTCTACGTGGCAGCTGCGCTAGGGCCCAAAATCCACAGGCAGCACATTGCTAAAAAAAAAGTCGGAGCCTAGTGGGCTTTTTGCCGCCCTGGGGGGGAATCGGGGGAGCGGGGTTTACCCCGATATGCCCCCAAGGGGGGCAGAAAGACTGTGGCTATTTTTTGTGGGGGTGGGGGCATTGGTATGACCATTTTGGGCAGCCCCCACCCCCACGCATAAAAAAAGCCAGAGTAATCGCTGGCGCCTAGTGGGCTTTCTGCCCCCCCAGGGGCAGATCAGGGCCACTGCCCCCATCTGCCCTCCCGGGAGGCAGAAAGACTGGAATTTCTCTGGGGGTGGGGTGGTGGTATTGTCAAGCCCATTTTAGGCAGCCCCTACCCCTACACGAATAAAAAAAAAATCCCTGGTTTCTAGTGGGCTTTCTGCCCCCCCGGAGGGGCAGATTGGGGGCTTCAGCTCCCACCTGCCTCCCGGGGGGGGAGAAAGACTGTCATTTTTGGGGTGGGGGTGGGGGCATTGGCATGCCCGTTTTGGGCAGCCCCCACCCTAATTCAAATTGCCCAAAGAAAAATCCCTGGCGTCTAGTGGGCTTTCTGCCCCCCAGTGGGGGCAGAAAGGCTGTAATGGTGGCGGGGGGTGGGGGCATTGGCATGCCCATTTTGGGCAGCCCCCACCCTAATTACATATGCAATGAAAAACCCCTGGCGTCAAGTGGGCTTTCTGCCCCCCCCGGGGGGCAGATTGGGGGCTACTGCCTCCATCTGCCCCCCAGGGGGGGCAGAAAGGCTGTAATGGTGGCGGGGGGTGGAGGCATTGGCGTGCCCATTTCGGGCAGCCCCCACCCTAAAAACAAATGCGCAAAAAACAATTCCTGGCGTTTAGTGGGCTTTCTGCCCCCCAGTGGGGGCAGAAAGGCTGTAATGGTGGTGGGGGGTGGGGGCATTTGCATGCCCATTTTGGGCAGCCCCCACCCTAATTACATATGGCAACGAAAAATCCCTGGCGTCAAGTGGGCTTTCTGCCCCCCCGGGGGGGGGAAGATTGGGGGCTACTGCCTCCATCTGCCCCCCAGGGGGGGCAGAAAGGCTGTAATGGTGGCAGGGGGGTGGGGGCATTGGCGTGCCCGTTTCGGGCAGCCCCCACCCTAAAAACAAATGCGCAAAAAAAAATCCCTGGCGTTTAGTGGGCTTTCTGCCCCCCTGGGGGGGAAGATTGGGGGCTCCTGCCCCCATCTGCCCCCCAGGGGGGGCAGAAAGACTGAATTATGCCAATTTTTTTATGGGGGGAGCGAAGGCCCTTGCCCAAGGGGCCGCTTCTCCTTCCCTGGTGTCTAGTGGGTGGATCCCTGCTTGGGGATCGCCCTCCTGGGGAGGGGTACCATTGGAAAGGGGAGATTTCCCCCTTTCCAATGATACCTCTCCCGTCTATCTACGTGCTCAGGGGGCTGAGATAGCCCCCTGAGCACGTAGAAAGTTTCGGTTTCAGTGAAATGACGTCAGCGTGACGTGCGCGCTGATCGTCATTTCACTGAAACGGGGGGACCTCTGGAGCTAGGGAAGCTCTTCCCCAGCTCCCGAGGCTACAGGGGAGAAATAGAAATCCCTCTGGCCAGGAACCGTCGTGCGCACACGAGCACCGTTGTGCACGACGGCTCCCGGCCATCGTGCGCATGGAAGGGGTTAAACTTGTTAGAAGCACTCACACTCACTGGATAATGTCATTAGTGATGTCATTTGAGATGTCATCAGTGATGTCACTGACCCTGTCATGAGTGATGTAATATGTGACGTCATCAGCAGTGCATTGTGGGGACGCAGTTATAGTTAGCTCAGCTAACTATGACGGCTGAATTTCACAGGTTTTGTACAAGTGAAATGTCAGCCCAACTATAACGTTCCTGTAACCTGTGTTTTTTTCAGTGAAAATATATATATATATTTGGGGGCGTGAAATGGCTATTAAGGATGGAGACCGGCGAACGCATCCACCAATGCGACTGCCTCTGAGGAAGAGAGATACACTCTCGAAACGCATCAGGCGATTCGCGTTTATGGCTGTCTGATGAAAACTGCCAACAGGAGCCTGCTTGTACCCCTGATTAAAGGCTTGCCACCTTCAGTTCGTGTCTCGAGTGCTGCTCAAGTGTGGGTAGGCAATTGGAGCGTTGATATTTGATGGCGGCCCGGCCGTCGAGCTTGCACCACCCCGCCAAGATTAGGGGGCCACGCGGCAGGACATTTGTCGAGCCGCCCAGTGGAGCACAAACTGGGGATTGAAAGCGGACGCTGCTGGCGGTGGCCCATTCGAGGGCTTGAAATGGACAGAAATTAGTGCACCATCTGTGGTTTTACTTACCGGGACTTCATAATCCATAATGCCTCTGGACATTTGACCAGCCCATTTGGGGGCGTGAAATGGCTATTAAGGATGGAGACCGGTGCACGCATCCACCAATGCGACTGCCTCTGAGGAAGAGAGATACACTCTCGAAACGCGTCAGGCGATTCGCGTTTATGGCTGTCTGATGAAAACTGCCAACAGGAGCCTGCTTGTACCCCTGATTAAAGGTTTGCCACCTTCAGTTTGGTGTCTCGAGTGCTGCTCAAGTGTGGGTAGGCAATTGGAGCGTTGATATTTGATGGCGGCCCGGCTGTCGAGCTTGCACCTAGGGCTGGGCGTAGTTGGCGTAGCGCCACTACGCAGAACTTTGGAAAAAATGTGTGGAAAACGAGCGCACGTCCTGAGGGTCCGTGTGCCCGGGACAGGGGTCCCTCGTGCCTGGGCAGGCTCCCCGATCTCCACAGCCTGGCTGGGTTGAGAAGCACGGACCGGCCCCGGGGACTGCGTTTCGGTCAGGGCCTGGGGTTTGGGAGCCCCCGTCCTGCCGCCTGCCAAGTGTCCATCTGCCCGGGACAAGGGTCCCTGGTGCAGAGCCCCGGAGACCTGCAAGGGCATGCGGGAGCCCTACCGCTATGGCTTGGCTCAGGGCGGGCAGATGGCAGTCCTTTCGGTCCCGGCCATCTGGTCGCACCTCTCCCCTCGGCCATCTGGTTGCACGCAATGCTTTCCAATGGGGCGACCAGATGGCCGGGCCGGCCTGGAAGTCCCGATGAGGGCTCATTTCAATCAATCAATCAATCAATCATGTCACTTATAAAGCGCACTACATACCCGCGAGGGTCTCAAGGCGCTGGGGGAAGAGGGGGGTGGTGCTGCTACTGATCGAAGAGCCAGGTCTTGAGGAGTCTTCTGAAGGCCAGTAGGTCTTGGGTCTGTCGGAGGTTGGTGGGGAGGGTGTTCCAGGTCTTGGCGGCGAGGTGGGAGAAGGATCTGCCGCCGGCGGTCGTTTTCCGGATGCGGGGGACTGTGGCGAGGGCGAGGCTGGTCGAGCGGAGCTGGCGGGTGGGGGTGTAGAAGCTGAGTCGTCTGTTGAGGTAGGCTGGTCCGGAGTTGTGGAGTGCTTTGTGTGCGTGGGTGAGGAGCTTGAAGGTTATCCTCTTGTTGACAGGGAGCCAGTGCAGGTCTCTCAGGTGGGGTGTGATGTGGCTGCGTCGGGGGATGTCGAGGATAAGACGTGCAGAGGCGTTCTGGATGCGTTGCAGCCGTCTCCAGGAGCTTAGCCGTCGTTCCTGCGTAGAGGGCGTTTCCGTAGTCCAGCCTGCTGGTGACGAGGGCCTGGGTGACTGTTTTTCTTGTTTCGGTGGGGATCCACTTGAAGATCCTGCGGAGCATTCGGAGGATGTTGAAGCAGGATGAGGAAACGGCGTTGACCTGCTTAGTCATGGAGAGGGTGGGGTCGAGGATGACCCCTAGGTTGCGTACGTGGTCGGTGGGTGGCGGGGCTGTTCCCAGTGATGTTGGCCACCAGGAGTCGTCCTAGGCTGAAGGGTTGGAACCAAGGATGAGGACCTCCGTCTTGTCCGAGTTCAGCTTCAGGCGGCTGGTCCTCATCCATTCGGCGACGGCCTTCATTCCTTCGTGGAGGTGGGCTTTGGCGGTGTGAGGGTCTTTGGTGAGGGAGAGGATCAGCTGGGTGTCGTCGGCGTAGGAGATGATGTTGAGGCGTAGGAGATGATGTTGAGGTTGTGCTGTCGGGCGACGTGGGCGAGGGGTGCCATGTAGATGTTGAACATTTGCATCCCGGATGCCAGCCAGGGCTCCAGGAGGTCGGGCACGTTCGCGCCCAGGGTCCCCTGAGCCTCGCGGTGCGCACGGATTCCCAGAAAGCGGGGTAGCCTTCCTCCGGATTAATAGGGGCAGGGTATGCCGGGACACCCCTCCCGGGCTGGCGGTTCTCTGCCGGGGACCAGATGGGCTATGCCCGGACAACACCTCCTGAGGCATCCGGGGCTCCCTCCTCCGGCCCACGGCATGGCAAAGTGCCCGGGACGGGCTCCATGGGTCCCGGGCAGTCCTCCCCCGGGCGCCCGGGCCCGAGAGCTCCGGTGGTCCTACCCATGCATGAGGCCCAGCCGGGGTCCCCGAGCCCCTGGGAAGCAGAGCCCCCGAGCCCTACGTGGGCAGGTGGGAGCCCTACCGGGAAGGCTCGGCTCGGGGCAGGCAGATGGGAGTCCTTTTGACCCCGGCCATCCGGTCGCACCTTTCCCCTCGGCCATCTGGTCGCACGCAATGCTTTCCAATGGGGCGACCAGATGGCCGGGCCGCCCTGGAAGTCCCGATGAGGGCTCATTTGCCTCCCGGACCCCAGCCAGGGCTCCACGAGGTCGGGCATGTTCGCGCCCAGGGTCCCCTGAGCCTTGCGGTGCACACGGATTCCCAGAAAGCGGGGTAGCCTTCCTCCGGATTACTAGGGGCAGGGCATGCCGGGACACCCCTCCTGGGCTGGCGGTTCTCAGCTGGGGACCAGATGGGCTGGGCCCGGACAACACCTCCCCAGCGTCCGGTGATCCCTCCTCCGGCCTGCGGCGTGGCAAAGTGCCCAGGACGGGCTCCACGGGTCCTGGGCAGTCCTCCCCCGGGCATCCGGGCCCGAGAGCTCCGGCTGGCCTCCCCGTGCCTAAGGCCCGGCCGGGGTCCCCCGAGCACCCGGGAAGCGGAGCCCCCGAACCCTGCAAGGGCAGGCGGGAGCCCTACCGCAAAGGCTCGGTGGTGGGCAGATGGGCGTCCTTTCGGTCCCGGCCATCTGGTCGCTCCTATCCCCTCGGCCATCTGGTCACACGCAATGCTTTCCAATCGGCCTGGAAGTCCCGATGAGGGCTCATTTGCCTCCCCGATCCCAGCCAGGGCTCCAGGAGGTCGGGCGCGTCCGTGCCTAGGTTCCCCTCAGTCTTGCGATGCACACGGGTTACCAGAAAGGAGGGTAGCCTTCCTCCGGATTACTAGGGACAGGGCACGCCGGAACCCCTCTCGGCCTAGCGGTCCTCAGCTGGATGGGCCAGGATGCTGCCCCAGCCTGGGGTCCGTCCCCGGGCCAGCCGTGTGGCAGGATGCCCGGGACGGGGTCCCGTGGGCCCGGGGAGCCTCCCCCTGCTCGGCTGGGTTCAGGGGCTCCCAGGGGCCCTGGGGAGGGCGGCCTCCCCACCCTGGGCTCCGTCCTCGGTCCTGCCGCGTGGCAGGGTGACCGGGACGGGGTCCCGCGGGCCCGGGGAGGCTTCCCCTGCGCCTTTGGGCCCGGGAGCCCCGGCTGGGTCCAGGAGCCCTTCCAGGCCCCGGGTTGGGTGCTCCAGCCCTGGGCCCCGTCCCCCGGCCTGCAGCTATGCCAAAGGTCCGAGACGGGCTTCCGTCGTGCCTGGGGAGCCCCCCTCGCTTGGCTGGGTTCAGGAGCTCAGTCCGGGGCCCCTGAGGGCCCGGGGGGGGGCGGCCTCCCCACCCCGGGCTCCGTCCTCGGTCCTGCCGCATGGCAGGTGTGCCTGGGATGAGGTCCCGTGGTCCCGGGGAGGCTTCCCCTGCGCCTCTGGGCCCGGGAGCCCCGGCTGGCTCCAGGGGCCCCTCCGGGCCCCAGGCCAGGTGCTCCAGCCCTGGGCCCTGTCCCCTGGCCTGACGCTATGCCAAAGGTCCGAGATGGGGTTCCGTTGTGCCCGGGGAGCCCCCCTCGCTTGGCTGGGTTCAGGAGCTCCGTCCGGGGCACCTGAGGGCCCCAGGGAGGGCGGCCTCCCCACCCCGGGCTCCGTCCTCAGTCCTGCCGCGTGGCAGGGTGCCCGGGACGGGGTCCCGTGGTCCCGGGAGGCCTCCCCTGTGCCTCTGGGCCGGGGAGCCCCGGCCGGGTCCAGGGACCCCGGCTGGGTCCAGTGGCCCCTCCGGGCCCCTTGTCGGGTGCTCCAGCCCTGGGCCCTGTCCCCCGGCCTGATGCTATGCCAAAGGTCCGAGACGGGGTTCCGTTGTGCCCGGGGGGCCCCCCTCGCTTGGCTGGGATCAGGAGCTCCGTCTGGGGCCCCTGGGGGCCCCGGGGAGGGTGGCCTCCCCACCCCAGGCTCCGTCCTCGGTCCTGCCGCGTGGCAGGGTGCCCGGGACGGGGTCCCGTGGTCCCGGGGAGGCCTCCCCTGTGCCTCTGGACCGGGGGGCCCCGGCTGGGTCCAGGGGCCCCTCCGGGCCCCGGGTCGGGTGCTCCAGCCCTGGGCCCTGTCCCCCAGCCTGACGCTATGCCAAAGGTCCGAGATGGGGTTCCGTTGTGCCCGGGGAGCCCCCCTCGCTTGGCTGGGTTCAGGAGCTCCGTCCGGGGCCCCTGAGGGCCCCGGGGAGGGCGGCCTCCCCACCCCGGGCTCCGTCCTCAGTCCTGCCGCGTGGCAGGGTGCCCAGGACGGGGTCCTGTGGTCCCGGGGAGGCTTCCCCAGCGCCTCTGGGCCCGGGAGCCCCAGCTGGGTCCAGGGGCCCCGGCTGGGTCCAGGGGCCCCTCCGGGCCCCGGGTCAGGTGCTCCAGCCCTGGGCCCTGTCCCCCGGCCTGACGCTATGCCAAAGGTCTGAGACGGGGTTCCGTTGTGCCCGGGGAGCCCCCCTCGCTTGGCTGGGTTCAGGAGCTCCGTCCAGGGCCCCTGAGGGCCCCGGGGAGGGCGGCCTCCCCACCCCGGGCTCCGTCCTCAGTCCTGCCGCGTGGCAGGGTGCCCGGTACGGGGTCCCGTGGTCCCGGGGAGGCTTCCCCTGCGCCTCTGGGCCCGGGAGCCCCGGCTGGGTCCAGGAGCCCCTCCGGGCCCCGGGTCGGG